>OW799236.1:50058290-51258290 GCA_941918925.1 Phyto melanocephala
GAATCGATGGTTATTTTGACTGTTTAAATAGTAAAAATTTAAATGATCCCAAATACTGCAAGAGCTTATTACATACATACAACAAATTGAATATAACGGTAATAAAATATTTTCCATCAGCGGACTTATCCAAACCACTAGGGGTATATTGTCGTTATGTGAGGCAATGCTTAGGGAGAGCTCTAATTTACATATTGTGTTAACCAGCCGATTTAGTCTAGACCCATTAGAAAACGTTTTTTCGTATGTACGTGCTAAAGGTGGACATTGTAAGAACCCTTCTGTTTATGAATTCAATATCGCAATGGCTAAGCTGTTATCTTAAAAAAAAAATTGTGCTGAAGACGAAGCAATATTTTTGCCACTGGACTTTCAAAACAGCTTAGAAGATAATGACAGTGTAGCACAATTCTACCACCATGACAGATATCACTGACATACACCAGGAAAATAAAGAATATTTTGATGAAAGCGCCAACAGTTTTATCTCTAAGAATGTGCCAATTAAACTTACCTCAAGTCGAAATTTCATAGGCTACATAGCTCAACGGATATCTTGCATTAAATGCCGAATAGATATAATCAAACCTTCCCAAATTTTAACATATCCATCAGAAATGTTTATCCATACGAAAAACAAAAAAACAGATTTTGGAAGTTTATGTTCACCCTCTGACTTGTACTTCGAAATATGTAAAATTCATATTAAAGTATTCGAAAAACTATTTTTGAAGAACAAAGCAATTAAAAATATAAAAAGGGAAGCTATGGAGCAATGCGTAGGGTGTACTAATGATACAAAATATTCGTTTTGGTTTACTCAATAGGTAACATTTGGTTTTACCAAAGACAATAGATTATAAAGATGTTGCACTCAGTGTATTTGAAAAAATCAAAAATGTTGAGCTGTAACAGATGCGGGCGGTAGAGGAAGTATCAGAAGAAGATAATACTTCATTCTCACATGTTGAGAGAATTAAAAAGAGCAAATTACAACATACATACATACATATGTATGTAAATATGTAGATGAAACCAGTTCTGTGAATTGTTATTGGCAAATTTGTTTGTTTTTTTACTAGCTTAAGTGTTTGTGTGTTTTCCCGTTGAAAACAATTGCCATTAAAAATTATATTAAAGAACAGAAATAATGTTTTCATGCGGTCTATGCGTAAATAGCAAACGTAAAACCAAATGTTACCTATTGAGTAAACCAAAACGAATATTTTGTATCATTAGTACACCCTACGCATTGCTCCATAGCTTCCCTTTTTATATTTTTAATTGCTTTGTTCTTCAAAAATAGTTTTTCGAATACTTTAATATGAATTTTACATATTTCGAAGTACAAGTCAGAGGGTGAACATAAACTTCCAAAATCTGTTTTTTTGTTTTTCGTATGGATAAACATTTCTGATGGATATGTTAAAATTTGGGAAGGTTTGATTATATCTATTCGGCATTTAATGCAAGATATCCGTTGAGCTATGTAGCCTATAAAATTTCGACTTGAGGTAAGTTTAATTGGCACATTCTTAGAGATAAAACTGTTGGCGCTTTCATCAAAATATTCTTTATTTTCCTGGTGTATGTCAGTGATATCTGTCATGGTGGTAGAATTGTGCTACACTGTCATTATCTTCTAAGCTGTTTTGAAAGTCCAGTGGCAAAAATATTGCTTCGTCTTCAGCACAATTTTTTTTTTTTAAGATAACAGCTTAGCCATTGCGATATTGAATTCATAAACAGAAGGGTTCTTACAATGTCCACCTTTAGCACGTACATACGAAAAAACGTTTTCTAATGGGTCTAGACTAAATCGGCTGGTTAACACAATATGTAAATTAGAGCTCTCCCTAAGCATTGCCTCACATAACGACAATATACCCCTAGTGGTTTGGATAAGTCCGCTGATGGAAAATATTTTATTACCGTTATATTCAATTTGTTGTATGTATGTAATAAGCTCTTGCAGTATTTGGGATCATTTAAATTTTTACTATTTAAACAGTCAAAATAACCATCGATTCATGCATAAAGGTGGTGGTGATTGTGACCTCCTACGCTTACTTGATGGAGTTTTTAGAACATAAATATCGCTATCCTCATTTCCAGAACATTTTTGCTGTTCAATGCTTCTGGACTCATCACTCTTAGTTAAATGTAAGCTTGGCACGGCTCCACTTTTTAAAATTTTTTTTCAAAAAGTGCCTATCACACAAAAATAATACAGGAGTTCTTTCCACAAAACTTCCTTTCAAAGCCACACTTTTTTATCCATTCCTCAAATAATGGCGTATTTGACTTTGGAAAACGAAATAGCTTCATAGTAGGTAAGCTTCTTTTAGATTTGCCACAATGACTCAAAGGGCATTTGTTGCCTGATTTACGGCCGTCTTTTTTCTTGACACCACTGTTTAATTTATCTTTTTTCTAATTCGGATAACTCATTTTTAATATACTTAAGAAAACACTGTATTACTTATCACTTTGACACAAAAATGTTTAATGAAAAGCTTCACAGGTAAGAAAAATATAAAAAAAACAAGTTCTTATGTAAAATAACGGTAATTCAAACATATTGCCAATTACTTTTTTCCAAATTATACCCTTAATCTACAAAAATCCCAAAAATAGGAATATATGTATAACAAAAAATGTTTTTATGGACATAGGTAGGTATGTACCTATTACAGTGATCGACTCGGTTTTGCAATCGGTGGAAAACCCGGTTTTTTACTCTTTCAGCTGGCAGTTTTTTCCAAAGGTTAATTTTTTCGAATGTCGAATACACCGGTTTTTTTACTCACAGAAGAATGAAATAAACCTCATTTTTAGTTTTATGTTCATTTATCTTTGTAACAAAACGTACCATATATTTATTACTCAAAAATTTCAAAATATCAGAAAATTTATTAAATATTCTTCCATAATATTGTAAGAAATTAATTTGTTGTTTCAAAAACAAATTAAAATAAGAAAAATAATTAGGCTTAAATTTTATTTGTTTTAAATGGATAGCAGGTATTTTATACGTTAATATTAAAATTTTATATTAATATGTTCATATTTTTATATATTAAATTTTACTGTAATTAATATATACATATGATTAATATATATACAAAAAATCGTCTTATTAGGGCATTTAAAATTCAACCAAATTTCATGCAATTTTTGTTTTTACAATAACAAAATATGTATGCGTTCGCTACGGCAGCACATGCTATCATTTCAGTTCTGTATAAAACATTTTTTCATATCAATATATTGAATTTCATAACCCAGCACACATGACGTTGTCTTTAAATTCAGGTGGTTATAGTTTACCTTATATCAAACATATTTTTTGCTAACTAAGACTAAAGTTTAAATAAAATGTGACTTATTTACTGATAAAGCAGTTACATTCAAATAATTTCCAAATTTCAATCGTCCAGGAGAGTGCTTAATTGCATAATGTACTTAATTGGTAATAATATGAAATCAAACATACGTGTTTGCTGGGATGCACGTTTGGTAATTATTACACACATACATAAACAGTACATCACATATAATTTGTTTTTGTTGAGAACTTGTTCTCTTTTTGTTTTCTTACTCTCACATATTAGAATTCTGTGTGTGTATAACACAAATTGGGATTTATTGAAAAATCCCACATAGAAAATAACACCGGCACAACTTTGTATGGCAGTGCAACATCTTTATAGTCTATTGTCTTTGGTTTCACTCTTAGTTAAATGTAAGCTTGGCACGGCTCCACTTTTTAAAAATTTTTTTCAAAAAGTGCCTATCACACAAAAATAATACAGGAGTTCTTTCCACAAAACTTCCTTTCAAAGCCACACTTTTTTATCCATTCCTCAAATAATGGCGTATTTGACTTTGGAAAACGAAATAGCTTCATAGTAGGTAAGCTTCTTTTAGATTTGCCACAATGACTCAAAGGGCATTTGTTGCCTGATTTACGGCCGTCTTTTTTCTTGACACCACTGTTTAATTTATCTTTTTTCTAATTCGGATAACTCATTTTTAATATACTTAAGAAAACACTGTATTACTTATCACTTTGACACAAAAATGTTTAATGAAAAGCTTCACAGGTAAGAAAAATATAAAAAAACAAGTTCTTATGTAAAATAACGGTAATTCAAACATATTGCCAATTACTTTTTTCCAAATTATACCCTTAATCTACAAAAATCCCAAAAATAGGAATATATGTATAACATAAAATGTTTTTATGGACATAGGTAGGTATGTACCTATTACAGTGATCGACTCGGTTTTGCAATCGGTGGAAAACCCGGTTTTTTACTCTTTCAGCTGGCAGTTTTTTCCAAAGGTTAATTTTTTCGAATGTCGAATACACCGGTTTTTTTACTCACAGAAGAATGAAATAAACCTCATTTTTAGTTTTATGTTCATTTATCTTTGTAACAAAACGTACCATATATTTATTACTCAAAAATTTCAAAATATCAGAAAATTTATTAAATATTCTTCCATAATATTGTAAGAAATTAATTTGTTGTTTCAAAAACAAATTAAAATAAGAAAAATAATTAGGCTTAAATTTTATTTGTTTTAAATGGATAGCAGGTATTTTATACGTTAATATTAAAATTTTATATTAATATGTTCATATTTTTATATATTAAATTTTACTGTAATTAATATATACATATGATTAATATATATACAAAAAATCGTCTTATTAGGGCATTTAAAATTCAACCAAATTTCATGCAATTTTTGTTTTTACAATAACAAAATATGTATGCGTTCGCTACGGCAGCACATGCTATCATTTCAGTTCTGTATAAAACATTTTTTCATATCAATATATTGAATTAATATTATAAAGATATATATAAAGATTATAAAGATGTTGCACTCAGTGTATTTGAAAAAATCAAAAATGTTGAGCTGGAACAGATGCGGGCGGTAGAGGAAGTATCAGAAGAAGATAATACTTCATTCTCACATGTTGAGAGAATTAAAAAGAGCAAATTACAACATACATACATACATATGTATGTAAATATGTATATGAAACCAGTTCTGTGAATTGTTATTGGCAAATTTGTTTGTTTTTTTACTAGCTTAAGTGTTTGTGTGTTTTCCCGTTGAAAACAATTGCCATTAAAAATTATATTAAAGAACAGAAATAATGTTTTCATGCGGTCTATGCGTAAATAGCAGGGTACACGTATACAGGTAGGCTCAGTCAATCAGCTGATTATTTTTTTCTATATGGTTGGTTCGATGATATGTCAAATTTTGTTTATGTTTATATTTTGTGTTTTTCTGTGAAAAGCTGTTATTTCAAAAAAAATTGTAAAGAGTGAGTAATTTTTTTAGAAAAAAGTTTAAAAAAAGTGTGAAAAAATAATTTTTAGTAAAAGATAATTGTGTTTCTTTTTTAAGAAAAGTGTTTTTTTTTAAGAAAAGTGTTTTTTTTTTTAGAAAAGTGTTTTTTTTTTTTAGAAAAGTGTTTATTTTTAGAAGTGTTTTTTTTTCAGAAAAGTGTAAAACTAATAAAAACCATGAGACACTGTTGCTTGTGCAAAAAAAAGAATATTCCTGGCAGTGGAAGTTTTTTTTCCGTTCCAAAGGATGAACGTAGAAGGAACAAGTGGAGTAAAATATGCGAAATTACTTTTTCGGCAACTGCTTCCATATGCATAGATCACTTTGCACCTGGTGATGTTGTAAAAAATGGACAAAAGGTTTTTTTAATGCCTAGTGCAGTGCCTTTCGTAGAGGATATATACAAAAGACAAATCCCACACGTCTCTACGTCATTACAAATGTAAGTAAATTTACATATTTAATTTATATATTGTAAGTAATTAAAAAAACTTAAGGCCTATTATTAAAAACGAACTTCCGAAAACAACTGGAGCTCCGCACTATGAGGATGCTCCTGGTATTGTATATGCTTCTAAAATGCCTTTATTGGCTTTAGAAGTAACCGGACAAGAAATAAACCAATGAATGAAAGTCTGATGGAATCCGTCGACCTTCCAACAACAGTGCAGGCGGTAGAAAAACGTTGCAGGGAACAGGCCACACAAACAGAGTAAGTGTATGTAAAATATGGTATTGATGTTTTTACTTCTTACACCACCCTCTTGTTTTTTATTGTTTATTTTATCTAGCCCTGTGATTCTTGACTATACTGCGGATAGGCAAAATTATTTGAAAAAGCCGTCTGCCGATTTTCTTGCAAAAGTAAAAACACTGGAAGGTGTTTTTTACAAACTGAATGGTCAGGAAATTTTACACTCCCCACAAATTCATCAGCGTCTGATGGAGAGCAGTAAATCTGTAGACCTTCCCCAAAAAGTAAAAGCTTTTTTTTATAAATGCAGAATATATTTTAGAGTTCGTGATTTGAACAAACGACTTAAAATTCAAAAAGCTAAACAAAGAATAATGGGGCACAAAAAGATGATTAAAATCAATCTTTGATTACCCCTATATTCTTATTAGAACAAGATACTGGATTTTAAAAGGTAAGCATATAAGCTCTTTTCAAACGACACAATTGTTTAATTATATACATATCATAACTTATTATCTTTGTTTTAAATATATATTCTTACTAGCTGTACCTGGCATGCGTCGCTACGCCACAACGTTTTATACAAATGGTTCGCTGAACGTTGAATGCATCTACTAACTAAATACTATTTTAGTGAAATAAAAGGTAGGTATGATGTATTTATGTAACAAACATATATATTTTATAATTATATATTATTAATTTCTTATTTGTATATATCAAAAAAGAAAAATAAAGTGGTCGAAAATATTTAAATCTATAGCTTTTCTTTTTTAATAAAAATAAAATATAATAATTAAGTATACATACTTTGAAATATGTATGTATATAAATTATGTATTTACCGTCATATGTGTATATTTAAAAACCAGAATTTTTTATTACGTAATGTATTTCTTTTTGTAAATGTTTAAATATTTGTTTATTCTGTAATTTCATTATTATATTGTTAATTTCTTGTTTTAATAATTATTTATTGGCATTAATTGTACTAATTCTCTCGTAACACTATTTAGAGAAAAAACGTTTCAACAAAACAATAATTTGTAAAAAGGAAAAATTTATATGATCTTTTCGGTTTTTTGATTTACATTTCGTTTGATGCTTTAGTAAAGTAATACTAACAACAAATTGAATTATATTTTAATTTTTTTATACAAAAATGTTAAATAATGTCGTTTCAAAAATAAAAATAAATGTATTGCACACAAAAAAAACATATTGGATTGTTTTGACTTGTTTGATTGTTTTGTTTGTAGGTGGAATTTTTAAAAATCCTTCTAGTAGTTTTTATAGTTGAAAATTTTTATGATAATCTGAAATGGATTCGGAAATATTCGAAACTTCTTGTGATTCTTCACGAGCCCGTTTTTTGGATCGCCATTCAACAATATAGAAACAGGCTGCTCCTATGGTCCCAGTAACGACCAAAATAAGGTTATGGCAGCAGCCACCGACTAGAATTAAATAGAACAATATATAGACAGTTTTTAAAAATAAAGGTATTATATTCCAAGCCTTACCTGGGTAAAACACTCCGCCCAACATTCAATATATCTGGGTATTTAAACAGGCATCGCCAAAGCCCAATAACAAGGCACACACTAAAGCAATCCATATTTGTATTATTATTCTTGTAGTATTACTTGTAGTATTATTTCGGTATTATTTAATTGAGCGGCATCAGGTAAATTGAAAAATATCAAGAAAAAAGCAATCATGTGTATGATGTAGCCTGCCATAACTATGGGATCACGTCCAAAACTTGTAGATTTTAAAGCCAAAATGCCAATAAGACTTAAAAAACGGCTACCGCAATTAGCACACCAATAACCAAAATAAACACAAATTTCAACAGGCTACTGCAATTAGCACACCAATAACCAAAATAAACACAAATTTTAACAGGAAACTTTGCCACAAACGATAAAAACGCACAATTTTATTTTATTTTCTTCAATGAAAGAAAATTTATAAACTACCAAGGTAAACTACTTTTGAAAATAAACACAGCTGTTTTTGACATCTAATCGAACCACTTCCAACAACAAAATACATGGTGTATTTTGTTTTTGTAAAACTGATCCTACCTGATTATATTTATACCATGGTAAATAGCAAACGTAAAACCAAATGTTACCTATTGAGTAAACCAAAACGAATATTTTGTATCATTAGTACACCCTACGCATTGCTCCATAGCTTCCCTTTTTATATTTTTAATTGCTTTGTTCTTCAAAAATAGTTTTTCGAATACTTTAATATGAATTTTACATATTTCGAAGTACAAGTCAGAGGGTGAACATAAACTTCCAAAATCTGTTTTTTTGTTTTTCGTATGGATAAACATTTCTGATGGATATGTTAAAATTTGGGAAGGTTTGATTATATCTATTCGGCATTTAATGCAAGATATCCGTTGAGCTATGTAGCCTATGAAATTTCGACTTGAGGTAAGTTTAATTGGCACATTCTTAGAGATAAAACTGTTGGCGCTTTCATCAAAATATTCTTTATTTTCCTGGTGTATGTCAGTGATATCTGTCATGGTGGTAGAATTGTGCTACACTGTCATTATCTTCTAAGCTGTTTTGAAAGTCCAGTGGCAAAAATATTGCTTCGTCTTCAGCACAATTTTTTTTTTAAGATAACAGCTTAGCCATTGCGATATTGAATTCATAAACAGAAGGGTTCTTACAATGTCCACCTTTAGCACGTACATACGAAAAAACGTTTTCTAATGGGTCTAGACTAAATCGGCTGGTTAACACAATATGTAAATTAGAGCTCTCCCTAAGCATTGCCTCACATAACGACAATATACCCCTAGTGGTTTGGATAAGTCCGCTGATGGAAAATATTTTATTACCGTTATATTCAATTTGTTGTATGTATGTAATAAGCTCTTGCAGTATTTGGGATCATTTAAATTTTTACTATTTAAACAGTCAAAATAACCATCGATTCATGCATAAAGGTGGTGGTGATTGTGACCTCCTACGCTTACTTGATGGAGTTTTTAGAACATAAATATCGCTATCCTCATTTCCAGAACATTTTTGCTGTTCAATGCTTCTGGACTCATCACTCTTAGTTAAATGTAAGCTTGGCACGGCTCCACTTTTTAAAATTTTTTTTCAAAAAGTGCCTATCACACAAAAATAATACAGGAGTTCTTTCCACAAAACTTCCTTTCAAAGCCACACTTTTTTATCCATTCCTCAAATAATGGCGTATTTGACTTTGGAAAACGAAATAGCTTCATAGTAGGTAAGCTTCTTTTAGATTTGCCACAATGACTCAAAGGGCATTTGTTGCCTGATTTACGGCCGTCTTTTTTCTTGACACCACTGTTTAATTTATCTTTTTTCTAATTCGGATAACTCATTTTTAATATACTTAAGAAAACACTGTATTACTTATCACTTTGACACAAAAATGTTTAATGAAAAGCTTCACAGGTAAGAAAAATATAAAAAAACAAGTTCTTATGTAAAATAACGGTAATTCAAACATATTGCCAATTACTTTTTTCCAAATTATACCCTTAATCTAAAAAAACCAAAAATAGGAATATATGTATAACATAAAATGTTTTTATGGACATAGGTAGGTATGTACCTATTACAGTGATCGACTCGGTTTTGCAATCGGTGGAAAACCCGGTTTTTTACTCTTTCAGCTGGCAGTTTTTTCCAAAGGTTAATTTTTTCGAATGTCGAATACACCGGTTTTTTTTTACTCACAGAAGAATGAAATAAACCTCATTTTTAGTTTTATGTTCATTTATCTTTGTAACAAAACGTACCATATATTTATTACTCAAAAATTTCAAAATATCAGAAAATTTATTAAATATTCTTCCATAATATTGTAAGAAATTAATTTGTTGTTTCAAAAACAAATTAAAATAAGAAAAATAATTAGGCTTAAATTTTATTTGTTTTAAATGGATAGCAGGTATTTTATACGTTAATATTAAAATTTTATATTAATATGTTCATATTTTTATATATTAAATTTTACTGTAATTAATATATACATATGATTAATATATATACAAAAAATCGTCTTATTAGGGCATTTAAAATTCAACCAAATTTCATGCAATTTTTGTTTTTACAATAACAAAATATGTATGCGTTCGCTACGGCACACTGTTGCCATTTCAGCTATTTTCTCGTCAAATCTAGCGATTTTTAAATATTTTTTTCGGGAAAAAATATGATTTAGCTATTAGCGGGAAATCTAGCGTTTTTTGCGATGTTGGATTTTTACGTGTTTTAAATACATTTGATGTTAATATTCTTAAAAAGTAGCTACCAATTCATTTGTAAGGCGAATGCTATTTTCAATACACTTTTTAATACAGATTATGGCATCTGAAAGTCAAAAACCACGTACATTAAAATTCAAAAACCAATTTTATCTTGCAAAGTTTATAGCTCGCAACATTTTTTGTAAAAAGAAGATGTTAAATAAACGTTCCTTTCTTTCTTTAGATGAGTTTGTGAATTATACAAAAAAAAAACTACTTAAAAATTTCTTGCAAGAATTTTGAAATATTGCAACAAAGAACTAATATGATCCAAAAATTGTGCATTGTTAAGCCATTAAAAGTTTAAGTCCTGGGTAATGCGAGATTAAAAATACGATACAAAGGGATATTGATGCAGGTGCTCTGTCTGCAAAATTTTACAAATAAAAATACAAGTCATCTGCATCGGTGGGAGGGTTATATTTAAGATAATTTAATTTTAAAGAAGACTTAATTAATAACTCAACATACGTCAATCAATTCAATTGATCACCTTAGTGATTTATGTAAAAATATTTCGATAGAACATATGAAAACCGTATTTATAGAACCAAATGCTTAGCGATAAATAAAAATGTTTTAGCGACCCATCTCTTAATGGAACTTAGAAACGATGTATGAGGTTCTAGGTATAGTGTATTAGAAGATAAATCAATAGACGTTTGTATCATCAAGTTATTAGGCATGTTTTTTAAAAACTAAAAACCTACGTGGTATATAAATCTAAAATAAATATTTTTTTTTTAGTACGGAAAAACAACAAATTGTGTTAACATTTCTAAACTTGGCAGAAATGGCCGATGCGACAGCTTCAATTACGATTTATTTAAATCAGCATTAAAGACATTAGATTACAATTTTACATATGAAAGCGAGAATATAGAGTATTAGCTTTAGACTTTTAGTGAATAAATTTAAAAATTTTTTAAATAGGAGCTAAGTATGAATATTATAAATATAACGTAATTAGCAACACTTAATAAACATTATTTTTTTGAATTGATATATAACGTACATATGTGTACGTATATTTCTTAAATTTTTTCACATACCGTCATACGTATGTAAATTATGTAAAAAAATTTAACTAATAAAAGCTGCCTGCGTAATAAAAATGATTGTACTTTTCTTTTTTTCTTTCGTTGTTTTAGAAAAACTTAGCAATAAAACGCTAAATTTTCCGCGCAGTAAAAAAAATCAACGAAAACTTGACTATTTTTTGTTAAATTTATGCCAGAATTTGAAAAAAAAAAATATTAGCGATTTATCGCTAAAATTTTGACAATTTTTAATTCTTAGCTATTTTCTTGCTATTTTTCTACATATTTTAGCGATATTTTTTGGGAAAAAGTTGGCAACAGTGCTACGGCAGCACATGCTATCATTTCAGTTCTGTATAAAACATTTTTTCATATCAATATATTGAATTTCATAACCCAGCACACATGACGTTGTCTTTAAATTCAGGTGGTTATAGTTTACCTTATATCAAACATATTTTTTGCTAACTAAGACTAAAGTTTAAATAAAATGTGACTTATTTACTGATAAAGCAGTTACATTCAAATAATTTCCAAATTTCAATCGTCCAGGAGAGTGCTTAATTGCATAATGTACTTAATTGGTAATAATATGAAATCAAACATACGTGTTTGCTGGGATGCACGTTTGGTAATTATTACACACATACATAAACAGTACATCACATATAATTTGTTTTTGTTGAGAACTTGTTCTCTTTTTGTTTTCTTACTCTCACATATTAGAATTCTGTGTGTGTATAACACAAATTGGGATTTATTGAAAAATCCCACATAGAAAATAACACCGGCACAACTTTGTATGGCAGTGCAACATCTTTATAGTCTATTGTCTTTGGCAAAAGGGAAAGAAGCAAAGTAAAGAGCATAACAATGTTTCGCTCTCATACGTAATTGCGTGTGTTTGTAAATACTTCAGTTTGTATGTATGTATGTTTGTTTATGTTTTGATATTTTCATTTCTTGCACAAATTCAACTTCTATTCATCATCTCAACAAATTGTTGTCAGTCAGTCAGACGTTTAACTACGTACGCGTGTATGTATGTTGTTTATGCATGTGTGTGTGGATGTGTTAATGTTCTTCAAACAATGATATGAGGGAATATAAATTTACATCTATATATACAAAAGTGAAACTCTGTGTGTGTGTGTGTGTGTGTGTGTTAGCTATAGACTCCGAAACTGTAAAACCGATCGGTCTCAAACTTTGGTAAGTTGTTGTACACATACCAGGGAGTGTTTATGGGTGGAAAAAAGTGGGCGGGGCCACGCCCATAAAAAATTAGTTATCATTTTAAGCTACTTGCACATGACCGATTTTTCTGAAACTTTGCACAAATATCGAGCTCTCATGACTAAATAATTTCGTGATTAGAAAAGTGGGCGGGGCCACGCCCATAAAAAATTTTTAATTTTGAGGTACTTGCACTGGACGGATTTTCCTGTAACTTTGCACACATATTGGGCTGTCATGACTTTATAATTTCGTGATTAGAAAAGTGGGCAGGGCCACGCCCATAAAAAAAAGTTATAAGTTTGAGGAAGTTGCGCTGGACCGATTTTTCTAAAACTTTGCACACATACTGAGCTGTCATGACTTTACAATTTCGTGATTAGAAAAGTGGACAGTGCCACGCGTATAAAAAAAATTATAATTCAGAATGCATTTTGATTCAGTAAGGGGCGTAGCAACGCGCGCCGGGATTTTCTAGTTTATAAAAAAGGTCAAATAAATTCAAACAAATGTATACAAAAATTATTTTGAAAACAAATATGCTCGACTGTGTTACAGTAGCAAAATCATATATATATTGTTGTTGTACGAATGAGATTGCATCAATTGTGATCGAATTTTATTTGTCCTTCTTAGCGAAATTTTAGTGTACGTGTTTTGATTGATTTGAGATAATTTTAATAGAATGAAATTTTTTATAGGTGAAAATGTTTTTTTCAAGCATTTGAATTTCACTTGAGGTATTTTAAATAAATAAATAAAAAATGCGATGTTTTCTAATGTATTACAGATACTTTTACAAATTGGAGTTTTCGAAAAAACTTTCGCTTATTGTCAAGTACACTAAATGTTTATACATGCAGCTCTAGTGTGATATTTTTTATTTTAAAGTGTAATTTATAATTTATTTTAGCTACTTTATTCTTTGTCTTGTTAAAATTTTAATATTAATATTCTCTTTTCTTTTGTATATTTAAAAATTAAAATTATTTTGGTTTAAATTTTTTTGAATCTTAAATATTTTCTTTCAAAAACTTTGAATATTTATACCTACATACATACTAAAGTTTGACAACATAAGGAAAAATGCATATTATTTCGTTTTAATAAGCGAAACAATTTTGTTGTCAACATTTTTTTAAGAAATTTAAAAAAAAATTTATTTAATTTTTTTCAGTTTAGAATTTTTATTCATATAATCATGAAAGGGATTTTTTATTAAAATATTTTTGTTTTTTTTTTTTTTTAATACAAACATATCAGATATATCAGGTACATAGAAAAAACTTAATATAAAAAACTAGAGCTGAGAATTATGTATTATTTTTTTTTAGAACAAACAGAATGTTGAAAAGTTTATTCATTTCAAAATAAATTTAATAATAATATAAGTAATAAGTTGTTTTTTTATAAACAATTGAAATAAAAACAAACTCTGTATGTATTTTTGTTAAGAATAAATAATTTTTTATGTTTTTCCCACTTCATTAATTTCTGCCATCAAAAAGTGTTCAATAAGAATGTAAACCACCCTTGTATAATTAACAAAGTTGTTTTACTTTAATCAATTACATCATTCGTTTGCTAAATTTTGTTTTTTTTTTTTTTCTTGGAACTTAATTTTTCTTAGACCAAGAGCAATGCTTTCGGAGGAGTAGTAATAGTAGAAAGTCCAAAACTTCTATTCTGTGTTGTAAACAAGCGTCGGCAACCCACTGCGGAGTCAAGCGTTTACATGACTCAATAATAAAAGATTTTATACCAATTTTTTGGGGCTCAGATTTAAAAATTTTATGAAATATTAAAATATGTATTTTACTAGCATCCATTAGTTTATCTGATGGAGCAGCTAAGCTTCCAAAATCTGTAAGCGACTGATAATTGTTAAAGTGTATAAAAAGCTCGCTTGGTGCTGTTAGAACTTCATCCGTCTTTCTCAATTCGTCACAACATTTTTTGCATTGTAATTTTGGAATGACTTTAAATGCTACATATCCAACAAAGTATCTCATAGAAACTACTTCGAAATTTATAACTGCAGAATTTTCAAAAACATCTTCCAGAAAATATTCTGCATATATGTGGCTCTCGAAATCAACATTGTCAATTTCATAGCAACTTGGTTCTTTGTGTTCAGTACATAAATCTGCTTGAAAGCCAGCATCAACATTCGCTATTTCGTCTTGTACAAGTTCTCAGTTGCTAGAAGAGCTTGACTGAACTATTTTAGTCACCATTATTATACCCTTCACCTGTGGTGCACAAGGGTATATATAGCTTTGTCATTCCGTTTGTAATTTCTACAATTTTCATTTCCGACCCCATAAAGTATATATTTTCTGAAAGCTTATGAATAGAGGAGTCGATTAAGCCCTGACCGTCTGTCCGTCTGCCCGTGTGTTGGTTGAAATCAACTTTTAAAAGCAACTATATGTTCCTTAGATCTGTATATGGTATCAATCTCTTGGAAATATCCAGGAATGAATCGCTATTGAAATTCAGCACAATCGCCCCATAACTTTCTGAGATATGAGCAAAAAACCACGACCACCTCGTTTTTTTTCACAATTACAACAACAACATACATACATACATACATGTAAAAAACATACCAAACAAAAAAAATTACAAAAAAAAAAATATTAAAAATAAGAAAAAAATAATAAAAAAAAACTACAAAAAAAAATTTTAAAAAAATTTAAAAAAAAATTTAAAAAAATTTTTTAAAAATTTTTCTAAAAAAATTTTTTAAAAATATTTAAAAAAAATTTAAAAAAATATAAAAAATAATAAAATATAAATAATATATTAAATAAAATAAAATAAAATTTTTTTTGGCTCAGCTGGGATTTGATGCCACATTTATTCTAAGGTGTACGTATGCACGTATTTTATATGAGATGAATGGTGATACAAACAATTGTTATTGCATAACTACACGTTGTGAAGGGTATATAAGATTCGGCACGGCCGAATATAGCGCTCTTACTTGTTTTTGTCAAAATATTATTCAATTCGGCTACAGACGGGTTGTTATTGTTGCTCCCTTTCTGGCGCAATACAGAAAACGTGTTTTCTAATTTGTCCTGATTAAGGGATTTTGTAAAAATATACATCACCACCTTCTTTTAAAATATCATCGGTTAACATAAGAACTGATTTAAGAGTGAGCTTCATTCCATTTAAAAAGAAAACAAGCTTCTTTTTATCCAAAAACTCCACATTTTCTAAATATTGGAAAAAAAATTTAATAAATTTATATGCTTCACTGTTAAGCTGAATTGCAGATCTGTAGCAGTTATCACCGTAAAGGGAGCCACTATTAAGACAATCGAAAATCTTGTCAATTTTTTCCACAAACTGAGTTGTTGATAAGGCCAATTTTGTGGAATTTATCTTATCTTAGTTTTGATAGCAGCCGCAACAGTTCTGCTGAAAATTTGTGTTGCAAATTTTACACGCATTTTTTCAAAACAGTTAGGGTAAATGTGTTGCCGTGTCAATTTTGGGCACATTTTTGTTTTTGCACTTGCTTTCATTTCATACAATTCCTTAATTACTTGAAAACTTACCGTTCCATCCGGTGATTTTATGTCACACTTTAACCAGCCATTCCGCAAAGACTTAATTAAATGGGGGAAATCATACATGCAAAAAACTTTCTGATCATTAGTTTCAAAAAACGGCTTTTCCACAGATACTTTAAGGTTGGAGAAACATTTTCTGTTGGTCGAGCCTTGATCACACACAAGGGCACGAACGTTCATACCCATGCTTTTTAAAATATTATAATTTTCTTTAACTATTTCACTTAAAGTATCCGCAGATAAGCCGTTGTATTAAATAAAGTAATTAAGAATGATTGAAAAATTAGAAAACATAAATTTAATCATAAAAACACATACATGAGTGGCAATTCTATAAGTCCTTTCAAATCCAGTTGTTTCAAATCCATCAACTAAATCTAGACTTCTATTATACCTCAACTCTTTTCTTATGCTCATTTCATCCATAACTAAAACCATATGCTTAGCACATCTGTCATCCAACTGGGAGCATTTTTCCCTCACGAATTCAAAAGCATTATTTTTTAAGCCGGGCTGAAGAAATTTAATCGGCACCCACCGATTCAAGGTGGATATGTGAGGAAGACTCAAATTTAATTTGACCCTTAGAAATAAGTATGTGGATTGAGATTTGTAAAATACGTTCTGAGCTATATATTTTACATTTTCAGAATATACCTTTGGCCGAGAGCTCAACAAAAGCTTAAAAAAAATTTTGCTTTCTGCGCTTATATTTTGTAAACAATCAATCGATTCAATAAGAGACTTTTTTATATTTTTACGATTTAACTTTTTAATATTTTGTGTGGGTCGCTTTGATTTTAAAAATTTTTGAATTTTTTTGTTATCTGCAAGTAGAGTTTGATTTTCGCAATTTTAGCAGAAGGGGGCTTCAATATTTTCACAATCTAAATTTTTTGGAGAGGACCTGAACTCTGCGTTTAAATTTTCCAATTATTCCTCCATTTCATCAATATCTACAGTTCGAATGGCGTCAGCTTTTAATTTTTTTCCCCAACGCATGAACTTGAAAATTGATTTTCGCAAATATAAAGATTTTAATTAAAATTCTTTTCAGGAATTCGACAATTCTCTCGCCAAATTTGACCTAGTATTATATCCGGCGAAGAAAATTTAAACTTTTTAAGCCCTTAAAATGTCTTCTCGTCTTTTGGCATTTTTTTACGCAGCATTTTATGCCCGATTGCGATTTATTTTTCTTTTTTGTACTCGAATTCATTGCTTTAGTAGAGTTTTTATTTATTGCGTTATTTTTATTTTTTTTTTTATTTATTTTTATTATAATTTCTAGACACACAGTACGTAATGTTTCACTGTAGCTTTGAAACTGAAATGTGTTATGAAATGCTTCACAACAAAATAAAATAAAAAGCTGCAGAGCCTTTAAAAAATCACTAAAAAGTTTTCGGGCGAAGTGTGCTTGACGATTTTTGCCTCTTAAAATTCAACAACAATACAAAAATTCTACCTGACTTCGGTTTAGCTAGGTTTTTGCGCATTTATTGCATGTGGGTTTTTTTTAAGAAACGGTCAAATAATTCCAGTGCAGGCAACAGGTACATAAGTATTTTTTATTGAGTTTTGCCTTTCTTACATAAAATTAAAATTCCTTTTCTTTTATCACAAAATACCTACATACATAACTATTAGTTTCCTGACTAGCCAACAAATTATTGGCGAAACAGTGACAGCAATTTTAATAAAAATTGTAATTTTAAAGAATAAAGTAGCTAAAATAAATTATAAATTACCCTTTAAAATAAAAAATATCACACTAGAGCTACATGTATAAACATTTAGTGTACTTGAAAATAAGCGAAAGTTTTTTTCGAAAATTCCAATTTGTAAAAGTATCTGTAATACATTAGAAAACATCGCATTTTTTATTTATTTATTTAAAATACATCGACTGAAATTCAAATGCTTGAAGAAAACATTTTCACCTATAAAAAATTTCATTGTATTAAAATTATCTCAAATCAAATAAAATATACACGTACACTAAAATTTTCGTTAAGAAGGGCAAATAAAATTCGATCACAATTGATGCAATCTCATTCGTACAACAACAATATATATATGCTTTTGCTACTGTAACACAGTCGAGCGTATTTGTTTTCAATATAATGTTTGCTCACATTTATTTGAATTTATTTGACCTCTTTTATAAATGTAAATTTATATTTTCTCATTTCTTTATTTAAAGAACATTAACCCATCCATACATACATACATACATACATACATACATGCATAAACAACAGACAAACACGTGTTCGTATTTTGTTTCTTTGCTTCCTGGTCTAACGCATGAAGTTAAACGAGTGCATGGTAAATAAATATGAATAAAGAAACAAACAACAAATTACATTTACAAAATTTTGTGAGTGCATGGTAAATAAATATGAATAAAGAAACCAACAACAAATTACCTTGACAAAATATTGTGAGCGAAACTATATGAGAGCCATTCGTAATGAAGAGAGCGGGTTCCAATGTTAGAACCCGCCATAAGAAATTTTTATTTGTACGTGATGCGCATTCTATATGATTTATATTCTTTGGTACAACATATGTACGTGGAATTTTCCACGTTACAGTATTTTATTATACAATACACATACTTAGTGCATAAACTTACATAATGAATAATTCTTTATTAGCAAATTTAGGCCCAATTGTCAGTGATAACAGTATTTTGAAAGAAAATTTTTCTAAACAGCAGTTGTTTAAAAGTTGTTCATATTAATATACAAAGTCTTAATCCATCAAATATCAACTAAAGTTATATTTGAAATTTCAGATCCTATGAATATTGAAGGTCTCTTTATTGAAGTTGACGACTATGATTCTAAAATTTTAGTGGGGTTGATATATTTATTTATTTATTATTTATTTAGGAGATATATGTTGTCGCTATGAAAATATATTAATTTTAGGAGATTTAAATACCAATCTATATGTTAATTCAAAAGCTGATTATATCAGGAATTTATGCTATGCTAATAACCTTTCATATTTACATAATTTTATGCCTACTCATTTTGACAGTCAATAAGGTTCAACTTCCTTAATAGATTTCTCTTTTGTTAGTAATATAAACTTGGTAAAGCTTTCAGGTAAATTTTTATCACCTTCTCTCTCTCACCATACTTTTTTATACGTTTGTTTTGATCTGCCAATAAGAGCTGCTAATGTTATTAAGAAAGTTAGAGCTTATAATAGTATAGACTTGGTTAGGGTTCATGAAATTTTATCGTTTTAACATTGGAATGAAATTCTTAACATTAACGATGTGGAGAGACAAATAACTTTACTATATAATCTTCTTAATTCATTGCATGAAACAGTTCCATTGAAAAGAACTCGGTTTTTTAAGGAGATAAATTTTTTTAATATCCTGGAAATTAAGATAGCTAGCAACATGAGGGCTTTCAAGGCATATAAGGAAAACACGAACCAAGATAATTGGTTAATTTATTGTAGGTATCGGAACAGGGTAAAAAGTTGGACAATTGCAATAGTAGAGAGTTGTGGAGAACTATTAATCGGAATCATAGTAATTCTAACCTCTTTAATCAGCATGATCCTGATACATTTAATGATTATTTTATTTCAGCGCAGAATAAATCTAATTAGGTTTTCGGTTCCGATGTATTGATAACTATGAGCTTTTTATGGCTTTTTCTAGGGTTAAATTAAATGCTGTTGGTTTTGATGGGTTACCACAAAAATTTATTAAACTTATTTACCCACATATTGAGGAATATCTACTCCATATTTTTAATACCATTATTGTTACCTCTATCTATCCTAGTATTTGAAAGACAGCAAGAATAGTTCCTGTAAGGAAAAAGCAAGCAGGAGTCAGCCTAGATAATTTTAGACCTATAAGTATTTTAAGCTGTTTATCTAAAACATTGAAAATTATTTTGAAGGATCAGATGTTAGAGCATATTAACTCGGACAAATTATTAAGCTCCTCTAATTTTGGTTTTAGAACTGGAGGCAGTACTACCTCTTTGCTACAGTTTAACTGAAAACTGGTATCACTTGATTTGTCTAAAACATTTGATAGTGTTAATTATGGTGTTCTAGTCAAGAAATTTGCTTCAAATTTTAGATAATAGTAAGCTATTATTTTCCTATATAAGTGGCCGTAAGCAGTTTGTTGGGACTGAATTAGTTCAATCTTCAATGCTAGAATGTTTAAGTGGTGTACCATAAGGTTCAGTTCTTGGACCTTTACTTTTCCTTATATATATTAATGATTTTGAGGATTTTATTGGTACTTCTCTATGTAAAAGCTTTTTATTTGCGGATAACACAAATTTGTTATTTTTAAATGAAAGGCAATATTTAGATTGTCATGAGTCTAGCATAAATTATACTTTGTTAAGAGCTAATGAGTGGGCATTATTAAATAGACTTAAATTTAATCCTAATAAGACTACGGCGATAACTTTTGGAAGACATGATAATAATGTAGACTTTATGAATACTACCATTGGAGGAGAACGTATACCTTTTGTTGAGAAAATTGTTTGTCTTGGTTTAACGCTTGATAGAGGTTTGACTTTTGAAAAACATATTTGTAATGTTAGTGCCAAAGTAAATTTTGCGTTGAGATCTTTGTATACGTCCCTTCTTTTCACTCATATGTGCTAAGATTAATTTTTAATAGAATTATTAGGTATGTTTTTAATATCAGAATTTCTAATCATGTGTCTCAATATTCAAAAAGTTTCTTAAAATGTTCGTTTATGTCTTTCGTTAAAATCAAAATTTTATTAACGCTATTTCAGATTATAGCTCGACATTTCCATTATGTCTTTTACATCTTTTTCACTTTTCCAGATCTACGCGAAATCCGACATTAATTTTACCAAAAATCAACAATTCCACCTTTGAAAGATCATTTTTGGTTAGAGCTTGTAGACTTTAGAATGACTTACCTCATAATTTGAAGAGATTTAATTTTTCATTATTGCCTTTTAAAGGAAAATTATTAATTTTTTTTAAAGATTATTAACTGCTGTTTAGTACTGATAAATATGGCCTTGTTTTGCTATTATTAAATTATTTTTTTTCTCTTGTATATTTCATTTTTCTGAAACTTCGCACACATATTGAGCTGCCATGACTTTACAATTTTGTGGTTAGAAAAGTGTGCAGTGCCACGCCCATAAAAAAAGTTATAATTTTCAGCTACTTGAACTTCACCGATTTTCTGAAACTTTGCACACACATATTAAGCTCTCATGATTATACAATTTCGTGATTAGAAAAGTGGGCAGTGCCACGCCTATAAGAAATAAGTTATCATTTTTAGCTACTTGCACTAGATCGATTTTCCTGAAACTTTGCACACATATTGAGTTGTCATTACTATAAAATTTCTTGATTAGAAAAATGGGCACGGCCACACCCATAAAAAAAGTTATAATTTTCAGCCACTTGAACTTCACCGATTTTTCTGAAACTTTGCACATTGCATATTGAGCTGTCATGACTATACAGTTTCGTGATTAGAAAAGTGGGCAGTGCCACGCCCATTAAAAAAAGTTATAATTTTTAGCTTTTTGCACTTGATATTCAATTTAAATTCAGAATGCATTGTCATTCATTAAGGGGCGTAGCAACGCGCGCCGGGCTTTTCTAGTGATTTATAAAAAACAACAACAACGAAAATATGTTTTTGTACTCAACACAAATTTCCGTTAAGCTCTGTACAGACGGTTGTTAGATCTGACATAATTGCTTTACCTAAACATATGCTAACAATGGAATGACAATGAAGAATTGCTTTCATAAGGTAAATTGTCAGTTCAGACAGTTGTCAGACTTTTAACAAAAAAGCTAACAATTTCATTGGCAGATATTGTTCTAACAATAACTTTATCTAACGATGTTGTCCGGCAAAAAATTTTAAGTTTAGACGGTTGTCAGATGACGATAAAAAACAATTGTTAGATGAGTTGTCAGAATTGCTTTGGTCTTGTTGTTTTTTACAATTTTAGATTTCTATGGCGTCTGGGAATCTGAAATCTTCCATTGATTTAAAAATGGAATACTTTGTACCGCCCTCTTTAAATTCACAATAACTTTTTTTATTAATTATCATTTTATTCTTCTATTATTGACACAAAACTAAAAAAACAAGAAACATACAAGAAAATTAATAATTTTGTTTTGCAAAACAGCTGTTGCATTGAAATAACCTTTTAAAGTGATGCCATATGAAAAAACATACTTAAAATTCCTTCGTTTCTAAAAAATTCTCCCAAACATGTTCTAGTACACAAAATAAAGAAACTGACAAATAGATTAAAGAACATTATGTATAACCTATAAATTCAAGATGGCCGCCAACAAAATAGCGGACAGATCTGTATATACATATGAGAAAATTTTTGTAATGAACACCACCCTTAATAGTGTTATCCAATGAAAGGGCTTGAAAATTCTTGATCTAAGATGGCGTACAAAACAAAATGGCGAATTACATTTTTTTTTTCAACCCCACTGCAAAATGACGTACAACGGTATAAGCCAATCCTATATTAAGCATATGTGACAGCGCATAGAGAAAGGGACCTAAGGGTAAAAACAGGTTTTGTTCAGAAGAGCCATTTTAAAGATTAAATGATTTTTTTAAATTGTTCATAAGAGAAAAAAAAATTGTTGTAGTTTCGTAAAATCAGGTTATTTTGTTAATTTTGTAGAGGAAAAATGAAAATAAATAAATTTTACCGTTACGTCCCTTTATATTTGCGCTTAGAATCGTCGACTTCACTTTTATAAAACGCGCATATTTCTGGGAGGAACACTTTTGGGGCAAAGGATCGGTCTCATTCGATGCTCAGATGTTGTCCACATCAAAAAAAAAGTGAAAATTGTTTTTTTTACCCTTAGGTCCCTTTATGAGCTGTCACATATAATAATTCATATATGTAAGTATGTATAGAAGTTCACGATTATATAGTATATGTATGTATAGATGTCTTTGATTATAGTATGCAGATGCATGTATATTTTTATTGCTTTTAGTTTTTCTTTGTAAAATAGGATTAAGTTATTTTTGCAGAATTTAAGCGAGTGCCTAAAAACAAAACAAATGCTGGTGAAGTGTATATTAGATTCGGCATAGTCGAATATAACGCTCTTAGTTGTTTTTATTTATATGTTTTATTTTAACATATTTAAGTAAAGCTTCGTACACACGGTTGTCAGATCGTACAATATTGTGTGAAAAATTGGTAGCAAATACCTTACAACCGTGTGAACTGGCAATGTTTGCATAACAATGTTGGCAGAAAAGTCATTGTCATACCATTGATAGACGGCAACCTGACAACAATATTGTCAGATATATTGCAATCGTCTGAACAACCTTCATCGTTATTGTCAGACCATTGAAACATGTTGTCAGATAATTTTATATTGGCAGATGTACAAGTTTTGTGCATATGACAATGGCGTCATTGTCATACAAGTTAGTGATGTCAGATGTATAAAATGTTGCTTTTAGTATTGTTGAATAGAATGTTGTTTTTAGGAATTTTCTTGTACTTTCTATTATATTTATACATAAAAACAATTAAGAACGTTATATTCGACCATGACTAATCTACTATATATGTCACCAGCACTCGCTTGAATTATGCAGATATTAACTTTATCATAATTTAGAAAGAAAAGTTGATAGCAAAAATATACATACATATGTTTGTAGTATATGCATAAATATATATAAACACTATAATCATAGACGTCTATACATACATATACAAACTACATAATCTCGGACTTCTATACGTTCATACATACTTGCATATACGAAATAATACATGCTAACTATGCCTTTTCATTTGATACCAATATTGTAGAGAGTAAAATTTTAATTATCAAAATATAATTATATTTATTGATTTATAGCGTAATCTATTTTACTATTCAAGCCCTTTTATTTAATACCCATATTGAATTACAAATATGTAATTCGCGCTTTTGTATTGGACGCCATCTTAAATAAAGAATTTTTGTTAAGCCTACTGTATTTTACAGGTCAAGCCCTTTCATTTGATGCCACTATTGATGGCGGTAAGTTTTTAATTACAAAAATCATCTTATGTATACAAATTTGTTCGATATTTTGTCATGGCGTTCATCTTGATTTTTATAGGTTATACATGATATTCTGTATTCTACTTGTCAGTTCCTTTAATTTGATACCAATATTGCAGGGGGTAAATTAGATAAATTTTTAATAACTAAAATTCACTCATTATACAAATTTGTTCGCCATTCTGTCATGACGGCCATCTTGAATTTGAACCTTTTTCATAATTTTTTTACATAAATTGTATACTAGGAAAAATTTAGGAGATTTTTTTTAAAACGTGGGAATTTTAAGTATGTATCTTCATATGGCATCACTGCAAAACGCTCTTTCAATGCAACACCTGTTGTGCAAAAAAAAATTTTTAATTTTCTTGCGTGTTTCTTGTTTCAGTTTAGATTTGTGTCAATAAGTGGAGAACAAAATGAAAATAATAAAAATTATTGTAAATATGAAGAGGACGGTACAGAGTATTCCATTTTTAAATTTGTGAAAGCTTTTCTAGATCCCCAGACGCTATCGGAATCTAAGATTGTAAAAAAAACATGACCAAAGCAATTTCTGACAACAGATCTGCCAATTTTTTTTATACTGTCATCTGACAACCGTCTAAACTTATAATTTTTTGTCGGACAACATCGTCAGATAATGTTATTGTCAGAACAACATCTGCCAATGAAATTGTCAGCTTTTCTGACAAAAGTCTTACAACCGTCAGAACTGACAATTTACCTTATGGAAGCAATTCTTCATTGTCATTCCATTGTTAGCATATGTTTAGGTGTAGCAATTAAGTAAAATCTGACAACCGTCTGTACAGAGCTTAACAATATAGAAAGTACAAGAAAATTCCTAGAAACAGCATTCTATTCAACAATACGAAAAGCAAAATTTTATACATCTGACATCACTGACTTGTATGACAATGACGCCATTGTCAAATTCACAAAACTTGTACATCTGCCAATTTAAAATTATATGACAATATGTGTCAAAGTTCTGAGAATAGCGACTAAGGGTGTTCAGACAATTGTCATATATCTGACAATATTGTTGCCAGGTGACCGCCTGTCAATGGTCTGACAATGATTTTTCTGCCAACATTGTTAGGCAAAAATTGCCAGTTCACACGGTTGTAAGGCATTTATTACAAATTTTTCAGGCAATATTGTACAATCTGACAACCGTGTGTACAAAGCTTTAGTTCAGTAATCACTATAAGGTGGAATTTATTTTGAGTGATGCATTGACAAAAGCGAGGGATGGTAGCAAAGTTAAGATAAATAGTGCGTTTATAGGAATATGTATCACTGTATACCCTTTTTATACCCTTCACCTGTGGTGTACAAGGGTATATATAGCTTTGTCATTCCGTTTGTAATTTCTACAATTTTCATTTCCGACCCCATAAAGTATATATTTTCTGAAAGCTTATGAATAGAGGAGTCGATTAAGCCCTGACCGTCTGTCCGTCTGCCCGTGTGTTGGTTGAAATCAACTTTTAGAAGCAACTATATGTTCCTCAGATCTATATATGGTATCAATCTCTTGGAAATATCCAGGAATGAATCGCTATTGAAATTCAGCACAATCGCCCCATAACTTTCTGAGATATGAGCAAAAAACCACGACCACCTCGTTTTTTTTCACAATTACAACAACAACATGTATACATACATACATGTAAAAAACATACCAAACAAAAAAAAATTACAAAAAAAAAAAAAATTAAAATTAAGAAAAAAATAATGAAAAAAATACAAAAAAAAAAATTTTAAAAAAATTTAAAAAAAAATTTTAAAAAATTTTTTAAAAATTTTTCTAAAAAAATTTTTTAAAAAAATTAAAAAAAAAATATAAAAAAAATAATAAAATATAAATAATATATTAAATAAAATAAAATTTTTTTGGCTCAGCTGGGATTCGATGCCACATTTATTCTAACGTGTACGTATGCACGTATTTTATATGGGATGAATGGTGATACAAACAATTGTTATTGCATGACTACACGTTGTGAAGGGTATATAAGATTCGGCACGGCCGAATATAGCACTGTTACTTGTTCACTGTGTGAAGTTTATTGCCGAAGAAATTTTAAGCGAAAAAGTATTTAAAAAACAAGTAAGAGCGCTATATTCGGCCGTGCCGAATCTTATATACCCTTCACAACGTGTAGTCATGCAATAACAGTAGTTTGTATCACCATTCATCTCATATGAAATACGTACATACATATAAAAAATATACATATATAAAAAACATCCCATTGTAAAATTATAAATTTACGTATGTATGTTAAAAAAAAAATAAAAAAAAAACTTAAAAAAAAAATTTAAAAAAAAAATTTAAAAAAAAATTAAAAAAAAAAAATTTAAAAAAAAAATTTTAAAAAAATAATTAAAATATATTTAATTAATATAAAACAAAAAAAAAATAAAAAAAAAAATTTAAAAAAAAAATAATAAAAATATAAATAATATATTAAATAAAAAATAAAAAAAAAAAAATAAAAAAAAAATTAAAAAAAAAAATTTAAAAAAAAATTTTTAAAATATAAAAAAATTTTTTTTTTGGCTCAGCTGGGATTCGATCCCACGTTTACTTTAGCCAATATACAAGTTTGTATGTATGTATGTTGTTGTTGTAATGTTGTTTTTGTGAAAAAAAAATCGAGGTGGTCGTGGGTTTTTGCTCATATCTCAGTTGTTTATGTACCGATGTTTCTGATTTTCAATAGCGATATACTCCCGAATATTTCTGATATTTTATTACCTCACCCGGGTCCAAGTGATGTCGGGGGGCTTCAAAAAGTTGATTTCAACATACACACGGACAGACGGTCAGACGGACAGACTGACAGAGCTTAATCGACTTCCCTATTCATAAGCTTTCAGAAAATATATACTTTATGGGGTCGGAAATGAAAATTGTAGAAATTTCACACGGAATGACAAACCTATATATACCCTTTTTCACTGTGTGAAGGGTATAATAATTCTTGGAATTTGCTTGAAAAAAAATCCCAATATTATTTTAAACAGCAAGAGAAAACGTAAATACATAGGTAATACTGAAGTGCAATTACGGGAAATTCAGAAAGCGATAATGATGCAGTTCCTGGAATTTTCTGGTGCAGTAATTAGAGCTAAAAATTATTACCTGAGATTGCATAACACTGAATTCTTCATTACTGAGTTTTGTTATTGGTCGCACAAATTAAATTATACTTTGAAGTATATTACCATCTGATTAGAGCGTTAGAGGAAAATATGAAAGAAGAGGAATTTATAGTGGTTATTCTGGGAAAATTTTTTTTCCATTTGTTGCATAGTCTTTATATTGACTGTTTTCATTAATAGAGATGAGCAAAATATTCCCTTTGTGTAATTATATATTCAAGCTGAATAATGTAAAAATAGTGCTCTCTCTCTCTTCACTTAAAACATATGTCAGCACGGTCAAAATGTCTACCACAGGGTCGCAAAAGTTGGTACAATTGTACTTTTTGTGGTACAATTTAAATCTCAAAAGTACAATGGTACACCAATTACCCATTTGGTACAATTTACTAACTTTCTCAGTTTATGTTTACGAATAGCATAGTGCCACATCTAATAAAATTTTTTCCAAACAAATTAAAAAATTTTGACTCAATTAATACACAGTTTAGATCCCTGGCGGGTATAGAAGTATCAAAAGATTTTAAAAATGGGCTAAAGTTTCTGAAATGAAAAACTAATTGAATGAATTAATGTTTCCGGAACTTTCAAGAGTTGTAGGTGGGATATTATCAGTTCCACATTCGCAGACGATTTTTTCCTTCCAAAATATTATAAAAACGAAAGAACGAAATAGGCTTCATGTGCCTACAGTTTCCGGTCTTATACAGACAAAAGATTTGTTAAGGTCATCAAATTCTTGTTGTTTTAGTTTCAAAATACCAAATAATTTGTTATCAAAACCAATCTGATCTCATGAATATATCCGTAGACTTTTTATGTAGTTTATTTTATGTTTAAATATGTACATATATATGTATACATATATCTTAGTGTAGTTTCTTTTTTTAAAGATATACTTTTAAAGTATAAATGAATTTTTAAGTACAAATGTTAATTTTAATATTACAAAAATGAATTTTTATGTGCAATTGTATGTTATGTTTATGTTTTTTTTGGCTTTTATTTAAAATAAAAGAAATTAAAAAAATTTTTAAAATAAATTTTTTTGGTACAATTGGGGTCGAAAAAGTACAATTTTATGAGCTTCCTGGTACAATTTTGATGTTCTCATTTTGCAACCCTGGTCTACCATGTTGTTTCCCTTTTTCAAATACTTACTTGGTCTCTCGATAGCAGTATAAGCAGGTAAGCACACCGCCATTTTCAATAAATTAATTTGTTAAGAACTTCTAACATTTTTTGTATTTTCATTACTATTTGCATACTATTCCTATTGGGGTTTTATTCCATTCCTGAAAAAACGAATTAAAACTATCATTTATTTCGTTTAATCAGTTTGCTCGGGAATTTAATTTCTATTTTATGTTTCCAACCAGATTCCAGACTCTTTATTCAACTTAACGGTGTAATTAAACGTTTTTAAGTTAATTTTACAAAAAAAAAAAAAAAAAAAATCACTGTTTTATTTATTTGTTATTTATTATTTTAGTATTTATTTTAGAACGTAATTCTCTGTTTTACATTTTTTACTTCAATAAAATACGTGATTGATACAGTTTTGTATCAATCACGTATACAAAACTTTGTTGCTGATGTAAAGTGACACATGAGTTATATACATATTTTTTTTTTATATTACAACAAACATGCGCAATGCGTAATCTTGATAAAATTGCAGCAATGAGTAAGATTTTACTGGTAATATAAATTAAAAAACAGTGAGTGACAATTTAAACTCCCGTTAAAAAGATGTTTGTTGTTTTATTTCGTTTCCTGTTTTAAATTTGGTTTTCACAGCTTAGTGGATTTACTTTTAAATTGAGGATTATTTTCCTGATCCAGCGATTTTTAGGAATATCATAAAACAATGTAGGGATAAGCAAAGCCGGACCGCTTTCAAGTATTTATTTATTAAAAGGTTAAAACGTATCTCCAAAAATAGAAAACCAAACTTAATTGTGAATTAAATAATTGCCTTTGTAAGAAAATCCATTTTAAATCATTCATATTTAATAATATTTCTTTTTTTTAATTTTAATGTTTCTATTACTACAAATAAATACCAAACATACATTCATACGTACAATAAAAACTCTATACTAAAAACGCATTCAAACTGTAAAAAAATATTTATGTGCATATGTATAATAAATCATTGGGTCACATACAAAAAATTATATGCTGCTAATATATTGGTAATTTGTGTAGTCTATTCACGCATAATTAACAATGTACAATATAACATACATTTGTTGGAAAAATGTTTTTATTTATTTTTCAATTCTTATTTAAACCTTAATTAATATTTTTAATGTTTCGAATTTTTGAAGTAATTTTGATTTTTTGAAGTTTATGTTAAAATGTACAAACTATTTTAAAGTTCATTAAAAAACAAAATGAGTGTATTATATAAAAACGCAAACAATCAAATAAATTTTCAACTTTTATCGCTTTAACCTGCAAGTGAAATGTTTTCTATGTGGACATTTCATTTTGAGTGATCCGATAGTAATGTATGTATTTATATAATTATTGGGCCAATTCAAAGTAGACTCTCATATTGTACTATGTCATATAATTCATATTAATATGACTAGTGACTTTGAACACCTTTTGTTAACAAATTATGTATTTAATACAAGAAAGAAGACAAAGAGATGACGCTGTTAAAAATTGTATGTATACAAGAAAGAAGAAAATAGAAAATATTCTCTCTGAGAGGTGAGAAGCGAAGAAATTCTCTCTGAGAGACAGTATTGTTAAAAGTATAACATAAACAATTTCTTATACATAGGAAACAAATGTGTAAAGTCATATTATTTTTTTTTTGTATGGAAATTACTAACAAAAATTTTAAGCATGCATAAAATAATATGAAATAGTACAAATACGACTGATATGCAACCACTTTGAATTGGCCCATTATGTATGTGTTGTATGAAAAATGATATTATGTATAAGATTATGCTGTCCAAAGTGTAGTAATAGTAGCTTTGTAATCTTTATACATTCATACTTCGAGAAATATCTTTAGATTGCTATTTTTAGACAATTTTTAGAGTTATTTACGTGTCACTTATTTTATATTTTTTTCATTTTCATTTCCGCTTTTGCTTTATTTTATAGAAAAATGTTGAAAAGTTCAAAATTAAATTATTCATCCTGCATATCTTCTGGCAATTCATGAGGGTTTAACATTCCAGGTATATTGCGCTGCATGATCATTTTATTGGCCTGCGCTTCCCGAAGTGCTGCTTCTCTTTCTTCCAAATACAAATCTGAATCATCTTCCCCGGTAACTTCCTATTGTAAGTAAAAAAAAAAATTAGATTTAAATATACATACATATGTATATGAATATGCATAAATGACATGTATATATGTATATACATATATTCTTAAATTTATGTTATTTTTTTTTTTACTTACTCTTATTTGTATTAGGAAATCCCTCAAATGTTCCTTAAATGCTTGCACATTTTCGTCTAAATTAAAAAGACCGGTTACAAAGACTTTAATTTGGTTGTCTGTTAAGTGACTAAAAGCTGATTTGAGCAATGAGGCCACATATTCCTGTATAAAAATAGTATTATCCGGTATGGGACCTAGATTTACAGTAATTTTATTATTTTCAACTAATGAAAACATGTATGCCAATATAATGGCATGATTTCCAAGACCAGCTGTGTGAGAAGTATCAGTTACGACTGAAAATATTTGCATCAAAATATCTGTAAAGTATGTTTGATAAAAGCTCTGTGCAGCAGATGGATGTTGCTCCAAGTTTTGTAACATCTAAATATTAAAAAAAAATAATTATATATATAGTAACTGCCTATATTTAATATAGTTTTATTTTACAACATATTAAAATTTTCAAAAGTTATTACTGAGCTTAACTGGATTGCGTTCGTTTACACAAAATCTAATCAACGAAAACAAAAATTGAGAGTAAAGTGAGACTCTTTTTACTGAGTATTTAAAAGTATTTGCTTGACATTTTTAAACTTGTATAGTTTATTGTGAAATATCATATACATGTTTCAAATCAAAACAACTAAATAAAAGTAACACCACCAAACTCTGTTTTCATTTTTTAAATTTATTTACATTTTTTTTGGGTTGTACAAATGTTAAGTATTTGGGTACTAAGTACTATATATCGAACCCTTTTCCCCAAAATTTCGTATGTTACAACAGAATAAATAAAAACGTAAATAGCACTGCTACATACGATAAAATGTACACAGTGTTATCTCCATAACTAAAACAGTTATCGCTATAATATTTTATCAGCAGATCAATTAAAGAATGTAGAACCAATTTGCATAAAAAGTCGATTTTTTTTAAACATAACATAAGATAATTTCGCGCACAGGTATCAATATTTTTTATGGTATTCAAATTAAAAATCCAAATACCTACGTTAAGTTAGATTAGGATAAAAATAGGGGCTTAAAAAAACCAAACCCATGGTATTTAGGTATACACGTATGCCCAATTGGCATGTTGTGCGCTCTAAAACGCATAACTTTTACATTAATAAATAAATCATTTTCGAAAATGTTCATATTATAAAAATGTATGTATTGAGTAGAAAAACAAAAATTAACTTCACGGGAAAAGTAAACAAGCTGTCTTTTTGAGAGTCTATAATCAAAATGAATTAACTTAAATTTTGAGGAAAACAAGTTTTTGATGGCAAATAAGCTGCATTGTGCAATATCTATCTGTCATCTGTGGTATAAGTTTCAAACCAAAACAAAAAATTGTTATTCTGTTATCTAAAAGCACTTTTTTTAGTGAAAATAAATGCTAACTTCCATTGTAAATACCTAACATGCCTTTATTTTTTAAATAGTTTACTGTATTTTTTTGGTGATAATAAATGCTGTCGTTGTAAATATCCAACATGTTTAAAAATATTAATTTATTTTAAATCTACCTAACATATTATTGCTTTTTGCATACGAATCTAGTAAATATTTAAAAATGAAAAGAATATATAATTAAAAAAAAACTATTCGGTAGTGTCAAATCTGATAATACCCTTCACCATCATGTACATAAATAAATCTGCACCACAGTGAATCAGCTTGAGTTTCAGGCCAAAGGTCAATCAACTTTAACACTGGCCTCAGTATATATGCCTTATGAGACTGCAGATCCTTCAGGCATGGACGTTCATCATGCCTTGTTTGATTTTATAACTACTTACAATCTCTATATTTGTAATAAGGGCAGTATGCCGACATTCAGAACTAGGGATAGAGAGGCAGTTATAGATATCATTGTGACAAATAAGGGTAATAATTTTGTAAGGGGATGGCAAGTTGCGAGTGAATACTCGTTTTCAGACCACAGCAGGATCAATTTTGAATTAGACTATACCAGACCTAGTAGGGAACCCTATAGAAACCCGCGCAAAACGGATTGGGCGACTTTTAGGGAGACTACTATGTAGCGCGTAGGGGATTTATCAATGGGGGAGTGTACACACTTTGATAAAGATTCTGTGGTGGGGAAACTCACCGACAACCTTATGGGAAGCTACGGGGCGGCATGTCAATTAATATTTCCAGGGAAAAGGGAACAATCGAAATGGTGGACCAGGGAACTGGGTGTTCAGAGGTCTATAGTTAGGAACAGATTTAATAGGGTGAAGTTCATTAGAAAGGCTGACGATTGGGATAGCTATTAAGTGTGCTTCAATAAGTCTTACTCGGAGACCCTGGAATTACTTATGGAGGCACACTTTCTCGGCTGTGAGAATGTGAGAGATAATCATTAAACAGAGGTCAACCTGGGATCGATCGATAGGGAACGAGAGATAGTATAAATCCCCAGGTCCGGATGGGATTATTCCTCCCATGCTGCAAAACGTCTCATTTTCTTTTAATGTTGGCGAGTGTTTAGAGCGTGTCTCCTAAGGAGATACATACCTAGGAGATGGAGAGAGGTTAAGGTTATTTTTATACCCAAGGTTGTTAGGGCAGGACACTCGAAGGCAAAGGATTTTAGACCTATCAGCTTTTCGGGGTTTTATCGATCACCACATCATCAGTGGAGCTCAACATGCTTATCTGAAGGGTATATCTGTTGAGAGAGCACTGCATGATGTGGTAGGTTTTACAGAACGTAGCTTGCAGAATAGGTAATATACGCTAGCGGCATTTTTGGACGTGGAGGGTGCCTTTAACAATGTTAGGATAAAGGCAATTAAAGCGGCTTTGTTTGGGCTGGGAGTCAGGTATTTTCTGGTTAGATAGATAACCTTGATCTTGGAGGGTAGGATTATGAATTATAGCTTAGGAGATTTCAGCATGAGAAAAGCATCGCCCTGTTGTGGTTACTAACGGTCAATGTTATCTTAAGGAAATTTTAGAGTGAGGGTATAAAGATTGCGGCATATGCGGATGATGTAGTTCTGCTGGTTAGGGGAAAATTTCTTCCGACGGCATACTACCAAGGGTTTTGAAGTGAATTTACACGACGATGGAAAAACCCATTCTAACATATGGATGTACTATATGGTGGGAGGTATTGGAGAAGAGTTGTTATAGGAAGCTACTTACAAAAGGTCCAGAGGTATGCTTCACTTGGTATCACTGGTGCCATGAAAAGCACACCTCAGGGGTCTCTGGATACCATTCTCGGCACTATGCCTATAGAGTTTTGGGTGAAGGGAATGGCGGCAAGGAACTTGACTAGGCTAGGTGAATCGGGGTTGGGTAGGATACTTAACAGCGGCAACACTAGAATTTTATGGGAAAATTCGTCTCCAGGATTATGTTCAATGTCAGGGTAATCTGACAGACTACAAGGTTACACAGATTAGTTTTAATAGGACACCCCTGCTGATAATTCCGGATAGGGTTTGTTGAGGTAAGATCCGACAGACTGTTTGAGGGGTGTGCTGTCTTTACGGATCAAAGATGGATATAGGCACAGGGGCAAGTGTCTATACTATGGGAGATAACATCAGATGGTCTTATAGACTTTCTTGGGATTTTTTATCGGGGTTTGAACAGGGCACTGTCCTGTGAGAGCTAGGATTAATAGATGGGATCGCGACACTCCGGATTATAGTAGGATGTGTGAGGATGAGGAGGAGCTAGAAACTGTGGAACACATTGTCAGTCACCGCCCGAGGCTACAGAGTCACAGGCTAAAGTGGTAAGGTAGATTCCACGATGAGTTGGGTGATGTTTCGGAGTGCAAGCTCGGGAAAATTATCGGATTCATCATGGGGGTAGGAAATCTGTATTTTTTTCTTCTATTCTATTTTCTACTAACTATGTATATCTTATTTTCATTTATTATATCTTTGGTAACACTCTCTCTCCCTTTTTCTAATCGATTTTCTGTTTACTATGTAAAGGGAAAACAATGAACCATTTTAGTGTCCGAGTGTGGTTGATGGAGACGGATGCTGCTTGCTTCATCCCCATTTCCTACCTACCTATCTATATAGTTTACTGTATTCTACTAGTCAAGTCATTTTATTTGATGCCTATTTTGTAGGAATTGAGAAAAAAATATCAGCCAATTTGAAATTTAGCTTTTTTATAGTTTAAAGTATTCTACTGGTCAAGCCCTTTTACTGAACACAAATATTGTTGGGGTTAAAGGGAGCAAAGCCGTTAATATTACAGTAGGTCCATATATTTCAGAAGCCATTTTAACTTTTTCATATTTTACTGTGTTCTACTGGTTTGATAACAATATTGAGGGAGTTAAAGTGGGTACCAGAGAACGGTTGGATGGGTGTATTTTATGTCTTTGAATACAATCTCAAAAAGAGAGCCTTTTGATGACAATATACATTAATTTAGTAAAGCAATGCATCACATGATTCACAATAAGGGAATGTAACGAACAACGAATCATGCATTACTTGTCTTCTCCAAAAGTAATCTAACAGTCGCAAAAACGAATATTGATCGAATGGTATGAATGGTTTTAAGGCTCACTGAAAAAATTTCTGTAAATGTAACTTGTAGCATTATGCAACAATTGAACTTATTATATTTCTAGTTTGAAAAAAAATTAAATTACCATTTGTACATATATACTATAGAACAAGTAAGAGCGCTATATTCGGCCGTGCCGAATCTTATATACCCTTCACAACGTGTAGTCATGTAATAACAGTAGTTTGTATCACCATTCATCCCATATGAAATACGTACATACATACATATATAAAAACATCCCTTTGTAAAATTATAAATTTACGTATGAATGTTAAAAAAAAATAAAAAAACAAAATTAAAAAAAAAAAATTAAAAAAAAATAATAAAAATATATATAATAAATATAAAACCAAAAAAAAAATAATAATGAAACAAGTAAGAGCGCTATATTCGGCCGTGCCGAATCTTATATACCCTTCACAACGTGTAGTCATGCAATAACAGTAGTTTGTATCACCATTCATCCCATATGAAATACGTACATACATATAAAAAACATACATATGTATATAAAAACATCCCATTGTAAAATTATAAATTTGCATATGTATGTAAAAAAAAACAAAAATAAAAAAAAAAAAATAAAAAAAAAATTGAAAAAAAATATTAAAAAAAAAATAAAAAAAAAATTATTAAAATATAAATAATAAATATAAAAAGAAAAAAAAAATAAAAAAAAAATAATATCTATATATATAAAAGTGAAACTCTGTGTGTGTGTGTGTGTTAGCTATAGACTCCGAAACTGTAAAACCGATCGGGCTCAAACTTTGGTAAGTTGTTGTACACATACCAGGGAGTGTTTATGGGTGAAAAAAAGTGGGCGGGGCCACGCCCATAAAAATTAGTTATCAGTTTTAGCTACTTGCACTTGACCGATTTTTCTGAAACTTTGCACACATATCGAGCTGTCATGACTAAATAATTTCGTGATAAGAAAAGTGGGCGGGGCCACGCCCCTAAAAAGTTTTAATTTTGAGGTACTTGCACTGGACCGATTTTTATGAAACTTTGCACACATACTAAGCTGTCACAACCATAAAATTTTGTGATTAGAAAAGTGGGCAGGGCCACGCCCATAAAAAAAGGTTATAATTTTGAGTTACTTGCACCGGACCGATTTCTCTAAAACTTTGCACACATATCGAGCTGTCATGACTTAATAATTTCGTGATTAGAAAAGTGGGCAGTGCCACGCCCATAAAAAGAAGGTATCATTTTGAGTTACTTGCACTGGACCGATTCTTCTGAAACTTTGCACACATATTGAGCTGTTACGACTTTACAATTTCGTGATTAGAAAAGTGTGTAATGCCACGCCCATAAGAAAATTATAATTTTTAGGTTTTTGCACTTGATATTCAATTAAAATTTAGAATGCATTTCGATTCATTAAGGGACGTAGCAACGCGCGCCGGGTTTGGCTAGTATTAAATAAAAACAAGTAACAGTGCTATATTCGGCCGTGCCGAATCTTATATACGCTTCACAACGTGTAGTCATGCAATAACAATTGTTTGTATCACCATTCATCTCATATAAAATACGTACATATGTATATACTGGTTAGACTAAATGTGGCATCGAATTCCAGCTGAGCCAAAAAAATTTTATCTTATTTTATTTAAGATATTATTTATATTTTATTATTTTTTTTATATTTTTTTTTAAATTTTTTAAAAAAATTTTTTTACAAAAATTTTTAAAAAATTTTTTAAAATTTTTTTTTTTTAATTTTTTTTGTTATGTTTCTTTTATTTTTAATATATTTTTTTTTTGTAATTTTTTTTTTGGCATGTTTTTTGCATGTATGTATGTATGTTGTTGTTGTAATTGTGTAAAAAAACGAGGTGATCGTGGTTTTTTGCTCATATCTCAGAAAGTTATGGGGCGATTGTGCTGAATTTCAATAGCGATTCATTCCTGGATATTTCCAAGAGATTAATACCATATACAGATCTGAGGAACATATAGTTGCTTCTAAAAGTTGATTTCAACCAACACACGGACAGACGGGCAGACGGTCAGGGCTTAATCGACTCCTCTATTCATAAGCTTTCAGAAAATATATACTTTATGGGGTCGGAAATGAAAATTGTAGAAATTACAAACGGAATGACAAAGCTATATATACCCTTGTGCACCACAGGTGAAGGGTATACAAATAAGAAGTAGAGTTAGGATATATTGGGCATATACTTTCTACATAAAACAAAGATCAATGCTATTGAGTTTCAAAAAATTAGATTCATAAATTCAGAATTTGCAAAAATGACCCTAAAAAAACAATAATAAATTTTTTTCCTTCACTAAAAACTTCAACTTGGTTTATTATTACCTACATTCAGTATTCTATGTATACAAAATATAAAAAAAAAATGAGAAAAAGTAATTTTTTGGTCGTCCATAATATTAGGAGTTAGACCTCGGATCAATAAACACTAATATTAAGAATATATGTTCACAAACGTAAAAATACAACGAGTTCAATAAAAATGCAAAAAGACTTTTTTGGTGTCGCCAATATAATTTTAAACTTGAATCAATAATCCTTTATTTCACAATTTTAGCTTCATCAACGTAGAAAATACAAAAAGTCTCATAAAAATTTTCAGTCTCACCTTGTATCAATAGTCACTAATTTCGAAATTCTAGCTTCGCAAACGTCGAAAACACAAAAAGAACCATAACAATTCAAAAAAGTATCTTCTTGGTCGCCCATAATATTTTCAGTTTCACCTCGTATCAATAGTCACTAATTTCGAAATTCTAGCTTCGCAAACGTTAAATATACAAAAAGTACCATAAAAATTGAAAAAAGTACCTTTTTGCTCGCCCATAACATTTTTAGTCTCACCTGGAATCAAAAGTCCTTGGCTTGTATTCATAGTCGCAAACTAAAGTCGGCTCTTACTAAAGTTAATCTTTAAGATAAAAGCTTTTACTATCTTTTTGAAATTCATAGTCAAAAAAAGAGTATACTTTAAGTTGAGCTGGCTTTAAATGGGTGTCAACTCTTATTTGCTTAACTCTGGCATACAATTTCTTTTTAAACAAGTAACAGTGCTATATTCGGCCGTGCCGAATCTTATATACCCTTCACAACGTGTAGACATGCAATAACAATTGTTTGTATCACCATTCATCCCATATAAAATACGTGCATACGTACACGTTAGAATAAATGTGGCATCGAATCCCAGCTGAGCCAAAAAAATTTTATTTTATTTTATTTAATATATTATTTATATTTTATTATTTTTTTTTACATTTTTTTTAAATTTTTTTAAAAAATTTTTTTAGAAAAATTTTAAAAAAATTTTTTTAAAAATTTTTTTTAAATTTTTTTAAAATTTTTTTTTTGTAGTTTTTTTTATTATTTTTTTCTTATTTTTAATATTTTTTTTTTTTGTAATTTTTTTTGTTTGGTATGTTTTTTACATGTATGTATGTATGTATGTTGTTGTTGTAATTGTGAAAAAAAACGAGGTGGTCGTGGTTTTTTGCTCATATCTCAGAAAGTTATGGGACGATTCTGCTGAATTTCAATAGCGATTCATTCCTGGATATTTCCAAGAGATTGATACCATATAGAGATCTGAGGAACATATAGTTGCTTCTAAAAGTTGATTTCAACCAACACACGGACAGACGGATAGACGGACAGACGGTCAGGGCTTAATCGACTCCTCTATTCATAAGCTTTCAGAAAATATATACTTTATGGGGTCGGAAATGAAAATTGTAGAAATTACAAACGGAATGACAAAGCTATATATACCCTTGTGCACCACAGGTGAAGGGTATAAAAATAAAAAATGGCAACTTGATCAGCTGCTTTTCTTTTGTTTACTTTTGTTGAAGCAAACAATAAAAAATAAAAATTTTAAAACGTTTTACATCTATGTATAAAATCAAAATTTATTAAAATAATGGAAAAAAACAGAAATGGTAAGTCTCAATAACATATTTATGTATGTACATACACATGTTCATATGTGTGATATACATATTTTTAGTTTGGCATTTAATAAATGTTTTACTTTCAGAAACTGAAGAAGCCAAGAGATGCAAATTGGAGTGCTTCTGAGAAAGAATGCCTCTGGGAGTATGTAAACGCACACTTGGATGTGGTAGAAAACAGAGGAAATGATATTTCGTTAATACAGAAAAAAAATTCGTGGAAAGCTATAAGGGAAACGATGCTTTCATCTTACGAGTTGTAATTTTGTCAAATCTGTGGCGGGAATAAAAATCTTCATCGCTTAGGTCGAAGGGATTAAATCTATTTTTGTAATTTTTAGGCTTCCTTACACAAAAATCACCCTCACAATCACCAGTTATTGAAAAATCTCTTTCAATATCTTGAAATCTTGGCATTTTTTTAATTTTCAACACATCTTTTAACTTTACAATGAACAGCTGATGTTATTGTAAATAGAGTTAACAACAGGTTCAGCTGGTTTTAAATTTAGAGCCGACTTTAATGTCAAAAACCAACTTTAAGTTGTCTATGAATGACTTAGAGTAGACTTTTTTAAGAAATTGACTTAAGTACTGTTAAAGTCGACTTTTTTGATGACTATGAATATGCCCCCTTGATTCTACAATCCTACCTTCATAAACGTAGAAAATGCAAAAAGTATAATGTTTAGCAAATACGTCAATATTTTTGAGAATAATTGTTTACTTTTCTGTTTAGAGTCCTATTTACTCCAAATAAAAAACAAATAATATACAATAAAAAAGTAAAATTCAATGGTGATTATAATTAAGGTGTATTTAGCCGACCGTAAATGTAGAAATGTAAATGTAGATGTGTCAGCTGATCATTTTTGTTATACGAAGAGCTATGCAAATGCTTAGCCGACTGAAATGTCACTTAGTTGTAACGTTTCAACCTGCTGAAAATAGAATTTCAATACGATATTACGTGACAGATGGTAAATATTATCATAAATTGAAGTGAAGTACAAACCCCATTTTCAAGTACTTATTTGTCCCTTTTTACTTAAACTTTTAGGTTGTTAAATTTTATCACACACAATATAATTTTAAATAAATTATGGAGTTTTCTTTTCTAAATTAAATATATTGTACATGTAATGTTTTGTAAAATTGTTAGGCTAAGTATAACTTATCCAAATGCTATATTTTTCATTATTACAATACAACATAATTTTTAGTACCATTGAAATATTTACGTACTTTTTGCACAAAATCACAAAGTGGCCATCATTGGTTTAACAGCTGTGTGCTGTTATTTGTTGATAAACAGAAATATAAGTACATATGTAAACAAAATGGATGCCGAAAAATTAATAATTCTTGTCCAGGCGAATGAATGCCTTTATAATAAAAATTCTCCGGGATATAAGAATCCAGAAAAGAAAAGGATGATTTGGAAGCAGATTTCTGTAGAAATGAAATACCCAGGTAAGACAAATAATATTGTTAAATTTAAAAAAATCTAATAAAATTATTGCAGAAGAATTGTGCCAGAAGAGATGGTCGTGCCTCCGGGACAGATATGCTAAGGAGAAGAGGCAGGAAAATTTACCGTCTGGTAGGGAGCGAAGTTTGCATCGCAATGGCCTTTAATGCAAACGATGGAATTTATAGCGCCCTATAGTGTTCCGAGACCGTAAGTGATGACATGAATATGCATTTACATATATTTTTTATAATCGAAATGTTTCTTACAATTTTATTTTCAAATTAGATGTTAATACAACATTTGTAAAGAAAATGATTCACAGTCATCTTCTGATTCGCCATTGCCTGTGACTTCCATATTGTCTGATCAGTCGCCAGTATCTGAGTCTCCGCTATTGCCGGATGCGTTGGCATATAGATCATTTGCGCCAATATTGCCTTCACCAACAACACCGGTAGTATCTAAAAGAAAAAGACAGGCAGAAAGTACCGGCGACCAACATTTTTCTAGAGCCCTGGATGCTTTCACGAAGATGTGTGAAAAGAAAAGTGAGAAAAATAAGGAAGATGATACACTCACTTGTTTTGGGAAAATTATTGTGTCAACAATACGGTCGATGAGCTATACAAAACAAAAACTCGCAATGCAGAGGGTAACGTTATTGGTAATGCAAATGAGCCTGGAACCCGATGAATAACATACAGGTCTATTATAATACTTAATTTTTTTAATATTACTTTTGTTTGTTTTAGCCTTTAAGATATAGTTGATGGTTCAAGACTGATTTTTTTATATGTATTTTAGAGTGAATTAATATTTTTGTTTTTTCTTGTCACTTTGGTTTTGTTTTACTTTAATGTGCCTATGCAATGAAAAATCGTTTTTGTTTTGTTTTAATAAAATACTTATGAAAAATTTAATTTTAATAAAAACGAAATACATATGTACTTATGTATGTATTAATATTTATGCACATAATATTAAAAGTTTAAATTGGTTCTATTTTATTGACCATATTGAAACGGAACAGCGCCTTCATTGCAAAAAAAATTAGCCAATCTGTCTCTTAAATTTATAGCCGTTTGGGTAGATCTGCGTATATGCGTAGAAATCGATCTCATGGGCCGTTCACCGTTGTTTCTAAGTTGTCTTCTCCACTCTCCTTCTTGAAAAACCCCATCTTCTGAGTCCTGGTCTACAAAGTTTGTCGGACAATACCATTTTTTTTATCATTTAGCATGATAAAATTGTGAAGTACTGCGCAAGCCAATACAATGGTATCCAAATTGTCCGGCGACATCTCATTTGTCGTTAAAAGCACTCTCCAAAGTGCGCACAGTATCCCAAAACAATTTTCAATGACCCGCCGAGCTCGAGAAAGCCTGTAGTTAAAAACTCTTTTCTTTGCGTCCAAATTTGTCCCAGGATAAGGCCGCATTAAATTGCTTTTCAAAGGGAAGGCAGCATCTCCTACAAAAAAATGCGGAAAAGTGTCTTGACACTGTGCATTTAAAGGCATATTTTGCGGCACAGCTACTTTGCCAGAAATCACAGATTGTCCAAACGGTGATAGACGAAATATTCCTGCTATAACAATAATCAACACAACATTAATTATACATATACTTATTTATATTAAATATTTATGTACCAGCATCACTTTGACTGCCATAGCTTCCCACTCTGACTGACGTAAAAATATATTTTGCGTCACACACTCCCATAAGCACCAAACTAAAATATTTTTTGTAATTATAAAACATAGATCCAGAATTTGGAGGGCACTTTATGGCTACATGCTTGCCGTCTATAGCACCCACACAGTTTGGCATATTCCATAAATCATTGAAATCTTTTTCAATGTCTTGAAACTGGGATGTTGTTGGCTCGCTTAAATATATTGGTGACAATAAACGCCACAATGCCTCACACGTTTGCAGTACAATGGCTCGGATGGTCGATTTTCCAAGCTTGTGGCTCCAAGCAGTCGACTGTATGGAGCATCCATGTCCCAAATACCTAAAAGCAGTTGATATATATGCATACATAAACAAACTACATGAATATATACATATATACTTATATAATAAACCACACTTACAACAAGGTAGTTGAAAGTCGCTCTTCTGATCCAATCCGTTGTCGTGGCTTAATAAGTTCATCACGAACCATACTTAAAAGCAGTTCAAATAAATCACGAGGCATGCGGGTATGTTTAAAAAACTGTTCATCACTTTTTTTCATTGCTCGAAAAACTTTTTTATTGTATCCAGCAATAACGTAATCTTTGTTTATGGGTCTAACACCCCACCTTCTCACTCGGCGTTTATGAGTTTTCTTTCTATTTATGTAAAGTTTACATAAACGCAAGAAGTTTAAACTAATTAACAAATCTTCTGTATCCATTATATGTAATTTAAAAGCACAGACAAAATAAAAAATAAGACAAAACACAACACAGTTTTATTTTTTATTGCTTATGTCAAAAACACATGACACGTTTTTACACATTCTATAAGTAGAACTACATTTACATTTACTGTACAGCTACATTTACTTTAGATTTACGATTTCAACAGTCGGCTAACCAAGCCTTTATAGTTGGCGAAAAACGTATGTCTAATTGTGCGTTTTATGTACATGCATGTACATTTTTGTTTTTCCATCAGAAACCGAAGCAACATAACTATGGAACTGATAGTGATGAATATTTACCAATAAGTATACAAAACAAAACAATGTTTTAGACAATGTCTGCACAGTTCAACTGTTGCGGCATTTCATCGCATTTTTGATATTTTCTGACTAACCCTACGTTGCCACAGGCAAGTATTTACTTGCAAGTAGTGTATACGTATTACTAGCGAAAATCAGGAGAAATGCAAAAAAAAACACAAACATTTTTTGAGTGGCTACACAGCACAGTGCAAGTTCATTTTTAAAATGTCGTCAACAAATAAACTTCAAACAAATTTAAAACAAATGGCGCTGCTTCAATTGGTAATTAAGTGTTGTCAATAGCCACTATTGAACGTTACCTTTAGACATGCAACTTTTTAATATAATTTTTTTTTTATTAAATTTTGATATTTATATTAAAACTTACATTTTAAATGAATATTTATATTTTATCTTAATATTCTTCATATACATATTTATTAAAAAAATTAGCTGAATTATTTACCACAATTGTATGATATATTGTTGAGTTAACAAAAAACTCAGTATTAGACAACACTGTTTTTCGGCTTGTCACTTTACTTGCCGTAACTGTAAAAATTTTACTTGCTTAAAAATTTCTTCGCAAGCTGAGTCGCAGGTTGCCAAAGTGTAGTTGTGTTAGTAAAAAAGTGTTAGTGTATTGGTTTTTTTTTCACTTGCACTTGCATGTGGCAACGGTAGGTAACACACTGTCCTACAATATGAAGACTATTAAAGCAAAGACTAGACTATAAAGATGTTGCACTGCCATACAAAGTTGTGCCGGCGCTAATTTCTATGTGGGATTTTTCATAAATCCCAATTTGTGTTATACATATTGAGAGAATTCCAATATGTGAGAGTAAGAAAACAAAAAGAGAACAAGTTCTCAACAAAAACAAATTATATGTGATGGACTGCTTATGTATGTGTGTAAATATTACCAAGCGTGTTGCCCAGCAAACACCCAGGTTTGATTTCAAATCACTACTAATTAAATATATTATGCAATTAAGCTCTCTCCTAGACAATTAACATTTGGAAATCATTTGGATGTAACTGCTTTATCAGTAATAAAAGTCACATTTTATTTTAACTTTAGTCTTAGCAAAAAAAAAATGTTTGATATATAGTAATATATAACCACCTGAATTTATAAAACTTAACGTCATGTATAAATTGGGAATAAACTAAAAAAAAGTAATTTTCAATAAGTTTGATTTGCTTTTATTTTACTTAGGCACTTGTTATTTACATGTTTCTTACTTGTGAAACTTTTCATCAAACATTTTTGTATCAAAGTAATATGTAATACAGTGTTTTGTTTAAGCTATTATGAGTTATCCAAAAGAAAAAAAAATACAAATTTAACAGTGGTATCAAAGATAAAACGGTCGTAATAAGGCCCATACACAACACCATACTAATTGTGCAATTAAGCTTTAAGTACACAATACACCAGCATGGTGGTACAAAATTTAATTTTTACCCAAAAATTGTGTGGAAAAGTTTGTAATGAATAACGGAAAAAAACGTGTTTGGATGAAGAAATTGCTATAAATTGGCATTCATATTTAAAATGTTGTATTTTTTTATGTTTATGCCTTGACGATTTAACTTTTATGAGCTAACTTTACAACACACGGCTAAATCATGCCGGTACAATAAAAAAAAAATCAAACTATTTTTGATAAAGCACCATCAGCTGGTACAATCTCACCACAACCTCATACACGGTCAATTAGTTGGCACAATCACTTGATTGCACAATTAATATGGTGTTGTGTTGTGTATGGGCCCTATTATATTTTTGCTATTTTTGAACAATTGAAAGATGCCTCTACAATTAAAAAGATTTACACATTTGTATAATTTATATAAAGTAAATACTTCTTATGGTATGAAAAGAAAATATAACCACAGAAGTCGAATGGATCATTTTAATTTACCTGATGCAGAGTTTTTCATGAGATATCGTTTATCTAAGAGAATTGTAAAATCTATAGCAAAAATTATTTCAAAATACATTCAATTTTTAATAAATTTATTAGCAGATTAAGAATTTATATTCATGTATACATTTCTTCTTCTTTTTGAAATTCATTCATAATAATTGATAACTACAAGTTAACTAACTCTTGCCTATTGTTACCGAACATTTTTAAGTTATAGTTAAAACTTCAGTTTAAGCTTACTGAAAGTTAGTAAATTTTTACGTTAAATTTATTTAACTGAATATTATGTAAATATGCCTTAGAAAGCATTTCTCTTGGGAGACTTATAAAAATAAACAATCAATTGCTGAAAAATTTAAAATTTTAAAACAGTGGTAGGTATATAGTACCGTATAAAAAAACAACATAAATCCCATACAAAAAGTTTTACGTCTTTCATATTAATTACCTACTTTAAGAATGTAATTAAAATTCGGTGCAAATCAATCTAGTTTTACTCATCTATATATATAAAAGTGAAACTCTGTGTGTGTGTGTGTGTGTGTTAGCTATAGACTCCGAAACTGTAAAACCGATCGGACTCAAACTTTGGCAAGTTGTTGTACACATACCAGGGAGTGTTTATGGGTGGAAAAAAGTGGGCGGGGCTACGCCCATAAAAATAAGTTATCAGTTTAAGCTACTTGCACTTGACCGATTTTTCTGAAACTTTGCACACATATCGAGCTGTCATGACTAAATAATTTTGTGATAAGAAAAGTGGGCGGGGCTACGCCCATAAAAATAAGTTATCAGTTTAAGCTACTTGCACTTGACCGATTTTTCTGAAACTTTGCACACATATCGAGCTGTCATGACTAAATAATTTTGTGATAAGAAAAGTGGGCGGGGCCACGCCCCTAAAAAAGTTTTAATTTTGAGGTACTTGCACTGAACCGATTTTTCTGAAACTGTGCACACATACGAAGCTGTCATAACCATATAATTTCGTGATTAGAAAAGTGGGCAGGGCCACGCCCATAAGAAAAGGTTATAATTTTGATGTACTTGCACCAGACCGATTTTTCTGAAACTTTGCACACATATCGAGCTGTCATGACTAAATAATTTCGTGAATAGAGGAGTGGGCAGTGCCACGCTCATAAAAAATAGGTATCATTTTGAGGTACTTGCACTGGACCGATTATTCTGAAACTTTGTATACATACTGAGCTGTTATGACTTTACAATTTCGTGATTAGAAAAGTGGGCAGGGCCACGCCCATAAAAACATTTATAATTTTGAGGTACTTCCACTGGTCCGATTCTTCTGAAACTTTGAGCTGTTATGACTTTACAATTTCGTGATTAGGAAAGTGGGCAATGCCACGCCCATAAAAAAAATTATAATTTTTAGGTTTTTGCACTTGATATTCAATTAAAATTTAGAATGCATTTCGATTCATTAAGGGGCGTAGCAACGCGCGCCGGGTTTGGCTAGTACAACAATAAAACACATATCCTTACCCTACAATTACTCAATAGGTAACATTTGGTTTTACGTTTGATATTTACGCATAGATTGCATGAAAACCATATACATATCTGTTCTTTAATATTATTTTTACTTGCAATTGTTTTCAACTAGAAAAAACACACACAAACACTTAAGCTAGTAAAAAAACAAACAAATTTGCCAATAACAATTCACAGAACTTGTTTCGTCTACATATTTACATACATATGTAGGTATGTATGTTGTTATTTGCTCTTTTTAATTCTCTCAAAATGTGAGAATGAAGTCGGTTCTTCTTCTGTTACTTCCTCTCCCGCCCGCATCTGTAACAGCACAACATTTTTAATTTTTTCAAATATACTGAGTGTAACATCTTTATAGTCTATAGTCTTTGATTAAAGTCAGCAGCCAGATCTAGGTGTTCAAATTATAAAACATGCTTTGAATTTCGGTGGATGAAGAAATTTCTGCCTGTCAGAAATAAAAACGAATAACACACAAATGATCGAAAAATAAATAAGACCTTTACTTAATGGATTGAATAAAAAGTTTTTACAGTATCGAATTTTCAGTGAGCATTTGTCAATTGACGAGCAAATGGTACCATACTTTGGAGGACAAAATGTATTTTAGAAATAAGCCAAATTGTTTTGGTTGTGGGTTTTGGCTTCATCTAATTGATATACATATATACGCTGGTTCTAATCAACCATATAGTAAATAAATTGGAGTTGAAGCTCACGTAGTATTAAGTTTTTTGGAAAATGTCAAGCACCCAGAACGGCACTTTGTACACTTTGACAATTTTTTCAGCTCCTGTTGCCTAATGTGCCTGTCTGAAAAAAATTTAATGCAAACGGCACAGTACGCAAAAACAGATTGCTAGCTAATGTGAAAATTAAAAATGATAAGTTGAGAAAAAGAGGAATATGAATATGATTTATTGTAACTTGGCATGATAATGCGATTGTGACTTTAGCGACTAATTATGATGGCATAGATCCTCTTACAACTGTCCGACATTACAACCGCAAATGTCATAACTATGTAAATGTTGAAAAGCCTGTGATAAAAAATCATAACTTACATATAGGAGGTGTGGATTTGTCAGACAATGTAATATCGACCTACCGTATAAATGTTAGAGGCAAGTGGTGGTCCTTATTTTCGAATGCTGTTTGCTCAACTGTAGTAAATGCTTGGAAGTTGCAGACTTTTGTGTGCAGAATAGGAAAAGTTGGAGGTAAAACACGACTAGAATTTCGGTTGGAAATCGCAAGAGCTCTTCTTGTTTGCGAGGATACAGACGGACAGAAAATGGGAGCAGAGGAGTCAAGGTCAAAACGTACCAAAGTACAATATGTTATTGTAAAGCAAGAAGAGGGTTAAAAACAATGGTGTAAGCAATGCCACGTCACACTCCATAATGTGTAAAAAGTGCCGCGTACACCTACATACAACATGTTTTGAAATTTACAATAATAAATAATTTTTGTCATTAAATAAACTTTTTAGTCATCCTTGAAGTAAAATGTAATAAATAAAATTCTTTCTAGATACTCTTGAAATAAAATGTAAGAAACAAAATGCTTTATAGTTACTTATTTAAAATTTCATACGTGTATACATATTTCGCCGATGGTAATTAAAATTACCACTCATTTTCTAGGAAACTAAAAACCACTAAGTTCGAAGTTTGGAATTTTCTTAATTAGCAACAAGCCAGGTCCCAAAAAAATTTTATGCAAATCGGTCAACAGGAACTTAGAGCGGCGAAAAATGGGTTAAATACGTAAAGAAACTAAGTATTATAACATTGAATTTGAAATATACGTAACTCTGCTTTGCAAGTCAGTCTACTTTTTACTTTTTTTGTCTCTTTTACCAACAGGATAAGATAAAATAGCTACATGGATGAAAAGAGATGAAAAGCCTTTATTAATAATTATTTTAAGCATAACGCATATAAAAATTTAACGCCTATGTTCTACATTCCGAGTGAAATCAAATCATTCGGAATTGCCATGAAATTGTTGTTATAGACAAAAACACTACAATGGCAATTCCGAGTGTTTTAATTTCACTCGGAATGCAGAACACATGTGAATATATTAAAAATTGTAAGACAGCGAGTTCTGCGTTGAACACATTACGTGAGAGACATAGACCTAAAAAGTAAGAAAAGTTACAGTTTTTAAACAACTTTTTAATATGAGTATGGGCGAAGCATACTGTGTTCAACAATAGCGGAATTCACTCTTGGTAGCATTTATGCAATTAGTACAAATATGCACTTTCCGATATGAGGAAACGATACACAAAGGAAACTTATACCCCTAGAAACCAATCTTTCTATTCTAAGGCTGAAAAGAAAAGTCCAAACTTAATTGCAAAATGTCCAAACAAAATCACCCGCTACGGTTCTGTAAAATTTTTTAAGGATATGGCAATCAATGATCGAATAAAATTTGTATTTTCTGAAAAATATTGTGTAAATTATCTATCGCCAAATAATTTCAAGTCAAAGTGCCAAAGCACGTTTTTATGCACAATGTGCAATTAAAAGCACTACACTGTGCTACATAGCGAACAAAAGGAAAAGATAACTCCTATAAATGATCTTTACAGTAAATCGTTTCCACGAGACAACAAAAACCCATCGGTATCTAGAACACCGCGTAAGATCAAATTTTTACCCAAACAGATACCACCAATTAGAACCCCAGGAAGTCAGGAAGTAGGCAATGTGCTTAATCAATTTTCACGTAATGAAAGTACCACCATTTTTTCAACAGCTTTGAATAACATTGAACATTTAGGAAAAAACTTTGCAATTCGCGCTCTGTTAGATACAGGTTTCAGAAAACTTTTATTTCTAAAAGAATTTAACACAATCTTTCTCTCCCGTTAGAAAGTCATCATACGATAATATCGGGACTGGATAGTTCAGTGATCGAAAAGACAAAGGGAAAGTGTTTCTTAACCTTAAAATCTAGAGTCTTTGAGTTTCAATAAAAAATACAAGCTATTGTAGTATCGAAATTATTACATCTTTTTCCTCTAGGTCTATAAATATTAAAAAATGTAGCGAAGTCTAAGCCTTGACTCTTGCAGATCAATTATTTTAAAGCTAGCAACTATCGACACGATTATTGGCAGTAATTACTTACCTTTAATAAATTTACCAGAAAATCTAACGTAGCAGACTGTCTAGAAGCGAGAGAATTTCAATTCGGTTGGTACTTATCGGGCCCTGCACCTACCTATGAAATTTTTTATTTTTCCACTGTCGTTTCTACGGATGATAACATCGAGCTACAGGATCAGCTGAAGAAATTCCCGGAATTAGAGGAAGTTGAATGTGTCCCTCCAGAATCAGAAAGCAATAATTTTTGTGGACAACTGTACCAGAAAACTACCAAGCGATGACCAGGTGGCAAATATTTGGTTCGCCTTCTATTCAAAAAGAGGAATATCCACAAAATATCTTTCTGGGTCAATCACGACATATGCACTTGCGCAAAAAACCCTGAATTAAAGGTTGAATATACAAAAGTTCTCCAAGAATACGTCGACTTTGAACATATGGTTCCAGCAGCGCATCGTGAGTCATCAACTAAGAAGCAATGTACGTTTTACGACCCACAAAATGCGGTTATACGACCTGAGAGTAAAACCACCAAGGTGAGAGTGGTCTTCAACGCATCAAAGAAAATCAGTAGCAGACTTTCTTTAAATGAGATAATTATAATATAAATTATATTTCGTGATAATGATCACCACTCGGTGAAAACTTAGCAACTCAATACGGTAACCTTTGGTGTCAACTGCGCCCTATTTTTAGCCATACGCACTCAAAAGCAGTTTAGTACTGATTGCGAGAATCTATATCCAATAACTTCATCTATTTTGCAAAATGAAGTGTACGTCGACGATGTCCTGTGAGGCGATTATACCTTGAACGAAGCTAAACAAAAGCAAAATCAACTTATAGAAGCATTACGCTCCGCAGGATTTCCTCTGAAGAAAATAACGGCAAACAAGCTACTCTTACTTCAAAATTTGCCGCGGGAAGAACTTCTAGATGAAGATTTTTTAAGGTTCGATGATTCAAGTACAACGAACCCATTAGCAGCTCGCTGGAATGCTAAAGCAGACTACTTCTACTATGATTTTGATCCTGTGGATATTTCTACTACTAAAAAAAAAAGAAAAATTTTGTCAGTCATCGCAAAATTATTGTAATCAATGCTAAACTATTATTGCAAGAATTATGGAATGAAAAATCCGACTGTGATGATAATGTACCTCCACACATCTTTGTCAGATGGAAACTGTTTGCTTAAACTATTGCATCTATCTCCCTGATAAAAATACCCAGATGGATACATTAAAGATGGTGTAATGAGCAGTAATATTCTAGTAGCCAAAACGAAAGTAGCTCCTTTAAATAGAACTATGGTTCCAAAATTAGAGTTCTGTGGAGCTCTTTTGCTGACTAAGTTATTCCGAAACCTGATTAAAGATGCTAAATATTCTTACGAATTATACTTGTATACTAATTCGTCTATCATTTTCGGTTGGTATGCAAAAGGATCCTAAATCTATGAAAACCTTTGTAGGACACCGAGTTGCACAAATACTAAGCATCGTCAGCACAAATCAGTGAAAGCATGTTAAGACAGAAGACAACCTTGCAGGTCTAGGTAGTCTGCGTTGCTATCCCCAAGAATTGTCACAAAATCCACTTTTGTGAAACGGTCCTCCCCCTGATCTTTAGCCTACTCAACGAATTTTTGATACACCTGATTTAAAAAGCGAAAAAAAGTAAAGGTATCACCGATACTGTCAGTTAAACTACAAACCCCATTACCAGCCTTTATACAACAACAAACAGTAAGTCAAAAATACTATTTCCAGAATTCGAACTCTACGATATTTTAGAGAGATTCTCATCAATTGATCGAGCGTTTCGAGTTATCATTTATTGCCTGAGATTCATTCAACGCACTAGGGAAAAACCAACTTCAAAGGAACAATTTATAAGAGCGGCAGAAATTACCCTCACAGAGAAGAAACTTATAACGATTGCCTAAAAGATACACTTTAAAAAAACCTATACATGTTTAAAGAAAAAGAGACCCCTACTACCAAGCTATGGCCTTACGTTCAGCGGTCCCTCTGATATTAAATCGTCTAATTTGAGGATTGCAAAATCGTTAAAAGAATACGCAAAAAAATTTCTTGTAGCTAGTTATTCTCATCACAACATTTTTTTAAGTCCACCGAACAATCATTAGTTGAAAAATATAACTCGTTAGGATTTAATTGGACCTTTATTCCGTCATCTGCAACCCACGTGGGTGGCCTCTGGTAGGCCGCCGTAAAAAGCATAAAATCCCAATGAAATTAATACCACACTATCCTCAACGTTTGAAAAGTTCTCGAAGCTACTGAAATTACTGAAAATCCAGACGAGGTTCTACCCCTGACCCCTGGTAATTTTTTTTGTGATGCTCCTATAACCGTTCCAACTAAAGGTCCAGCTGATCCTTAACTAAAGGATGTTTGTTTCCACACAGGGAACGATTAAAACCCCAACATATTTTTGCTAAACGTTGGAGAAATGAATATATAAACGAAAAAGCGAAAAGCAAAACATTAAACCAAACGACATCGTAATCATTAAAGACAATTCGTTACCGCCACTGAATGGCCCTTTTAAGCGTCACAATGTTGTTTATGTTAACGATGGAAAAGTTCGAGTCGCTGACGTTTTAACACAAAATGGAACTATCCGGCTACCCATAGTAAAGCTATGCATATTGCCTTCTACTGGAAACCATCATACCACCAGTTGAAACACCCACTAATGTACAAAACCTCCGCCAACTTAAACCACCTTATCTAATCCTAGTATCCACCCAACCTATTTATTAATTCGGTTTCAAAATCGATTGGCAAAGACTTACGAAGCAAATTCTAGGTATTATACTAGGTATTTCGGTTTTCCTGGATGACATTTAAGTTACAGATGCGACTCACATGAAGAGATTGGAGGAGGTACTTATGCGTTTAGAAAAATTAAACATGTGTGTTTGTTGTTGTGTGTTTGTGGGTCTGTCTTGTTCCTTTTTTAGTTTAAATAAAAAAACACTTTTAATTTTTAATTTCAGTTTAGGTTTTATTGCTTAAATTCACTTTTTATTTTTGTTCGTAGGTATTTATGTTTACAGTTTAGTTTGATTTACAATTTAATTTTTTTTGTTTAGTTTTTATATGTGAGTCGATCACTATGTGTTTTTGTTGTTCACTTTGTGCACTGTGTGTTGATTGTTAGAACATTTAACTTATAATGAATGCTGTGTAGCGGTTCACAGACGAATTCATTGGAAAAAGCAAAGAAGTCAACAGTGGTAAACAAATTAAGTGATATCATGAACATTCCGGCCACCATGAGTCGGTGTAAGTTAATACAATTTGGTTGTTGATCCAGTGAACACATATCCTAGGCCAGTTTTATGTGCAACAACATGACCCATTCCTAAATCGATGGCTCCGTCTCAACGAAGAAACGGATAGACATCAGCATCTAATTCCATTTCAAATTTAGAATTCGAATGAGGGTCAATATCTGCCAAGGTGTCTTAGGAGAAATCTTCATATCGGTTGTCATTGATGGGAGCATTATAAGGACGTCGAGGTAGATCATCGGTAATTTGTGCCAGGATTTGTTTTTCAAAAGTGTTGCGGTTATTGCGTGTACGAAGATGGATAATGGCAAATGTATGTCCCTTTACTTCTGCTTTTCTAAAACGTAGTCTTTTTACTGAAGACGAAGCAATTCTACACCATTTCCAATTGTATTTCAGAAATTTGCAAATATATTTCAGAAATTTCCAATTGTATTTCAGAAATTTTTAATTGTATTTCAGAAATTTCCATTTATATTTCAGAAATTTCTAATTATATTTCAGAAATTTCCATTTATATTTCAGAAATTTCCAATTGTATTTCAGAAATTTCCAAATGTATTCAGAAATTTATATTTGTATTTCAGAAATTTCTATTTGCATTTCAAAATTTTCTATTTGTATTTCAAAATTTTCCATATGTATTTCAGAATTTTCCATTTGTGTTTCAGAACTTTCCAAATGTATTTCAGAATTTTCCAAATGTATTTCAGAAATTTCTATTTGTATTTCAGAAACTTCCAATTGTATTTTAGAATTTTCCAATTGCATTTCAGAAATTTCCAATTGCATGAATGTCCATTCATCCGTTTTTTCCTTTGAGGCGACGCGAAATGTTACTGTGGGCACGAAAACGTTATGCCAGATCATCTAGATCTTGGGTCGTTTGGGTCATTTGAGATCTGGTTTGTTTGGTTGGCTTTGCATTAACGTTGAAGCTTTACTACATCATAACGTTCGTCAGTATTAAATTTACAAATTTGATGCACGTTGTATGCGCATGGTCCTTCTTACATAAACACATCACCATTGCCAATCAGTTGGATGTTGTTAATGAACTTTGGATGCCATTCTATAAGTATAAGATATGTGAGGATGAATTTTAAGATATGAATGAGATTGTTAGTTTTGTGGTAATAAGACAATTTTTGTAATTGGTCGGGTCTGGTCAGAACCTAGATATGTTCTTTCAATATGGCGCATTTGCCATTCATTAGGTGGTAAATTATCATTGTTTATTACTACCAAATAGTTGATTTTCATGTTATCTTTAGAAGTCTTCCATTTATATCTACGATGTAGTTCTGTTAGGTACTCGGAGTTCCATCTTTGGCAAAGTTAGTGGTGAATGACCTTTAAACGTTTCCAGCTGTTGATGAGTCAGATTTCACTGCTTGCATCAGGTTCGGCTGGGGTCAGTAATGGAATACCAATGAGAAAATGTCCAGGGGTCAACGGGTTAAGGTCGTTTGGGTCATCGCTAGCAGGACTTAAGGGTCTCGAGTTTAGGTATAATTCTATATGAGTAAGAATTGTACACAGCTCTTCAAAAGTGAATTTAATATTCGGCATTATATTCTTCAACTGAGTTTTGAATGACTTCATACCGGCTTCCCAAAGTCTGCCCATGTGTGAGGTTCCAGGAGAGATGACGCCATAATTTGATTTTGGGTATGTTTTTGTATAGGACGCAAGATGTGCAATGATGAATTACGCTTTTAGAGTTTACTTTCTGTTTTGATTTTAAAAGCCTATGCTCTCCGGAAAAGTTCGTTGAGTTAATATAATAAGACGATTTTTAACTGCTACCATTTCGTCCGTTGAGATTTCTGGCGACGATATTCGTGTGTTTTTCCAAAATAAACGTTTTTACTGATTTTGCTTCTATTTTTGTTTCTTCGGTTTTAATCGGTGACGGCCATTGCTTTTTTGGTAATTTTAGCCAGAGTTTCTAACTCTTGGGGAGTGCAACCTCGGCTGGAATATCTGCTGGGTTTTCTTTGGAGTCGATATAGTGCTAACTTTGGTTTCCAATTTTATCTACTATTTCAGACACACAATTTCCGAAAAAGGTATTCCAAGTGCAAGGGGGTTTATTTAGCCAGTGAACCAGTCCAATAATATGTGTTGACTTTTTTATATGGAAGATTTGGTAAGGTTGCTGATGCAAGGTTTGCCAACAAGACGGATCCACAAAGCTCTAAACAGGGTAATTAAATCCGTTTTATGAGAGATACGCGTGGCAATGATTGGGTCGACAAGTCACTAGCTGCTTCCAAATGTATGGCTTTGGTAGCGGAGCATACAAAAATACAGACGTATCCTTTTGTTATAAGGCAGGCTCTTTGGGTGAAGTTTTTTATGTCAAAGGGTGCTGCTTAATTTATGCCTGTAGCAGCAAATGGTCTAGATAGATTTGTACGTTTGTGGGGGGGTAATGACGCCATAATTTGGTTTTGGGTATGTTTTTTGTATAGGACGCAAAATGTGCAATGATGAATTACGCTTTTAACTAAATGTTTTAGTTTAAATATCCAATATTCTGTACAGATGCTTCGAGCCATAAGTTGATTAACGCCGTGTTTGGTAATTTTTTTGCGTAAATTCAACTATTAAACGTGACAGTTTGGAACTATGAGGCAGCAACATTGGGTGACGTTCGTTGTAAGCCAATGCTGGTGATTGAACTAGTCGACCTTTAGTTCGAATAATACCCTTTTTATCTATGAAGGGGTTTAACGACAAGATACTGCTTTTAGAGTTTACTTTCTGTTTTGATTTTAAAAGCCTATGCTCTTCGGAAAAGTAAGTTCGTTGAGTTAATATAATAAGACGATTTTTAACTGATTTTTAGTTGATAAAAATGTTTTTTTATCTTTTGAGCCATCTTCTATATGAGTCGTATGGGTATGAAAAGTGTTTATACGATTTTGTTTAACCAATGATTTGGTATTTTCCCTTTTTTTGCGAGTAAGACTTGACAGTTGAATGTGTGATGGCCGCTATTGAATTGTTTTAGAATTGTGTGTTAGAAATGTGTTGAATAGTTTCAATGTTGGAAATGTTGTAATTTCCTGTTGGGAATTTTCAAATTTTTTTAAAAGAGTTCGGGGGAGCTTTTTTGAGCAAATAAATACCAGAATTGGGACACAAGTGTCAACACATCCTTTGACTGTCCGTTGTAATAGTTGAATAGATTGGCCTGATTCTTTGCTAACGTTCGGAAAATTAAACAAAATCTTGAATTGTTCATTGACTTGAACCCGATTATTTTCTTAAACTTAATGGGACATTTGAAACAATTTTTCTAGCATCTCCTCCTGTCTTTTGTATTAAATGAAGCAATTTCTCAATTTTGCTAAGACGAATATTTTTTATATATAGAGCCGAAAAAAGATCACGGAAAGTTGGCCATGTTACAAAATCTTCAAAAAATATATCTGTGTCACATGGTGGTCGTCTATCTAACGAAATAGCATTGTTTTCTACCGACTGAGAATTAACCGTTGGAATTCGCTCTTGTTTATTTTGATCGCTATTTAGGGTCGATAGTATCTAAATATTTGAATTAATTATTCCTAAACAATGTTTGTATGCTTAAAGAGCTGTGTGATAGGGTTTACGAAGTTTAATTTTATCTATTGGTTTTCAGCGGCTTCCTGTTTGTTGTCCCTATACTACTCATAGGATCTTTTGACTTGTGCCCATATTGACCATGAACGTTGTCTTCGGATGCGTTTACGATGTAAACGCTTTCAAACTCTAGATAATTTGTACAATTTACAAATTTTTCGCAATTCTGTCTTGTTGATTGCAGCAGAATTTTTGGTTGTATATTAAATTATAATTTTGTACTTACTGTTGTTGTTGTTGGGTCTTTTGATTTTGTGTCTTGGAATATTTTTGTTGGGCTAAAGAATTTAAGTATATGCCGTTACCGTAAATGATTTTGATGATGATGTTTATTATAGTGTTGATCATAATTTTGTTGGTGATTTTGTAACACTTAAGTATTAATTTATTTTAACTATTGTAATTGTTTTTGTATATTGTTATTATCACTATAGTAATTTGTATTTTTTAATTGTTTTATAAATGTATGTATGTAGGTATATTGTATTTAGCACTATTGTTTTGTATTTTTAATTTTATAATTTTTACACTACTCGGTTCAAAGTGACCAAATGTTTGTTGTTTTGTGTTTGTGGGTCTGTCTGGTTCCTTTTTTAGTTAAAAACACTTTATTTTTAATTTCAGTTTAGTTTTTTAAATTAAATTCACTTTTTATTTTTGTTCGTAGGTATTTATGTTTACAGTTTAGTTTTCGATTTAAAATTTTTTTTGATATAGTTTTTTATATGTAAGTCTATCACTATGTGTTTTTGTTATTCAGTTTGGGCACTGTTTATTGTGTGTTGACTGAACATTTAACTTATGTATAATGAATGCTGTGTAGCGGTTCACACCAGAGTCTGACTTCGGTTATCCGAAAAAAAAACAACTCGAATATTTACTTATCTTTTTCGGTTATAAGTATAATCATGCATTTATCACAGAAAATAGCTACTCGTACATGCATGAATTGCTACGGTTACGAGTATATTTATTACTTATTTTCAAAAATACTCTCTATACATACGTATTATTCGGATATACATGTGCGAAAACAAATTACTTATAAGTATTGCCAAAATACTTATAAGTATTGGCAAAATACTTATAAGTATTGCGACATACTTATAAGTACTTTTGAACAAAAAAACAAGGAAAAAACAAGTAAAAGTGCTTTATCCTGCTCTTTAATTTTTTATCAAACAATATGAAAATTGGTCAGGGTTGGAAATATTTTTATTGTAAATATATATAACAATATAATTTATATTGTTTATTAATTTAAACAAGCATAGAGCTAACACGTAATAATAAAATGTTTTTTTTAAATAAAAATAAATCTACTTGTATTTATTATTTATTTTTAGTATTAAGAAACGCAACTGTTATAGCTGAAATTTGTATGGCTTATCAACTTAGAAGAAATCATTTTGATTTAAAAGCAGAAAAAGATAAGTAAAATTTAAAGAAAATAAAAGTGAAAATTTAGTTGAATTGATACTGGCAATAGATATTTAACAATGTATTTTTTATTTTGATTTACTATTTATATAATTACGTCAAGGCATATTTATTCATCAGGTACTCTTGATTCGCCAGCTGATTATTTTTTTCAACACTTATTTTAAATTTCAGCTGTCAGAATGCATATATATAAAAAACAATTTTTGCTCTTTTCTAAAACTTTATTTTGAAATCGAATTTGTGTTCACACAGTGAGATTTGAGAGTATGAATAATTATTACCATAAATTGTATTCAAAGTTAGATATTAACCTTTCCATCCCTGCTTTTTAAGTATAAAAATCTACATCTCATCGTGAAGTGAGAGGTTTTATTACATCACAAGTGCTGTCAACTTTAAGATTCAAAAAACATCAAAACACTAAAAACGTTTGATTTTAAAGAAAATGCGTAAAGTTTAAAATTTTTAATTTTCGATTTTATTTATTTTATAAAATTATAAATTTCATTATTAGAACCTTTAGGCCTAAAATAAGTTTCCATATAATATCATTAATAATAATAAATTTTAAATTAAAGTAGTAACCTTAACTTCACAGTTGGTCATATAATCGCTACTTAAAAAAAATTACAACTTTTGGTTTTATGCATATCAATATTCTTTTATTTACTTTTATAAAAAGTTATGTTTGTTTAACCATAGAAGATATCAGAAACATATATTTAAATTAAAAACTAATAATAATATAAAATATATAATCTACTCATACAGTTTTTTAAATGTAAGCAAGGATCTTTATAACAAAAGCATTGTCTATTATTAATTCTTATCATTTTTGTTGCGTTGTTTCGTAAGAAATTTACCTTGCAAAAATTGTTCTTTATTTGAATTTAGTATTTTTACTTCGATAAGAAAGAGAATGCACTAAAGAATTTGAGAAATCACATCGAGCACTGACTCAAATTTTTTGCGCGACAAAAATTTTAAAAAGCACAAATAATATTGCATAAAGCTAAAGTTGACAACGCTGGATAGGAACACAACAAAGAGAGTGTCAAATACTTGATACCCAGCAAACAAGAACACAAATATTAAAGTATTATGCCGTGTTATACATTCTTAGCTAATATTTTAAGCTGTATAACGAGACAAATCAATTTTAAAAGGTTTAAATCAACCACTAAATAGTTATTAATTAGTTAATAAACATAATGCTATTATCTGATTTTTATTTTCCCGCAGAAAAAAACGATATTCTGTTTTTGTTTTTTGGAAAATTAATAAAGAAAAACAAACAAAACCATATAATTTTTTCTTGAGGGACTTAAAATATCTAAAAAAAAAAGTAATAAGAAAAACAATAAACAACAAATATTTCTGCTAAAACTAATAAATATATCTTAATATAAGATTTTTTTTCCTGTTTTATAAATTTAAAATAAATCCCACATGCTCGCTTGGTATTGCTGAAAAAAACAACAATAACGCTCGTCGTTGTTTCATCAACCCCTAAATTAAAAATCATAAAAAATGTCTCTCTCCATAATTCATCTGGCAACCAGGGATGCCAGTTTAATTCAACTGGATATTTTTATGGTATAAATTTTTTAATTTGTGTATTTGTTTGTTTTGTTATGTTTAAGTTTTTGTAGAACAATATTTTTAGTGGTAAAACACAAAGTTCAAATAATTCGCCAATAAACATTTTAATTAAAAATCATATTTCCATTTAAGCGTCTTATTTTTTTTATAAAAGTTACATGTTAAATAGTTTATCATATAAACTTGAAACATGAATATATAGTAGATAACTTTTAATGTCAATGAAAATGTTTTACATAATAAAGAAAACAAACGCTGTAAGGAAAGTTGTAGAAATGCGTTCAATTTTGATATCTAAAGCCATATATTCTAAATAAAAGTTAAGTCAGGACATATATTCCAATTATATCAATACTTATATAGGAAATTAATTATGATTCAAATAAATTACCAAAGTTGTGGCATATACTTTGACTTAGTTTCTTTTCTTTAAATATTGATGTAAACAAAACTGTATTTTGGATATTTTCAAATACTAATTAAATAATAAATATCAACTAATATATAAAAAAATTATTTAATATATAAATTGATAAATTAAATTCATTTACTACCATTTGATTATTCTTTTTATTATACCCTTCACACAGTGAAAAAGGGTATATATAGGTTTGGCATTCCATGTGAAATTTCTACAATTTTCATTTCCGACCCCATAAAGTATATATTTTCTGAAAGCTTATGAATAGGGGAGTCGATTAAGCCCCGTCAGTCTGTCCGTGTGTATGTTGAAATCAACTTTTTGAAGCCCCCCGACATAGGTTGGACCCCGGTAAGGTATTAAAATATCAGAAATATTCGGGAGTAGATCGGTATTGAAAATCAGAAACATCGGTACATAAACAACTGAGATATGAGCAAAAACCCACGACCACCTCGATTTTTTTTTCACAAAAACAACATTACAACAACAACATACATACATACAAACGTGTATACTGGTTAGGGAAAACGTGGCATCGAATCCCAGCTGAGCCAAAAAAATTTTTTTTTTAATTTTTTTTTTTTATTTTTTATTTAATATATTATATATATTTTTATTATTTTTTTTTAATTTTTTTTTTATTTTTTTTTTGTTTTATATATATATATTATATATATAATAATTTTTTTTTTTAAATTTTTTTAAAAATTTTTTTTTTTATATATTTTTTTTTTTTGTTTTTTTAACATACATACGTGAATTTATAATTTTACAATGGGATGTTTTTATATATGTATGTTTTTATGTATGTACGTATTTCATATGGGATGAATGGTGACACAAACTACTGTTATTGCATGACTACACGTTGTGAAGGGTATATAAGATTCGGCACGGCCGAATATAACGCTCTTACTTGTTTTTTAAATATAAATGTAAGTATTTAGAAAAATTATGTGCAAAAATGGAAGTTTTTGGTAGATTTTATTGCATTTTTTGACAAATTTGTTAGGAATAATATTTTTTGTGGCATCCCTGCAGCAACTACGGCTGCTTAATGCTATAAACACAATCAAGTCCACCGTCCATCGACTACAAGATGTCAAAAATAGAATACATGCGTGGTTATGAGAATAATTCTTTTAGCCGCTACACGACTACCGACTACACGCCTACTTTTGTAGCCCGTAGCCAACTAAGGCTAATTTCTATTTTTCTTGGTTACAAAAAACAGATTAGTGCTGCCAATACAATAAATGCATGAAATGGTGGTTTTAAAAACGCAATAAATTAAATATCGCTATTAAAAACGCGAAAAACTATTATAGCGGCACCATTGGTTAACTTTAATACATATGTCAAAACAGATGTTTATTTTTTGTAGTTAATGGTCGGTAGTCGTTAAAAGAATTAAGTAGCTGGCGCTTGGCTATTTTTGTAGCCAGCTACTTTTGTAGTCGGTAGTCGATGGTCGGTAGCCTTTGATTGTGTTTATAGCTTATGCCGTATACACACAAACGATCATAAAAAACAACAAATAAATGTATAACAATAATATTTATGTATGTGTGCGTTTGTACGATAATGGTTGTGCTGTTTTCATAACCCAAGTGCATTTTTACTAAATCAAAACGCATGCAAAATTTCTACTTGATGCTCTCGCTTGAATTGTAAAAACGGATAATCGATAACTTTAAGTTCTTAGGTCCAATTAGTTGTACTGTGTATAATATAGAGTATTTATGCGAAAAATACTTAGATTTCGGTTACTTGTATATACTTATGCCGAACATCAAACTAGTATGTACGGATATAGTATTTTTTTAGCTGTAACCGTACGCACTTATACATGTTTTTCTAACAATACTCAATGTATATCCGAAGTTGTAACCGTTGTCATTCTCTGGTTCACAGACGAATTCATTAGAAAAAATCAAAGAAGTCAACAGTGGCAAACAAATTAAGTGATATCATGAACAATGTGTAAAAATAAGGAGAAGTCCGAATGTATGATAGATTCAATCAAAATCATAATTAATAGAGAAAGCATTCTTTGGATGAAAAACAAAGTTGAAGTTTTTCAAATATGAAACAATCTAAAAATAAATATGAAGTACGGGCTTTTCTTGGCCTTATTAATTACTACGGCAGATTTATAAAATAATTGATCGGTATAAAGTATCCATTGAATCGACTTTTGCAGAAAGAGGTAAACTTCGTACGTCAGATGTATTAAAACTTTTAGTAAAGCGCAACAGCGGTACTCACAGATTGATAAAGAAGCTTGCGCAATTGTAAAGGGTTTTTCAATAGGCACGCTACAAAAGTAGACCGATAGGGACAGCAAACGACGCCATATTTTCTTTCCGCTCTTTTGATATTTCTCTTCACTAAGGTTTGCCATTTCATGATAGAAAGATATACGAGCCAACGAGTCGAAATTATAAAAATTTACTACCGAAATTCGGAGTCAGTGGCCTCAACGTTAAGAGCGTTATGGTCGTCATAATCGTCCTACCAGGTCAACAATTGAGCGTCTAGTGAAAAAATTTGAATCCATAGGCACAGTACAAAATATGCGTTATTGGTCAGACAGCAATCCACACGTACTCCATAAGTCATCATTTCATCCCGAAAAAATTACGGTTTGGTGCGGTTTATGGGCCGGCGGCGTCATTGGGCAAATATGCAACATTACGCGCTTCTTAGAGCAATTTGAATACGAGAAAAAAAAATCAAAAAATCGAAACAAAATGCTAATGCGATGTTAAGACTCGCAAATACAGAGACGTACGAGTTAATCGAAGAATTTTACATCATCGAAGTGGAAATAATTGATAACTTATCTGTGACCCTAGAATAACTTAAAGAAACTACGAAATGTGACGATTAGGTGAGGACATTAATAAAATGTTTAGAATATGGTCGTCAATGTGAAAAAAGGACCATTTTGTTATTGCGCATACGGAATTGAGCCTACATGAAGGATGTCTGCTACGAGGTATACGAATGTACCATTGCGTAAAAAATTTTTAGATGAATTACATTCAGCACATTTCAGTGTGACCAACTAGATAACGATATTGAAAAGCTGGTATTAAAATGTGCACTTTGCCATTTGACACTTCCAAACTCGAAAAAGGTAACACCTTTTTATAGCTGGACAAGACCCAAAACACCATTCGAACGCGTAAATGCAGATATTGCCGTACCCTTTATGGGCAAATATTTATTTTTACTAGTGGATGATTATAGTAAATGGCTGGAAGTTAATATAACCCCTAATATAATAACAGAAACAACAATACAAAAATCTCGTGAAATATTTTTGCAATTTGGCATTTCCAACATATTCGTAAGCGATCATGGAAACCAATTTAATTCGAAAGAATTTCTAGATTTTCTCAAAATTAATTGTATTTCATAACTTGCAACTAATGGGCAAGTTGAAATATATGCACAGATGATAAAACACAAATTATTAGCAGCAAAATGTACACCAAACAGAATGAGTGCAGAATTGTCAAAAGTCTTATTGGCATACAGGAGTGCCATTCACCCAACAACTGGTAAATCAGCTGCAATGCTAATGCTTGTTCGACAAATTCAATCGCGCCTTGACCTTATTTTACCAAACAACGATGTCAACAAGCAGGTAACCCTAACCACAAATAAAAAATTTGTACTTGGAGACAATGTGGCAGTGGGAGATTATATGTCTAAAAACAAATGGAAATTTGGAATGGCGGAGGAAGTTGTCGGTGAGTTACATTATAACGTGTTGCTCGATGATGGCCGCAGATGGAAAAGACACGTAGATCAAATGTGAAAAATTGAGGTAAATTATAACACACCGTTTAATTAATAATTAGACTTCGACGCAATTTTATATGTAGAAGAAGAACCCGTAGTGAACCGTGAAATACCCCACTTAATTTTACAGGAAACCAAACTAGAAGTTGTTCCACAACAGGAAGTCACACTACATACATACATATGAGACCCTGATACAACCGGAGACGGAAGTGTGACGCCCTCAGAGACAACGTAAAATTCCCAAGCGTCTCACAGTGGGTTAGAATAGCATGTTTTCTTGGATCAAATCAGGGAAGCTATGTTCGGATAATTTTTTATTATTTTTCAGTTAATATCATTAAAATAAGTAAAAAAATGGTTTCTAAGTATATTTGAGTATAATTTTATTAAATAATGCCAAATATCAGTGTAGGTATATAGAGCAAGGAGAACTTAAAGATTACATTTTATACATCTTAAAGTTAATCATCATCATCGTTATCATCATTCATCATCATCGATGTCATCATCATCATCATCGTTATCATCATCATCATCGATGTCATCATCATCATCAGCAGCATCAGCAACTTCAACATCACTGAAATAATTCTTGTTCGGAGCTGCAGGTACAATTAAATCAATTGCCTCCTCCGGCAAGCTTTGAACCTTCTTTGTAGGCAATTTTCGCATGCTTGAAATAATTGGGTCAGAGGTTATCAAAAACATATTAAAAATGTCTTGGTTTGACTTTTCGCAACTACACTTTCGTGAATGAAACTTCCTATATTTTTTAAAATCTTTATTTTTAGCTCCTTGCGCTTCTTCTGATAACTGCCCCATAGGTAAAATGGCATTTGACACAATTTCGGTTCCTTGAATAAAATACTTGCGCAAAGTGAGAGGCATATTGTACCAAGGATACTTTTCAACAAAAAGTCGTCCTGTATTTTATGCATATATTTTACATTATTCATTATTAATTGTGTACATGTACATGTCTTTGGATCATGGCTTCTATATTATTAAAATCCTTACTCGTAGAGCCACATAAGTAACACTTTTGTGTTGATGTGGTTTCTGTTAAGGCATTGCAAACTTTTCCATCTACCATTGCCAAAATTAATTTGTGGGAAACATGTATAACTTTCTAACCAATCGTGACAGTTGAACAGGTTAAATTCTGTATTTCCTCTTCAAATCTTTTTTTTCACTAATTGACACATATGCGGTTTCTTTGGTAAATTCAATTTTCAAGGGTCTGCAAAATATAGTTGAAGGCGACCGCGGATTTGCCAAATTACCTTCTCCTCAAACATAAGCCTAGGTGGTACAATTGATGAATCAGATCCATTAAAGGCTTGGTTGTATGAGCTATGGCCAGAGCTTCCATCAAAGCCCCATTTTGAATATAATACTACATTCGTGTTCGTAATGCCTAATGAGTAGGGTAATCGATTATTCGACATTTTTAAGAAACCGGTTTTCAAATAGTTAACAATGAATTAAGCTTAATACTGTGACACAATTCACCACACAGCACACACCATATGAAGAAAGTAAATGTGATTGAGAAAAACATGATAAAAAACAAGTAAGAGCACTATATTCGGCTGTGCCGAATCTTTTATACCCACCACCAATTAAAGCACAATATTTATTATTTTGTTAATCATTATGGAATAATCTCTTTATAATAAAATATGTATCACTTTCTTTGTAGAGGGTGGTTAAATTTTTTTTTTCTGCATTTCATTTGACATTTCTCAATCTCAAACTTACTCAATTTGATCCGTGGAAAGACTCGCAAATGAGCAACGCTTTAAAGTTATTCAGGTTTTTTTTAAAAATGGGCGTTCACATCAAAATGCATTTTGTGCACTTCTTCATTCTTTTGATCAACATAATCGTTCAAATTCGTCCACAATCGGGAGAATTGTAAAAATTATTTAAATTTCTGCAAAACAGGTCTGTATAAAATGTTAGAAAATCTGTGAATGCCTTCTTAGTTCGTTGAATGGGAACCACTGCTGGTTTCTGCGATAGTGTAGCAAAAGAGCAGTCAACCTCGACTCATCATCATGCCCAACAATTGAGCATCAACATTGTCATTGAAAATTTGGACCATCAGATAGAGGAATGGCGCCAAGGATGTGGGGGGGGGGGGGGGGGGGGTGCATTTAGCCGATATTTTGTTAAATACATAATTGAACCATACAAATATTATAATTACAAAAAGAAATAATAATAATATCCTAAATAATTTTTGTTTTATTTAAATTCAATATCGGTCCTTAAAATTTAACCACCCTTTATAACTTCGATATGCTACTAAAATGCTTTTGTAAATGTAGTCTTTCAATGAAAGTGGGCGTTAAAGTAGGCGTGTCAATAAAGTTTCTGCTAATAAATACAACTTAGATATTTCAATATAGTCCTTTATTTTCCCAAAAACTTTGTCAATAGAGAAATTACATGAATTTAAGATAAACCGTTATATGGGAGGTAGACGTTAAAGTAGGCGTGTCACCTAAACTTTTTGGCACAACAATTACATTGATTAGAAGGAGAAACGTAGCAAATTTGATCATCATACCTCTAACTTTGGCGGTTTTATGAGCTTTTATATTTCATTAACGGTAGATAACGTGAAAAGTGGGCGTTATAGTAGGCGTGTCAAAGTTGTTTTTGCGAATGAGTACAACTTAGGTATTTCAATATAGCCCTTTATTATTCTAAAATCTCTATTAAAAGAGAAATTATATGAATTTCAGTTAAACTGTTATATGGGAGGTGGACGTAAAAGTGGGCGTGGCACCTTAATTTTCTGGCACAGTAATAAAATTGCCTAGGGGGATATACGTAGCAAATGTTATTATCATACCTCTAATTTTGGCGGTTTTATGAGCTTTTAAATTTAATTAACGGTGGATAACGTGATAAGTGGGCGTTATAGTAGGCGTGTCAAAGTTATTTTTGCGAATGAGTACAACTTAGGTATTTCAATATAGCCCTTTATTATTCCAAAATCTTTATTAATAGATAAATTATATGAATTTTAGATAAAACGTTATATGGGAGGTGGGCGTAAAATTAAATTTTTGGCACAGTAATGACATTGCCTAGGGGGATATACGTAGCAAATTTGATCATTATACCTCTATTTTTGGCGGTTTTATGTGCTTTTAAATTTCATTAACGGTAGATAACGTGATAAGTGGGCGTTATAGTAGGCGTGTCAAAGTTGTTTTTGCGAATGAGTACAACTTAGGTGTTTCAATATAGCCCTTCGTTTTTCCAAAATCTTTATTAATAGAGAAATTATATGAATTTTAGGTAAAACGTTATATGGGAGGTGGGCGTGGCACATTGACTTTCCGTTACAAAAAAAGCGTCTCACCAAAAAGCAAAGTGTGCAAAATTTCAGAGTCGGACATACAATTTTGTTGTTTTTTTAAATATACCGAAAAATACACTGTGCGGTATAAATTTTCGTACATTTTGATCGATAACTCCTCTCCTAATAGATAGATTTAGATAATTTTCGGGAAAAATATTGTTTTTACTCAGAAAATATATATTCGAAGTTTCATGAGTCTGCGTTAATGCGTTTGGACACAATTCCATTTTATTCGATGTTTGAAGGACACGGTTTTTTCGACCTACTCTTGCTTTTCGAGCTATAACTCTCTTCCTGATATTTCGATTTAGCCAATTTTCAATACAACAAACCTTGTCTATAAGAAAGATTCTGGCAAAATTTGAGCACCCTAGCTTTTTCGGTGCGACCTCTATCGTGCTTTCAACAGACGGACGGGCATAGCTAGATCGTCATCAAATCAAACCCTGATTCAGAATATATATACTTTATGAGGTCTAAAATGGATATTTCGATGTGTTACAAACGGAATGACAAAATGAATATACCCCCACCATTTTTTTGGTGGCGGGTATAAAAATATTGCATTCACTTAAATTAAATTACGTTAAATTAATTACGTTAAAAATTTCGTAAACTGGCAACGCTTTACCTCTATTGATATCTTTATTTAAAAGAAACGGTAAAACACAGTGAATGCATACTGTGTAGTGTGTGTATTCATTGCTGTTGTAAGTTACTGTGCTAATGATTCACTTAACAAACAACATGTGCCTGAATGCAAAGAATTATGAACATAGAAGTGTACGATGTGTTTCAAAGAGAGCAACACACAGTATTCACATTCAACAATATATGTGACATGCCAAGCAAGATTCATTTTGTGAATGAATGCACAACTTTTCGATTTAATGTCATTCATGCAGGAGTCTAATACATATATACTGGTTATAATAAACGTGGCATCGAATCCCAGCTGAGCCAAACAATTTTTTTTTTTATTTTATATATTATTTATATTTATATTTTTTTTTAATTTTTTTAAAAAAATTTTTAAGATTTTTTTTTAATTTTTTTTTTTAATTTTTTTGTTTGTTTTTAATATATATATATTTTTTAGAAACATACATACGTAAACTCAATTATAATTTTACAATGGTATGTTTTTTATATGTATGTATTTTATATGAGATGAATGATACAAACAATTGTTATTGCATGACTACACGTTGTGAAGGGTATACAAGATTCGGCATGGCTAATATAGCACTGTTACTTGTTCTAGTAGTAGTATGGTACGTTTGGTTACAAAGATAACTGAACATAAAACTAGAAATGAAAAACCGGCTTCTGTGAGTAAAAAACCCGGTGTATTCGACATTCAAAAAATTAACATTTGAAAAAAACCGCCAGCTGAAAGAGTAAAAACGGGTTTTCCACCGGTTGTAAAACCAAGTCGATCACCCTACTAATGAGTCAATAACAGTTTCTTGAAGTTCTATTAGTCGCTACGCTGTGTGATTAAGAAGACCTTGTAAAGTTACTTCAACGGAGGTCCCGCTTGTTTTAAAGCTGCTAGATTCTGGGTAAGTTTTTTGTTTTTCAGTTTGAATATTGTTGTAGGAGGAAAATATTTTGAGGAGCAGCTTGTCTAACAACATTGTATTGATTTCGTGTGCCAAGCTAAGAAAATACTACCTTCATATATGATGCAACCATGTCTTACTACAACTGTGTAATTTTCAAAAACTAACCGAAAAAAGAAATACCTTTGACGACGCCATCGTGATCGTGTGTGTTTTATTAATCGACGGATGGATTACAACTATAAATTTTCCTAAAGAAACTTTGTTTAAATTATTTTATTTTATTGATGACTAAATTGATGTATTGTTAACTTAGAATCATATGGTTTTACAAATAAAAGGAACTGAATTATAATTTGTTGATTTGGCCGAGTCTCAATCTAACCTGACAATTTTCAGAAGTGAAATACGAATTCCCTGAAAACGTTATGGAAGATTTGTATAATTTAACAGTGAAGCAACTGCAGGCAAAATGCAAAGAAAGAGGTATTGCGTCATCCGGAAAGAAAAAGGTATTGATTGAACGTCTTGAGACAAATGGCACTGACGCACGTCAAGACACCAATACGGTTAATTTGGCAGAGCGAATTTCGCAATTTGAAGAGCTGGTAACGAATATGCGAGCTCACGTAAATGGTAATAAAGCCGTGGGTTTTGTTCCAGACATGGCATCATCTCCCCTATCAAATGATTCGGGCCCGCACACGAATAGTGCCTCGTTCAATGGTTTTACGACAGCCGCATCACTAAACGTTCCACAAATAAATCCGCTTAATATAGTGGTTACGACTTCGCAAAACGTTCAACACGCTAGCATGGCGTCTGCTCCATGCCCTGTCACAACACCAATTACACCGTACGACGTTTTACCACAAAATAATGTACCTATAACTTTCGTTCCTGCGCTCACGTCGACAAATGCGTCATTTTCTAATAATTATACGCAACAGATGCCGCCTATCACACATAGACCACAAACACATACGTCAACCTACTGGCGACAACCAGTCGTTACGCCTAGTTACTCTAATACAATACCACATCTAATCGCTCCGACTCAGCTCGGTTTTCAAAACGGTTTTAACATGACGCAACCTTACGGAAATATCAGGGAGATTTTATCGCTTTTGCCTGATTTCGATCCAACATCAAGTGAATCATTGAACTCGTCACAATTTATAAAACGTGTGGAGGCTTTGAAAACTGCCTACCATTGGAATGATCAAACAGTTATTTTTGCGGTACAGCAGTTCTGCAAAGCACTGGATCGATTCGATGCAAGAAGTAATTTTGACTTGGGGGCAATTTGCTTACAAGTTTCTTTCAGATTTTCCATGTGCAGCTAATGTTGTCGACGTCCATATCAAAATGATGGCAACGATACGTAATCCAAATGAGACACCTCAGGAGTATTATTACAAAATGTTGAGCCTTGGTAAGAAGGGTGGACTACCAGAATGTGCTACGTTATATTGTGAATGGTATCAACGACGCACAGTGTTGCGAAACCAGAATTTTTTGGAAATCATATTGCCTAAACTGTAATTTTAGTTATATCGATGAGAAACTTCCACAGATTGGTCAGAATGAAATCCCAAACAGAATGAGTGAAAAAAAATTTACACCGAAAAAAATTGTTGGGTCAAATTTTCAACAAAAGTCAAAAATAAAAAAAAAATTGTTCGAAAAATTTAAAAAAAATTTATTTTAATTTTTCTTTTATTTCTGATAAATACCCTATGATTAGTTTTTAAAATAAATTATAGGGTGGTCCGAACAAGAATTATAAACGTCAAATTTTCATGATTTTTCGATATTTGTTGAATAACTCTGAAATTTTATATAAAACCAAAATCTATTTCATTTCTTATTTGAAAGGTGGCAATAAAAGTCAATAGCTTCAGTTTTAAGAGAGTTATGCTCATTTTTGTGGAGTGCTAGAATAGATGTAGAATAAAAAAAAAACTTTGAAGATACCATTTTATAACACAGGCATATTTTTATTGCATTCTACAGAAAAATTACAAATTACCAGTCATCTACCAATAAGTTCATTGCTTCCTCTGATAATTCCAAGTGTTTCTTCTCCTTCAGTATTCTCCTACTTGTGATTGCGGGATCAGAATTGGCGAGCAGATAATGTAATATGTCTTCACAATTGTCTTTTCTTGATGTTTTCCTCGCTAAAAGAAAATACTATATAAAGACGGACACACACGCGGACTAATTAGTGACAAAAAAGAAAACACTGAAGATGACGATTAGCCGAAACCGGTCTGAAAATAATAAAAATTCGTGGGATGACAGAAAGTCACCCGAAAACTAATATGATTAAATTATTCAATAAGTGACTCCGAGAATTTCCGTTCTATTTCGATGGAATAAATACTGAGAGTGATATACTAAAATCGCTATAACTCCCAGGAGGGCAGGTATGGGCAGCTGATTTTTTCACAGTTCGTTGAAAACAAATTATGTAACATTTCTGTAGTGGTTTGGAACTGGGACTCTCTGGGACTTTTTAGATATTGCTTACCTAACCCAAATTTTAAGAAAAAATGGACCTTTAGTCGGGTTTTCGCTCTAAAAAAGGTGCATATGAAAATGTCTCAAACAACATTCCTTTTTTTTACAGAAGATACTTGTCCGAAGGCAGATTTTTTTGAATACATCATTTTGAACACAGCCCTGAAATCCTCTCTTTTCGTGAAAATTTTGTATATTTGACTTCTAAAATCAATTAAAAATCAACGGGCCAACATAAAAATAAGCTTTGTGTTTTTTTGTTTACTTGGAATGTCTGAGACAAAATTGCATCATTAAAAACACTGAAAAAAATAATCGGAAAAAAGTTATTTTTCCACTAGCCGCAACACAGTGCGACGTCGACCTAAGAAGAAAAATTTCGAACGAATATATAACCTGCAACCAACTTCTTGGCGACATCAACAGCTACTGCAACTACAATAAAATCAAAATACCAGCCACAACCTACAATAGAATAAAAAAGAACGTCAACGACAATACTGCGTATGTTGGATACAACACAAAGAATAAAATCAAGTGCTATAATTGTTCTAAATACGGGCACTACTCAGCAAAATGTCCAGAGCCACAGAAAAAGAGTCGTTGTGCAAAATGTAATCGAACATCACAGCAAAACGAAACAACGAATGTAAACAAAGTTGTCAATAACACTTCGAAGCCAACAGGAAAACTTTGCAAAGCCGTCAAAATAAATGATTACCAGGCGGACGCGTTTATTGACTCTGGTAGTGATTATAGTTTAATAAGAAAATAAAAATAAAATAAATAAATAAAAATAAGATCGAATGCAAAGAGCTACTGAGAGGGTTCGCAGGAGGGGAGTTTTATAGTATCGAAAAAGTGAAAGTTAATATGCAAGTAGACGATACATGCTTCGAAATTGAATTATTTGTGGTGGAGAATCAGTTGCTGTCCCACGATATTTACTTGGGCCGTGATGTACTTTGCCAGGAAGAAAAACGTACTGTCATAGAAGGCGACGATTGTTGGATACAAAATATAAACGTAATAAATTCGCAACTGGCGGCTACCACGGAGGTAAATAAACGACTATGTGCAGTACTAAACGATCACCAAACTTGTTTCTTCGAAAACGTAAACGAATTAGGAAAGTGCAACTGTGTGAAAATGGACATTCAAGTTATCACCCCCGTGCCGGTATGTACAAAGCCCTATAAAATTCCATTTCCAAAACGTTCCATAGTTTCTAACATCATTAAGGAACTACTTGACAACGATATTATACGGAAATCAGATTCACCTTATGCGTCGGGGAGTATCGGTTATGCGTCCGCCAATTGAATATGATTACGATTAAGATTCCCTATCCAATGCCGGTGATTGAAGAACACTTTTCACGATTAGCGGCAAACCGTTATTTTACCACGCTTGACTTACGAATGGGCTACCATCAGATCGAAATCGAGCCAGAGTCGAGGCAGTATACAGCGTTCGTGACATCCGAAGGTCATTACGAATACAATAGAATGCCTTTTGGTCTCGTAAATGCTCCAGCAGTATTCCAAGCCGTAATGAACCGTATAACTGAGAAAATGGGGCCGGGGGAAGTTCCAGCTTATTTAGATGACGTAATAATACCCTGTAGAACTCTGGATGAAGGCATCGAACGTTTAGAACGCTTTTTGAAAATCTTGGAGGCAAGTGGTCTTACCCTACGCATGGACAAATGCACTTTTTTGTCAGAGAAAATAACATATCTGGGCCGCAACGTATCAATAGCTGGAATTACACCTGGCCAAGAAAAGGTAAGCGCCATTCGAAATTTTAAAATACCGGAGAATGTAACCGAAGTTCGTCGATTTCTTGGCCTAACGGGGTTTTTCAGAAAATTTGTGGAAAACTATTCAAGTTTAGCAAGACCACTTACAGCGTTACTACGGAAAAGCAAAGAAAATAAATTTCATTGGGATGAACCACAAAATCAGGCTTTTCTTAAATTAATTGATGTTCTTTGCAATGAGCCTGTTCTGGAAATTTATGATATCACAGCACAACACGAGGTACATACGGACGCCAGTAGCGTTGGACTGGCCGGTGTACTACTGCAGCGCCGGAATGAAGAAAAGTGGCGACCACTATTCTACTTCAGCCGCCATTGTTCTGAGATCGAGTCAAAAAGCCACAGCTATAAGCTGGAGGTCTGGCCGTTGTAGAAACGTTAGAACGTTTTCGTATTTATCTTCTGGGTAAACCGTTTCGGGTAGTCACAGAATGTGCAGCTATTACGAGGGCCAAAACGAACAAGGAAATGCTTCCAAAGGTTGCCAGATGGTTAATGAAGCTATTGGAATATAATTGCAAATGTGTTCATCGAGAGGGCTCACGTATGGCCCATGTCGACGCTTTGAGTAGGTCGCCCGATTTGCCAGTAAGTGAACCAGAACCTGCTAGATTTGTACTAAATATTAACGTTGATAGTGACGATTGGATTTACACTATGCAGATAAAGGATGAGAAACTAAATAACATCATAAAAATTTTACGTGGTATCATTAAATCTGATCAGTGCCGTAAACTAAAGTCAGAATTTGCTTTACAGAATCAACGACTGTACCGTAAAACACCAAACGGTCTGGTTTGGTGATACCTAAGGCAGTACGGTGGCGTATCGCCAAACATTGCCACGATGATGTGGGTCACTTTGGGTTGGGAAAAACCATGGAGAAGATCCAGCAGTCCTTCTGGTTTCCAAGAATGCGGAAATATATCCTTGAATATATTGACGCTTGCACCGAATGCTGTTATAATAAAGTTAAAGGTGGAAAGCGAGAAGGTGAACTGCATTATAGTGATCCCGATCCTCTCCCGTTCCGATTAATACATATTGACCATTTAGGGCCATTCGTAAAAAGTAAACTTGGGCACACACATATCCTGGCGATTTCAGATGCGTTCACCAAATATACTGTTGTAAAAGCTGTTCGTAATACTAAAACGGCACCGGTGATAACAATATTAAATGAGTTCTCGAGCTATTTTGGTCTGCCGAAACGCATCGTTACTGACCGTGGCACAGCATTTACATCGAAAATGTTTGAAGAATACAGCGATGTTAACAACATTCAACACATAAAAACTGCGGTACGAACACCCAGGGCAAATGGTCAGGTTGAGCGTGTCAACCAAAATATTTTAAATTATCTTCGTACTACCAACGAGAAGCCGAGGGACTGGGATAGAAGCCTACATATCCTACAATGGTCGATGAACTTGCAAAAGAATTCGACAACAGGTTTTTGTCCAAATGAGTTAATTTTTGATTTCAACCCAATTAACGTTATGCAGAATCGGTTTCTGGCTGCTATACAAGATGACGTGGATGGGGAAAAACCAATAGACATTGACAAGAAGCGCGATTTAGCTGTTCAAAACATTCAACAGGCTAGGGAACGATGCAAACAGAGGTTTGATAGAAAACATACCCAGCCTACCATATATAGCGAGGATGATTTAATTCTTCTCGAAAATGATTTTCAATCTTCCGGCGATTCGCTCAAACTATACCCTAGGTATCGTGGACTATATATGATTTCCAAGGTACTCGGGAAAGACAGATATCTAATCGAAGACATTCCCGGTCTCCAGATAACTAGTCGTAAGTTTTGTTCAGTTTACAGCTCCGATAAAATGAAAAGATGGTGCAATGGCATGCCTGAAGTTGATAGCGATGATGACCAGGAAGTCGAGGACGACTTGGATCCAGGAATGGCCGAACTGTCAAGGTAGGAAAATACTACCTTCATATATGATGCAACCATGTCTTACTACAACTGTGTAATTTTCAAAAACTAACCGAAGAAAGAAATACCTTTGACGACGCCATCGTGATCGTGTGTGTGTTGTTAATCGACGGATGGATTACAACTATAAATTGTCCTAAAGAAACTTTGTTTAAATTATTTTATTTTATTGATGACTAAATTGATGTATTGTTAACTTAGAATCATATGGTTTACAAAAAAAAGGAACTGAATTATAATTTGTTGATTTGGTCGAGTCTCAATTTAACCTGACACGTGTTAGTTTATCTTCTACAAAAACAGCCAAAGCGTTTGTATTCGATATTTTCAAGGTGGGAAGTGGTTGTTTTAACGTTTTTTTTTTTTTTTTAATTTATGCCCTTGCAACACTTTTCATATATGGCTCGCAACACTTTTGATTTCTCGACATAACCTGCGGTTTGTAATTTAACCTGTGAAGCATAAAGTAACTCTGGGAATGATATGGTGTCTCTTAAAATTTTTGTTTTTTTATATTTACTCCAACCACTGGACTCGGTAAAACTTTTTTCTTTTCGACCACGTTTTGCAGTCGGGACAAGAGTAAAACCAATAGAGGCTTCCAACCAGATTTTATTGTGAGTAGTAAACCTCATTTCCATTCTAAAAAATGCTAATACAAAAAAATCGTTCAAAAATCCCTTTTACCCTATTATTTGAAACTGCACAACGCGATCTCTATTTGTCAAAAAAAGAATATTATTAAAATGAACTAAAACAAAATTTTATTGAAACAAATAATATTATTAAATAAAACATGTAAGAGCGCTATATTCGGCAGTGCCGAATCTTATATACCCTTCACAACGTGTAGTCATGCAATAACAGTAGTTATTTCATCCCATATGAAATACATACATACATATAAAAACATCCCATTGTAAAATTATAAATTCACGTATGTATGTTAAAGAAACAAACAAAAAAAAAAATAAAAAAAAAATTATATATATGGGTCAATTTAAAAAAAAAACGTTCACATCGAGTTTTTTTTTTGCTTATTTTTAAAGCTTTTTCAATTCGCCGGTAAGAGTGGCCAATTTATGTAGAAATTGATGAAGATTCCGGTGGTACTTTTAGGCTCTCAAAAAGATCAATATTTTTTGATTTTTTTAGGTTTTCTATGATTTCTATCTTGAGCGTCACACACCAAATATGTATAAAATATCGCTAAAAATGCAAAAATATTTGAAATTCAAGCTTACTACGAAAATCACCTTTTCGATTATAAACACAAAATCACGATTCACCTTGATTTTTAATTTTTTTTTAAAGTAACTAGTTATTTTAAAAATTTAAGATGAAAATATGTAAATTTTTGTTAAAAAAAGACTTGAACTTAGAGGTTACTTGCAAAGTAATAGGCTTGTAACAATTTATTTAAAAAAATTTAATTATAAGCGTTTTAAGGAAAAAAACTAAGTGTGACGCTCAAGATATTTTGTGACGATCAAGAGATTTTGTTGCACGTAAACAAGAAATAATGCCAAATTTAAAGCTTAACGAAAAACATTTATTCTTTTACAAAAAGTAAGTAAAAAAAAACAAAAAATCTTCAAAAAAAAATTTTCATACAAGACTAAACATATACATATTCTTTGATGTCTTTCATTCGAATTCTTATTCTGAAACTGTATAAACTTCATGAAATGACAAGCGACTTTGTTTTTTTTATTCTCATTAATTTTTACCACTTTCGAATTAAGTTTGTGGCAGTTGCATAAATTTCCGGTCCCCCAGAGGTTTAAGTTGCAGAAGCACGATTAAACTCAAATATACCACGATTATACCTTTCTTTCTTTTATATTCGTCATTACGCGCTTTTACGTGCTCTTTCAGCCGCCGTTAATTTTGTTGCTTTACTCTTGAAGATTAAAAAATAAAATCAAAATTAAGCATTTTAAGCTATGAAGCAATATATATCAAAAGTGATGCTCATGAAATATTTGCCTATTCTGGTTTTTTTCGTATGCAATTTATTTCTCAAACTCACAAATTATAAAAAAATGAGTTGAAACCATGTAAACAATGATTGTCAACTTCAATTTTTTACATTTAATATATTCACTTTTGTAATAATTAAGGTTTGTACTTTCCTTACGTTATTTACTTTATTTAAATGCAAATTGTGGGGACAACCTTTCTTTGCAACACCAAATTCGCACTAATTCAGTTTTGACAACTATAACCAATGAAAACACAAGAAAAAAACTCAATAATTCGAAAACTGTCATTAAATGTTGCATATTTACTTTTTTCTGGATTTTATTTAATTTTGTTTACTAAAAAATTTAACGGGGGACACATGCTTTTGTATGGAAGGTGTCCGAGGGAGAAACAAAACACCATTCTGAATAAACAAAAAAACAAACATACAAATTTGAGAATTACGTTTTTTTGTTACATATTCCTCGCTGATCACTCTCAAATTTTTTTTTTTTTTTTTGGTTTATTTTTTTACCTAAAATAGTAGTGTAAAGTGCGGGGACACAAAAATTTCGTTTTTTTTTTAAATTGACCCATATAATATATATAAAACAAAAAAAAATAAAAAAAAATATATATAAAAAAAAATTAAAAAAAAAAATAATAATAAAAATATAAATATATTAAATAAAAAATAAAAAAAAATATTAAAAAATTTTTTTTGGCTCAGCTGGGATTCGATGCCACGTTTTCTCTAACCAGTATACACGTTTGTATCTATGTATGTTGTTGTTGTAATGTTGTTTTTGTGAAAAAAAAAATCGAGGTGGTCGTGGGTTTTTGCTCATATCTCAGTTGTTTATGTACCGATGTTTCTGATTTTCAATACCGATCTACTTCCGAATATTTCTGATATTTTAATACCTTACCCGGGTCCAACCTATGTCGGGGGGCTTCAAAAAGTTGATTTCAACATACAATCGGACAGACTGACAAAGCTTAATCGACTCCCCTATTCATAAGCTTTCAGAAAATATATACTTTATGGGGTCGGAAATGAAAATTGTAGAAATTACACACGGAATGACAAACCTATATATACCCTTTTCACTGTGTGAAGGGTATAAAAAAAAAATAACATCATTAATATACTGAAAAGAAGAGCAAAATAAATAGAAAAAATTAACATGAAAAACAACAAAACACAACAACAGCAGCAGTCTCGAGGTCAATGTAATTTTTAGCTAATTTGACTGATGCAACACTTGTATTAAACAATGCAAAGCTTCTAAAAGGCACAAAAAGGCGCGTAAAATTTTGCAATATAATACAGATTTATGTCTTCTTTAATATAAACTAAAAAGTATGACACGAATGCGGACAAATAATAACTATATATCCATTTAAAATATAAAAATGCTAATTTTTTTTTGCATTTCCAATATAAATCTAAAACACTTCCACACAGAGTTTGATACACAAATGTTAACGAAGTATTTGCAAAATAACCTGAACTTGATGTTCCATTGAAAAATTGTTAACTTTTGCAATACTTTTTAAAATAATACAATTTTCAACGGGATAGTTTTAGCTTTTTTCAGCCTTTTTTGCACAAAAATTTCTAAACCGGGTACAAAATATTTTGACGATACTTAAAATTTTTTTAATTAATCCGAGAAAACAGGCTATTCTAACCTTCTGCGCGTCTACTGGACTGATATAAATGTAGTTTAGTTTGATTTTGTAAAAATTTAAAATTTATTATGCATTATAAATTTGATCAACATTAAGGGAGGAAAAATGTTGTATGGATCGCTATATTGGTGACACTAATATTGTAATTATACGACAATTTAAGAAAATGTATAGATAGAGATAGACACGATCAACTTTTAATCAAACCATTTAACGAGTCTTAATTATAACAATAATAATGTGATAAATATATTTTTTGTATTTAGTTAAACCTTTGTTCAAGGGCTTCAAGTGCGAAATAAAAAATAAAACATTGAAGTATATTTTCTTAAATATTTGTATTAAGTCCTATCCCGAAATTAATAAATGTGAATGTTTTATTATTTTGATATTTTTACTCAATCAGCATAAAATAACTAAACGAATTTAAATGAAATTCGCCGCACAGATAGATACCAACCTGAATTATTACATAAAAAGACTACTATTTGTGCCAATAACTACGCAGACAAAGTCGCGGGTTCAGACTAGTATAAAACAAAGGCTTTGGACACATTTATAACCAACGTATGAAATTGTACTTTGCAGCTCTATAAAATTTTAACCACTCATGTAATTATAATTTTGACAGCTAATGATAATTGTACAAAATTTTAAAATCCTGGAAGGAGCTATTACTCCGAAACAACGCCAATCATGTAGGTCTTTGAACAATACAATTATCCCAATAAAAGTAACAAAACGGCAAACAAGTGGTTCATTGATAACTTTATCATTGTTATGGTGTGACAGTCGCCATTTCTATTGAAATATGTCAAAACCTAAACCTAAATTGTTAACACATTTAGCATTATATTGCAATATTAAAATTGGCAATTTTTATCCATAGAATTAAAAATTTTGTTTATTTTTTTAATGAGGTGATTTTTTTATTGTTAGTTTTTTTTTTTACCTTGTATAAAATGTTAAGTCCAGTATCAGCAACGTTCCGCATGGTGTGTTTAAAAGCCCAAACAACAGAGTCAAAAACAAGTTTAAATTGTGCTGGTGGTATATTAAGAAAAGCTTTAAAGCAATGAGCATTTACAGCTTGTAAAAGTTCATAAAAACTGACACGGTGTTGTGGATAGTCTTCAAAATTTTTATTGATCATATCAAGAGTACACTCGAAAACTGCATCAAATATTTTTGGAACTTCATTCGTTATGTCGCTTCGCAACTTGTATACAATGACACCCATAGAACTAAGTACCTTTGGTTCTCTAGCGGAAGATACTTTGCAACGCTTTAATAAAAGATACATGTCATTAAAAACAACAAATTTATATTTCTAAAATAGACGATATATAAAATTAATATTTGAAAGTTTACCTGGTAGTCCAAAAGAATAGCATCCAACAATGGTGGTATAAAACTATCCATTACAAGTTGATTGTCATTTGATCTAGAAACCCATTCAGAAATAAGATTAAGCGTTTCCTTTTTCACAACGTGCATTGCTTTTATTAGTGGTTGATTATTTACATTAACTCCATTTAATTCAACTGCCTGAATAATATTCTCTGAAGTAATCTTATAAACATTTAACATATCTAAATAAATACGACCCAACTGAATAACGTAAGCGTGACCTAAAGCTTTGCAAGCGGCAACATTCGTTTTCAAGATACTTCCCAATTGTTTTACGGCAGTCATATTTTTTAAGAAATCGACATTTTTTGACGCGCGAGATATAATTTCATCCCAAACCTGGTTAGGCAGAAACATATATTTCTCGATTAATATATCTTGCTGAACTTGATCTACTTGCGCTGATATCATATAACCTACAGCTTCATAGAATGTGTGTACCTGTAAAAAAAATATATATATGTATATATATTTACATTCATATGTAGTTATGTCATAAAAATAAAAAATAAATAACGCGTGCGTCGTGGTTAAAATATGTAGTTGTGAAAACGTTTGTCGCTGAAATTTCGAAACAATTTTTGAAAACAACGCGTGCGTCGTGTGTCAAAGAGAAAAACGTAATAAAATGGACTGTTCTCAAAACACAGTTGTAGAGCTAAAGTAAAAAAAAACTTCAAAGTCGCGATCTGCATATATCCGGCAATAAGACAGAAATGGTGCTTAGAGTTCAACGGTTTAAAGAAAATATGTATGTGTGGCAACCCGTCTAAGGGGACAGCCCGCGAGAATAACCAGTGGATTTTAGTATTCTGAGGCAATCGAGATTATTTTATGTTTTAAAATATGGTGTATAAAATCTATTTTCCAATTTGGAAAATCCATTTGGAATAAGATCTGGGCCAGTTGGGCAAATGAAGTACAAATAAAAATACAAGATTTTTTCGAGCAAAAATAAAAGTTATTTTTTGATTTTTATTTTTTCGAGCAAAAATAAAAGTTATTTTTTGATTTTTATTTTTTCGATCAAAAATAAAAGTTATTTTTTGATTTTTATTTTTTTGAGCAAAAATAAAAGTTACTTTTTGATTTTTATTTTTTTGAGCAAAAATAAGTTATTTTTTTTTTTGCAATAGCTGACGTATTTGCCAGTTCACATACCATTACTTTTAACAATCCATCCCCCATGGAATCGGTTGTATCAAGATACATTAATGTCCTTAATCAAACTCTTACCGATGATACAAGTATTGAACTTACAAATTTGTCTGAAGTCAAATCGTTTGTCCATTTGTTAAAAAATAATAAATCCCCTGGTTTAGATGGGATTAACAGCATAGTACTTAAAAATATGCCCGATTACTTTTTTGAAATGTTAAGTAAACTATTTAACTTTTGTTTAAGCAATGGGTACTTCCCACTCGTTTTTAAAATGGCTAAGGTAATTCCAATCCACAAATCTGGAAAGGATCCTAAATTACTCTCCAGCTATAGGCCAATTAGTATTCTAAGCCTATTATATAAGGTGTTCGAGAAAATTATTCACACCAGGATTTTAGATTTTTTAAATTGCAATAATATTATAAATCAAGAACAATTTGGTTTTCAAAAAGAGCACTCCACTGTACATCAACTTAATAGAGTTGTAAACTTTATTGAATGTAATAAAAGTAATCGGAAAAGTACTGGAGTCGTTTTTCTTGATATCGAAAAAGCTTTTGACTCAATCTGGCATGATGGACTAGTGTATAAATTAAATACGTTAAATTTTCCAATTTACCTTCAAAAACTTATCAAAAGCTTTTTAGATAAACGTACGTTTGTTGTATCTGTCAATAACAAGTTTTTTAGTGAAAGGCAAATACCTGCGGGCTCGCCACAAGGATAAGTATTATCCCCTACACTATACTCGATATATACATCCGATGTTACTCTAAGAAGAGACCATGATGCGGCTTTATTTGTTGCGGTAAAGTGTCGAATGCGATAATTAGGAGAATGGAAAATAATCTGAAATTAATTCGTAAATACTATGACAAATGGAAAATAAAAGTCAATGACGATAAAACTCAAGCAATTATATTTCCATTCAACAAATCGCGAAAACGCTTTCCTACTAGATATTTATCGTCTAGGGGAACAATTATTCCATTGAGGGACGAAATTAAATATTTATGAGTTATCCTTGACAAAAAACTTTTATTTAAACAGCATGTTAATTACATTTGTGAGAAGGCAATTAAGTGTAGCCGTGCCTTATACCCCTTTATTAGCCGAAGATCTAAACTTAATATAAAGAACAAGGTACTTATTTACAAAATGTGTATTCGACCGATTATGACCTATGGTTGTCAAATCTGGTCCCAAAAGGCTGCTAAAACGCATACAAAAAAATTGCAAATCATTCAAAATAAAAACTTGAAAATAATACACAATCTACCTTTTAGATATTCAACTTATCTTCTACATAGAAACTTTAACTTTAAAATGTTTAATTCATTGACAAGGGAACTGACGCTGTCATTTAATGAAAAATGCAGAAGGTCAAATTTTGAAATAATAAGAAATTTGCTGAACAACCACTGAGGGTCTTTTGTTTAAAAGACACATTTCAGTGATTGTTCTAAAATCTCTTATGACTTCTAAGTTGATACGAGGTTTTTTATGAACAACTTTTCCTTTAAACTGTGATATTAGTAGTTTCTTTATTTAATTAATCAGATGTTAATTGTTGTAATACTATATGTAAATTCTCATAACTCTGTTAACGATATTGATAAAATTAATAAGTTTTAATAAATAAATATAAAAAAAAAAAAAAAAAATAGTTGGTGAATATGATGCGTCAGTTACTTTTGAAGGCAATACTAAGAATGTTGTCGTTGTTGTTACGGAATCCACAAATCCACCTTTACTTGGTCGATCGTTTTTACGTTCGTTTAATTTTGATCTTTTGCAAGTAAACAATATAAATGTCAACACAAATGCCGAAATTGTTGACCAATTAAAAAATGAATTTCGTGAAGTTTTTGAAGTTTTTGAAAACAAGTTGGGTAAGTTCAAAATAAGCAAAATTTCGTTGAAAATATGCGAGGATGTGGCACCAATATTTCATAAACCTAGACCCTTGCCACTGGCATGGAAAGATAGAGTAGAAAAACAATTGCGACTATTTATTGATGCCGGGGTGCTGGAACCAATTGATAATTCAGAGTGGGGTACTCCTTTGGTACCAATTTTAAAACCCAACGGTGACATACGAATTTGCGGTGATTATAAAGTCACTATTAACAAATTCCTAATGGATTTTAAATACCCGTTACCAAGGATTGACGAAATTTTTGCGTCATTAGAGGGAGGTGAAGTTTTCACAAAACTTGATCTGTCCAATGCGTACAATCAATTGGTTTTAGACGAAGAATCGCAACTACTATGTGCATTAAGCACGCATATAGGAACGTTAAAAGTAAAGCGTTTACCATTTGGAGTAAAAACAGCAGCAGCCATATTTCAAAAAACTATGGAAAATCTATTAAGGGGCATTCTGTATGTTGTGGTGTATCAAGATGATATCACGGTCACTGGAAAAACCATGCAAGAGCATATATCAACATTAAAAATGGTGCTTCAAAAATTACAATACGCTGGATTTAAATTGAACATAAAAAATTCTGTTTTTTTTTCAAACTAAAATTTCATATTTGGGTTTTAACATCGACAAACAGGGTTTAAGCAAAAATAAGGATCGAATTTCAGCAATAATTGATGCTCCTATTCCGAGCAATATTTCAGAGTTAAGAGCGTTTGTTGGAATGGCTTACTATTACTCCAAATTTATTAATCATTTTTCAAACATAATGTCCCCCTTGTATCGTTTGCTAGGTAAAGATGTGCCTTTTGTGTGGTCGAAAGATTGCCAGAAAGCATACATGGCAATAAAGGACGCTGTAACATCCGAACAAGTATTGGTTCATTTCAATCAACCCCGACCTTCCATTGGTACTAACAACAGATGCGTCGAATAGCGCTGTTGGTGGAATTTTGTCGCATAAATTTCCTGATTGTGTGAAACCAATTGCCTTCATTCCAGAGCGTTGTCATCGTGCGCAAAAAATTACAGTACCCTTGAAAAAGAAGCTTTATCGATTGTGTTTTGTGTTACGAAGCTTAAACAGTATTTACTGGGAAATAAGTTCATTTTAAAAACTGATCATCGTCCACTACTAACCATATTTGATAGCAACAAAAGTTTGCCAGCTATGACATCAGCTAGAATGCAACGTTGGGCATTAACCTTATCTGGATTCGATTATTCCATAGAGTTTGTCAAAGGATGTCACAATGAAGCCGATAGCATTTCAAGAATGCCTTAAACAGCATTTGAAAGCAAATTTAAAGAAAATTCATATATCAATTTTATTGAAACTGAAAACCAACTTAATATAAATTTTAGAGATATCGCTCGTGAGACTAGGAGAGACCCCATTTTGTCTAAAGTTGTAGAATGTATCTTAGATGGTACCTTACACAAATTGAAAAGTGATGATTTCACGTCGTTTAGAGAAAAGTGTACCCAACTTACGGTTGAATATGGATGTATAATGTGGGGCTACAGAACAATAATTCCAGAAAAATTAAGATCTAAAATTTTAGCTGAATTGCATTCCTCACACTTGGGAAAACAAAAGCCCTGGCTAGATCCTACATATGGTGGCCCAGACTTGATAAAGACATAGAAAATTTAGTAAAGAACTGTTCACCATATCAAAAGCTACAATCAAGTCCTGAAAAAGGCACCTTAATACCATGGACACCCTGTGGAGCCGTCTGGAGTAGAATTCATATCGACTTTGCTGGTCCCATTAAAAACTTTTATTTTGTAATCGTTATTGATTCATTTTCAAAATTTTTAGAAGTATTTCAAACCAAGAAAATAACTACTGCTTTCACTGTTACAAAATTAAGATAAATGTTTTCACGTTATGGATTAGTTGACACAATCGTGAGCGACAATGGTCGTCAATTTGTTTCAAGTGAGTTTCAGCAGTTTTTATCTCTGAATGGATTTAACCACATGTTAACAGCACCAAGTCACCCATCCACAAACGGACAAGCCGAAAACTTTGTCAAGACATTCAAAAAGTCTATATTAGCAAACTTAAATTAAAACAAAGATGCTAATATAAATCAAGTATTATGCCGCTTTTTGATGGATTATCGCAACATGATCCAGTGCAGTACAGGCGAAACTCCAGCAAAATTATTTTTTGGTAGGAAACTCAAAACCCGTTTTAGCAAACTCAAACCACCAACAACACAAGAAAAAATAAATTATTCCCAAAATAGCAACATCAAAAATCACAAAGGAAACAGGAATGAATCTTTTCAGGAGGGGCAGAAAGTAATAGTGCGTGATTATCGAAATCCAAATAAGCCTAGTTGGACTCAAGCCACAATTAAACAAAAACTAGGACCTCAATCGTATTCGTGTGTCTTCGCTCACAATAATCACGTGATTAAACGTCATCTGGACCAAATCAGAAGTCAAAAGACCACACAACAACAACAACAACCCATCAAAACAAATGTGCAGATATCAAACAACAACAACAACACAAACACGCAAACGATGGATGATTTTTCACTCACTAGAAGAGAGCTCAGACCACGGGAAGGAGGTAAAGTAGCAAGAAAATCAAACTGAAAATAGTTATCACCCAATTTCTATTTCAATTTTGAACTGTATAAAAATATACATAAGTATATCTTTTTGTCGTGTTAACAACAGCTTTAGAAGGAGCATGTAGAGTATTAATAATTAGTATTATCCTAATTTAAATTGTTTCTAACATAGTAGTTAAACTCTCACTTAATTGTTACACAACATACACCAGTGATGGTATATGAGAATTTCAGTCTTGTGCCAAAATTTTAGCTAAAAAGGGCCAAAATATCTTAAAAAGTGCCATAACAAAATATGTATACACATGTCTACATATTTAAAAAAGTTAAATCCATTTGTTCAGTTTTATTATTATTATATACAAAAAAAATTTCAGACTTCAATATTTAAAAAATTTATTCAATATATATTGTTAAATAAAATTAAATATAAGTAGTTATAAAATTCTAGTAAGGCCGCGTTTATAAAAACTGTATATGTAACATTTGTTTGGGTAATCATTTTTAAGACATCATACAACATTTTGAGTTGGTTTTTTATAAATCCTTAGACTGAATTAATGATAATAAAGTGTTTACCGGAGTGAAGCCGGACGCTAAATTCAAAGTGTGGCAGATACAACCATTAATGTACAAATTTGTTTGAACTTCTTTAAGCAGAGCCTGCACACCATTATTCTTTCCCATCATAACCGAACAATTATCAGAACCAAATCCGATTACATTTTTTATATGAATTTCATTATCCTGTAAAACGTTCATAATAGCATTAAAAATCGATTAAGAAAAACCATCAGGTACCTGAACTAAACTCAAAAATCGATCAACACACTTTCCAACATATAAACCTACTAAAATGGCCAAATTTTTTGATACTGTGCCGTCCTTACTTTCATAATCTAGTATTTACAGGTAGAAAACGCATTTATTTCTTTTTAATAAAAATATATTTTTTTAAAAAGTAAGTAAAATTATATTTTTTTGTTTGAAAAAGTGCCAAAATTTTATTGAGCGTGCCATTAAACAATTAATAGTGCCAAAAATGGCACGATTGTGCCACTTTTAGCAACAGTGACATACACTCGTACACATGTAATTTATAAGAAATAATGTAATTGCTCAGTTGATGTTGATCTTTCATAAATAAACATAGTCAGTAAGAATTTGAACTCAGAAAAGAACACACATGTTTTATTCTTGATTTGATACACTACAATTACAATAAATAAATAAATATTAAAAAAATTTAAAAATAACTATTCAAAATGTTATCTTAATATTTACTAGATCTTCTGTAAAACAAACTAAACAAAAAACTTATGATTTCCGAAAACCTAGTTTTGTACTTTCAAATAAAAATACATAAGTATAGAAGAACAAAAACTTAATTTTCTTTAATTCTAAACAAAAAATTTTTTATGCATTTCTATTAAACAGAAAATCTTTTTTTTTTTTTTTGTTTGAATAAACAAGCTAACTTTATTAAATTTTTCCTATATAAGTATGTAAGTACTTGTTATAAAATTTTCCTTTCAATCAATAATAACAATTAACATACAATTTAAAAAAAAATAAGTAAAAAAATGTGTAAAATTTAATTTTTTGTTTATACATATACATATATGCGTGTATGCAATTTCTTTTTCAATGTTTTTTAATCACAAAGGTTTTTCGTTTAACTTAAAATTTTGGTCACCCACAACATTTTTAGTCTCATCTAGAATCAATAGTCCTTGATTGTACAATCCTATACCATAAGATCTCAAAAAAGAGTGTATTTTCGGTCGCCCCTAACATTTTTAGTCTTACCTTGTATCAATAGTCACTAATTTCAAAATTCTAACTTCGCAAACGTTGAAAATGCAAAAAGTACATTGACAATTCAAAAAAGTACCTGTTTGGTCACCCATAACATTTTAAGTCTCACCTGGATATTATAGTCCGTGATTGTACAATTCTACCTTAATAAACGTAGAAAATACAAAAAGTACCATAGAAATGCGAAAAAGTACATTTTTGGTCCAAGTTCCAAATTCCAAGTTTAAAATGTTCAAATATCTATGTAACAAAATAATTTAATAGACATTATTTAAAGTCAGTAAATCTACTGTTTTTAAGTAATTATGTTCTAAAAAGTACCAAACTCTTTTCCAGATTTTTCCCCTTTCACTTAAAACCACCCACTTAAAACAGTAGTTATCCTCATTGTGGACATTAATGCAGGCTTTTTTTTAATAATATTTTTTTTGGTAGTGGAATCAACGAATTTTATTTTAGTGGTTGGTACTTATTTAAATTCAATTATATTTTATTTAGTTGATCTAGAGTCCGACCACTATCTCTTTCTTGGAACTCTTCCATTTTCTGTAAAATGCTTTGAGTTTGTTTCCAAAATATACTATTAAACTCTGTTACATCAAAAATTTCTTTCATTTTTGTTTAAAAATACTTCACCTCTAGTGGAGTATTTTCCAAGTCATCTGTTTGGCTTAGCATATAAGGCATAAAGCTCTATATTTGTTTTAAGAGCATTATGTTTTTTTTAAAAGGCATCAACTTCTTTTAAAGGATCGCAAGATTCATTTATAAATATATCTGGTATGAGACATTCCTCCTTTTTATTAACATATGAAAGAGTTATAACTCTCGATTTAAATTTTTTTTTAATTATTTTTACTGCTCTACATAATGATGACTTTTTGACAACTTCTTTTGAATAAGATGCATGAATTTTTTAATACATTTTAAAATTTTTAGTGTGAATAAAAACTTTTTTACCCTCACTGCATACAAAGACCATTTTTTTTTGTTTATTTTTTTTATACTAATGGACTTTTAATATAGTCTTTACAGATTAAAAAAAAATTTTTATTATTGTTTTATATTACTATTTTAATACTTTTTAAGTTTACACTGATTAATTTTGTACACTCTTTATGTTATTTTGATTATTTTTATAATTGCTCCTAATATAATTAGTTTTTTTTTTATTTTCCTTGGAAATGAATCACAAACTTTTTTAAAACTTTAAAAGTATAACATAAACAATTTCTTACACATAGGAAACAAATGTGTAAAATCTTATTACTTTCTTTGTATGGAAATTACTAACAAAAATTTTATGCGTGCATAAAATAATATGAAATAGTACAAATATGACTGATATGCAACCACTTTGAATTGGCCCATTGTCTTACTTGAAATTTCATATTTACAATTTTAATAAAAAAAAACACTTGAAAAATAAGACGATCACAAATTCAAACCAAAAACAAAACGAACTTCAAATAAAACAAGTAAGAGCACTATATTCGGCTGTGCCGAATCTTTTATACCCACCACCAATTTTGTGTACATTTAAAGCACAATATTTATTATTTTGTTAATCATTATGGAATAATCTCTTTATAATAAAATATGTATCACTTTCTTTGTAGAGGGTGGTTAAATTTTAAGGGCCCATGATGAAGGTGAACTACACCTAAACGTAAAATTTGTTTTCTGCATTTCATTTGACATTTCTCAGTCTCAGACTAACTCAATTTGAACAGTGGAAAGATACCCAAATGAGCAATGCTTTAAAGTTATTCAGGTTTTTTATAAAAATGGGCGTTCAAATCAAAATGCATTTTGTGCACTTCGTAATTCTTTTGATCAACATAATCGTTCAAATTCGTCCACAATCGGGAGAATTGTAAAAAATATTTAAATTTCTGCAAAACAGGTCTGTATAAAATGTTAGAAAATCTTTGAATGCCTTCTTAGTTCGTTGAATGGGAACCACTGCTGGTTTTTGCGATAGTGTGGCAAAAGAGCAGTCAACCTCGCCTCATCATCATGCCCAACAATTGAGCATCAACATTGTCATTGAAAATTTGGACCATCAGATAGAGGAGTGGCACCAAGGATGGGGGGCCATTTGGCCGATATTTTGTCAAATACATAATTGAACCATACAAACATTATAAATAATTACTGTTATATGATTAGATAATCTGGCAACGACAAGCACCGACAAATATATAGCCATTTTGATTATATATAGATTAGTGAAAAAGGCAACACGTTTTTCTTGTGGTTCATCTGGAAATATATTTTGAATAAATTAACTTAATACACAAGTCTAAGCATTTGTTTTATTTCGTGGTTTCTAAATATAACATGGTGTCAGGTGTATTAGAATCCAATTAATTAATAATGACTGAGCAGGAATTTATTAAGAATCAAATGCAATTGATGCAACAGATGATGCAACAGTTGACCATACTACAGCAGAATGTTACAAGATCTACAGAAGCTCAGGTGCCTTTCCCAAAGCCGTTACAGACAATTGGAAATATGAGTGATAATTTTCAACTGTTTAAGAGCAATTGGTATGCATACGCTGAGGCAACCGGCGTTGCGAGATGGACTGCAGATAACGAGGCGAAAAAGGTTAACATATTATAGTCATTAATAGGCGATGAAGCAAAACTAAAGTATGACAATTTTGGTATACAAAACGAAGACAGAAGATCGTGTGAAGTGCTGCTCAAAAGGATTGAATTATGTGTCACAATAAGCAAACACACCCTTTTCGATAGGTGGGCCTTTCACACATGCAACCAGATGGAAGCTGAAACGTTTGAAGAATATTTGCGGCGATTACATAAGCTGGCAGATAGTTGCGATTTTGATGCAGTTTCTCAAAATTCTGTTAAGAAAATTATGATACGTGATAGATTGATTTTTGGAATTCGAGATGAAAACTTAAAGAAACAGTTTTTAAGGAGGACCTTAAAAAGCTAACATTTGATGAGGTTGTGAATAAATGTAAAGTAAATGAGATAACCGAGGACAGATACAGTGAGATGGTTAACGATAGCAACAGGGCGGTACATAAAATAAAATCGACGGCCGCGTTAAAGAAATTATGTAAATTTTGTGGCAACACGCATCCGTTTATAAGTGGCAGCTGCCCTGCTCTAGATAGAACATGTAACATATGTAAGAAAAAAGGGCATTTTGCCAAATGCTGTTACTCAAGAAAACATTCGAACAAAAATAAAAAAGTACACTCAGTTGGAGTCAATGCAGAAGAAGATGCCGCTTCAAGCTCTGAAGCATCGTTATATAAGATCGCTACTTCAAATAGTCGTAACAGTAGAAAAGCCGTTCTAGAGCTGATGATTTGCGGTTACTGGGATACATTCGAGTGTGATATGGACAGTGGTGCTGACGTGTGCATAGTAGGTTTTTCAAATCTGTGCAGAATGTTACAAAACAAGAATCAAATTTTACAAGGGTCAGAATGTAATATAAAGGCATTTGGTGACACAGAGATTAAGGTTCTAGGGAAAATTAGAATTCCTTGTCGCTATAAAGGTCGAAAATATAATATCAATTTCCAAGTTGTTAACGTAGATCATGGGTTTTTGTTGTCAGAAGGCGCGTGCTTGGCCTTAGGCTTGATTAAGTATTGTCATTCAATTGTGGCTAAAAGTTGTTATTCTGAGAAAGTCAACACTCTTAGACTCGAAGCCAACAAAATTGTCGATCATTTTAGCAATGTTTTTTATGGGTATGGAAAATTGCCAGGAAAAATTAAATTGGAAATCGACCCTACTGTGCAACCAGTGATTCAGAAACCTAGACGGATACCTGTTGCTCTTAGAGATAAATTGCAAGAAGAGCTGAAACGACTAGAGAAGGAAGACATATTGGCCAAGGTAGAAACACATACCGACTGGGTAAGTAACATCTTGTTGGTTCAAAAAGCTGAATCTTTCCGCATATGTATCGACCCTATTCCACTTAATAAGGCTCTTAAGAGACCTAATTTACAGTTTACAACACTAGATGAAGTATTGCCTGAATTATCGAATGCGAAAGTTTTTTCCACATTAGATGCAAAAAAAGGGTTTTGGCAGCTTGAATTGGAAGAGGAAAGCAGTTTGTTTACCACGTTTTGGACTCCATTCGGGAGATACCGATGGAAACGTTTACCTTTTGGAGTTTCGCCAGCTCCGGAATTGTTCCAGCTGAAAGTCCGGGAAATGACACAGGATCTACAAGGAATTGAAATAATGGCAGACGACATACTCGTTTACGGTTGCGGTGAAACTCTAGAGCATGCAATGGTTGATCACAACAAAAAGCTCAAAAGGTTACTTGAACGATGCAATGAATGGAACTGTAAGCTAAACAAAAGTAAAACCAATCTGTGTGAACCAAGCGTTAAATTTTATGGACATATTTTATCTGATCAAGGGTTTAAACCAGATGAATCAAAAATCGACGCCATTTCCAAATTTCCTTTACCGGAAAATAAAGCTGATCTACAACGATTTCTTGGAATGGTGAATTATCTAAGCCGTTTTATTCCAAATTTGACGATGAGAAACTTTGAACTTAGAAAGCTTCTACTAGAAAACACTCCATGGATATGGTCTAAGGCAACAGAGTCCGAGTTTAGAGAATTGAAACAAATCATAGTGAATACAGAAGGTCTACAGTATTATAAAATCGGAGAATCGATTGAAATTTATTGTGACGCGTCATCTGTGGGCGTAGGTGCTGCCATTTTCCAGAATAATAAGCCGGTCGCATTTGCTTCTAGACAACTGACTAAAGCAGAGCAAAATTATGCCATAATTGAGAAGGAGCTTTTGGCTATGGTATTTGCTTGTGTTCGGTTTGATCAGCTCATTGTTGGGAATCCTTCTGTAACACTGATAACAGATCATAAACCACTAATAAATATTTTTGGCAAGCCATTACTGAAGGCACCAAAGAGATTACAGTTAATGCTAATGATGCTTCAGCGGTACACATTTGATATAAAATTTATACACGGAAAAGAAAACGTTGTGGCGGACACCCTTTTAAGGGCTGCGATAAAATTAGACGATGATGAACTAAAAGAACAAATGATCAGGAATAATATTTTTTCCATTACAACTATAAGTAAACAGAAGTTAATTAAAAATTTGAGCATATCGAACGATATTTTAGAACAACTAAGATATGAAACATCAATAGACAACTCATTTCAAATTTTAAAATCATACATAGTGAAAGGTTGGCCCTCGTACATACAAGATGTCAATGCTAACCTTCAAGGATTTTTTAAGTTTAAACACGAACTTACCTATCAAGACGAGTTGATTGAAAACAGGTTGTAGTACCTCACACCTGACACCATGTCTACGTAAACTCATGGTAAATAAGGCTCATATTGGACACTCTGGCATTGAAAATTCAGTGAAACTAGCAAAGGACAACATCTTCTGGCCGGGAATGGCTCAACAAATAGAGGAGAAAGTTCGAAACTGTGAAATATGTGCAGCGTTTTCAGAGTCACAACAGAAGTTACCTATGAAATCACATGAAATACCATTGTATGCATGGCAAATAATTTCAATGGACGTGTTTTTTGTAAACTATAACAATAAGCTGGAGAAAATGCTTATAATAGTTGATCATTTCTCGGATTTCTTTGAATGTTGCAGATTACCCGATCTAACTCCACAGTCAGTGATAAATATTTTGAAGGAACAGTTCGCTAGATACGGTGTACCTGAAAAAGTGATCTCCGATAATGGAACCCACTTTGTAAACAGGGACATGAAAGTTTTTTCTTTGAAATATGGTTTTAAACATATGACATCGTCACCATATCATCAGCATGGGAAATGGCAAAGCGGAATCTGCAGTTAAAATCGCTAAGAGAATCATTAGCAAATCTGACAAAGGTGATGAAGATATGTGGTGGTCACTGTTGCATTGGCGTAACACGCCGAATAAAGTTGTCAGCAGCCCTGTTCAGAGACTTATGTCTAGAAAGACAAGATGTAGTTTACCCGCTATAACTGAGAGTTTTAAGCCAACGATTATTCAAGACGTCCCAGACAAGATAGAGAAAGAAAGGAAGAAAGGTAAACATTATTACGATCGATCAACAAAAAATTTACCAGATCTAGAAATTGGTCAAGGGGTTCGAGTACAAATTAGACCTGATGTAATGAAAAAATGGTCCAAGGGTTTCATAAAGGACAGAATTTCAGACCGGTCCTACGTTGTGGATGTAGACGGTACTCCATATAGAAGAGATCGAGTGCATATAAAACCATCGCCATCTCTTGAACCTTCAAGATCTGGACCGATTACTCCAATTGAAACACCCGAACCTGTTTTTACGCAACTTCCATCGGACGATTTACAGATCCTTACTTCTGATAGCACATACCCACAACCTTTAATAACAAATGATCAGACACCGCAAGGTAGCCAAGAAGAGAGGCCGAAAAGGAAGACTAGACCGCCGATGAGGTTGGCTGATTATGACTGCTCACAGGATTAATGTTTTTTTTGCCTGTTTTGTTTGTTGGAAAGGGAAGATGTTATATGATTAGATAATCTGGCAACGACAAGCACCGACAAATATATAGCCATTTTGATTACATATAGATTAGTGAAAAAGGCAACACGTTTTTCTTGTGGTTCATCTGGAAATATATTTTGAATAAACTAACTTAATACACAAGTCTAAGCATTTGTTTTATTTCGTGGTTTCTAAATATAACAATTACAAAAAGAAATAATAATATCCTAAATAATTTGTGTTTTATTTAAATTCAACATCGGTCCTTTATAACTTCGATATGCTACTAAAATGCTTTTGTAAATGTAGTCTTTCAATGAAAATGGGCGTTAAAGTAGGCGTGTCAATAAAGTTTCTGCTAATAAATACAACTTAGATATTTCAATATAGTCCTTTATTTTCCCAAAAACTTTGTCAATAGAGAAATTACATGAATTTAAAATAAACCGTTATATGGGAGGTAGGCGTTAAAGTGGTCGTGTCACCTAAACTTTTCGACACAACATTTACATTGATAAGAAGGATATACATAGCAAATTTGATCATCATACCTCTAATTTTGGCGGTTTTATGAGCTTTTAAATTTCATTAACGGTAGATAACGTGAAAAGTGGGCCTTATAGTAGGCGTGTCAAAGTTGTTTTTGCGAATGAGTACAACTTAGGTGTTTCAATATAGCCCTTTAATATTCCAAAATCTTTATTAATATAGAAATTATATGTATTTAGGTAAAACGTTATATGGGAGGTGGGCGTAAAAGTGGGCGTGGCACCTTAATTTTCTGGCACAGTAATGACATTGCCTAGGGGGATATACGTAGCAAATTTGATCATCATACCTCTAAATTTGGCGGTTTTATGAGCTTTTAAATTTCATTAACGGTAGATAACGTGAAAAGTGGGCGTTTTATTAGGCGTGTCAAAGTTATTTTTGCGAATCAGTACAACTTAGGTGTTTCAACATAGCCCTTTATTATTCCAAAATCTTTATTAATAGAAAAATTATATGAATTTTAGCTCAAACGTTATATGGGAGGTGGGCGTGGCACATTGATTTTCCGTTACAAAAAAGCGTCTCACCAAAAAGCAAAGTGTGCAAAATTTCAGAGTCGTATATTCAATTTTGTTGCTTTTATGACGTTTTTGTTTTTAAATATACCGAAAAATACAATGTGCGGTATGGGCTAAATCGGAGTATTAGGAAGAGAGTTATAGCTCGAAAAGAAAGAGTGGAATTGTGTCCAAACGCATTAACGTAGACTCATGAAACGAATATATATTTCCTGAGTAAAAACAATATTTCTGCCCGAAAATTATCTAAATCTATGCATTAGGAAAGGAGTTATCGATCAAAATGTACGAAAATTTATACCGCAGTGTATTTTTCGGTTTATTTAAAAACAAAAACGTCATAAAAGCAACAAAATTGGATGTACGACTCTGAAATTTTGCACACATGGCTTTTTGGTCAAATGCTTTGTTTTAACGGAAAACCAATGTGCCACGCCCACTTTTACGCCCACCTCCCATATAACGTTTTACCCAAAATTCATATAATTTCTCTATTAATATAGATTTTGGAATAATAAAGGGCTATATTGAAACATCTAAGTTGTGCTCATTCGCTAAAACAACTTTGACACGCCCACTATAACGCCCACTTTTCACGTTATCTACCGTTAATGAAATTTAAAAGCTCATAAAACCGCCAAAATTAGAGGTATGATGATCAAATTTGCTACGTATATCTCCCTAGGCAATGTGATTACTGTGCCAAAAACTTAAGGTGCCACGCCCACTTCCCATATAACGTTTTACCTAAAATTCATATAATTTCTCTATTAACAAAGATTTTGGAATTATAAAAGGCTATATTGAAACACCTAAGCTGTACTCATTCGCAGAAACATTTTTGACACGCCTACTATAACGCCCACTTTTCACGTTATTTACCGTTAATGAAATTTAAAAACTCATAAAACCGACAAAATTAGAGGTATGATGATCAAATTTGCTACATATATCCCCCTGGACAATGTAATTACTTTGCCAAAAAATTAAGGTGCCACGCCCACCTCCCATATAACGTTTTACCTAAAATTCATATAATTTCTCTATTAACAGAGATTTTGGAATTATAAAAGGCTATATTGAAACACCTAAGTTGTACTCATTCGCAAAAATAACTTTGACACGCCTACTATAACGCCCACTTTTCACGTTATCTACCGTTAATGAAATTTAAAAGCTCATAAAACCGACAAAATTAGAGGTTTGATGATGAAATTTGCTACATATATCCTTCTAATCAATGTAATTGTTGTGCCAAAAAGTTTAGGTGACACGCCCACTTTAACGCCTACCTCCCATATAACAGTTTATCTTAAATTCATGTAATTTCTCTAATGACAAAGTTTTTGGGAAAATAAAGGACTATATTGAAAAATCTAAGTTGTATTTATTAGCAGAAACTTTATTGGCACGCCTAATTTAAGGCCCACTTTCATTGAAATACTACATATACAAAAGCATTTTAGTAGCATATCGAAGTTATAAAGGGTGGTTAAATTTTAAGGGCCGATGTTGAAATTAAATAAAACACATATTATTTAAGAAACTATTATCATTTCTTTTTGTAATGATAATATTTGTATGGTTCAATTATGTATTTACCAAAATATCGGCCAAATGGCCCCCCTACCTTGGCGTCACTCCTCTATCTGATGGTCCAAATTTTCAATGACAATGTTTATGCTCAATTGTTGGGCATGCTGATGAGTCGAGGTTGACTGCTCTTTTGCCACATTATTGCAAAAAACAGTAATGGTTCCCATTCAACGAACTAAGGAGGCATTTACCGATTTTCTAAAATTTTTACTGACCTGTTTTGCAGAAATTTAAATATTTTTTACAATTCTCCCGATTGTGGACGAATTTAAACGATTATGTTTACCAAAAGAATCACAAAGTGCACAAAATGCATTTTGATTTGAACGTCCATTTAAAAAAAACCTGAATAACTTTAAAGCGTTGCTCATTTGCGTATCTTTTCACGGATCAAATTGAGTAAGTTTGAGATTGAGAAATGTTAAGTGAAATACAGAAAACAGATTTAAAGACTAGGTGTAGTTCACCCTCATCATGGGCCCTTAAAATTTAACCACCCTCTACAAAGAAAGTGATACATATTTCATTATAAAGAGATTATTCCATAGCGATTAACAAAATAATAAATATTGTGTTTTAAATGTACACAAAATTGGTGGTGGGTATAAAAGATTCGGCACAGCCGAATATAGTGCTCTTACTTGTTAATAATAATTTCGAATGTTTTCAGATGTTTTTGCTGCTGAAGGTCGAAATTCCTTTGAAAAGCAACTAAGAAAAAGTGTGGAACTTAGCCACAATAGATATAAGCAACGGAAGTTTGTCCACAAAAATTTTTAAAAGGTTTAGTAAAATTAGTAAGCTTTAAATATTATTAATGATCTCTTACATACTTATACTAAGTACAAAGTTACCTCCTATAGTTTTAAGACACTAAGTGAAATCTTTTGTTTTTATACCCGCCACCAAAAAAATGGTGGAGGTATATTCATTTTGTCATTCCGTTTGTAACACATCGAAATATCCATTTTAGACCCCATAAAGTATATATATTCTGAATCGTGGTTTGATTTGATGACGATCTAGCTATGTCCGTCCGTCTGTCCGTCTGTTGAAAGCACGATAGAGGTCGCACCGAAAAAGCTAGGGGGCTCAAATTTTGCCAGATTCTGTCCTTTAGACAAGGTTTGTTTGGTATTGACAATAGGCTATATCGGAATATTAAGAAAGAGTTATAGCTCGTAAAGCAAGAGTAGGTCGAAAAAACCGTGTCCTTCGCACATCGAATAAAATGGAATTGTGTCCAGACGCATAAACGTAGTCATGAAACTTCGAATATATATTTATCGAGTCAAAAGAATATTTTTCGCTGAAAATCGTTTAAATCTATGGATTAGGAAAAGAGTTATCGATCAAAATGTACGAAAATTTATACCGCACAGTATATTTTTCGGTATGTTTAAAAACAAAAACGTCATAAAAGCAACAAAATTGAATGTACGACTCTGAAATTTTGCACACTTTGCTTTTTGGTGAGACGCTTTTTTGTGACGGAAAATCAATGTGCCACGCCCACTTTTACGCCCACCTCCCATATAACGTTTTACCTAAAATTCATATAATTTCTCTATAAATAAAGATTTTGGAATAATAAAGGGCTATATTGAAATACCTAAGTTGTACTCATTCGCAAAAACAATTTTGACACGCCTACCATAACGCCCACTTTTCACGTTATCTACCGTTAATGAAATTTAAAAGCTCATAAAACCGCCAAAATTATAGGTATGATGATAAAATTTGCTACGTATATCCCCCTAGGTAATATCATTACTGTGCCAGAAAATTAGGGTGCCACGCCCACTTTTACGCCCACCTCCCATATAACGTTTTAACTAAAATTCATATAATTTCTCTATTAATAAAGATTTTGGAATAATAAAGGGCTATATTAAAACACCTAAGTTGTACTCATTCGCAAAAATAACTTTGACACGCCTACTATAACGCCCACTTTAATGAAACACCTAAGTTGTACTCATTCGCAAAAATAACTTTGACACGCCTACTAAAACGCCCACTTTAATGAAATTTAAAAGCTCATAAAACCGCCAAAATTAGAGGTATGATGATAAAATTTGCTACGTATATCCCCCTAGGCAGTGTCATTACTATGCCAGAAAATTAAGGTGCCACGCCTACTTTTACGCCCACCTCCCATATAACGTTTCACCTAAAATTCATATAATTTCTCTATTAATAAAGATTTTGGAATAATAAAAAGTTATATTGAAACACCTAAGTTGTACTCATTCGCAAAAATAACTTTGACACGCCTACTATAACGCCCACTTTTCACGTTATCTACCGTTAATGAAATTTAAAAGCTCATATAACCGCCAAAATTAGAGGTATGATGATAAAATTTGCTGCGTATATCCTCCAAGGCAATGTCATTACTGTGCCAGAAAATTAAGGTGCCACGCCTACTTTTACGCCCACCTCTCATATAACGTTTTACCTAAAATTCATATTATTTCTCTATTAATAAAGATTTTGGAATAATAAAGGGCTATATTGAAACATCTAAGTTGTACTCATTCGCAAAAAGAACTTTGACACGCCTACTATAACGCCCACTTTTCACGTTATCTACCGTTAATGAAATTTAAAAGCTCATAAAACCAACAAAATTAGAGGTATGATGATGAAATTTGCTACATATATCATTCTAATCAATGTAATTGTTGTGCCAAAAAGTTTAGGTGACACGCCCACTTTAACGCCTACCTCCCATATAACGGTTTATCCTAAATTCACGTAATTTCTCTATTGACAAAGTTTTTGGGAAAATAAAGGACTATATTTAAATATCTTAGTTGTATTTGTTAGCAGAAACTTTATTGACACGCCTACTTTAACGTCCACTTTCATTGAAAGACTACATTTACAAAAGCATTTTAGTAGCATATCGAAGTTATAAAGGGTGGTTAAATTTTAAGGACCGATGTTGAATTTAAATAAAACACAAATTATTTAGGATATTATTATTATTTCTTTTTGTAATTATAATATTTGTATGGTTCAATTATGTATTTAACAAAATATCGGCCAAATGGCCATCCCCCCCCATCCTTGGCGCCACTCCTCTATCTGATGGTCCAAATTTTAAATGACAATGTTGATGCTCAATTGTTGGGCATGATGATGAATCGAGGTTGACTGCTCTTTTGCCACACTATCGCAAAAACCAGCAGTGGTTCCCATTCAACGCACTAAGAAGGCATTCACAGATTTTCTAACATTTTATACAGACCTGTTTTGCAGAAATTTACATATTTGTTACAATTCTCCCGATTGTGAACAAATTTGAATGATTATGTTGATCAAAAGAATTACGAAGTGCACAAAATGCATTTTGTTTTGAACGCCCATTTTTTTAAAAAACCTGAATAACTTTAAAGCGTTGCTCATTTGCGTACCTTTTCACGGATCAAATTGAGTAAGTTTGAGATTGAGAAATGTCAAGTGAAATGCAGAAAACAAATTTAAAGACTAGGTGTAGTTCACCTTTAACATGGGCCCTTAAAATTTAACCACCCTCTACAAAGAAAGTGATACATATTTTATTATAAAGAGATTATTCCATAGCGATTAACAAAATAATAAATATTGTTATTTAAATGTAAATTAAATTGGTGGTGGGTATAAAAGATTCGGCACAGCCGAATATAGTGCTCTTACTTGTTTTTATTACATTTTTAACACTCATTTTATTTATTTTTGTAATATGAAGAAAAATTTTTATTTATTTCATTTATTTTTTTTTGTTGATTTTTATTAAAATAAAATTTTATTGAAAACTTTAAAAATGGGTTTTAATTAATACAGTAGCTACAACTAATTTTTACAAATATAACAACTGATAGTATTCAGTAACACTAACGGATATAAATAACGGTTAACTAATGAGTTATTTATAGGAAAACAATAACCGATAGTATTCAGTAATACTAACCGATATAAATAACAGTTAATTAACTAGTTACTCATAGGGATATAATAACGGGTATTATAAGGTAGTAGTAACTGATATGTGTATTAGTTAACTAACAAGTTATTTATAATACATTACTACCGGTATTGGTACCGTTAACTTTCCAGTTATATACACGTTAGCACTGATATGTTCGAGCGAGAGCACTATAGTGTTTCCTGTTCTAAACAATAATGCTCACACGTACAGAAGAGAATATGTTAGTTTTTTCCCAAGGCCCTGTACAAAATAACTGAAAGTTTTTGAATTTCTAACCCATACTTTAGTTATGAGTACTTTTTATATAACGAGTTATTTGACCCGTATCGTTCTTGCAGGGATGCGTCACATAGAACACAATAATTTACGAACGACGATATATAAAAGAGTAACGTGACTGACTGACTGATTCATCATCGCACAGTCCAAACGCAAAGAGCTAGAGACATGAAATTTGGACAATCGGTTCCTCTTTCAATGTATAGCTCCACTAAGAAGGGATTTTTGGAAATTCGTACTTTAAGGAGGTAAAAAAGGGTAAAAACGGGTAAAATCGGTAATCTTATATCTGCTTAACTAAAAATGATACAAATTAAATTGAAAAAGTATTGTAATTTGCACAAAAAACAAGCTGACAGGTGTCTGGCCTTTTTTTGAATTTTCGACCCTTAAGGGGAAAAAAATGGGTAAAATTTTATTTGGTACTTTTTAGGTACCCTATGTAACTTCCAAACGCATAAAGCTAGGAAAAAAATTTAAACTGTTTTAAGTAATCCGCGAAAAAATATTAATAGGAATTCGGCACTTTTTTCAAATTCATATGTATAAGGGGCAAAAATTGTCCCTTTTTTTGGTACTTTTTTTAAAAGATTTTTTTCTTATATTATTCAATGGGACAAAATTTGACAATTATTATTTCCTAATAGAATATGGACAACTATTTAGGTGAAATTTTTGGAAACTTTTTTGGGGACAAAAAAGGTACCAAAAAGGGGAAAAATCCGGAAAATGTATGTAATTCCTAATTAGACGGCCAATTTTCACAAAACTTTTAATTGGGATTTCACCAGACATAAAAAATTATGTAATTTAGTAAAAATTGAAACACATTCATAACAGGGTAGAAAAGGGAAAAATCGAAAAGAGTTTGGTACTTTTTGAACATAATTAGTTTAATGCAAAAAAGAGTAGATTTACTGACTTTAAATCATGTCTATTAAAATATTTTGTTACAGATATTTGAACATTTTTAACTTGGAATTTGGAACTTGGACCAAAAATGTACTTTTTCTATTTTCTATGGTACTTTTTGTTTTTTCTACGTTTATAAAGGTAGAATTGTAAAATAAAGGACTATTGATTCCAGGTAAGACTAAAAATGTTATGGGTGACCAAACAAGTACTTTTTTGAATTTTTATGGTACTTTTAATATATTCTACGTTTGCGAAGCTAGAATTTTAAAATTAGTGGCTATTGATACAAGGTGAGACCGAAAATGTTATTATCGACCAAAAAGGTACTTTTTTAAATTTTTGTGGTACTTTTAGTATTTTCTACGTTTAGAAAGGTAGGATTGTACAATCAAGGACTATTGATTCCAGGTGAGACTAAAAATGTTATGGGCGACCAAAAAGGGACTTTTTTAAATTTTATGGTACTTTTTGTATTTTCAACGTTTGCGAAGTTAGAATTTTGAAATTAGTGACTATTGATACAAGGTGAGACTGAAAATGTTATGGTCGACCAAAAAGGTAGTTTTTTGAATTTTTATGGTACTTTTTGTATTTTCTACGTTTATGAAGGTAGGATTGTACAATCAAGGACTATTGATTCCAGGTGAGACTAAAAATGTTATGGTCGATCAAAAAGGTACTTTTTTGAATTTTTATGGTACTTTTTGTATTTTCAACGTTTGCGAAGCTAGAATTTTGAAATTAGTGGCTATTGATACAAGGTGAGACTGAAAATGTTATGGTCGACCAAAAAGGTAGTTTTTTGAATTTTTATGGTACTTTTTGTATTTTCTGTGTTTATGAAGGTAGAATTGTACAATTAAGGACTTTTGATTCCAGGTGAGACTAAAAATTTTATGGGCGACTAAAAAGGTACTTTTTTGAATTTTTATAGTGCTTTTTGTATTTGCTACGTTTATGAAGGTAGGATTGTACAATCAAGGACTATTGATTCCAGGAGAGACTAAAAATGTTATGGGCGACCAAAAAGGTATTTTTTTGAATTTTTATGGTACTTTTTGTATTTTCAACGTTTGCGAAGCTTGAATTTTGAAATTAGTGGCTATTGATACAAGGTGAGACTGAAAATGTTATGGTTGACCAAAAAGGGACTTTTTTGAATTTTTATGGTACTTTTTTATTTGCTACGTTTATGAAGGTAGGATTGTACAATCAAGGACTATTGATTCCAGGTGGGACTAAGAATGTTATGGGCGACCAAAAAGGTACTTTTTTGAATTTGTATGGTACTTTTTGTATTTTCAACGTTTGCGAAGCTGTAATTTTGAAATTAGTGACTATTGTTACAAGGTGAGACTAAAAATGTTACGGGCGACCAAAAAGGTACGTTTATAAAGATAGGATTATACAATCAAGAACTTTTGATTCTACGTGAGACTAAAAATGTTATGGGCGACGAAAAAAGGAACTTTTTTGAATTTTTATGGTACTTTTTGTATTTGAAATTAGTGACTATTGATAAAAGGTGAGACTGAAAATGTCATAAGCGACCAAAAAAGTACTTTTTTGATCTTTATGATACTTTTGGTATTTTCTTCTTGATTGTACAATCAAGAACTTTTGATTCCAGGTGAAACTGAAATTGTTATGGGCGACCAAGATGGTACTTTTTGTATTTTCTACGTTTATAAAGGTAGGATCTTACAATCAAGGACTTTTGATACAAGCTAATACTAAATATGTTATGGGCGACCAAGAAGGTACTTTTCTGAATTTAATTGGACTTTTTGTATTTCCTACGTTTATAAAGCTAAAATAGTGAAATAAAGGATTGTTGATTCAATTTGAAAATTAAAATGATATTGGAGACGCAAAAAAGCCTTTTCGCATTTTTATTGTACTCTTTGTATTTTTACGTTTGTAAACATAGATTCTTAAAATTAGTGTTTTTTGATCCGAGGTCTAAATCCTAATATTATAGACGACCAAAATTACTTTTTTCATATTTTATATTTTGTATACATAGAATTCTGAATAAAGATAATAATAAACCAAGTGGAAGTTTTAGTGAAGGAAAAAATGTTACTTTTATTATTTTTAGAGTAATTTTTGGCAAAATATGAATCTTAATTTTTGAAACTTAGCATTGATCTTGCTTTTAGTTAGGTTATATATGCCCGATATATCCTTACTCTACTTTTTATTATAGCCTTCACCTGTGGTGCACAAGGGTATATATAGCTTTGTCAATCCGTTTGTAATTTCTACAATTTTCATTTCCGACCCCATAAAGTATATATTTTCTGAAAGCTTATGAATAGAGCCCTGACCGTCTGTCCGTCTGCCCGTGTGTTGGTTGAAATCAACTTTTAGAAGCAACTATATGTTCCTCAGATCTGTTTATGGTACATACATACATACATGTAAAAAACATACCAAAAAAAAAAAAAAAAATTACATAAAAAAATATATTCAAAATAAAAAAAAAATAAAAAAAATTAAAAAAAAATTGAAAAAAAAATTTTTAAAAAAAATTAAAAAAAAAATATAATAAAATATAAATAATATATTAAATAAAATAAAATAAAATTTTTTTGGCTCAGCTGGGATTCGATGCCACATTTATTCTAACCAGTATATACCTACATATGTACGTATTTTATATGAGATTAATGGTGATACAAACAATTGTTATTGCATGACTACACGTTGTATATAAGATTCGGTACGGCCGAATATAGCACTGTTACTTGTTTTTCTAATTAAATTGAATTGAATGAAGAGAAACAAAATTTCATAAATTGAACTAAAAATATTTAGTAATTAAAAATAGAACTTGAGTATTCAATAAATAGTAAGAACTGCGCTAACGAAGTAGCGGGTTAAATGCTAGTACCTTCATATAGGAAGTCGGAGCTGAACGCGAATATTCTTTTCTTTAAAAATTTTGCAAAGGTTAATTGAGACTCCGGGTGACTGTACCTCAGTATAGTTAACCGACGCCACGCAATTAACCAATGCGAGAGTGAAACGTGAAACTCTCGAAGACGGATGAAAAGGACGACCTGATTGCCCTTAAGAGATAATGGCAATGACGCGCGAGCTCTTGACCCGACCAGAGCTGAATCACGACTGATGTCCGTCTGTGACATAAAAAAACACACACACAAAAAACACAACAAAATACAATCTGGCAACTCTCTTAGCATAGATACATATCTAAAGGTATAGTGACGTTTTATTCGGGTACAATTTTAATTGAATAAAAAATTAATCGGCCAGAACTTAAGCATTACTACTACTGAGTCATATCTTAACATTAAGTTTTTTACCCAACTTAATTTGACATTTATTTGTTTCATTGTTTGACAAATTCAATTTTTTTAGTCAGTAAAATTGAACAAAAGTTTGCGAGAATTGTGCAAATAGCGCAAATTTTAACAACCGGGTCTATATGTGAGAACGCCTGTGCATGCTGTTCTTCGAGTGTGGGTGAACAACTGTCAACATCGACTTGTCGTCGTTGCCAACAATTTAACATCTCACGAACACACAAACAAATTTTGAATAAAGATTTGAATTTACACTCATACAAATTTAAATTGACTCGAGAACTGAAGCCTACTGACCCTTTCAAGAAGAGACAGAAGCAAATGGTGACTTTCACCTCAGTGTATTCGTTAACAAACAAAATTGCCGCATTTGGGCAAATGAGAATCCACGTGAATGGTGTTTGCTATCGCAAGTTGACAACAGATTTCTTGTGAGCAGAAATTGAGAATATCAACCTGGACGATAAGTGGTTCAAACACTTGATACACAGCCAACGAAACAATGCCCTTTTTGTTTGAGAAATTCAATGGACGTGTTATCTCTCGTCGTGGCAATGTTAATTGGCCGCCACGATCATATACTTTGACACTGCTGAACTTCTTTCTTTGGGAATATTTAAAATTAAAAGTGTACGTAGATAAGCCAAGAACAATTTCATTCGGCACAGTAACGACATTGATCCTTAATTATTTGTCAGTGCCTTTGAAAATTTGCATCATCAGATTAAAGTAAGCCACACTAAGACGTCAAGAGCATTTGGCCGATATTTTGTTTTGCACATAATTATCAAAGATAAAAATTATTAAGATAATTCTCTAAAAACTTTGTTTTATTTACACTTGTCATCATGCATTATGGTTGGACCACCCGTTTTATACAAGGAAATGAATATGATGATGCTGATTTAAAGCAAGCACTACACATGTGTTACACAAACGAAATTTAAATCAATATCCGCGCAATTAAGGTAATCGCTACCTTGCGCTATAATTATTATATTTCATAAATTTAATTTTGTATTATATTATGGTCATAGATGTTATTATATGATGATTATACTAAAAATACATACCTGTTGCGGTTGTAAATCACAAATAATGCTACTCATAGTACTTAAGATTTCATCAATGAAGGTGCAAGCCTCATTTGGTTGTATCGTAACAAAATATCGCCTACACTTGATAGCAATTTTTATAAAAGTGTCGCATGCCATATCCTGAACCCCATCATGGGTCTCGTGCATAAATTCGAAAAGTTTATTTACAACTGTTTTGAGAAATTTCCAATGTGCTCTTAAAAACCGCGGATATTGTCCCACAACATACATAATATTTGACGCAATAATGGCTTTATTATCTTTGCCCTTCTTCTGCTCACACAAACCCAGAAGATCTTTAATAACAGTCACCAGAAAACGTTTTTCATCCTCTTCACAAAAAGCACCTTGAACATAAATAATAATTTTATAATATAAACAAATTTAATAATAAAATATACTAGCTGAACCCGGATCGCTTTGCTTGTTTCCACAAAGTTTTATGTTGTTTCTAAAAATTGCTGGATCAGTAAAAAAAAAATTTTTTTTAAACGTAAGCTCAATTTTTTTTAAATCGTACACAAAAACAATTTGTATCAACACGCATTACCAAAGTGGATTAAAAAGGTGGCCGTATAAATTTATAACTTTCTTGTTGAATATTTGAATTGTCAAATGAATTCGCCTTTGTTTATAATAAAAAAAAAAACTATGGGCCAATTCAAAGTGGTTGCATATCAGTCATATTTGTACTATTTTATATTATTTTATGCATGCATAAAATTTTTGCTAGTAATTTCCATACAAAAAAAATAATATAACTTTACACATTTGTTTCCTATGTATAAGAAATTGTTTATGTTATACTTTTAACCATACTGTCTCTCAGAGAGAATTTCTTCGCTTCTCACCTCTCAAAGAGAATATTTTCTATTTTCTTCTTTCCTGTATACATACAATTTTTAACAGCGTCATCTCTTTGTCTTCTTTCTTGTATTAAATACATAATTTGTTAACAAAAGGTGTTCAAAGTCACTAGTCATATTATTATGAATTATATGACATAGTACAATATGAGAGTCTACTTTGAATTGGCCCTATATCTTTGGTGTTGATTTTAATTTAATTATGAAAAAAACGCTTTATTAACAAATATTACAGGAATTTATGTTGTTATTCAGTCAATGCAAAAATGAGAATAAGAATATATGACTGAATGCGATTACAGGAAAAACAAAGTAAAAAATTAAAGAACAATGTACACATTGTAAAGGAGTTGCCATATAACTTTTAACACTCCTCCTCAATGTGGATATTGTTGTACATATATATTTTAATTCAGTTTAATTAAATTCAAGAAATTATAATGTTTAATCTTTGGTAAATTTTTCGTTAAAATATCGGCGATCATATCCGCCGTTGGACAATAAGTAAGTTAAATTTCTTTGCTCTCAACCAGCTCTCTAATATGGTGAAACCGTATGTCGGTATGCTTACTACGCTTGTAGAAAACTGGATTCTCAGCTAGTTTTTGATCTCCTTGATTGTCTATGTGCAAAATGACGGGACCATTGATGTATGAATTCATTTCAATCAATAAACGCTTTAAATAAATAGCTTCCTTTGCGGCATCTGATGCAGCCATATATTCAGCCTCGGTGCTAAGTGCGACTGAAGACTGTTTTCTCGATTCCCATGAGATAAGACATCCATTGTAGAAAAATTCAAAACCTGTGTACGATTTTAGGTCTAATACGTTACCACCCCAGTCGGCATCTACAAATCCTTGTAAACCACGATCATTAGATTCATACACTAACTTTAAATGAATAGTACCCGCAAGGTACCGCAATATGTGTTTTAGTTTTACCATATGTTCGACGTGTGGGACGGAATTTCCCTGAGCCATCTTGGAAATAGAGTGCAAAATATCGGTCGAGTAGATATAGCAATATACATCAGAGTACCAACAAGCGACTGATAATATTGTTGCTTTACTTTTTCATAACTGGCATTGCAATTTACCTGGTAACCAGCTTCTAAATAGTGGTACCGCAACTGATTTACACTTTTCCATACCATATTGCTGCAAAATGTCTCGAATGTACTGCGTTTGGCTTAATTTTATCGTACCTGTGTCTCCTTCGCACTCTATTTCCATTCCAAGAAAATGCTTCAGTACACCCTTATCTTTCACCTCAAAATTCTTGGCAAGTTGTCTCTTTACCTTTTCTACGATCTTTATGTTGCTGCAACCAATAATCATGTCGTTTTGTATAAACATGGTTCGCTGTCGCATGGAACAAAATTCATTTTTTCGTAGAACACTATCCAGCTTACTATTCCATTCTTTGCCGCTTTGTGTCAAACCATATATTGCCTTATGCAAACGTAAGACTTTATTTGGTGATTTACCAACAACGAAATGTTTCGGTTGCTGCATATAAATTTCATCCTGAAGATTATTGTTTAAATATGCTGTACTTACATTGGTGTAGATGCATTTGGTTTTGAACAGCCAAAGCCAAAAGAAAACGTATACTTGAATATCTCACTACTGGAGAAAAAGTTTCATGGAAATCAATTCCGAATCGTTGGTTACAACCTTTGGCAACAAGACGCTTCAAAGCAAAAACCCATTTGCATGGTATAGCCTTATGACCATAAGGTAAATCTTCAAGAGACCATGTTTTGTTTTTCCTCAGTGCAAGGAACTCGTCCTTCATAGCTTGTTTCCAAAAACGTTTATTTTCACTTGCAAATGCCTCGTCTACTGTTTGTGGTACATTTTCAGTAACAGCTACACATAAGTCATTACCCGAATTTACATGATACTGTTTTCTCGGCCTACCAGGTCTACCATTCCGAATAACTCTGGGCCTTCCAGGTCCAACATTGATTTCACGTTGCTCATTAAAGCCTCTAAAACCTTCTTCATCTTCGTCATAACTATCATTGTCAGCAGTATCAAAACTCTCATCTTGATCAGAAAGCACAGGAGGTTGGCACTCTTTGTCAACTGCAGCTGCACCTCTGTCGTTCACATTAAAACGTAGTGTTAAATAATCTTCTGCCTTAAGAAGTGTTTCTGTGTTGTTATTTTGAGATTCGTTGCCAAACGAGTGTTCATCAAATAAAACATTACGACGCTCGACGACGCACAGTGCCGCCTTTTGACTTTTTTCGTTGCAAAAATCATAACTTTTGAAATAATTAAGATATTTTAAAGATTTAAAAAGATGTTGACAGAGGACAAAGGCTTCAAAATAATGTTTACAAAATAGTACTAGAGGTACAGTGTGCTCCAAAAATTGCGGTTAAAATAGGATAATTTTTCCAGTTAAATGTTAACATTTTTTTTTAAATATAAGTTTTTTAATTGTATCGCAAATACACATTTTTATATACTTTTAATATTTTAATCTAAGTAAATTTATATTAAGTAACTTGTTTAACCCGGTGCGCATTGCAATGCACATTGTTCAAATCCGAAAGTTTAGAAAAAAAAACTCTAATATAACATGTTAAACCAATATTAAATTTTTTTATTTCTATTACAGAAACACATTTTTAAATTATTATTTTAATATTAATTTATATATATATATATATATATATATATATATATATATATATATATATATATATATATATGCTATAGATATAATGTTATTTATCTATATTATATATATAAAAAAATAAGTGTGTTTGTATGTTTGTTTGTGCTTTAAAGACGGTTAAACGGCTGGACCGATTTCCTTGAAATTTTCACAGAATCTTTCTGTATGTCTGGAAAAACTTTGGGCTATACTTTGGTTTGAAATTGTAAGTGGGCGAGGTGCCACGCCCTATTAAAGAATAAGTATTAACTATTATATATCACGAAAGTTAATGCAGCTAGAGTCTTTAAATTAGGTACGGTAAACTTTGACATCCACACGAACATTTGAGTAAAAAATGGGCGGACTTGCAATAGTAGGCGTGGCCACATGAATTAAATACTAAAATTCGTATATTTGGAAAACGATATCGATTAGAGTAGTCAAATTTTGCAAAAGCAACTTTGATATTTAAATAAACATTTATGGAAAAAATGGGTGCATTAACAATAGTGGGCGTGGCACCTACCATATGAATTAAATACTAAAATTTGGGGTAGCGAAGCACACCGGGTATTAACTAGTTTAGTATATATTTTATTTAGCTAGAATAATTGGTTTTTATTAGTTATTTATCTTTGAAATAGTCATCAAGATTGGGAGCGTTATCTAACAGATTTAACATATCGGGGCTATAATTATATTCTTCCAAATCCTTTCGAGATCTTGTCTTATGTATTCGTGATGAAATAAGTGGGTCTGAAGAGGCCGCCAACATATTGAAAAGGTGCGCATTCTGTCTAATCCGTGAAATTTTGCAAGTATTCGTATATCTAAATTTTTAGTAGTCTTTGTTTTTGCACTCTTTGGCTTCTTCTGACAACTCTCCAATCGGTAAGCATTGATTTTCAATTAAACTTTTACCATGAGCCAAAATCTTATGAACCGTAGGAGTAAGTTTCTTCTCAGGGTACATTGGAGCTAAAAGTTGCGCAGTTTTTGATGCATAATCATCAAACTTTGGGCCATTTACCATTTCTCTAGAGTTTATAATATTTAGGATAACTGCCAACCCGTTTATAATATTATTGTCGACCCCAGTAATTTGGGCTGTTACGCGGACCGGATGATCCATCACATTGCACTTTTACCTCTACCAATACTTCAGTAACCTTTACATTAGGTGACACTGCTTCTTTTTTGGCAGATGTAATCTTTTTGTATCCAGGAAGAATACTCCCTTTGATTCTCTGCAGTCGACCAGGGCTTGCAAGTACCACAGCTTTTGTAATGTCGGACCTTGATTTATCTTTATCTTTTACAAACTTAAGACATAATGCTTCTGAAAGATGTGATTTAGATATATCTTTTGTGGCATTTTCAAATTTACGTGTTCTTGTGTACTCAGAACACTCATTTATAGTTTTTGCTGGTCTTCCTCTTTTGCTGTCAGAGGATGTATGTGGTTCTTCGATGTTTTCAAAAGTTGTAACTCCATTTAGCCAGTCTGAGTTGTTTTTCATACATGCTTTTTTCGTACGGTGTGAGGTAAGCCATTTTTTTAATTGCTAGGAAAACGAAGTGAATTTTGCTATGAACATCCATTTCGTGGTATCCTGGTAAATCGTGTAGTTTTTCCACAATAGCCAAATTAAATGCATTTTCATTATCTGAGTTTGTGAATAACTCCAACAATTCTAAATTGGTAAATGACATTATCGCACTTTAAAATAAAATTGTTAAAACTATTGTTGATCACTAGTTTTAGAAAGTAAAAACCTTACTGGCTGCATTATACAATTGCGGTTTAATATATAACCAAAAATTAAAAAAAAGGGTTTCAACTACCTAATTTGAGCAAAAAAAAATTAACTGGAATATATGTATACCTACATTATATTTTATTCAGTATAAAAAAGTTTTAAAACTACCTGCCTACTTTTATAACAGGTGTTAAAAAAATTGCAATAGTTATGCCTACCTGATTGGCACAGATTTAATAAAAAAAATATCCCTGAAAAATATATACCAGCGGAACGTCGGATGAAATAATGGTTTTTTATGTATATTAATATACATTTTGACCTTGTAAGCCCAAGAAATAATTCAAAAAATATATATAAACCAAAAAAAAAAATAGGTCGGTAAATCAATATTCAGAGCAAAATATTGTTTATTATTTAACGAGAAACAATAAAAATATATAATAAGTTACTTTATTTTACACTAAAATTGCTGCAGTGAAAAAAATTTTTCTCGTTTTCGCTATGAGGTTGTAACAGTTTTTTCTTATTTCACCTACAGCGGCAACCTACGGCAGCTAAACTAAGTTAAATTATTTCAAGTATTATGTAGCAAATATGCTCAGAAAATATGGGCGAGACCATTTTTGACCATTTTTAGATATGCTCTATTTTATTTGTAAAAATGACCTAAATATAGGGTGTCAGAAAAGCGGCTACTGCCGAAAAAGTAGGGCATCTGCTGAACATTTTACTACTTATTTTAATTAAAAACAAACATACCTTAAAAAAAATGCCAAAAAAGTAGTAATCAAACGGTAATGTTTCTGACACTTTAATTCTAAAGTGCATTTATTTTTCCAAGATCACCCTTTTTTTTTGCTTTTTAAAAAATTGTCGACTTTGAGCAGCTCCACAAACTATAATTTTTATGCAATTAAGGAAAATGTTTTTGAATTGTGATCAGTAAGTAGTTCTTTATACGATGTTTTCATTCATTTCACAAAATTTTGTCATGAAATTTTGTATTTTTGCCACGGGTTTTAGGAAAAGGCGCTACTGTGCGACGTTACGCGTTGCTGCATCAAAGAGACGATACGCTTTTGAAGTGTTTGAATATCCAACCATAATATATGGCGTGCCTTTAGCTTCAAATTTTGACTTCGTTACTGATTTATTCAGACTCACGGCGTATGCACCAAACGTTCTAAAATGCTGAACACTTGGTTTTCTACCAAACCAGACCTCAAGCTATAACACATTTGAAAAATGGCAAATCCACAGAGATCGATAATATCTCAGCTGAAGTCCTAAAAGCCGATCCAAACACAACAGCTGTAGCGCTACATCCACTGTTTAGTGCTATTTGGCAAGATGAGAAGTAACCGATGAGTGGCTGCAGGGTATACTCATCGAAGTTCCAAAAAAAGGGGACCTCTTCCTGTGCAAGAACTACAGAGGCATAATGCTCCTATCTATACCATCCAAAATACTTTCCAGAATATTATTAAAACGTATTCAGAATAAAATAGAAAGATCTCTTAGACGCAATCAAGCTGGCTTTCGAACTAAACAATCATGCTTGGACCACATCATAACATTGCGCATCATACTGGAGCAAATAAATGAATGGCAACAAAACCTACATGCATGTTTCATAGACTCCACCACGGCTTTTGACAGCATCAATAGAGGAACTATATGGCAATCACTGCGCTCGAGAAATGTCCCACCGAAATTAATAAATCTCATCAAAGCCCAATACGATGGTTTCAAATGCAAAGTTCTGTACAACAAACTCGTGTCGCCGGACATAGAACCCAAAACTGGTGTTAAACAAGGCTGCTTAATGTCCCCGCTCCTGTTTCTAGTAGTATTAGATGACATTCTTAACAAAGCTCTTCCAGATAATAGAGGTATCTACTGGGATATGTTTGGTACCCTCGAAGAATTATCCTACGCCGACGATATTGCGCTCCTATTAAAAAAAAGATCGGATATGGAGATTAAGCTTCTTCGTCTTAGTCAACAAGCTGAAAATTGCGGCTTACGCATCAACGTGAAGAAGACAGAACTCATGTCAACGTCCCAAAATCCGCCAACGTTCAAAATAAACGATGAACCAATCTGTCAAACTGAAAAATTTTGCTACCTAGGAAGCAAATTAACTCCTTCTGGTGGTACCGCCGAAGACATCACTTCCCGGATAAACAAAGCTAGGAACAGCTTCTCCCAACTACGTAATATTTGGGCATCAGGACAAATCTCAACTAATACCAGGCTCAGAATATATATATATACCAGGAAGAATACTCCCTTTGATTCTCTGCAGTCGACCAGGGCTTGCAAGTACCACAGCTTTTGTAATGTCGGACCTTGATTTATCTTTATCTTTTACAAACTTAAGACATAATGCTTCTGAAAGATGTGATTTAGATATATCTTTTGTGGCATTTTCAAATTTACGTGTTCTTGTGTACTCAGAACACTCATTTATAGTTTTTGCTGGTCTTCCTCTTTTGCTGTCAGAGGATGTATGTGGTTCTTCGATGTTTTCAAAAGTTGTAACTCCATTTAGCCAGTCTGAGTTGTTTTTCATACATGCTTTTTTCGTACGGTGTGAGGTAAGCCATTTTTTTAATTGCTAGGAAAACGAAGTGAATTTTGCTATGAACATCCATTTCGTGGTATCCTGGTAAATCGTGTAGTTTTTCCACAATAGCCAAATTAAATGCATTTTCATTATCTGAGTTTGTGAATAACTCCAACAATTCTAAATTGGTAAATGACATTATCGCACTTTAAAATAAAATTGTTAAAACTATTGTTGATCACTAGTTTTAGAAAGTAAAAACCTTACTGGCTGCATTATACAATTGCGGTTTAATATATAACCAAAAATTAAAAAAAAGGGTTTCAACTACCTAATTTGAGCAAAAAAAAATTAACTGGAATATATGTATACCTACATTATATTTTATTCAGTATAAAAAAGTTTTAAAACTACCTGCCTACTTTTATAACAGGTGTTAAAAAAATTGCAATAGTTATGCCTACCTGATTGGCACAGATTTAATAAAAAAAATATCCCTGAAAAATATATACCAGCGGAACGTCGGATGAAATAATGGTTTTTTATGTATATTAATATACATTTTGACCTTGTAAGCCCAAGAAATAATTCAAAAAATATATATAAACCAAAAAAAAAAATAGGTCGGTAAATCAATATTCAGAGCAAAATATTGTTTATTATTTAACGAGAAACAATAAAAATATATAATAAGTTACTTTATTTTACACTAAAATTGCTGCAGTGAAAAAAATTTTTCTCGTTTTCGCTATGAGGTTGTAACAGTTTTTTCTTATTTCACCTACAGCGGCAACCTACGGCAGCTAAACTAAGTTAAATTATTTCAAGTATTATGTAGCAAATATGCTCAGAAAATATGGGCGAGACCATTTTTGACCATTTTTAGATATGCTCTATTTTATTTGTAAAAATGACCTAAATATAGGGTGTCAGAAAAGCGGCTACTGCCGAAAAAGTAGGGCATCTGCTGAACATTTTACTACTTATTTTAATTAAAAACAAACATACCTTAAAAAAAATGCCAAAAAAGTAGTAATCAAACGGTAATGTTTCTGACACTTTAATTCTAAAGTGCATTTATTTTTCCAAGATCACCCTTTTTTTTTGCTTTTTAAAAAATTGTCGACTTTGAGCAGCTCCACAAACTATAATTTTTATGCAATTAAGGAAAATGTTTTTGAATTGTGATCAGTAAGTAGTTCTTTATACGATGTTTTCATTCATTTCACAAAATTTTGTCATGAAATTTTGTATTTTTGCCACGGGTTTTAGGAAAAGGCGCTACTGTGCGACGTTACGCGTTGCTGCATCAAAGAGACGATACGCTTTTGAAGTGTTTGAATATCCAACCATAATATATGGCGTGCCTTTAGCTTCAAATTTTGACTTCGTTACTGATTTATTCAGACTCACGGCGTATGCACCAAACGTTCTAAAATGCTGAACACTTGGTTTTCTACCAAACCAGACCTCAAGCTATAACACATTTGAAAAATGGCAAATCCACAGAGATCGATAATATCTCAGCTGAAGTCCTAAAAGCCGATCCAAACACAACAGCTGTAGCGCTACATCCACTGTTTAGTGCTATTTGGCAAGATGAGAAGTAACCGATGAGTGGCTGCAGGGTATACTCATCGAAGTTCCAAAAAAAGGGGACCTCTTCCTGTGCAAGAACTACAGAGGCATAATGCTCCTATCTATACCATCCAAAATACTTTCCAGAATATTATTAAAACGTATTCAGAATAAAATAGAAAGATCTCTTAGACGCAATCAAGCTGGCTTTCGAACTAAACAATCATGCTTGGACCACATCATAACATTGCGCATCATACTGGAGCAAATAAATGAATGGCAACAAAACCTACATGCATGTTTCATAGACTCCACCACGGCTTTTGACAGCATCAATAGAGGAACTATATGGCAATCACTGCGCTCGAGAAATGTCCCACCGAAATTAATAAATCTCATCAAAGCCCAATACGATGGTTTCAAATGCAAAGTTCTGTACAACAAACTCGTGTCGCCGGACATAGAACCCAAAACTGGTGTTAAACAAGGCTGCTTAATGTCCCCGCTCCTGTTTCTAGTAGTATTAGATGACATTCTTAACAAAGCTCTTCCAGATAATAGAGGTATCTACTGGGATATGTTTGGTACCCTCGAAGAATTATCCTACGCCGACGATATTGCGCTCCTATTAAAAAAAAGATCGGATATGGAGATTAAGCTTCTTCGTCTTAGTCAACAAGCTGAAAATTGCGGCTTACGCATCAACGTGAAGAAGACAGAACTCATGTCAACGTCCCAAAATCCGCCAACGTTCAAAATAAACGATGAACCAATCTGTCAAACTGAAAAATTTTGCTACCTAGGAAGCAAATTAACTCCTTCTGGTGGTACCGCCGAAGACATCACTTCCCGGATAAACAAAGCTAGGAACAGCTTCTCCCAACTACGTAATATTTGGGCATCAGGACAAATCTCAACTAATACCAGGCTCAGAATATATATATATACCAGGAAGAATACTCCCTTTGATTCTCTGCAGTCGACCAGGGCTTGCAAGTACCACAGCTTTTGTAATGTCGGACCTTGATTTATCTTTATCTTTTACAAACTTAAGACATAATGCTTCTGAAAGATGTGATTTAGATATATCTTTTGTGGCATTTTCAAATTTACGTGTTCTTGTGTACTCAGAACACTCATTTATAGTTTTTGCTGGTCTTCCTCTTTTGCTGTCAGAGGATGTATGTGGTTCTTCGATGTTTTCAAAAGTTGTAACTCCATTTAGCCAGTCTGAGTTGTTTTTCATACATGCTTTTTTCGTACGGTGTGAGGTAAGCCATTTTTTTAATTGCTAGGAAAACGAAGTGAATTTTGCTATGAACATCCATTTCGTGGTATCCTGGTAAATCGTGTAGTTTTTCCACAATAGCCAAATTAAATGCATTTTCATTATCTGAGTTTGTGAATAACTCCAACAATTCTAAATTGGTAAATGACATTATCGCACTTTAAAATAAAATTGTTAAAACTATTGTTGATCACTAGTTTTAGAAAGTAAAAACCTTACTGGCTGCATTATACAATTGCGGTTTAATATATAACCAAAAATTAAAAAAAAGGGTTTCAACTACCTAATTTGAGCAAAAAAAAATTAACTGGAATATATGTATACCTACATTATATTTTATTCAGTATAAAAAAGTTTTAAAACTACCTGCCTACTTTTATAACAGGTGTTAAAAAAATTGCAATAGTTATGCCTACCTGATTGGCACAGATTTAATAAAAAAAATATCCCTGAAAAATATATACCAGCGGAACGTCGGATGAAATAATGGTTTTTTATGTATATTAATATACATTTTGACCTTGTAAGCCCAAGAAATAATTCAAAAAATATATATAAACCAAAAAAAAAAATAGGTCGGTAAATCAATATTCAGAGCAAAATATTGTTTATTATTTAACGAGAAACAATAAAAATATATAATAAGTTACTTTATTTTACACTAAAATTGCTGCAGTGAAAAAAATTTTTCTCGTTTTCGCTATGAGGTTGTAACAGTTTTTTCTTATTTCACCTACAGCGGCAACCTACGGCAGCTAAACTAAGTTAAATTATTTCAAGTATTATGTAGCAAATATGCTCAGAAAATATGGGCGAGACCATTTTTGACCATTTTTAGATATGCTCTATTTTATTTGTAAAAATGACCTAAATATAGGGTGTCAGAAAAGCGGCTACTGCCGAAAAAGTAGGGCATCTGCTGAACATTTTACTACTTATTTTAATTAAAAACAAACATACCTTAAAAAAAATGCCAAAAAAGTAGTAATCAAACGGTAATGTTTCTGACACTTTAATTCTAAAGTGCATTTATTTTTCCAAGATCACCCTTTTTTTTTGCTTTTTAAAAAATTGTCGACTTTGAGCAGCTCCACAAACTATAATTTTTATGCAATTAAGGAAAATGTTTTTGAATTGTGATCAGTAAGTAGTTCTTTATACGATGTTTTCATTCATTTCACAAAATTTTGTCATGAAATTTTGTATTTTTGCCACGGGTTTTAGGAAAAGGCGCTACTGTGCGACGTTACGCGTTGCTGCATCAAAGAGACGATACGCTTTTGAAGTGTTTGAATATCCAACCATAATATATGGCGTGCCTTTAGCTTCAAATTTTGACTTCGTTACTGATTTATTCAGACTCACGGCGTATGCACCAAACGTTCTAAAATGCTGAACACTTGGTTTTCTACCAAACCAGACCTCAAGCTATAACACATTTGAAAAATGGCAAATCCACAGAGATCGATAATATCTCAGCTGAAGTCCTAAAAGCCGATCCAAACACAACAGCTGTAGCGCTACATCCACTGTTTAGTGCTATTTGGCAAGATGAGAAGTAACCGATGAGTGGCTGCAGGGTATACTCATCGAAGTTCCAAAAAAAGGGGACCTCTTCCTGTGCAAGAACTACAGAGGCATAATGCTCCTATCTATACCATCCAAAATACTTTCCAGAATATTATTAAAACGTATTCAGAATAAAATAGAAAGATCTCTTAGACGCAATCAAGCTGGCTTTCGAACTAAACAATCATGCTTGGACCACATCATAACATTGCGCATCATACTGGAGCAAATAAATGAATGGCAACAAAACCTACATGCATGTTTCATAGACTCCACCACGGCTTTTGACAGCATCAATAGAGGAACTATATGGCAATCACTGCGCTCGAGAAATGTCCCACCGAAATTAATAAATCTCATCAAAGCCCAATACGATGGTTTCAAATGCAAAGTTCTGTACAACAAACTCGTGTCGCCGGACATAGAACCCAAAACTGGTGTTAAACAAGGCTGCTTAATGTCCCCGCTCCTGTTTCTAGTAGTATTAGATGACATTCTTAACAAAGCTCTTCCAGATAATAGAGGTATCTACTGGGATATGTTTGGTACCCTCGAAGAATTATCCTACGCCGACGATATTGCGCTCCTATTAAAAAAAAGATCGGATATGGAGATTAAGCTTCTTCGTCTTAGTCAACAAGCTGAAAATTGCGGCTTACGCATCAACGTGAAGAAGACAGAACTCATGTCAACGTCCCAAAATCCGCCAACGTTCAAAATAAACGATGAACCAATCTGTCAAACTGAAAAATTTTGCTACCTAGGAAGCAAATTAACTCCTTCTGGTGGTACCGCCGAAGACATCACTTCCCGGATAAACAAAGCTAGGAACAGCTTCTCCCAACTACGTAATATTTGGGCATCAGGACAAATCTCAACTAATACCAGGCTCAGAATATATAACTCAAATGTTAAATCAGTACTCCTGTACGGTTGCGAATCCTGGACACTGACAGCAAACCTAATTAAGAAGCTACAAACATTTTCTAACCGCTGTCTAAGAAATATTCTCCGAATATGGTGGCCCAGAGTGATCTCTAACCAACAACTCTACGAATCTACAAACGAAATCCCAATCGATACAGAAATTCAAAGGAGAAAGTGGAGTTGGATTGGTCATTCATTAAGAAAGGATGCAGATCTGCCCTATGGTAGAACCCTCAAGGAACCAGAATCCAAGGAAGATCAAAAACAACATGGCGACGAAACAAAAATAACGAAATCCGCCAAATGAATACATCATGGAACGAACTAAAATAATTATCTAAAAACAGAAATGATTACCGTACTTTCGTAATGGCCCTACGCTCCACATAGAGCTAAAGGAAATTATATATATACACCTCAAATGCCGTTTTGTTTTCCAACTGTTTTGTCAGGCATCGATTTCTAATGTATGCTGCATTATTAACAGCCTCTGCCCACAAGTATTCCTTAACACCAGCATGCACCATCATACACCTTGCCATTTCAATTAGTGTATGGTTGGCCCTCTCTGCCACACCATTCTGCTGAGGAGTATACGGCACTTTTAGTTGTCTTGTAAACAGATAAAAATGATTCAAACTTTAAATGTATGTATTCACCACCGTTGTCTGTTCGTAGTATTTTTATTTTACGGCCTGTCTGCTTTTCAACATGCGCCTTATACATATGGAATTTCTCGAACAATTCGCTCTTATTTTTTATAAAATAAACACATATTTTGCGTGATTTGTCATCAATAAATGTAACAAAATATTGAGCGCCACTAACAGACTTTACTTTAAACGGACCACATACATCCGAATGTACAACTTCCAATAATTCGGTCGTCCGTGTGTTACTTTCTTTGGAAAACGGTAAAACATGTATTTTACTTAACATACACGTCTTACAACAGCTCGTCTGATCATTCAATGTGTCAACATTTAATCCTCGTACCATACTTTTGTTTGACAATTCCTGCAGACTTTTAAAGTTGAGGTGGCCGTACCTGTTGTGCCAAATATTGTGCATGTTTTTAATAGTGCAGACTTTTTCTAATGTATTTTCATTTTTTGCCACAAACATATTATCTTTACGTTTTGCCTTTAATACAACAGTGCCATCATCTCTTTTAATAACTGCTTTCTCAAAGTTAAATGTTACAGACAGTCCGTAATCAACCACTTTGTCAACGGAAATAAAATTCGCCTGCAGCTCGGAAGAAAATAGGACATTTTGAAGTAAAATTTCATAACCGTTATTGTGTATTAATACATCACCTTTTCCACTGGCATTTATATGGCTGTTGCCAGCTAATGAAATAACTTCATTATGTTCTTGAAAACGAATGAACATATCTTTGTTACACATATGAGACGTAGCGCCGCTGTCAACGTACCAATTTTTTGAATTTAACGAACTTGCCGCCGCCAGTATTGTCATCGCCTGATTCTTGTTTATTAAAGGCCTGCAACTGTTGCACTATACAACATAGCAACATGTGTCACATAATGCAACTGCTAATTCGCAATGCCGAAAATGCATGTTTGACAAAGACATATAAAGACAGTGTATAATTTGTTAAATTAAATCTGTACATAGTTCTAACAGTGATATTGCATACATGAGCATAGAAAATGAGAAAGTCAACACATGCGACACGTGTGACATATGCAGCACATGTTTTTTATAGTGCATTTTAATCATTGCAATAGAACATTATATGCAATAAAATCAGAAATTTATTTAATATAATTGTAATTACATACTTTAGGGAAATTTCTTTTAAGGATTTATTTATAAAATATTTAAATAAAGTCAATTTGTTTTGTGTCGGGTTTGGCGTTTTTTTTGGGTTTTGGGTTTGCCTTTTAATTATGAAAAAAACGCTTTAACAAATATTACAGGAATTTATGTTGTTACTCAGTCAATGCAAAAATGAGAATAAGAATATGACAGAATGCGATTACAGGAAAATCAAATTAAAAAATTAAAGAACAATGTACACGTTGTAAAAGGGTTGCCATATAACTTTTAACATTTGGGCACCACAGGTGAAGGGTATAAAAACATTTAATAAATAAAACGTGTCAAACAAAAATTATAACGTCGGGACAAACGTACATAACTGCTGCTGGTGTACGTTTGGAGGTCTCCAATTTACAGCTACTTGGTAAAACATATATACAGGTGCTGACCTAACATACTTTGAAATGTTGTCTGCTAAGTATCCTAAATCTATATTTTTAAAATGTGTATCGGCTATACCTACATTATTTTTTACAGAAATAAGGTAATGTGTTTTCATATATTCAAGTAAATTTAAATGATATTTTAATAATTTTTATAATAATAATCTCTTAAAGTTAAATCGATCGTATCCAAGAGTAAACATTAAAACCTTAAAGGCCAACATTTAATCAGTTGGTCAAAAAACATTCATATAAATTTAAAGCTCCTCCTAAAGTTCTAAGGATATACAAATTTTCATTAATCAACCCAAAACCCAAAATTTCGAACAAGCTGATCTATGACAAGTATACAGGAATTGATGTAAGTAGTTAAATTTTATTTATTTGCAAATAACTTGTAACTGGTCGAATATTTCTGTTTATGGTTTAAATAAGGATTTGGAAAAGGTCAAAACATTGCCCTACGATTTGTGAAATTTTAAAATATACGGGATATTGTGATTAAATCATAGGGATCTAAGTTGATACAGATTCCACCGAATCCTTCTATTACCTCGCAAAACTCGTTTTTAATGGCCCCCACACTACCCGCCGATTTAATGTGCTCTTTAGCATGCGGGATAATTTTACACTATCACTTCTACTCAAAACATCAACATATCGCATGTTACGTTTTTTAGAAATCGACTTTTTTATGCATCCATTAATCCATCTGCTGATCAAATATTATAGCGATAACTGTTTTAACTATGGAGATAACTCTGTGTACATTTTATCGTATGTAGCAGTGTTATTACCGTTTTTATTTATTTAAAAGTAATAAAATGGCTTTCCTGTAAAATTTTGTTTTTGTAACCTACGATAATTTCGCGCACAGAGGTCGATATTCTGAGATATCATTCCCAATATAGTTGAGTATAGGATGGGATGAAATAACCAGGATAGGAAACACCCATGAAGTCGATATTTATACAGACGGTTCAAAGATTGGTGACCAAACTGGAGTGGGCTTATACGACATAAGCCGACACAGAAGCAAATACTTCCGTCTACCAGATCACAATACCATTTTCCAGGCTGAAATTAAAAGGTTTAACCAGAATTATTAAAATTTTAAAATCCGAAATGGCGTTTAAAACACAATGCCAGAAATGTGTTTAACACCATTGTGTTAACTCTTACAGTATTATTATACATAGCATGGCATAGCACTGAATTGTATGTCATATAAGAAATTAATTATTCTCTGTTTATAAAAAAACTAAAATCATTTTTCTAATAAAAATAACAACTGAAATACATAAAAAGACGACATTTATTACATAAGGCAACAAATATGTAAAGGCTTTAAAAACCACTATGCAATTTTGATGTATTGTGGTTCCAGTAGTACAAATATCGTCCAAATTTTAAATTCTATTGAGAGGTTCTTTTTTTAAATTTGTAATTAAAATTCAAGATTTTTTTAGACGCTTCCCCACACAATGATAACTCGAAAACGGTTAGTCCTTTGAAAAATTAAGGTTTATATAGTCTTTAATCCGGTTATATATTGCGTTTTAATCGGCTCAGTCGTTTCGGAGTTATAATAAAAAATTAGAGCAAAAAATATATTTTTTACCTGAAAATAGCAATTTTTTTTGTTCTCAACAAATCATGAAAAAACAAAAACGGCAAAAATTTTTCAAATTTTTACAACAAAATAACATATCGATTATAAAAATCGGTTGATTCCTTTCGAATTTATTCACAATTAAGAGTCTAGCTCATTTTCACAAAATTTTAGTTTCTTTGTTTGATATACATCAAATTGAGCAGTTAATTTTCTTCTCTTATAAAAATTGTTTGACATGTTTGTAGTTCTCAGAATTAAAAAAAAATAAGTAATAACCAAATGTTGTTTTATTTTATATAAACGCTCATAAATGTGCGTGCACCCTGAATTGCTATTTTTCCCATTGGCCCATTGTAACGAATGATTTTTTGCATATGATTCTTGGAATAGCAAACAATTTGCAACACACACAAAAAACTGTACCTACACAAAGGGTTATCCCAAATTGTAGTATCAATATTTATAAGGGCTTCTTGAGCCCTTCTATTTTATTCAAGAAGTTCTTGCGATAGCGGAAACATCATTATATCCCATCATAAAGATTATAGTCATTTAGCTGACAAAGCCGTGGACGTGGCCTTAATTCAGGAGCCCTGGTTGAGTAAAAACCGGGTTGCTGGATTAAAGGTCACGGGGTATACGTTATTCGTACCCCACTCCGGTGAGAAGGTACGAACATGTATAATGGCAAAGAGTGAATACAAATTTATGTTTTCTCATTCTTTCAGCAATGGTGATCTGACGGTCGTGACAGGAGAGGCCATGGACAGAACGGTCCTGGCACTTGCATCAGTATACTTACCATATGAGGCTTTAGACCCACCTGGTGAGAAAGATAAGGAGTTGGAGGAATACTCAGGCAGAAAAGGCTTGAGACTGGTATTGGGTTGTGACGCTAACGCTCACCATACCCAATGGGGTAGTGCCGACATCAACAAAAGAGGTGAGTCTGCGTTTGATTTTATTATTGCTAATAATCTCTATATCTGTAATAGGGGGAATACGCCAACATTCAGAACTAGGGATAGGGAGGCAGTAATAGATATAACGCTGACGAACCATAGGGATTTAGTAGAGGACTGGAGGGTAGATTTAGGTTGTTCCTTCTCTGATCACAGTCGTCTATCCTTTAGTCTTGTCTTTGAAAGGTCGGAAAGGCGTCCGTATAGGAATCCGAGAAGGACGGATTGGGTCTCTTTTTCGGGACTAGTGGAGGATAATCTTAGGGTTATGCGTGATTGGGAGTCGTCCCCGTCAGGTGTGGAGCATTTTGTGAGCACCTTCACGGGGGTTTTGACTGATAGCTTTGAGCGATCTTGCCCCCTGAACTTTCGGGGCAAACGCATGCAGCCGAGGTGGTGGACGGCGGAGCTGGGGGCTCAGCGAGCCACTGTCAGAAGGCTGTTCAATAGGACGAAGTATACGCGTAGGGAAGTTGATTGGAATAACTATAGGCTAGGTTATAATAGATATAAGGGGACATCAAAAGGGCGAAAAGGGACTCGTGGATTAGATTTAGCGAGTCAGTGGATTCTGTAAATGAATTATCCAGGTTTAGACGGATCTTATCTAAGGACCCTGCAGTCTCTGGATTTATTCAGAGACCGGATGATTCGTGGACAGAATCCAGCTCTGAAACCCTCGAATTGTTTTTGGAGACTCACTTCCCGGGATGTGTTAACCCTGGGGCAGTGGGATTGTTGGGTGATGAACGTTTCCTGGGTCTACACTCAGGATCTGAGGTCAGGGAGGCGGTGTGGGATATGATAACCTTGGATAAGGTGACATGGGCGGTTAAGACTTTTGGGCCTTACAGATCGGCAGGGCCAGATGGTATTTTTCCGGCAATGTTACAGAATATTCAGGTTTCATCGCTCCTGCTGCTGGTTGAACTATTTAGGACTTGTGTGTTGAATGGTTATGTTCCTAGGGGGTGGAGGGAGGTCAGGGTTATCTTTATACCCAAATCGGGTAGGACTGGTCACTCGAAACCCAAGGACTTTAGACCAATTAGTCTTTCGTCTTTTCTTTTGAAAACCTTAGAAAGACTGATTGAAGACTTATTATCTCCCTTATTATGGCTTTTGGCTGTCAATGTTGTGTTAAGGCACTTTGACAGGATAGGACAGAAAGTCGTGGCCTATGCGGATGATGTAGTTTTATTGGTATCGGGCAAGTTTCTGCCGACAATTGGCGAAGTAATGCAAAGGGCGTTGGACGATCTGTCATCTTGGGCTACTGATAAGGGTTTGGGAGTCAATCCAGGAAAGACAGAGTTGGTTCTTTTTACTAGGAGGTATAAGGTGGTGGGATTGAAACTACCGGTGCTAGGAGGTGTAGAGCTTAGACTATCTAATAGTGCTAAGTATTTGGGAGTTTTTCTGGACAGCAAGCTGTCCTGGGGGAGGAACACTCAGGAAAGGCTAAAAAGGGATCTCAATGCGTACTATGCTTGCAGATCATCTATAGGTAGGAGTTGGGGATTTCGGCCGTCAGTGGTGGAATGGCTTTATACTTCGGTGGTCAGACCAATTCTTACATATGGATGCTGTGTTTGGTGGGAGGCATTGGGGCTTGCTAGTCGTAGGAACCTTCTGTCTAAGGCTCAGAGGTGTGTTTCGATCGGCATGACAGGTGCCATGAGAAGTACTCCTCAGGCAGCCCTGGATGTTATTCTTCACTTTCTGCCTATTGAGCAGTATGTAAGGGGAATGGCAGCCAGGGGAATTCTTAGACTGAGGGAGTTAGGATTGTTGGGGAATTTCATGCAGGGTCATTCACGGATCTTGGGTGAAATTAGTGGAGGGCCTGGGTTTGCCCGGCTCCACAGACTATGTGGGTGCTAGGGTCGATTTTGGGAGTCTGCCAAGAGTGGTCATGCCGGTTAGAGGGGACTGGGTGGGCAAGAGCAGACTGTTTGGTGGCGTTGCTGTCTTTACTGATGGCTCGAAGATGGGGGCACTGGTTCGGGGGTCTATATTGGGGGTCTATATTGAGGATCTGGATATCAGGAAATCATATAGACTCCCTGAAGACTGTAGTGTGTTTCAGGCGGAGGTTCTAGGGATCATGAAGGCCGTGGAACTGGTTAGGGGTAACATCGACGCGGGCTCGGAGGTCACTATATATGTGGATAGCCAGGCGGCTCTTAGTGCCATGAGGGGCTATCATGTGAATTCCGGGCTGGTCGATGACTGTAGGAGAGCTCTACGGGAGATCTTAATGGAGTACAGGTTGAGACTATGCTGGGTGCCAGGTCACTCAAACATTAGCGGGAATGAGATAGCTGATGAGTTGGCGAGACTGGGCTCGGTAATAGTGGATCCTGATAGGGTGGAGGCGGTTAGGCCTCCATTAGGTTTCTATTTCAAGGGTTCAAGGCGAGACTAATCGGGACTGGAGTAACCGAACGGATTGCAGAGTATTACGGACGCTGTGGCCGATACTCAGCAAATCTGATTCGGATTTGCTTCTGGTCAGGGATAGGGTCTGCGTGAGGACCATGATAGGGATTATTACGGGCCACTGCATGTTGGGCAGGGTGGCGGTAAGAATAGGGCGGAGCCTCTCGGATATGTGTAGACTGTGTGAGGATCCGGAGGAGTTGGAGTCAGTTGAGCACATTCTGTGCCAATGTCCTAGACTGCAAATTGGCAGATTGAGATGGCTAGGTAGTAGATTTCTCGGCGAATTGGGTGATGTCTCGAGCTGTGGACTCAAGAATCTAATAGGATTCGTAATGGGAATGACCTGGCTTCGTGACTTGAGACCGGGAATGGGTCGTTTGTAGGGTTTTTTTGGCTCTCTTTTTTAGCTTTAGTTTGTTGTCCACTTCTCACCTTTTTCTGTCTTCTTTCTTTCTTCTCCCTTCTCTTCTTCTCTCTTCTATCTCTTATTACTTTGGGCATCACAATGGACCGTATTGGTCTCTGGGTTACTTCACACCGGCCTTACTTACCTACCTACCTACCTAGCTTACAAGTTAGAATATATTTTCCAGCTTTAAGAAAAATTAACAAGAAACTCGGAACATTTTTATGTAGCATCACAATGGACCGTATTGGTCTCTGGGTGAGGGTGTGAAGGTTACTTCACACCGGCCTTACTTACCTACCTAACTACCTAGCTTACAAGTTAGAATATATTTTCCAGCTTTAAGAAAAATTAACAAGAAACTCGGAACATTTTTATGTAAAAACAATCCGGGTTCATTTTCTTATGTGTGCGGCCATTATATCACCGAGAAAAAACGGAAGTGCTTCTTAACTTCAATGCAAAAGTCATATGAAGATTGCATAATTTGAACCAGCATTGGACACCGAGTACTATATGCATTTCATGTCGATTAAATTTATCTGTGAGGTCTTCTAACGTAAAGTAAGTACAGTACTTTTCGCTTTTGGTTTCATCCTTTAGCTGTAGCCAAATCGCTAATGTAACTATAGGCCTAATTTTTTGAATTCTTCACATTCCATATTTACAATTTTTATACCCGCCACCATTCATTTTGTCATTCCGTTTGTAACACATCGAAATATCCATTTAAGACGCCATAAAGTATATATATTCTGAATCGGGGTTTGATTTTATGACGATCTAGCTATGTCCGTCCGTCTGTTGAAAGCACGATAGAGGTCGCACCGAAAAAGCTAGGGGGCTCAAATTTTGAAAATGAGCTAAATCGGAATATTAGGAAGAGAATTATAGCTCGTAAAGCAAGAGTAGGTCGAAAAAACCGTGTCCTTCTACCATCGAATAAAATGGAATTGTGTCCAAACGCATTAAAGTAGAGTCATGAAACTTCGAATATATATTTCCTGAGTTAAAACAATATTTTTTCCCGAAAATTTTTGGAGTTATAGATCAAAATGTACGAAAATTTATACCGCAGTGTATTTTTCGGTATATTTTTTTATTTTTTTTATTTTTTTTCTTTCATTAAGGAAAGTCATATAATTTAAAGCGTTTTAAAGATTTTTATTTCAGAAGAAATTAACAAAAACGTCATAAAAGCAACAAAATTAGATGTACGATTCTGAAATTTTGCAAACATGGCTTTTTGGTCAAATGCTTTGTTCTAACGAAAAATAAATGTGGCACGCCCACTTTTACGCCCACCTCCCATATAACGTTTTATCTCAAATTCATATAATATCTCTATGAATAAAGGTTTTGAAATAATAAAGGACTATATTGAAACATCTAAGTTGCATTCATTAGTAGAAATAATTTCGACACGCCTACTATAACGCCCACTTTTCACGTTATCCACTGTTAATGAAATTTAAAAGCTCATAAACCGACAAAATTAGAGCTACGATGATGAAATTTGCTACATATATCCTTCTAGTCAATGTCATTGTCATCCGGGACGTAAGCAATTGAGAATATCTTTTTGACAATCCAAGGTCTCTAAATTACATATTTAGCTGGTGGGATAAACTTTTTTTTTTTTAATTCAAAAAAGTTTTTTACCAAACAACTTTTCTAGGAGATGAACATTAGCTACTCAATTTGATGTATATCAAACAAAGAAACTAAAATTTTGTGAAATTGAGCTAGATCACTTGATTGTGAATAAATTCGAAAGGAATCAACCGTTATCCACTGTTAATAAAATTTCAAAGCTCATAAAACCGACAAAATTAGAGCTACGATGATGAAATTTGCTACATATATCCTTCTAGTCAATGTCATTGTTATGCCGGAAAATTAAGGTGACACGCCCACCTTCCATATAACGTTTTACCTCAAATTCATATAATTTCTCTATTAATAAATATTTTGAAATAATAAAGGACTATATTGAAATATCTAAGTTGCATTCATTAGTAGAAAAAACTTCAACACGCCTAATTTAACGCCCACTTTCATTGAAAGACTACAACAACTTCGACGCGCCTACTATAACGCCCAACTTTCACGTGATCCACTGTTAATGAAATTTAAAAGCTCATAAAAATTACAAAATTAGAGGTATGGTGATGAAATTTGACACATATATCTAGGGTTGCCATTCGTACTATTTAAAACAGCACATGTACTGTTTTTTGTAATATGTACTGTTATATTCACAATACCTAAAACAGTACGAAAAAGTACTGTTTTTTTATATTTGTACTGTTTTTGTACTGTTTTTGGATATACATGTATTGAATTTTGTAATTTTTTTGAAGAATGGAACAGGAAAAATTTGTATTGTTAAATGTGTACAAAAAAGGGATAAATATTTATAATTTATTTTTTAATTAACTTTTTTTGTAAGCATAAGTTATTTTCTTTTATATAACTATACCACCTCTGTTTGTGTTGTATAATTATTTATTGAATTTTAAAAATTATCAAATGTATTCATTTTAAAAATTCAATTGATTTTTTTTAGAATTTTTTTTTAAACAATATTTAATTAATAATTTTGGATTACTATATGTATATAACTTAAAAAATATTAATTGTAATTGACAAATTATCAATTTTAAAGTAGACTTTACTTTATTGTTCATAAAAATTGTTATTGTCTTTAAAATAAACTTCAAAACAATTATTAAAAATAATATTATAGTCGACTTTAACAAGAAATGTTTTTCTTAAATATTGTTTGATATTGATTTTAAGTACAATAACAATTTCTATGCATGATAGATTAAGTGCCATTATTACAACTTGCCTTTAGTTAAAGGTAGGATTATGTCTGCTCGATAAATAGCTTTGCATTATTACAACTTCCATTTTTTATTGTTATTATTATTAATTATAATTATTAAATTAAGGGTTTATAATACAAAGCCATTTATCTGTCAAACAAAATCCTGCCTTTAGCTAACGGCAAGTTGTAATAATGGCCCTAAGTCTACTTAAAAATTGATAATTTGTCAATTACAATTGATATTTTTTAAGTCATAAATAGTATTCCAAAAGTATTAATATAATATTACTGTAATTTGAAGAAACAAATCAATTGAATTTACATATTATAGATAATTTCAAAATTCAACTCGTAGTTTTTGAAATTCAATTACCAATTTATTTACTATTTACTATTTTTGAAATTTAATTAATAACTTTTGAAATACATTAGATCATTTTCAAAATTAAGTTTGAAAATATAGTGCATAGTTCTGAAATACAGTCAAAAATGTTAAAGCTTTGGTAATTCGTTTATTCAAACTAATATCAATATTAATATCGAAAAACGACGTTTAATTTGTATTTTTGACCACGTTAGTAACTTAAGATACTATTTGTAGTTCGACTCGATCTATATATGTATTGCATTTTGAAACAAATGCAATATTTTATGTTACGTTCTCATAGTTTTGTATATGTGTTTTATGTTATTTTTTTACTTATTTTTAAAACATATGTGATGTATTGAATTAAAAGTTAAGTCACCGTTATGTTCTCATAGTTTTTTCATGTTTTTATGTTTTTTATTAACTTTTTTTAAATAAAAATGTGATGTATTGAAGTAAAAGTTATGTTATCAATAAATAAAAAAATGTGCTGTTTTTTTTTGAAAAGTTTTTTCCTCCTTAATGTACTTTTTTCACTTTTCAAATATGGCAACCCTACATATATCCTTCTAGTCAATGCCATTGTTATGCCGGAAAATTTAGGTGACACGCTCACTTAAACCTTCCATATAATGGTTTATCTCAAATTCATATAATTTCTCTATGAATAAAGATTTTGGAATAATAAAGGACTATATTGAAACATCTAAGTTGCATTCATTAGTAGAAACAACTTCAACACACCTACTCGAACTTATACAAAGAAAGTGATACATATTTTAGTATAAAGAGATTATTGCATAGCGATTACTGTTAATAACAAACAAATACATTTTGTGCTATAAATTGGGTTATTTCCCGGGAATTTGAGTTATTTAATCTTCCCGACTTCCCGAGATTATTTTTGGGGATCCCGGGAAATAAAAAAGGTGGCTACGATTCGAAAGAAGATGTTTATATTGAAATTGAATTCTAATGATTTTATTTTTGATCTCATAGCTGAAGTACCTGTATTTTTCTTTTTGTGCTCATATTTGATCTCGTATCTAGAGAATAATATATTTTTCAATAAAAAATATTTTTACTCATTTTATATTTAAAATTCAAGTTTCTTTATTAATTTTTATAGTTTTGAAGTGTTTCTTTTACGTTATAAACTATTTTATGGTTTTTAATAAGTTTTTTATTAATTAAAAAAAATCTCGCATTTCCAGGAAACAAAACCCTAGCTATAAAAGAACGGAAAATTGGTGGTGGGTATAAAAAATTCGGCACAGCCGAATATAATGCTCTTACTTGTTTTATTTTACAGACGACACTTGGAAATTTCAAAGCCTATGCTATGGATAAAAACAGCGAAAAAAAAACTGGTTTCAGAAACATATGCGATGGTCTTACCCCACGAGGTCTCCTGATGGGTTTACACTTGCATTTCTACATACACAAGACATTATATATGCTTAAGATTGTGGTCCAAGCTGTAGTCAAGTGCTTTCATCTACACCAGGACACTCAATCCTAAGTATGCGCTACCAATCAGATGCAATCAGGTGAAATCCAGCACTACCATCTACATCTGATAATGACGAGTTTATCCCACCAGCTACATGATGTAATTAGAGACCTTGGATTGTCAAAAAGATATTCTCAATTGCTTACGTCCCGGATGAAAGAATCAAATCTTATAACTGTAGAAACTAAAGTTTCGTATTACCGTACTCGAGAAGCAAGCTTACTTTATTATTTTGTTGAAAAGGATGATTTTGTACTGCCAAATATTTTTGGTTTGATGACTTCAATGGGTTTACAGAGATACGATTCAAACGAATGGTGTATTTATCGATGCCGATTGCATATTCAACCGAAGTAAAAGAAGAAAACTCCGTAATTGCTTTGGTCATGAAGAAAATAAAGTATGGTGAACATAACTGGGTAGTTTGTGTTGATCTTAAGATGGTAAATTCCCTCTTAGGTCAACAAAGCGGCTTTACCAAGTATCCTTGGTTTATATGGTTATGGGATAGCAGAATGAAAACAGAACATTGAAACACTGGTTCCAGGTATGCCAAATGTTGTAAAGGTGGCTCTAGTTCCCCGAGATTGCATCATATTACCCCTCTTTACTTTAAACTTGGTAGCAGGCATATAACGGCCCATAAATTCGCAAATTGGTAAAAGATACAGATTTTGTCAGTTCAAAGTCAGAATTCGAGAAGAAAGTATGGGATTCCTTTGTATGGAATATTCAAAATTTCTTAGAAAACAAAAAGGGTTATGATTACGTTGAGCTTGTTGAAGAGTTGTTAACTAACTTCCAGAATCTTGGGTGCAATATGAGCATCAAAGTCCACTACCTGCACAGTCACTTAGATCGTTTTACTGAAAATCTAGGAGACTTGAGTGACGGACAATGCAAACGATTCCACTATATACAGAAAAATCATCAGATAGCCAATGAAAAAAAAATATCAATTCAGCGTTTATAACTTTGTTACCGCAATCGTAAAAATTAAACAACCTTTTGCTTATTACTTATTTTTTTTAATTCAAAAAAGTTTTTTACCAAACAACTTTTCTAGGAGAAGAACATTAACTACTCAATTTGATGTATATCAAACAAAGAAACTAAAATTTTGTGAAATTGAGCTTGTTGTGAATAAATTCGAAAGGAATCAACCGATTTTTTTGATCGATATCTTATTTTGTTGCTTGATGATTTTGATTTTTCATGATTTTTTGAAAACAAAAAAAAAACTATTTTCACGTAAAAAATATAATTTTTGCTTTAATTTTTTTATAACTGCGAAACTACAGAGCCGATTAAAACGCAATATATAAACGGATTAAAGGCTATATAAATCTAAATTTTGCAAAGTTTATTTTAATAATATCGGACTAACCGCTTTTGAGCCCTTCGATGAACAAATTATATTTCAACGAAAAACATAACCTCAAATCATGATTACCGTGCAAAATAACTATTGAATTCAATTGGTCCCAACAAATTTAGTAGGATTTCAGCATTGGCTCCGCCGAAGACTCCCAATGAACTCAAGTACGATGAGTTGCTGAACATATAGAAATGCAATTATCTCTGAAAAGAAATGTATAAGTCGCTCAACATCAATTTTTCTCGAAATACCAGTCTTAAAGCCAGTCCATAGCAGAATAAGCTGCAGTCTTACGTACAGATATAAATGAATGGTAATTTATATCACCATGTGAGTGTAGTTCTACAGTAGCTGACAGTTTATTCGAGGTATAAAGGACAATTATATTCGAGAAAACTCTTGTAGTCAAATAATTTAAAGTTTGATGAAATTGTGGCAAAAGCGGTTTCTATCGAAGCTGCTAAAGTAGATGCTAGGGAACTTTCTGGTTAAAATGAGGACAATACACGGAAAGTAAATAAGGTTTTTACAAAAAGTAGGCAAAATCGTTTTAATAAAAATCTTCAGAATGATAGATCACAAAATAAAAATTTTAACTATCAACAACTAGGAATTGCCAGCTTGTGTCTTCGATGTGGAAGAAATAATCATTTCGCAAGATTGTCGAACAGTAAATCAAAATTAAATTGCAGCTCTTGCAATGAAAATGATCATGTGGCAAAAGTTTGTATTCCCATGCTATTAGGAAACAGCACCAACGTAATTTCTAAAGTATCGGAGAAACAAATTGAACAACCTAAACATGGTGTAACAGTATATATTCAGACTCCGATCAATATTATGTGAACGTGCAAATAAAAGGGAAACCTGTTGTTATCTAGGAAGATCCTAGATACGTGGCCTTAAAATTAATTTAACAGATTTAGATAAAATGAACCCGACATTAAACGTTACAGATGATTTTAGTAAGTCACATGAAATCGATACCCTAAGGTCAGAATTTGCTAACGTATTTGAGGAGAAAATTGGATGTCAGACTACAGAGTTGTATTAAAATTACGTGAAAGTGAAACACCAGTGTATACATAAGAACGTTTAATTCCTTTGAACACATGAATATTATTTATATTAAATAATAACATTTATAGTTTCTTTTACTTGTTTAAACAAAAAAGTGCTTCATAATTGCTTAAATTACACTATGCAACAAAATTAAAATTTCATCATGATTTTTGATGATTTATTTTCCTCTTTTTTTAGTACGTCACGGCCTTCTAAAGTATAAATTTTTTATTTTTCCTAAAATTTTTTATTTTTAAATAAAATTATCTATTTTTTTATTTAAATATTATGTAAATTTCTTCGATCTTTTTATGTTAATTTGTTGTTTAAATATTTTTTGAGCTAAAGATCACTTTTTTATATAAAAATTATTATTTAAATTATATTAACCTATTAATTGTAAAAACTTTCCCTGAAGAAGCTACCCAATGTGGTAGCGAAATATCGGAATAAAATAATAATAATTTTTATTTAAAAAAGTGATCTTTAGCTCCAAAAAATTAAAACAACGTATTTTTTATTTATGTAATGTTAAAAACTAAATAAAAATTTATATTATATAACAAAAAAACATTTCTTTAAATAAAACTACCACAAAAAATTACTCAAAAGGTATGTTATCATAAAAGAAATGACAGCCTGCTGGAAGCAAAGTTTTTAAATCTTGTAAATGTTGCCATTTCTTTTTGGAGATTTTTATCCTTTGGGAATGTAATAACTTAGGACGACGAATTTCAAAACTTGTAGCAGATTATTGTGATAAAATCTGATAATCGTCTTTGATATTGATTTTGTAATTATAGATCTTGTTGTCATACGCCAAAACACGAATCATGTTTACTTTAGGGTGCCTAATCTTTTTTCCTGAAAAATAATTTGATATGGATTTTTTTTAGAAAGAATTAAGTTATACGCGTGCATTTAATTCGGCTCCAAATATTTTGATAAAAAAAACTCATTCTACCTGTTTTAAAATTGTTTTAATACATCACTATTGCTGGTGTTTTTTATGCAGAAAGCGCTGGAAAGTTTATTGATTAAGACAAGGTGTCTTTGGTGTTTTAATTACAAATTAAAATTTATTTTTTTTTTAACACTAAATCCTTAAGTTATAAAAGTCACTTAATTAAATAATTTTTGCAAAAGAGACAACTGCACAATAAACAGTAATCTAAAATCATTTATGCACACAAAAACATAAACATTTACAGCTGATATTTTCTTACAAATAGAAGTCTACTAAGTAAAGTAGTGCATCTTGATTAGTTTAAGAGTCATTGCTTATTTCGTCCGTTAATAGGAACTTATTCTATTTTTAATAGTTTCTATATAAAATATATACTTACTAGCATTTAACCCGCTACTTCGATAGCGCAGTTTTTACTATTTATTACATACTTAAGTTCTATTTATAATTATTAAATATTTTTGGTTGAATTTATGAAAATTTGTATCTCTGATTCAATTTACTTAGAAAAATAAAAAGTAGAGTAAGGATATATCGGGCATATATGTATTTCCTAACTAAAAGCAATATCAATGCTTGTTTTATTATTACCTACATTCAGAATTCTATGTATACAAAATATAAAAAAAGAGAATAAGTAGTTTTGGTCGTCCATAACATTAGGAGTTAGAACTCGGATCAAAAAACACTAATTTAAATTATCTATGTTTACAAACGTAAATATACAAAGAGTATAATAAAAATGCGAAAAGGCTTTTTTGTGTCGCCAATATCATTTTAATTCTCAAATTGAATCAACAATTTCACAATTTTAGCTTTAAAAACGTAGAAAATACAAAAAGTCCAATTAAAATTCAGAAAAGTACCTTCTTGGTCGCCCATAACATTTTTAGTCTTACCTTGTACAGTCGAACTTCTCTATAACGAAATCTTCTGTATAACAAATAAAATTAGTGAACAAAACATTTTTGTAAGTATTTTCATACATTTTGATCTCCCTATAACGAACTTCGCTATAGCGAACTTCTCTCTGTAACGTACAATTTTTTAAATATAATTTTTCACACTAAATAATATCTCTATTGCAAAGTTTTTAGCAATCGATTTTTTGTATCAATTTAGTCACAGACGTTACATTTTCAGCGCTTGCTACGACTGTCACATAAAAAAGAAAACAGTGGCATAAGTTTACACACCGACGTACGCAGAGCGTGGAATAAGATGTCAAAAGTGGAACAGTTCGTAACTGTTTTAAGAAAGCTGGATTTCCGATAAATTCTACAGAAACTGCAGATATAGTAGATGAAAACAATTCCCATCTGTCAGAGTTATGGTTGGAATATGCAAACAGCAATAATATTGAAGGTATAGAGGTTGAAGATTATGTAAACGTTGATTGCGAAACAATCACCATTGAGTGTCATCCCGATGAAGATATTATACAAAGCATTTTATCCAGTTACTTTACATTCGTTGTTTTACTTTTGAAAACCGGATGACTGGTTCTCGAGTTAGGATGAAATATGTCTCCGTACCTGACTAATTTAGTGGAAAAAAACCGACTACGGATTTTAGTTCAGCGCATCAAAATCCATATAGTCCACATAGTTTTTTTAATGGAGGATTTTGCTGCTGAGCAGTGTAATTAAAATCTGTTAGCAACTTTTGATTTTATTCACAAAAGTCGACAAATTTTAATTAATTTAAGAATGTCATAAAACGCAATATTTGTATGGGAGCCTCCCTAAGAAGTGGAGTTACTGATTAAAAAATTCTTAGAATTAAGAAATAAAGTCATAAATGCTTTCATCTTTGTATTTTATTGTGCTTACAAAACCACACAAATCGGTCTTTTATTGTGCAGTCAAAACCGCACTAATCGGTTTTGTAAAAAACTTAAATAACATATTCTATTGTTATACCTGGAACAGGTAGAAATATTATTCGTCCTGGGGCCGAATTACGGCTTTCGAACGTGATCGAAATTGTAAAATTCTTATTAGAATCTCTATACCTAAAGCACAGCGAACTCGATCGTTCGAGTAAAATTTCGATCGTGATCGAATGCCGTAATTCGGCCTCTGGTTTTTTTTTACAAAACTTGGTCGACAGGTACTTTGATTAAAACAATTATAGTGCAAATAAGAGTTCCTCAACCCCTTCAGTGTCATATGGAAAGCGCTCGAGAAAGTGATTAGTGAAGTTTAAAGCCTCTGACAGTCTTGAATCCAATCAGTTATATTGAAATATCTAAGATGGAGGCGTGTAAAAAGTTTAATTACTTTTGTTATGTGTGTGGGAAATATAAAAATATGCCAAGTAGCCGTAAAATCACTACTGAAACAAGTACCTTGTATGAATCATATTTTTCTTTTAGTGTTATATATGGTAAGCGTTGGACACACACTGCATTTACCATTTAAATAAGTGGGGAAAAAATTGAGACGCCATGCCATTTGGTGTTTCAATGATTTGGAGAGATCCCATAGTTCATGTTGAAGATGAGTGTTATGCGTGCATAAATGATACAGCCGGTATGCACAGAAGAAAAATAACTTATATATCTTATACTGAAACAGCATATGCTCGATTTCGCTGCCACATTCTGATGAAATTCCTGTTTCGGATAGCCATATACCAACAGAACATATTCCCTCAATAATTGATTCTGTTGAAGCGGGTGGACCAGCTACTTCAATGTATCAACCGTCATGCACCACGGTTCAATGCACTCACAATAAAAACACGCAAGATCGTCTGGATATAATAGTACGGCGTCTAAAATTACCTAAAACACAGATCATTCTCTTGACAAAAGAGTTAAAACGAGCTAATATTTTAGCACCAGGTGTACAAATATACGGGGCTATCAATCGCCATTAACGATTTACGACTTTTTTTAAATCTATTGAAAATAATTCTATCGCGTATTGTACTGACATCCGCGGCTTGGTTTTAACAATGCAAAATGAATATAATCCTGGAGATTGGCGCTTATTAATTGATTCTTCCAAAAGTAGCTTAAAAGCAGTTTTGGTACATGTCACTAATTTATAAAGTCCTATTCCGATAGCACTAAGCACAAATACTAAAGAGACATACGCATCAATAAAAAAAAATAATACAGTTAATTAATTATGAAGACCACAAGTGGAAAATATGCGCAGATTTAAAAGTGGTAGCTCTTTTAAGAGGCATGCAATTGGGCTATACTAAAATTATGTGCTTCATGTGCTTATGGAATACGCGTTTCGATGGCGACCAGTACAATACACGGGATTGGGATTTACGTGAGGAAAGCAGATTGCATAGAAACAATGTTATTGAATTACCACTTGTGCCGATGGAAAAGATTTTGCTTCCTCCACTCCACATCAAACTGGGTATTGTAAAAAAATTTATAAAAGCATTGAGCCCACATGGTGTTGCTTTTACCGAATTGCACCGAATTTTTCCACGATTAAGCGGCATGAAAGTAAAAGAAAGTATGAACTCTAACTACTTTATTAAATTAGATTTATATTACATATCATAATGTTTTTATTTTACAGGAACTCTTAATGGACCGGACATTCGTCGACCATGAATTTGAGGTTGCATTGAATGATATCGAGCTATTGGCCTGGAATTGTGTGAAATCAGTAATAGAAAATGTATTAGAAAATCATAGGTCTGAAAACTGGCGAATTTTAATCAAAAACATGCTAACCGCATTTAAAAACTTAAACGTTAGAATGTCATTGAAAATACATTTTTTGCATTACCATGCCGAAAAATTTAATGAACAATCACCAGCCAGTCTGATGAACATGGCGAGAGATTTCACCAAGTAACAGCCAGGCTCGAACACTGGTATAGCGGCAAACAATTTGATTCGCTATTAAGAGATATTTGTTGGAATCTGCAGGAGGAAGAAGAATAAATTTCTCAATAAAAACTTTAACATTAACTACTTAACAACAAAAATTTTTTAGTTTGGTTACTATAAAAAATTAAAAAATTTTATACGATTATGAAGGTAGGATTGTACAATCAAGGAATTTTGATTCCAGGTGAAACTGAAAATGTTATGGGCGACCAAAAGGTACTTTTTGAATTTTTTATGGTACTTTTTGTATATTATTTTAGGATTGTACAATCAAGGACTATTGATTCGAGGTGAGACTAAAAATGTTATCGGCAACCAAAAAGGTACTTTTTTGAATTTTTATGGTACTTTTTGTATTTTCTACGTTTATGAAGGTAGGATTGTAAAATCAAGGAATTTTGATTCCAGGTGAGACTAAAAATGTTATGGGCGACCAGAAGGTACTTTTTTGATTTTTTATGGTACTTTCTGTTTATTATTTTAGGATTGTACAATCCAGGACTTTTGATTCCAGGTGAGACTAAAAATGTTATCGGCAACCAAAAAGGTACTTTTTTGAATTTATATGGTACTTTTCGTATTTTCAACGTTTGCGAAGCTAGAATTTCGAAAATAGTGACTATTGATACGAAGTGAGACTGATAATGTTATGGGCGACGACAAAGGTACTTTTTTGAATTTGTATGAAACTTTTTGCGTTTTCAACGTTTGCGATACAAGAATTACAAAATTTGTGACTATTGATACAAGGTGAGACTGAAAATGTTATGGGCGTCGACAAAGGTACTTTTTTGAATTTGTATGATACTTTTTGCGTTTTCAACGTTTGCGATACAAGAATTACAAAATTTGTGACTATTGATACAAGGTGAGACTGAAAATGTTATGGGCGACCAAAAAGGTACTTTTCTGAATTTTAATGAGACTTTTTGTATTTTCTACGTTTATAAAGATAAAATTGTGAAATAAAGCATTATTGATTTAAGTTGAGAATGAAAGTGATATTGGCGACACAAAAAAAGCCTTTTCGCATTTTTATTGTACTCTTTGTATTTTTACGTTTGTAAACATAGATAATTTTAATTAGTGTTTTTTGATCTGAGGTCTAACTCCTAATGTTATGGACGACCAAAATTACTTTTTCTCATTTTTTTATATTTTGTATACGTAGAATTCTGAATATAGGTAATAATAAACCAAGTGGAAGTTTTTAGTGACGGAAGTAAATGTTACTTTTATTATTTTTAGGGTAATTTTTGCAAATTATGAATCTTAATATTTGAACTTCAGTAGCATTGATCTTGCTTTTGGTTAGGAAATATTTATAATATATATATTACTTCTACTTTTTCTAAGTAAATTGAATCAGAGATACAAATTTTCAAAAATATTTAATAATTATAAATAGAACTTGAGTATTCAATAATTAGTAAGAACTGCGCTATCGAAGTAGCGGGTTTTATGCTAGTATATATGTACATAAAATAATTAATTCCACTAAACTGTTTACACTTGTATATTGTTCAATTAAATTAAACCTTCTAAAATGAGGAAGATTAGTAAAAGAAATCAAATTAATGTCGATGTAGCACCTCATCACGTAGCAGTAACAACTCATCAAAAAATGATAACGATACCCAAAGTAGTACTTCAACGAACAAACGTCTAAGAGATATTCTTCAAAACTCTATAGTTGAAAGTATGACAAAGACATCTCGTCTTAATTCATTCTCCATTTAAAACAATTACAACAATTGAAAAACGTTTCGATATATTAAGTGATGATCTAGTACTTAAATTAAAATCATTTATTGAAATTACGTTCCGTGAGCACGAAGATCGCCTATTGAATGAGATCGAACTTCGATTAAACAAACTATGGAAAAAGTAGATTAAACCATTGAAGTTTTTAAAATGCAACTTAATGAAGTACAAAATAGAATGTGTGCATTCGAATCCGCTTTACCCGATGTTATAGGCCTAAGAAAGGAAGATTTCCGATTTAAAAATCGAAATGGACAAACACGAAAATGCTGCAGTCGCATTTGATATACGTATCAATAGTGTACCGCAGTATGAAGACGATGACATAAATGCTATTTTCAACAATTTATGCGCAACTATCAACATAAATCGTCCTGAGGTTAAATCTATATTCAGATTAAAGAAAACTAAATCTGGTATTAATAATGCGGATCCAGCAATTATTGTTAGGCTTGGGACACCATTTGAACAAAACTGTTTTTTTAAATCTATCTCGAGCTTAACTCGAATGCTTTGCTTAACTCAAATTCTTCATTTACTTTTAAGAAAAATCTTACACCTCGAAATTTTAAAAACTACGTTAAAGCATTAAAACTTTCGAAAGATAAAAAACTCTCATCCGTTTTTTCTATGCGTGGTATTTTGTATGTTAAAGTTAAGCAAGATGATAACTTTAATAATGTTTTTTATAATTATTTCTCTTAATTCAACTGTATTTATATATCTTATACTCTTTTCCCAAAAATTTCTCTTACATTCATGTACAACTCCTTTTTAAATATAAACATCATCGCTATGCATTGCTTTTCTCTTCAACATGATCTTCAATAACTCATAAAATTCCATGATAATATGTATAATATAATAAGAATTTTGTCTAATCAAAAACAAGGTCTCAATATCGTACATTTGAATGCTCAAAGCCTGCATAATAAAATAATAAAATTGCATCATCTGGAATTGACATCATATGTGTTTCTGAGACGTGGTTTCTTCCCGACGTTAACGATGGTATTTAGAACTTTATCGTGACGATCGTTTAACACATGCTGGAGGTTCAGCTATTTATGTTAGAAATGATATTACTTGTTCTATCAGAACAACTTCAAAACTAGATAAATATCGTGGTAAAGATAATCGAGTTACTATTACCAAGGAAAAGGAAAAACTACTTATTGGGTGTATTTATAAACGAAATCGGTATATAGATTTCACACAGTTGATTAACACTATAGAGGATCTATCACTTTATTACAATAATATAATTATTACTGGTGATTTTAATAACAACATTCTGGTTGACTGTTCGTTGACCGCAGCAATGGATACCTTAGGTTTATTTCCAGTAAATACCATTATACCAACTCACTATCCTTCTTCTGCACAGAACAGCCTCATTGATATCCTTTTTTTCAATCACAGACACAACGTTCTTCTTTATGATCAAATTTCCTCCTCTTGTTTTTTTTAACATGACATTATTTTTGTGACCTACAATGTTTCTGTGAACACGGAAAATAAATACTTAACATACCGTGACTTTCGGAGTATTGATTATACGATACTGGACCAATATGCTGCGAATATTTGGTGGAATACTGTTTATTCACTTGAAAATGTCAACGATCAATTAGCATTCTTCAACACCACGTAAATGAAATCTTTAACATCTGTGTACGAACAACAACCTTGGTTCAACACTAGAATAAAAAATCTTATTAAAGAACGAGATTTAGCGTATAGCAGATGGAAAAGGTACAAAACTTCTATTCTTCTTGAACTTTTTAAGTCAGGCCGTAGGTAAGTCGTGAAAAATATTATATTACAAGCACAAATTTAAATCGGCAATCGATAGCAAATCTAAATGGTAGGAAATCCGCAACATTGGCCGTAAATACTCAACCTTAGACCCTGACATCGATGTTGATAACTTAAACCGACGCTTCGTTGAAATCGATCTTCCTCCACCAAACATATACGATAACATATCTACTGCTCTAATTGAAAGCTGCTCTCTTTTAAATGCGTCGATCAATGTGATGTTCTCAAATGTTCTCGTCAAAACTAAGCCCTGCTACCAAAACTTTTACCAATCATAACTGCTATATTCAACCACATTCTCATCAAATCTACTTATCCATATTGTTGGAAAACATCGAAGATAATTCCTATTCCAAAATATAGCAATTATTATCGTTCAATAGCTTTTATTCCATTTCTATCAAGGCAATGGAGAATATAATATATAATCAAATGAATAATTTCCTTCAAACACTCAAACTTATATCCCCGAAACAATCAGGATTCATGAAAGGACGTAGTTGCATAACAGCATTGGTTGATGTAGTGGAAGATCTTAGGGAACAATTGGACAATGATTTGGTTACATTTCTGGTACCTCTTAATCACAGCAAGGCATTTGATACTGTAGATCACTCGATGCGTGGGACAAAACTCGAGAAACTCTTTTCTTTTTCCCGTTCTGCTTGTAATCTTATAAAGTTAGAACAGGAGTCTCGCCTCCAGTTGGTATACGTTAATGGACGGATTTCAAAAGCTCTACCCATTAAGAGAGGTGTTCCTCAAGGATCAATACTTGGGCCGCTGCTTTTTTGCCTGTACATTAATCAGATGTATGCTGATGTTCAATTATACTCAAGTTCTAAATTTAACAACATAAACACAAGTGTCTCTACCATCAACAATGACTTAAACAATATTCATCATTGGGCAATGGATTATGTCTTAATCCGGCCAAGTCAAAATGCTTATTCATATCAAAAAGTAAACGTTTACTTGATACAAATATCAAAATAAAATTTAACAATTGTGAAATTTCTCTTGTTCAAGCATTGAAAAACATCGGAATAACCTTTAATGATCGCCTCACATGGACAAATCACATCAACAAAGCCGTAGGAAGAGTTCATGGTATGCTAAGAAATCTATAGTCCGTACAACTATCAGTACCATCTAGTATCCGAATGCTCCTAACAAAGGCTTATCTCATTCCTATGCTTTTATATGGATGTGAAGTCTTTGCGAACTGTGATTACCACGATTTTCATAATCTTAATGTTGCCTACAAAAATATAGCCAGATATGTTTTTAATAAAAGCCGTTTTGTCAGCATATCTCTTTTTTCTTACCGCTTATTTAATATGAGCTTTCGTGATCTACTTAACTTCAGGAGCCTGCTATTTTTACACAAAACCATTTATACAGAACAACCTAGTTACCTCTTCTCTAAAATTAAAAAACATAAAACCCTAACGTCAAAGAGACAATTCTTCATTTCAACATATAGTCCTTGGAATAGACTCCCTTACAGAATACAAATAATAAGCAATGCATCACAGTTTAAAAAGGAGTTACAAAATCGTTTTTACGTCATAAACTTGTAAACTTTGTAAAATGCAAACTTGTTTTTTTTCTTCTTTTTTGTACATTAAATTACTCAAATCTAAAACTCTATTTTAATCTTTTATTATTCTTTTTTGTTCAAAAACTCGTTTTATTTACTAAAAATACATATGTACATGTAAATGCAATAGCTGATTAGAAACAATTTGTACAAAAAAGGAAATAAATGTACATATGTATTTAAGTTTAATAAAAGAATTGTTGTTGAAGTTGTTTTAAAAATTTTGTTCACTATTAGAGTTTTTCACTATTTAGAGTACGCCATGCAAAAATTTTGGTGTTCACTATATCGGGTGTTCACTATATGCAGACACGACTGTATATATATATACATATCGAACATAAAAATAACTGTTTACGAATTTGTTCTTAAAAATATGTATTTTTTGCTGCACCGTTATTGATGGAAATATTTTCACTTCTTGTATAACAACGGTTCGGACATATACAAATATTTTTTAAAGTGCGTTAAAGCAAAGAAAGATGTTGCACTTCCATACAAAGTTGTGCCGGTGTTATATTCTATGTAGGATTTTTCAATAAATCCCAATTTGTGTTATACACACACAGAATTCCAATATGTGAGAGTAAGAAAACAAAAAGAGAACAAGTTCTCAACAAAAACAAATTATATGAGATGTACTGTTTATGTATGTGTGTAAATATTACCAAACGTGCATCCCAGCAAACACGTAGGGTTGATTTCATATTAATAACAATTAAGTATATTATGCAATTAAGCTCTCTCCTGGACGATTAACATTTGAAAATTATTTGAATGTAACTGCTTTATCAGTAAAAAAGTCACATTTTATTAAAACTTTAGTCTAAGTTAGCAAAAAATATGTTTGATATAAAGTAAACTATAACCACCTGAATTTAAAGACATAACGTCATGTTTGCTGGGTTATGCAATTCAATATATTGATATGAAAAAATGTTCTATACGGAACTGAAATGATCGCATGTGCTGCCGTAGCGGACGCATACATATTTCGTTATTGTAAAAAAAAAATTGCATGAAATTTGGTTGAATTTTAAATACCCTAATAAGACGATTTTTTGTATAAAGAATGAGATCAGTGAAACCTTAACACACATTTTTAATTCCACCTTTCTTCATGCACAAAAAATATAACTGTTTATGATCAAGTTTGCATTTAAAAACTTGTCAAATTATGTGTACAAAATAATAGCATAATCGGATTATTAGTTTGTTTGAAAATGGATTCCAAAGAAAAAGTGCGTGAAAAAATAATAAACATTTTTTTAAAAAATCCCAGTCGTACTTACAAATCTATTGCAAATGAGATAAAGGTGTCACGACAAACAGTTTCGCGTGTGATAAAAGTGTATAACGAACGTCGTAGTATTAAAAGGAAAGCTGGAAGTGGAGCTAAAAAAGGTATAACTGACCCACAGTTAGCTTCAAAAATTGTTAGTCTTCTAAACCAAAATCCGTACCTCTCAAACCGTAAAGCCGCCTTAAAAGCAAACTGTTCCGATTTTTTTGTAAGGAAGGTTAAAAGATATGAAGGCCTTAAGTCCTACAAGGTTCAGAAAGTGCCAGACAGAAATTCGAAGAAAAACTTGGATGCAAAAAGTCGTGCCAAAGAACTGCTTAGAAATTTTATCAACAAATATGAGTGTTGTATTATGGATGATGAGACTTACGTTCTTGGCGACTTTTCTCAGCTCCCAGGGCGAAGTTATTATGTGGCCGATGGAAGAGGTAATGTCGATGACCAATTTAAGTTCCAAAAAAAGACAAAGTTTCCAAAGAAGTACTTAGTTTGGCAAGCTATATGCACGTGCGGAGAAAGAAGCAGTAAATTTATTACTACTGGGACTATCAACACTGATATTTACATCAAGGAGTGCTTGCAGAAGAGGTTGCTTCCATTCATACGAAAACACAATAAGTCAACATATTTTTGGCCCGACCTAGCGTCGTGTCATTATAGTAAATCTGCAGCAGAATGGTATGAAACAAATAATATAGTGGTAGTGCCAAAAGAAGCAAATCCACCTAATTGTCCAGAACTAAGGCCCATCGAACGTTACTGGGCTTTAGTCAAAAGAGTGCTGAAGGATACAAAACAAGTTGCTAATACTACTAAAATTTTTTCCCAGAAATGGTCTTATTCCAGCAATAAAGTTACTAAGGATACCATCAAAACCCTCATGGTCTCAATTCCGGAAAAGGTGAAACAGTTCATCAAAAAAAGCTGAATTTTTACAAAAACCATTAATATTTTAATTTACTGTTATTTTATTGTTAAACCACGCTATTTTCATTAAAATGGATTAATTCGTTTCAAAGTTATTGCGTTTTATTCGTGTTAGGGTTTTATCGATCTCATTCTTTACTTATATATTAACCATATGTATGTATTAATTACAATAAAATTTAATATATTAAAATATGAACATATTAATATAAAATTTTAATATTAACGTATAAAATACCTGCTCTCCATTTAAAACAAATAATATTTAAGCCTAATTATTTTTCTTATTTTAATTTGTTTTTGAAACAACAAATTAATTTCTTACAATATTATGGAAGAATATTTAATAAATTTTCTGATATTTTGAAATTTTTGAGTAATAAATATATGGTACGTTTTGTTACAAATATAAATGAACATAAAACTAAAAATGAAATAAACTGGCTTCTGTGAGTAAAAAACCGGTGTATTCGAAAAATTAACCTTTGGAAAAAACTGCCAGCTGAAAGAGTAAACAACCGGGTTTTCCACCGATTGTAAATGAATGAAAAAAAGATAAATTAAACAGTGGTGTCAAGAAAAAAGACGGTCGTAAATCAGGCAACAAATGCTCTTTCAGTCATTGTGGCAAATCTAAAAGAAGCTTACCTACTATGAAGCTTTCCAAAGTCAAATACGCCATTATTTGAGGAATGGATAAAAAAGTGTGGCTTTGAAAAGGAGTTTGTGGAAAGAACTCCTGTATTATTTTTGTGTGATAGGCACTTTTTGCCAGACTGTATTGGAAAAATTTTTTTTAAAAGTGGAGCCGTGCCAAGCTTACATTTAACAGAGAGTGATGAGTCTAGAAGCATTGAACAGCAAAAATGTTCTGGAAATGAGGATAGCGATATTTATGTTCTAAGAACTCCATCAAGTAAGGGTAGGAGGTCACAATCACCACCACCTTTATGCACGAATTGCTTGAAAAATTTGAGAAATTAAGAATTCTATAGAAAACAATATTTTAATATGTTTAAAAAATTTAAAATTTCAACACAACAAAATCGTGCTTTGAAAACAAGATGCGAAAGTTTGAAGAAAAGAGTTAAACAATTAAATAAAATGGTTAAATTATCAGTATCTTTGGAAAGCGAAGTTGACAAACTTAATATAAATCCAAATGAAAAAACCTTTTGCAAAATACTAGCGAAACAAAATAGAGGAACAAACGCTCGTTGGGATGATTGTGAAAAAAAATTCGTTCAAAGTATATATTACAGATCAACCTCCACGTACTTGTTTTTACGTAACATTTTGAAATTAAACCTTCCTAGCCCTTCATCTTTAAGTCGATGGAGCGATATTAAAAATGTACAGCCAGGAAATAATGCATGCATATATAATGCACTTTTTACGACAGTTCATAAGATGAAACCTCTTGAAAGGGAGTGTGTTTTAATATTTGATGAAATATGTTTTAAGAAAAATTTGAGCTACAATGATTGTGCGGATGTTATAGATGGAGTTGTTGATCTTGGTTATGAGCGAATGGATGAAGTGGGTTCTCACATGTGCGTTTTTATGATAAGAGGAATTGTAGAAAATTGGAAATTTGTATTGAATTACTTTGTTACTGCTACTTCTGTAAAAGGAGAAATTTTGAAAACATTTTTATTATCAAATTTAGATATGCTTACTCAAATAGGATTAAAGGTACGTGCAATAACATGCGACCAAGGTGCTAACAACAGAAAATGTTACGGACTTTTAGGAGCGTCCCTAGAAAAGCCATATTTTATTCATAACAGCTTTAAAATTTACTTGTTATATGATATACCCCATATTTTTTAATCGATTCGAAATCTATATATATAAAAGTGAAACTCTGTGTGTGTGTGTGTGTGTGTTAGCTATAGACTCCGAAACTGTAAAACCGATCGGGCTCAAACTTTGGTAAGTTGTTGTACACATACCAGGGAGTGTTTATGGGTGAAAAAAAGTGGGCGGAGCCACGCCCATAAAAAATTAGTTATCAGTTTTAGCTACTTGCACTTGACCGATTTTTCTGAAACTTTGCACACATATTGAGTTGTCATGACTATACAGTATCGTATTTAGAAAAGTGGGCAGTGCCACGCCCATAAAAAAATGTATCATTTTGAGGTTCTTACACTGGACCGATTTTTCTGAAACTTTGCACACTTATTGAGCTGTCATGACTATACAGTTTCGTAATTAGAAAAGTGAGCAGTGCCACGCTCATAAAGAAAAAGTTATAGTTTTTAGCCTTGCACTTGATATTCGATTAAAATTTAGAATGCGATTAAAATTCATGAAAGGGCGTAGCAACGCGCGCCGGGATTGGCTAGTAATTTTATAAAAGGTGATTTTAAAACACCTGATGGAATAGCACGATTTGATGTTATTAGAGAGGTTTTTGAAAAAGAGCATGGAAAAGCAACAAAAATGACAAAATTGACAATATGTCATATAAACCCAACGAATTTTCAAAAGATGCGCATGAGCCTAGCTGTTCGAACTTTAAGCCATTCTGTTGCAGCTGCAATTCAATCCTGTAATGAAAACCGCCAATTTAAAAGAAGTTCAGCAGAAATAGCCTCTTCTACTTGCTCATTTATAAAAAAATCGATGGTTATTTTGACTGTTTAAATAGTAAAAATTTAAATGATCCCAACCCTCTGAAACGTGGCTTGAAGATTAATAATAAGACTTGGCAAGTACTGCAAGAGCTTATTACATACATACAACAAATTGAATATAACGGTAATAAAATATATTCCATCAGCGGACTTATCCAAACCACCAGGGATATATTGTCGTTATGTGAGGAAATGCTTAGGGAGAGCTCTAATTTACATATTGGGCCAATTCAAAGTGGTTGCATATCAGTCATATTTGTACTATTTCATATTATTTTATGCATGCATAAAATTTTTGTTAGTAATTTCCATACAAAAAATTAATATGTCTTTACACATTTGTTTCCTATGTATAAGAAATTGTTTATGTTATACTTTTAACCATACTGGGCCAATTCAAAGTAGACGCTCATATTGTACTATGTCATATAATTCATATTAATATGACTAGTGACTTTGAACACCTTTTGTTAACAAATTATGTATTTAATACAAGAAAGAAGACAAAGAGATGACGCTGTTAAAAATTGTGGGCCAATTCAAAGTAGACTCTCATATTGTACTATGTCATATAATTCATATTAATATGACTAGAGACTTTGAACACCTTTTGTTAACAAATTATGTATTTAATACAAGAAAGAAGACAAAGAGATGACGCTGTTAAATTGTATGTATACAGGAAAGAAGAAAATAGAAAATATTCACTTTGAGAGGTGAGAAGCGAAGAAATTCTCTCTGAGAGACATTGGGCCAATTCAAAGTAAACTCTCATATTGTACTATGTCATATAATTCATATTAATATGACTAGTGACTTTGAACACCTTTTGTTAACTAATTATGTATTTAATACAAGAAAGAAGACAGAGATGACGCTGTTAAAAATTGTATGTATACAGGAAAGAAGAAAATAGAAAATATTCTCTCTGAGAGGTGAGAAGCGAAGAAATTCTCTCTGAGAGACAGTATGGTTAAAAGTATAACATAAACAATTTCTTATACATAGGAAACAAATGTGTAAAGTCATATTATTTTTTTGTATGGAAATTACTAACAAAAATTTTAAGCATGCATAAAATAATATGAAATAGTACAAATACGACTGATATGCAACCACTTTGAATTGGCCCAGTGTGGTTAAAAGTATAACATAAACAATTTCTTATACATAGGAAACAAATGTGTAAAGTCATATTATTTTTTTTGTATGGAAATTACTAACAAAAATTTTATGCATGCATAAAATAATATAAAATAGTACAAATATGACTGATATGCAACCACTTTGAATTGGCCCTTGGTTTTACGTTTGCTATTTGCGCATACACCGCATGAAATCATTATTTCTGTTCTTTAATATAATTTTTAATGGCAATTGTTTTCAACGGGAAAATACACAAACACTTAAGCTAGTAAAAAAACAAACAAATTTGCCAATAACAATTCACAAAACTGGTTTCATCTCCATATTTACATAGATATGTATGTATGTATGTTGTAATTTGCTCTTTTTAATTCTCTCAACATGTGAGAATGAAGTCTTTTCTTCTTCTGATACTTCCTCTACCGCCCGCATCTGTAACGTACATTTTTGATTTTTTCAAATATACTGAGTGCAACATCTTTATAGTCTATAGTCTTTGGTTAAAGACTTCTTTAATTTATTATCAAAAAAAAAAATACTATTGAATTTATGAAATAGGTGTTCTTTTTTTTCAAAGTTGGAAAGCTGGGCGCTCTTGAAATTTGTAAACTATCAGTAACATTTTTATACAACGTATTTATTATGTATAGCATTAGTTTAACATCCATTAAAATGTATATAATTTAAACAACTAGTACTGTCATTTATAAGAAATATATCTTGTTGTGCTAGTTTATAACTAATTTTCAAATAAATAAATAAAATAAAGACAAGAAATTAAAGGAAATTACCTGGACGGATAGAAACGTATCGCATTTGAAGATTTTCATAATCCTGGAAATAATCGTGGTATAGGTGATGAACTCGGGAGAGGGTAAAAGGGGCCTTAATGCCTACTATACCTGCAGGAACTCCATAGGCAAGAGTTGGGGCCTACAACCAAGGGTGGTGAATTGGATTTACACGACGGTGGTAAGACCCATTCTAACATATGGATGTACTGTATGGTGGGAGGTATTAGAAAAGGGTTGTTATAGGAAGCTCCTCACAAAGGTCCAAAGGTGTGCTTCACTTGGCATCACTGGTGCTATGAGAAGCACACCTCAGGGGTCTTTGGACATCATTATCGGCACTATGCCTATAGAGGTATGGGTGAAGGGAATGGCGGCAAGGAGCTTGTTTAGGCTAGGTGAATCAGGGTTGGGTAGGATACTTAACATAGGCCACACTAGAATTTTATGGGAAACTGGTCTCCAGGATTGTGTGCGATGTCAGGGTAATTTGACAGACTACAAGGTCACAGAGATCAGTTTTGTTAGGACACCCCCGCTGATAATTCCGGATAGGGATTGTTGGGTAGGATCCGACAGACTGTTTGGGGGTGTGCAGTCCTTACAGATGGATCGAAGATGGATATAGGCACAGGGGCAGGTGTCTATATTATGGGAGAGAACATCAGGAGGTATTACAAACTTTCTGATAACTGTAGTGTGTTCCAAGCGGAGATACTGGCTATCTATAAAGCGACTGATCTTATATTGGAACATGTTCCAAGGGGTAGGGAGGTTACTCTATACGTTGACAGTCAGGCGGCGCTCAAGGCCTTGAAGGGACATTATGTCAAGTCTAGGTTGGTTGAGAAGTGTAGGAGGGCACTCAATAGGATCATGAACCACTTCGATGTCAGACTGTGTTGGGTACCAGGGCACAATGGAATCGTCGGCAATGAAATTGCTGACGAACTTGCGCGCGGTGGATCGGCATTGGTTTCGACGAGCGAAGAGGACATGGTGAGACCTCCGTTAGGATACTATTTTGGGCGTATCAGGGCGTGGGTATCTGACAGGACCGATATGGCGTGGAGGCACAGAAGAGACTGTAGGGTGTAAAGGCCTTTATGGCCCAGGTTAAACTCAGCGGACTCTACGGTTCTTCTGGGTAAGGTATGTCTGAGGGCCACTATTGGGGTTTTAACAGGGCACTGTCCTGTAAGGGGTAGGATTAGTAAATGGGATCGCGACACTCCGGATTATTGTAGGATGTGTGAGGATGAGGAGGAGTTGGAAACTGTGGAACACATTGTCTGTCACTGGCCAAGGCTACATAATCACAGGCTAAAGAGGTTAGGTAAACGATTCCACGATGAGTTGGAATCAAAGTGCAAGCTGGGGAATATTATCGGATTCATCATGGAGATCGGGTGGCTAGTGAACATGCAATGGGGCTCGTAGAGAATATGTTTTTCTTTCTTCTATTTTACTATTTTACTAACTTTTTTATTTTTATTATTTTCTCTTGTACTATATCTTTGGAAACTTTCTCTCTCTCTTTTCTATCCTTAATACATGAAAGGGTAACGCAATGGACCTTATTGGTCTCCGAGTGTGGGTGTAGGAGACAGATACTGCTTTCTGCATCCCCCTTTCCTACCTACCTAGGTGATGAACAGTAAGTGGATATGGATTTTTTCGTGCATCTTTCATTAGCTCAATTAACTCAGAGGGCAAATTAATATTTTTATTATTAATTTTTTTTGTATTGATGAGTGGGTGAAATCGCATTCCATTTAGGTATGTCCCACGATTAAGTATTTATGCTCAATGGTAACATTATTTTCTACACAAACGAAAGTAAGGCATTGAACAATACAACATTTCTGTTTTGATAGAAGCATCCATCAGATATATTACAAAATGATATACATACATTTGGCGTATTCAGCATTTTTTTTTTATGATCTACTACAATTGTGGCGAAGCAATTAGATTTCCTTCTGTTTCATCCTACACGTAGTTTTCAGACTTATGAGTTATAACATTATAAATATAAAGTTGTTGTAAAGTTGCGCACCTGGAGTTTCATTTTGTAGTACGATGCATTCGCCTTTAACTGCGGCATTAGTTTTAAGGCTTGCATATCCATGCATAATAGCGATAGTAAGCCCTCCTTAGCATTTTTATTATCATGTTTTTTTCCTATCTCATATCCTTTATTTGCATTCTGTGAAAGTCGTATTCTTTTTGTGATGTATTCTTTGACTCAAACGATACACAGGTGTCACACATACATACATATCGTTTCTAGGTTTAAAAAATTAGGTTTTTTTTCTTCAAGAATCCTATGAAATTAGGAAAACCACAATCTTGGTAATAAACTTCATACACAGATGTATAAGAATTTTTCGGAAAAAATAGAACAATGTCGAATTGAAGCTTTTTTACAACATTTTATGTGTACCCAGGTTTCATTTTTCTTGCCTTTCTGTAAACGATTTTGCCTTTTGAAAATCTTCATATTCCTTACCGTTCATACGACTTTTCTTCTTTTTTGTTAATTTTTTTAGGAACTTCATATTTGCCTCAAAATTATTTTCATTTATGGAATTTTAACACTTTTTATTGCGTTTTAACACTTTTTTATTTTCTTTGCACTTCTAACAATAAATAAAATGTAATAAAACACAAAAAACAACAAATCAAAAGTTTCTGTTTCTCTCTCTTTAAAGTTTATCCACCCCTTACATCGATGATCACTGCCCCAATGCGTTACCTTTTACGAGCAAATACAAATTTTATATGGACAACGCAATACTAGAATGCTTTCGATCATATGGCATCTCTGCCGCAATCCGTTAACATCGTGTTATTTGTTTACTCTAAATTGCTAAGCCAATTTTATTAATTAAAAAGTCAATAAGAATAATATTTTAAGTGTGTATTTCGGACAATGTTGTCGCAAAAAAGAAAGAAGCATTGGGGTAATCACCCTAAATTTAAGCCTAAAACATCAGAAGTATAAAGCAGTAATGCAAATAGATTTCATCTACTTGCAAAAGAAGAAGAGGAAGAACATGATACTCACAAGGAGAAAATACTACCAATTGAAGTGGACTCTGTCCATAGTTTTTCGTCAATTTTTGGACTATTGGAGAAAGGTATATGTTCAAAAGAATGTCCATTGGAACAAAGATAATATCTACTTCAAGGTCACTTTTTGATGAGCCCTTAAATTTACTAAAATTCAATCCGCTGTTTGAACCGGCCCATAAACCGGGAGGGTCAATCCGCTTCTTTTAGCAGACCTGAAAGCGGGAGAAACTTGTTCTCTCTTACTATTTTCTAAGCGAATAATATCCCTTATTTTTATACCCTTCACCTGTGGTGCACAAGGGTATATATAGCTTTGTCATTCCGTTTGTAATTTCTACAATTTTCATTTCCGACCCCATAAAGTATATATTTTCTGAAAGCTTATGAATAGAGGAGTCGATTAAGCCCTGACCGTCTGTCCGTCTATCAGTCTGTCCGTCTGTCCGTGTGTTGGTTGAAATCAACTTTTAGAAGCAACTATATGTTCCTCAGATCTGTATATAGTATCAATCTCTTGGAAATATCCAGGAATGAATCGCTATTGAAATTCAGCACAATCGCCCCATAACTTTCTGAGATATGAGCAAAAAACCACGACCACCTCGTTTTTTTTCACAATTACAACAACAACATACATACATACATACATGTAAAAAACATACCAAACAAAAAAAATTACAAAAAAAAAAATATTAAAAATAAGAAAAAAATAATAAAAAAAAACTCCAAAAAAAAAAAATTTTTAAAAAAATTTTTCTAAAAAAATTTTTTAAAAAAATTTAAAAAAAAATATAAAAAAAATAATTAAATATAAATAATATATTAAATAAAATAAAATTTTTTTGGCTCAGCTGGGATTCGATGCCACATTTATTCTAACGTGTACGTATGCACGTATTTTATATTGGATGAATGGTGATACAAACAATTGTTATTGCATGACTACACGTTGTGAAGGGTATATAAGATTCGGCACGGCCGAATATAGCACTGTTACTTGTTAATATAACATTTGAGGCAACTGTTATTGAAGTAAAAAGAGTACGCTTGAACCTTGGGTCCAATATGGTGGCTATATAAATATTTTTTTAAATTTTTTCTTCAACCTCTTTCAGAAGCCCTAAAGTTGGCAAGGGAGATGATTGATGCGTCATTTGACGGACTAAATTTAAAATAGGATTGGCTAAGCTTGACTTCATAAAAAAAATGATGGTGAAAAAGCATCTGATGCATGCAGTAATGCCAGCCAGTATTGTTGAAGTCTAAAATTTATAGAGCTCTAAAAATATCGAAAGATACTAAAAACGATATTTGTAAATCAGAATCGATGTATTGATATATCGGTTTTTGAAATATCGACGATATATATAGATTTCTTTTTTTCTTATAGAAAATATTTTTTTCTTATAGAAATTTTTTTATATTTAGCGTCTAAATTTCTTGATCTTTTTTATTGATTATATATGATTTTTATCCAAGCTTGAGATCAACTTTTTTGTTTTTTTTTATAAAAATTATTTATAAGTAACCAATACTTCGCTACCAAACAATATCTTCAGGGTAATATGTACATATACAAATTTTATAAAAACAAATTCAAAACAATTTCAAATTGAAAAACTATTTTGTATAAAGGCGGGAAAATATTTTTCAATATAAACAATTTTTGAAATATACAAACAAACAAAAATAATTCATTCACATATTAAATAGTAATAATTTACAAAAATAACGGTAGTCTAATAGTATAGATGGCGGACCCTTTAAAATAGATATTTTTTTTTTTCTTAAATATCAAAATTTTTGCCCATTTCCTACTTAACTGAGATTTGAAAATGCGTTCATACAGTTTGTATTGGTGTAAAAAGACGAGGTGGTCTATGTTTTTTTTATCATATCTCAGTTGTTTTACAGCGATTTTTCTAATTTTCAATACCAATCTGCTCCTGAACATTTTTGATATTTTGGCATGGAAATGATGTCGGAAAATTGTAAAAATTTCACTCGGAATGACAAACCTATATATGCCCTTACACTCACTGTGAAAGGTATAAAAATTGCCACAATAGATTTACAACTTATCTTATTCTATTTATGAAAATACAAATGAAATTATGTATGTTGCTACACGCTTCAGAACAGCTGGACTGACTTCGGATTTTTTTTGAATTCGAGAACTACTGAAATGATATAGTCAATATTAATGTTGGGGCTAGCGATGCGGTGTTGGTTCAGCTAATAGTTTTAATATTTTGATCAAAAGGATTATTAATACATACAATTACAAATGGTAATTACCTGATATAGAACCAATAGCCCAGCAAAGTGTGTTCAAATTTTTCCATGAAAATTCGGTACCATTAACTTGATTTAAGAGCTTCATTGTCATAATTTGTTCAGTATCACCATAATCCAAATGTGTTAAAAACACTAAAGCTTCGCGCATATTTTTATACATATTAATAGCATTTGTGTCTTTCATAAATTCACGGACGACTTCACCATTTTCATTTTCAACAACAAGCACTTCTTCCGGCTTCGCCATGCGTGAAATCATAATATATCGAACTTTTGACAATATTTCCGAATAAAAACGTCGTCTTGGAAAGGCAGCACTACGTCTGGCCAGAGTTTGGCCCAAATGAACATTTGATCCAACTCCAAATGATTCACTGGTATACAAGTCTTCTACTAGGCTATTCCAATATTCTAAGCAAATTTTGAAAACTTCAACTTCTTCAACTTCAGATATCATTACCAAGTAAAGTAATGCTTGATTTAAATAATCGACATATTTTACGTCTTCAACCAGCTTGCCGTGTTCTTTAAGAAAAGTACATAAGAACACAGCCAAATTTTTAACAAATTCTTGTTCGCTATCATTGCCATTAGCATAAATATGATTCATGTTTGAATTTTGATTAATCATTTGATCTAGCTGGGTCATAGTGTCTTTAAAAAGATTTGCAAAGTTTTCGTTGTAATCCGGAACAGTGAGACCAGCAATTTCAGAAAGACATTTAAGCGTTACGTTCCTAAACATCGGAACGCTAAGGAATTTAAAAATTAGTGTTTCAATTAAGGTTGTCTCAAAAATGTAACCCAACGGTATCCAGTTGAGAAAACGCAAAAGTGTTTCTAGTGTAACCTGTATAAGTGGGGCGTTCATTGAGCTTTCCAGAACAAAGGAACAAAGCTGAAATATTTGTGAAAACTCTGAGCACATTGTGTCCTTTAAATGTTTAGCTTTTGTTTGCGTTATCTGTCCAGAAGAGAAGTCAAACACTTCTTCACTTAAGTTTTTGAGAATAATCATATTGTTTTTGCATAATGACTCATTTGTTTTTGAAGCACCCACAATATCGCTAATAAACGTTTCCCAATTGCGTGGCCATTCGCGCTTCAATATCTGCACCAATATTATGTTCAACTTGTTTAAATATACCTTGTTTGTCTCCATAGTAGCCGCATCCGATGAGGTTTTTATTATAAGACCAACCACATACTTTTTTATACCTTCGCATTGATTACGGGGTAAAATTTTCCAGCGAGTCTTGATCACCTCCTCTAGAATTTGTAATGCATAATATTTCGTGTGTTGACTTTGTGAAAACTCTAAAATGCTATCAACACGAGTCCATGCATCCGGATGCTCTTTAAGTGTAGTGAGTATATCTTGCGCTAGACGTAGCTGCTCACCTTGCGATTTATATAAACACTCAACAATGCGGTCAAGAAGACCGATGTCAAGCTTTTGTGAGAAATCTAGCAATTTGCTAGCTTCATCTGTTGTAAGCATTGCCATTGCCTTATAGTAAAAGCAACGTTCTCTTTGACGTCTTGTGCGGTCTGCGTAAATTTTGTCCAGGTATTTTTATACTGAAAAAAAAAATATTGCACGTGGGTGTGGTGCTGATCACTTTTTATCCAAATACCAATAAAAAAAATAGTGTCCCTTTTTCTGAAATATATAAAATAAACATTAAAAGTTTTATTCACTTATATCGGCTGAAAAACAAAACGTTTATTTAGTGGTTTAAACACAATACTTTTCTCCGTCGTAATGACGGTAGCAATAGCAGTAATGTAAAATTTCGGGTTAGTACACAACTAAAAATGCAAGAACACTAAGCTTTGATGAAGCGTTTTTCCTTTATAATTTAGTTAAATGTATATTTGCTATATTTAATCACGATTTAGTTTTAAACATTAAAAACATTCAATCGCAATCACCTTTAAATGTTTTTTTTTAATATTCGAAAAGTATTTTCTCCAGACATGTACTCACCAACTCTAGGCTTTCTGCTTCTTCTATACGCAGATAGAAAAACGAAACACAGTCAGCACTAAGGGCAAACAATCAGTAAAATATTTGCGCAAATTTTTCGAAAAAATTTTCATAAAGATTTGGAAACTTTAATAAAACAATTAACTTTCGTTTACTTTTTAAAATTGCAAGATTTCAACTTCTTCGCAACTACAACAATTTCTCCATATGCTGTAGTGTGAAACAGTGTTTCTTTTTTTATAAATAACAGCGTCCCCAGACAACGTTGATAAAAAACGTACATGCTATTCAACACCTTTATTAGGATTAGTAAGTAATAACTATGAATAGTGAAAATCGCTCAATTAATTATTCAATTAGTTGTATGCACTGTTGTCAGAAGTGCAGATTTACCGGCCTTTTCAGATATTGTAAGACCCCTTTCTGGCTAGGCAAGTATTGTGTTTACATTCGAAAGGGGAAAGGTCGGGTTAAGAGGAAGAAACTTGCTCATATTTGAGTACACACTTGCCTGTACTCGGCAAGTACGAGCAATTTTTATTGAGAAACCAAAAACAAAAAAGAAATGTGAAAAAATTGAAAGCAAACAAGAGTGCTATATTCGGTTGTGCCGAATCTTATATACCCTTCACAACGTGTAGTCATGCAACAACAATTGTTTATATCACCATTTATCTCATATTATCTCATATTAAAAAACATACCATTGCAACTCACCAGCATCTCATAAACAATAACTACAGAAACATATGTCAACACTGTGGATCAACTCTTACAGTAGAGCACATCCTAACAACCTGTCCTAATCTTAAATATCTTCAAACAAAATTCTTAGCAAATAATGGTCTAAACGCTCTTATAAAACCAACAAAAAACAACATCCGAAATATATATAACTTTATTTCTAACATTAAAATTAACATTTAATTTACTAATACCAACGAATAGCTGATGGCCTTGGCTGCTAATGCTTACACTTCATATATTAGTCTTATATTTACCTATAAGCCTAATATGAAATAAATAAATAAATAAATAAATAAAAAACATATATATATATGTAAAAACATAAATTAAAAAAAAAATTTGAAATAAAACAAAAAATATATAAATAATATATATAAAATAAAAAAAAAATTTTGGCTCACTTTTACCAGCATACCACGTTTGTATGTATATGTTGTTGTTGTGAAAAAAAACTAAGTGGTCGTGGTCATATCTCAGTTGTTTATGTACCGATGTGTCTGATTTTCAATACCGATCTATTCCCGAATATTTCTGATGTTTTAATATCGGGTTCAGGCAATGTCATGGGGCTTCAGAGTGTTGATTCCAACAAAATGATAATTGTAGAAATTTCACATGGATTGACGAACCTATATATACACTTTTTCACTGTGTGAAGGATATAATAAGTAAAAGAGAACGAAACTTGGGCAAGTTAATTGCTGAGTCTGAACATGAGAGCAAGTTCAAAGGAAAATAAAAGAAAATAAAAAACTAACTTGCGCAAGAGACTTGCCTAGTCAAAAAGGGGTCTAATAACCTTTTTACACTTGCTTACATCTTAGTGGAATGTGTGGAAAATGTTAAAAATTAAAATAAAAAAAAAATTTGTTTACATTTGCAACATCTTTCATCCGTCACAATATTTATTTTACATGTTTGCGCAAATAAAAATTAAAAAAATGTTTTTTAAAAATTCTGTATTAATAGTATTAGTTATTGCCCTTGGAAATCTACTATTATTACAATATGCAGATTTCGTTAAATTTTGTGAGAGTATGAAAATAATTAATATATATTATTTTATACTACATATATCAAGTCCACTCGTATGTATTTTTTTTTTTTTTTGCGATTGTATATTTTTTCTAGTGATGGCATGTATTTTTTACAGCAATTCCTAGTGAAGACACTAAAATAATTGAAAGATGTTGAGTGGAAAAAAATTGAGTTAGGAACATCTTTAAAAGACGTTGATAAATGTTGACACACAAACACGTGCAATTGATATGGGAAGATGTTTCCATCTTGCTGATTTGATAAAAGATGTGAGCAAGTGTAAAAAGGCTATAAATCTAAAATTACAAAATTAGATTTGAGGATTTATGCAAGGATAAGAAATTTTTTTAAAAATTCCTTTACCTATCGTTTATGCATGAGAGTAACAGCAGTGTTACCAGTAGCGGATATGAAACAATGCTAAATCGACTAAAATAATATGCTAAAATGTGCTAAGTGCAGAAAAACAAATTGCGATGAAATTTTTTAACTACTACATATTTTTTATTAACAACAACATATCAACAACATATTTTTATTTTATACTTTGAGTTTTATTGAATATAATACATCTAGTAATTTTGATATTTATTACAAGTATTTTTTCCTCAATAATAATAATTGTTTCTTTGAATTCTTAAAAAATAAATAGTTCAAGTCGGAATAATTTTATTTTGTATATATTAAGCATAATTTTGTGACCTCATGTCCTTAGTACATTCTCCGACTCCTAATTTGGACCAAGCAACCCCAGATAATCATGATATAATTGGACATGCAACACGCAGTCTTCTGCAGAACGATCCAACAAGGTATCAAAAAATAGCAACTACATCCATAACAATACAAAAACTTCCACCATTTTGGACTGAACAATCGTAACTATGGTGCAATCAAATTGAATGATTATTCCAACTCTCACGAATTTCTCGGGATGAAATAAACTATTCTCATGTTGTTGCCAGTTTAGATTCGTCGTATTTAAAATTTATTATTGACATATTATTATTTCCACCAACAATAAATAAACATGAGTCTATTAAAAAAACCGTCTAATGAATTATTTTTCAATCTCTGAAGAAGCTAAACTTAAAAACTTGTTAAGCGGATTGGTTATTGGAGATCAGAAGCCATCTCATTTCTTACAAACAGTGAAAGCATTGGAAGTTGGTAACGACGTTGGTGATAAAGTACTTATAACTCTTTTCTTGGAACAACTTCCAGAAAATATACGATAACTTTTGGCAAATAGTAATTTGACACTTAGACAATTATCATTGCAAGCAGATAAGATCATGGAAATTGTGTGTCCTCAGTTGAAGTAAAATGAGAACCCTATCATGCATGAATAGAAGTATTGAAATACTGACAATAATTTATATATATATATATATATATATATATATATATATATATATATATATATATATATGACACACGCTGTTCAGAATAATATATAGAAATATAAAAAGAAACAATAAACTCTCTGCTGTATTACTAAAAAATACCAACGTGTTTTTTGTCAACTCGCATATCAAAACTGCAAATTAAAACTTAATTATATAAATAAAAAACATAAAAATAACAGGTTTTGGGCCCAGAGCTGACAAACAAACGTAAAAATAATTAAAACAGTAAAAGAAAGTAAAACAATTAAAAAAAATTAACATAACCTGAAACAAAATGGAAAAATAGGAATACTCTGAAATACAAAGATTGAATGGCGAAGAAAATTTTGCCATGTGGAAATTCCAAGTAGATATTTTACTAAAAAGTGAAGGCCTGTACGAAGCCGTGTTCAACGAAAAATCTAAAGAAAAGATCGACCAGAAAAAGGATGCTCAAGTACAGAAGATCATTATGTGCACTATAAATAAAAAATTACTTCATCTATTAATGAGCTGCGAAAGTGCGACACAAATGTTTGAAAAACTATATGCAATTTTCATGAAATCTTCTGAACAACAAAAATGTGACTTAATGCAAGAGCTGTTTCAGTATACGTATAATAAATCAAAGGATATGACACATCACATAAGCGCAATAGAAAATCTTGCTTACAGACTAAAAAACATTGGGGAAAAAATAAATGACAACATGATAATATCTAAAATACTATCAACCTTACCCGAAATCTACAATACATTTGCAACAGCATGGGAATCTACAACAGAATCAGATAAAACACTTTCTAACCTCGCTGCTCGATTATTAACCGAAGAAAAAAGACTAAATAATATTACACATGAAACAAAAGAAGCGTTTTTCAACAAAATTTACACAAACAAAAATAAAGAATACCTTGATCATAAAGCAAGAGAAAGGTTTTGCCAAATTTGTAAAAGAAACAACCACAATGAAGGGATTGTTACTATAAAACACAGTGCAAAATTTGTAAAAAATCCAACCACCTGGAGAAAGACTGTTACTTTAAGAAGAAAAAAGTACTAAAGAAAAAAACAGCATTACTTACTACTAACGAGACAAAGTTAATAAAAAGAAAAGAAGAATTTGTGATGGACTCTGGCTGCACAGCACACATGATAAATAATGAAAATATATTAAAAGAAGTAAAGGAAGACAACACACATATCTGTACAGCTAAAGTAAACGACACATTAAAAGCAGAAAAAAAGGGAAAATAGAAACAGATGATTTTATTATAAAAAATGTTATATATGTACCCAACTTAAACAAAAACCTATTGTCAGTCAATGCCTTAACGGAAAATAACGCTCAAGTAACCTTTACAAAACATAACGTTATAGTAAAGAAAGAAAATAAGCAAATATTGAAAGGTCGTAAGAATGAAAACGGATTATATACAATAAACCTAAAACTAGATCAAAAGGAAGAAGAATCATATGCAACATTCAAAACCAATGCAACTGAATGGCATCGGAAACTAGGCCATCAAGGTAAAGATAAAATGAAGAAAATATTACATATGGTTGAAGGAATGCAAGTAAGTAAAATTGAAATTGATAACATGCCTGATTGTGAAGTGTGCTTAGAATCAAAACAAACTAGATTTCCTTTTAACTCAAACAGAGCAAAAGCCAAAAAACCATTAGAAATTATATTTCACCAATTTCATGGAATAATAAACGATACATATTAACTGTCATAGATGATTATACTAACTATGCTAAATTATACCTACTTACCAATAAGAACGAAACCTTTGAATATTTAAAAATGTATATTAGGGAAGCTGAACGACAGATTGACCTCAAAGTAAAAACGATAAGATGTGACTGTGGTGGCGAATACATTAGCAACGATATGAAAACCTTTTGTCAACAAAGTGGAATTATACTTGACTACACAATACCACATAGCCCCCAACTCAATGGAAAAGCTGAGAGGTACAATCGAACACTTTTTGAAAAAATAAGAGCCATGCTATATGACATATGTTGATAAATATTTCTGGAGTGAAGCAGCAAAAACCGCTACATACTTATTAAACAGAATACCCGCAGAGGGGCAGAATAAAACACCAATAGAAAAATGGACTGGCAGAAAACCAAATTTAAAATACCTTCAAGTTTTTGGAAGCGAAGTATACAGTAAAAACTTACAGTACTTACATAAATTAGACAAACGTAGCAAGAAATACATCATGATCGGATATACACCTATTGGATATAAACTATGGGATGAAGAGCAGCGCAAAATAATTGAAAGAAGAGACGTAATATTTTTAAACAAAAGATCTTATAGAGATACTGATAATAAGGACAACATAATTAAATTGGTAACGAAGAACAATATAATACAGGAGGAGAACAGAGAAGTAGAGAGAGAGTCGGAAAGTGAAGAAGAAGAAATACAAACTACAAACAGAGAAGTAGAGAGAGTCAGAAATTCAGGAAATGAAGAAGAAGAAATACAATCAAAATACAGTGAAACACAAAGTCCAGAAAAAACTGCAACAAGAACAGGAAGAAAAATAACGAAACCAACTTACCTGAAAGATTACGCAACGAATATAGCTTATTGCCTAATTACACAAAAGGATGTACCTGAAACCTACGAAGAAGCAATTAAAAACTTAGAATGGAAAGAATCTATTAATAAGGAATTAACAGCATTAAAAAATTTGGAAATTTGGAAACTTGGGAAGAAGCAATACCTCCGAAAGATAACAAGCCCATAGATACAAAATGGATTTTCAAAATTAAAGAAGATGGAACAAAAAAGGCAAGGCTGGTGGCAAAAGGCTTTTAGCTGAAAAGAGACGAACGTAATGATATTTTTTACTCACCTGTAGCACGAGTGTCAACGATTAGAATGTTTTTTTCAAAAGCTGTAAACGAAAATCTACCTATGATACAATTAGATGTTCCAACTGCTTTTTTGAATAGCGTGCTTAAAACAGAAGTATACATAAACCCACCTCCAGGATTATCATGTAAGAAAAGATCTCTTAAACTGAAACGTGCATTATATGGATTGGAAGAATCACCTAAATGTTGGAATGAAACCATTGATAAATTTGCAAAAGGCTTATTTGACAGATGTTGTAGAGAAATTTGTCAAATAAGCCTTCAATAAACCTAAAATATTTTTTAAGAATATGGCCTTTAATCGGATAATTGTTCGGTTATGATGGGAAAGAATAATTGTTTGCAGGCTCTGCTTAAAGAAGTTGAATTTGAATTTAGTGTTTGGCTTCAGGTAAATACTTTATCATCATTAATTTGATCTCAGGATTTATTAAAATCTAACTCAAAATGTTATGACAGTGATGTCTTTAAAATAATTACCCAAACAAATGTTACAAATACAATTTTTGTAAACGAGGTTTTACTAGAATTTTATAACTACATATCGATGCCTTACTTCCTCAACCTTGTATCTTAAAAAATACGGTTTTGACATTTTCATATCAAACGATTGTTTTATGCTTTAACTAAAAAAGATTAGTATATTATTACTGCTAATATACATAAATACAATCAATTCCTTAATAATTCCATTTAAACTTTTAACCAAACACCGAAGTATAAAAAGATTAACCGTTTTTCTTTTCTATCCTGAAAAATTTTATTTTTTAAGATAAGATGTTGAGGAAGTAAGGCATGGATATATTTAATGTTATTTAACAATATATATTAAATATATCCCTATTTTGGAATAATTATTTAACATTACATATATGTATGTATATTTAATAAATAATAATCCTACTATAATGTTGTGTGTTTGGATATTTATTACTCAATCAAGCAAAAACGGCTGAACGGAACTAAATGAAATTCGGCACATAGATAGATAACAACCTAAATTAACACATAGGCTACTTTTTATCGCGATAATAACGCGAAGTCGTTGGCAAGCTCATCATAACACACCCTAGTTTGTGTTGTATATATTTTTGTTTTGTTGTTAATACTAAATCTACCTTTCATCCCGATAACTACGCAGACGAAGTCGCGGGCACAAGCTAGTCTTTATATATAATTTATCTGTATAAGTTTTTTAAATATTGAAGTTCGAAAATTTTTTATACATATGTATATAATAATAAAACTGAATAAATGGATTTCATTTTTTTAAATATGTAGACATGACATGTTTGTTATGGCACTTTTTAAAATGTTTTGGCACTTTTTAGCTAAAACTTTGGCACAAAACTGAAAATATAAATTAAAAAGTGAATCATTTTTTTGGCTTAAGTTCATTTATTCTATTATTTAGTTTTATAATTCAAATTAAATTAAATTGCAATCATTTTTAGGAATATTGTTTAATATTATCTCCGATATTAGCTGAATGCATTTTTTTATCGATATACTACTATGTAATTTTTAAAATTCCCATATTGTATGTTACAATTCAATGAAATTTGAATTAGTGAATCATGATATTAATTTTCGAATTTGTTGAATTTTTACTTCACCCATCAAATTAAATTTTTATTTAACATGTTCATATTCTTTTATATTCGTAACACATTTTCATTATCCTTTGGCTGGAATTATGGAAAGCAAGGTTGTATTTTAATTTTCATTTTTATAAGTCCATCTAGGTGATAGATACTGAACAATGAATTCTTGAATGTCATTAGCACCGTGCCATGGGTATTATAATTATATATTAATATTTTATTCGAACTTATTCTATATATTAAATTTTAATGTGAATCATTTTTATTTTGGGTTAAGTTCATTTATTCTATTATTTAATTTTATAATTCAAAATCAATTAAATTGCAATCATTTTTAGGAATATTGCTTAATATTATTTCCGATATTAGCCGAGTGGAATACATTTTTAAAACCAGCTACGATTTTTTTTTTATTAAAACTTAATAATTTTATCAATATCGTTAACAGAGTTATGAGAATTTACATATAGTATTACAACAATTAACATCTGATTAATTAAATAAAGAAACTACTAATATCACAGTTTAAAGGAAAAGTTGTTCATAAAAAACCTCGTATCAACTTAGAAGTCATAAGAGATTTAAAACAACCACTGAAATGTGTCTTTTAAACAATAGATCCTTAAATAAAAGTTTTTTTGTCAAGGATAACTCCTAAATATTTAATTTTGTCCCTCAATGGAATAATTGTTCCCCTAGAGGATAAATATCTAGTAGAAAAACGTTTTTGCGATTTGTTGAATGGAAATATAATTGCTTGAGTTTTATCGTCATTGACTTTTATTTTCCATTTGTCATAGTATTTACGAATTAATTTAACATTATTTTCCATTCTCCTAATTATCGCATTCGACACTTTACCGCTCTCTCTTCTTAGAGTAACATCAGATGTATATATGGAGTATAGTAAAGGGGATAATACTGATCCTTGTGGCAAGCCCGCAGGTATTTGCCTTTCACTAGAAAATTTGTTATTGACAGATACAACAACGTACGTTTATTTAAAAAGCTTTTTATAAGTTTTTGTAGATAATTTGGAAAATGCAACGTATATAAATTATACACTAGTCCATCATGCCAGATTGAGTCAAAAGCTTTTTCGATATCAAGAAAAACGACTTCAGTACTTTTTCGCTTTCTTTTATTACATTTAAAAAAGTTTACAACTCTTTTAAGTTGATGTGCAGTGGAGTGCTCTTTTCGAAAACCAAATTGTTCTTGATATATGATATTATTGCAATTTGAAAAATATAACCAGCTACGATTTCATCATCAGCATATACTACTATGTAATTTTTAAAATTCCTATATTGCATGTTACAATTCAAAGAAATTTGAATTAGTGAATCATGATATTAATTTTAAAATTTGTTGAATTTTTACTTCACCTATCAAATGACATTTTTATTCAACATCTTCGTATTCTGTTATATTCGTAATATATTTTCGTTATGCTTTTAATATCCATTCTTAAAAATGATTGCAATTTAATTTAATTATTAGATAAGAGTAAATCACATTGATGTACCTAAAACCGCTATAATTACACCTTTCGGACTTTGAGTTTCACAAAATGACGTTTGGTCTTAGAAATTCAGCCCAAACTTTTCAAAGGTATATGGATGGATTGACGATGTTTTAATAGCATCGAAAAACGAGGAAGAACATAAAAAACATTTAAAAATTTTATTTTAATATTTTAAAAGTTATGGTTTCATAATTAATCCTGGTAAATGCAGATTTTAATTAAAATGTATTGATTTTCTTGGTTTTAAGATTATTTCTGGCGGTTTAAAACCATCAGAAGAGAAGGCTAAAAGTTTAATTCGATATCCGAAAAACGATTTTTAGCCATGATTAATTTTTACAAAAAATTTATGCCAGGTGCTACAAAAACTCAAGTAGAACTTATTTCCACCACCTGGATGACTATCTTGCCGCGATGTGGTGGCTTAAGTGTCAACTGTGGATCTATCTTGGGGCTCGACCGCTGATAGTTGGGGCATTACAGCTCCTCTATGGACAGTCATTCTATCAAGATATATTACAAAAGGTTGGCATAACGAAAGGTCATCTAATCCCATCCCTTCATCCTTTCCTATGTCATAATCCCGTCCATAAGCCTCTCATATCCCCCACTTTTAAGGTCAAGGTGGTTGAGAGCTGTGCCAAGGACCTGAATGGCTAGTTAGTGGTAAAAGAAACTAGTCGTTAACAGCTTCCCTCTGATGCCGATGGCAAAGGTCAGTTGTACTTTAGCCTAGTCCGCGCAATCCGTCACTGTGCGAGACGGTCGTTTTCATTACGGACTACTCGTGGGAATAAATCTGGAAAATTTTAAAGAAAAACAAAAGGATGTAAGAGAAGGAGTTAGTGTAGGGGATATCACTGACTGCTCAGGAGGTTCAGTGTCAGATTCGGACTCGGACCTTTTGGGTATTCACAGGGATATTCTGCCACAGGAGAGTCAGTTAGTTACAGAACTGACAATGATAGAGGAGATTGGCTCCTTAGTCGACTCCCTGTCGCGTACGGGGGCCTCTGAAAAACTTGGCGATCTGGACTTGGGATCTGGGGATGAGCATGAGATAACTGTGATCTCAGCTCATTGCCAGGACCAGGAAACAGTAGCGCCGGTTTCGGGGGTCACACTCGAGACAGTGAGTGGGTTGGTGAGTGAATCTAATAGTATTGTTTGACAGGATGCGACAGAACAGGTCGCTTCTGTAGGACGATTCGAGAAAGCCAAGAGTGGTGTAAAGGTCTCCTTAGCCTTTCTGGAAAAGATGGCTAAGAAGGACTCTACACTACCCGACGGGCGGGATAGGTATCTGCTCAGGAAGCACCGGAACAGCGTGGATAGATTCGAACAACAGTCCCTCAGCATACTCCGCTGTTGTCTCCTTTATGGATATGTTGATGAAGGGGGTAAAGAGTATACCACCTAGTCCTCTTAATAGTGACAGTTTGGTTACAATTAAGGGAGCTAGGCCTGGTGACAATTTACCCTCTACCAGCCGCGTGATGAAGGCTGGAAAGGTCTTAGTGATCTCCGGAGGTGATGTTCAAAAGGGACTCGACAAAGGAGTATCAATTGGGTCTAACCAGTCTTCATCTGCAAGGGAATCTGTTAATCGCTGTCCAAACCCTATGAAAAGCTCCAGAACAGGGGGCGTAAAAAGGGTGAGGTCTAGTGATGAACAGAAACCCCCTGCGGCTAAGAGGGTTGTCATTCTGTAGGCAGCTCTCTTGTTGATCACCGCAAGGAGATAAGCAGGAGAGCTGGCTCCAGAGAGGATCAGCCCTCGACATCGAAGAAGCTGAAGGCATCGTCGAGTAAGGACGGTATTCTGGCAGCTGTTATTGATCGCACTGATTCGGATGGTAAGATCAGTGTTGAGAGATGGCAGGTGGTAGAAAACAAACTTCTCGATGAAATCTTCAGCGTGAAGGAACGGCATGATGAGGTAGCGTTCAGAGGGACCGATTGGGCAAGGGGTGTCAAGACCGTCAGTTGCGGTAATCAAAAAACCTTTGAGTTTTTGAAGGCTGCAATCATCAGTTGTGGCAGTGCTTGTCCTGACGCCAGTCTGGATGTTATACCAGCGTCGGAACTGCTATTGAGGCCAGTGGTCACAGTGTGGATTCCTCCTCCTCTTAAAACGGTGGAGGTCATACTGGGAGTGCTGACCAATCAGAATGAGGGTCTCGATACGAGCCAGTGGAAGCTGATAGCTTCTATGGGCTGTAAAGAGAACCAGAGGAGGGACTTTCGGTTCGCAGTAGACCAAGAGTCCTTAAAAAGCTGGAGTCGATGAAAGGGGTTGCTATTTTCGGGTTAGGATCTATCAGGTTTAGATTTTCTAAAAATGATAGATCCAAAGAGGGTGAAAGTGGTGCAGATAAATTTCCATCACTGTGAAGCAGCCTCAACCGAATAAGCAACCCATCTCATTGACAAGGCCGTGGACGTGGCTTTCAAGAGCCCTGGTTGAGTAAAAACCGGGTAGTTGGATTAAAGGTCACGGGGTATACGCTATTCGTACCCCACTCCTGTGAGAAGGTACGAACATGTATAATGACAAAGAGTAAATATAAGTGTATGATTTCTCATTCTTTCAGCAATGGTGATCTGACGGTCGTGACAGGAGAGGCCATGGACAGAACGGTCCTGGCACTTGCATCGGTATACTTGCCGTATGAGGCTATAGACCCTCCTAGTGAGAAAGTTAGGGAGTTGGTGGAATACTCAGGCAGAAAGGGCCTGGTAAGAGGTAAGTCTACGTTCGATTTTATTATTGCTAGTAATCTCTATATCTGTAATAGGGGAAATACGCCAACATTAAAGACTAGGGATAGGGAGGCAGTAATAGATATAACGTTGACGAACCATAGGGATTTAGTAGAGGACTGGATGGTAGATTTATGTTGTTCCTTCTCTGACTACAGTCGTCTATTCTTTAGTCTTGTCTTTGAAAGGTCAAAAAGGCGTCCGTATAGAAATCCGAGAAGGACGAATTGGGATTCTTTTTCGGGACTAGTGGATGATAATCTTAGGGTTATGCGTGATTGGGAGTCGTCTCCGTCAGGTGTGGAGCGCTTTGTGAGCACCTTCACGGAGGTTTTGACTGTTAGCTTTGAGCGATCTTGCCCCCTGAACTTTCCGGGACGGTGGAGCTAGGGGCTCAGCGAGCCAGTGTCAGAAGGCTGTTCAATAGGGCGGAGTATACGCGTAGGGAAGATGATTGGAATAACTATAGACTAGGTTATAATAGATATAAGGGGGATATAAGAAGGGCGAAAAGGGACTCGTGGATTAGATTCAGCGAGTCAGTGGATTCTGTAAATGAATTGTCCAGGTTTAGACGGATTTTATCTAAGGACCCTGCAGTCCCTGGATTTATTCAGAGACCGGACGACTCTTGGACAGAATCCAGCTCTGAAACCCTTGATTTACTAATGGAGACTCACTTCCCGGGATGTGTTGATCCTAGGCCAGTGGGACTGTTGGGTGGTGTTGAACGATTCCTGGGTCTACACTTGGGATCTGAAGTTAGGAAGGCGGTGTTGGGTATGATAACCTTGGATAAGTTGACATGGGCGGTTAAGACTTTTGGGCCTTACAGATAGGCAGGGCCAGATGGTATTTTTCCAGCAATGTTACAGAATATCCAGGGATCATCACTCCTACTGCTGGTTGAGCTATTTAGGGCTTTTGTGATGAATGGTTATTTTCCTACGGGGTGGACTGAGGTCAGGGTAATTTTTATACCCAAGGCGGGTAGTACTGGTCACTCGAAACCCAAGGACTTTAGACCAATTAGTCTCTCTTCTTTTCTTTTGAAAACCTTGGAAAGACTGATTGATCTACATTTGAGGACAAGATTTGATACTAGCATAATCAGAGGCGCTCAACACGCCTACCGTTAGGGTAGGTCTGTCGAGAGTGCTCTGCATGATGTGGTTAGTTATATAGAGCGGGGGTTGCTGAACAGGGAATACACCCTGGCGGCATTCCTGGATATAGAGGGCGCCTTTAGTAATTTGAGAATAGAGGCTATAGGACAGGCACTGGTTGATCTAGGGGTTCCGTCATTCTTAGTGGAATGGATAACCCTGATGCTCAGAAGCAGAGTTATTCATTCGGACTGGGGAAACGAACGCCTAAGGAAACTCGTGACCAGGGGAACTATCTCCGGGCCACTGCATGTTGGGCAGGATGGCGGTAAGAATTGGGAGGAGCCCCTCGGATTTGTGTAGGCTGTGCGAGGATCCAGAGGAGTTGGAGACAGTTGAGCACATTCTGGCCCAATGTCCCAGACTGCAGATTAGCAGATTGAGATGGCTAGGTAGCAGATTTCTTGGCGAATTGGGTGATGTCTCGAGCTGCGGGCTTGAGAATCTGATAGGATTCGTGATGGGAATGACCTGGTTTTGTGACTTGGGACCGGGAATGGGTCGTTTGCAGGGTCATGGCTCTTTTTTGGTATTAGTTTGTTGTCCACTTCTCCCATTTTTCTGTCTTCTTTCTTTCTTCCATTCTCTTCTTTTCGTTTTTAATTCTATCTCCGATCCCTTTTATTATTTTTAAGGCGTCACAATGGACCGTATTGGTCTCTGGGTGAGGGTTGCTTCACACCGGCCTTACCTACCTACCTAATGACGTTTTAAAAGGCGCTGAAAAAAATGACAAAACTACTATTTAATGAACGAAAAAATTATTTCGAATGCTGAAACGAGATACAGTACTTATAACAAGGAACTATTATCTGCATATAAGTCTATAAAAAATTTCCGTCATATACTGGAAGGTCGTAGTTTTGTTCTTTATACAGACCATAAACCATTTGTATAAGCTTTCAGTCAAAAGCCCGAAAAAACATCTCCGAGACAGTGCCGTCACTTAGATTTCATATCACAATTTACAACAGATAATCGTCATAAATATATCTGGTAAATTCAATACGGTCGCAGATGGAATGTGACGTATAAGTGCAATTTCTCACAATAGTTATAAAGATATCCCCAAATTACAAACCACTGATAGTGAACTTATGGATTTACGTAATACGTCAACTGGACTCTAATTCAAACGTTTACAAGTTCCAAATTCCAAGGTTCAAGTCTTTTGTGATGTATCAACAGAGCATGCAAGACCTTATATTTCTGTGCAATTACGAAGGCCTGTATTTGGTAATATAAATGGACTTTCTCATCCTGGAGTACGTTCAACAAAACGTTTACTTACTCAAAAATTTGTCTGGCCATCTATAAACAAAGATTGCAACAAGTGTCAACATGTCAAAATCAGGGATTGATGTCTTTCCTCAAGAAACTCAGCGATTTGCACAGTACATATTAACGTTGTGGGACCACTACCACCATTAGCAGGATTTCAATATTTGTTGACTATAATAGATCAATTTACGAGATGGGTTGAGGTTGTACCCTTAAAAAATATTAAAGCTGAAGAAGTATGTAGAAATTTTTTTGATGGATGGGTGAGTAGATTTGGTTGTCCCCATAAAATAAATACAGATCGAGGCAGACAGTTTAACTCAAAGATTTTTACAAACATGACTTAAACTATTGGTGCTAAACAGTCCACAGCGTATCATCCACAATCTAATGGAATCATTAAAAGATTTCATAAAATACTTAAAACTGCTCTGATCTCTCTGTAAACCAACAGTGGACGAAAACATTACCCATGGTTCTACTTGGATTGCGAACAGCGTACAAAGAGGATTTTCAGGCTTCATCGACAGAATTAGTTTATGGAGAAATTCTACGTTTACCAGGGAATTTTTTTAAAGTAATGTACACTACAATGCACTTCCTTTCGAAGTATTAACATATCTTAGATAAACTTTTGAAATCATAAAACCGGTTTCAGCAAGAAATCACTCTAACGAAAAACAGTTTGTTCATAAGGATTTGGAAAATACTTCGCACGTATGGATAAAATTAAATGCACCTAAACTTTTATGCTCAAAATTTGCTGGTCCGTATAAAGTTTAAGAAAAAAATGAGAAGCTTTTCAAGTTACAAATATGATTAAAACCCAAGAACGTTTCAGTTGATCGTCTTAAGCCCGCTTTTATAAACAATAAAATTGCAGAAATTAAGAGTGACTCAAGAAAAGTATAATCATATCGTTTAAATCAGATTAAACTAGAAAGGGGGTAATGTGGTACTCAACAACATATTTTAATTTTGTACTTTGCTCTTTGTTATAATACATCTTGTAGTGTCGTAGCGTGATAGCAGCTGTTTGGTGTTGAATTCACCAACTAAGAATGTTACCAGATGGTTGGCCTCGCTGGCATGCTGGCGTATTGCTCCGGCTAGAGCTCGCCGTATTGGGGTGGTTCTTGCCAACCGTGCTGATTATACTGCCACGAAACAAAAGTTCGTGCCAGCTACATACAAACAAAAAAAATAATAATGATAAACTGAAATAATTGAAAAAATTGCTGGAACCCGAAGCAAGTTACGTCTCAACTTTACCATCCTACACACTCACACACGAAAACTGTCTTGGCTGGTGTTCTACCAAGAGTGTTGCCCACCCACACGGAAACCAATATGGCTCCACCATGACATCATACTCAGTGGTTTTGGATGTCTCTAGAACTGCCTAACCACAGCGTTTATTCTCCCTTACTTACCCACTCTGAAATTTACTCACTCATTATCTCAAAAAAATAACTACCAAAACAATTCAAGGAAACATTATAAAAAAAGTAATTTATTTCAGGTAAATTAACAAAAAAAAAACAATGTATAAGTTAATGAAACATTAATTTAGTATTTTTACAATTATTAAAATTACCAAAAGAAAACAATATTTAAATTTCTTGTACACTTCAAAGTATATTTTAAATCAACAATAAGACAAAATAAAAAAAAAACGATTAAACAGAATTAATTATCATTACAATAAAAGAAATTCATGTATTAATATTAAAAAAACTACTAAAAGTTCTAGATGAAAATGCTCTGATTCACGTTAATCTTCCACAGGTTCGATGATATCCGCCGTCTGTCCGTTTCGTGTCCTTTTTACGTGTGTTTTTCAAGTTACGTAATTAAAACTCAAAAGTATATATAAATATATTCTTGTTTGATAATATTTTCTCTTTTTTTTTAATAAGGAAATGTGGATTTCCGGTCCGGTCGCGACAACACGAAAACTAGGCTTGAGCTCACCCCTACACTCGTACCTCTTACTAAAAACACCAGAGGCTAATTCTACCGGTACGTTTTCCCTACTAAATCTATCCTTAAAATACCTCCAAAGAGCAATAAATATACATATATATTTATAATTTCAGCTGTCCGTGGGTCAAAAGTGTTTTGTCGGTCCACTATAATATTGTTTTATATATATCCGCATAACAAAATGTTCACAAAAAAATTCAAAAACAAGTAAGAGTGCTATATTCGGCCATGCCGAATCTTATATACCCTTCACAACGTGTAGTCATGCAATAACAGTTGCTTGTATCACCATTCATCCCATATGAAATACGTACACGTATGTATGTTAAAAAAACGAAAAAAAAAATTTTAAAAAAAAATTTAAAAAAAAAATTTTAAAAAAAATTTAAAAAAAAAATTATTATATATATAATATACATATATAAAACAAAAAAAAAAAAAAAAAAAATTAAAAAAAAAATAATAAAAATATAAATAATATATTAAATAAAAAATAAAAAAAAAAAAAAATAAAAAAAAAAAATTAGAAAAAAAATTTTTTAAAAAATTAAAAAAAATTTTTTTTTGGCTCAGTTGGGATTCGATGCCACGTTTTCTCTAACCAGTATACACGTTTGTATGTATGTATGTTGTTGTTGTAATGTTGTTTTGTGAAAAAAAAATCGTGGTGGTCGTGGGTTTTTGCTCATATCTCAGTTGTTTATGTACCGATGTTTCTGATTTTCAATAGCGATCTACTCCCGAATATTTCTGATATTTTAATACCTTACCCGGGTCCAACCTATGTCGGGGGGCTTCAAAAAGTTGATTTCAACATACACACGGACAGACGGTCAGACGGACAGACGGACAGACTGACAGGGCTTAATCTACTCCCCTATTCATAAGCTTTCAGAAAATATATACTTTATGGGGTCGGAAATGAAAATTGTAGAAATTTCACACGGAATGACAAACCTATATATACCCTTTTTCACTGTGTGAAGGGTATAATAAGTCAAACAAACAAAATTAATATTTCTCAATTTTTTTCTTCAGCACACCAAAATCACCAACTGTTATTTTTTTTCCATAGATCAGGACGAATCCCTGTTTTTCCTCCCACACTCACCACGATACCTCGCCACCGCTCCAACATGCCGCCTTCAACCACCATTCCAATTGTTTTCAGCTATTTATATTAATGTTTACGTCCGAGAAGATAACAAACTCGCTGGCAAACTTTTTATTTTACACTCAATTTAATGAGTGCAATATAAAATTATTCTCTTTTAATATGCGAGAATACTCAGAGAATGTGTTTAAAGTGTTACCAAGTTTACATATATGATTTTCTTATTCAGTGATGCCAATTTGCTCCGATAAGGAAAATTGAGTAGATTTTTATAATTTGTGCGTATAAGCCTCATACACAAGGCTTATTTTAATTTTTTTAAGATTTTGGTAAAATATCAGGTTTTTTTGTTTTAGAAGTAATAGGAAATTGATAGCAGAAAATTTGATTAAAAAAATGTAAATTTTTTTTATAACTGTTAAAAACTAACGTATTTAAATTAAATATTTAAAAGCTTCTTTTATATAAATAACATTTAAAAATCATAATACAGAAAACAAATGCTGTAAAGGAGGATGTAAAAATGATATAAATTTTATCATTATCTCTTAATTTTATAAGCACAATTTTTTTATATTAACATAAAGAAATGCAATTATAAATAAATTTTTATTCGAAAATTTTTCCCAAAATGTATTGCAAAACATTTATTCTGGCCTAAGTTTATTTTCTCTTATTAATCATCCTAAAACATTTTTTTAAATTAAATTAAATTGTAATAATTTTAAGAATATTAAAAAAACTTAGGCCAGAATAAATGAATTACAATAAACACTATTAAAATACTCAACATAAATTTATCTTAAAATACTAATAATAGATAAAGTATTTCTTATACTATATTAATAATTAAATTTTTACTTTAAAAGGTATTTATTTGTTGCACATATTTGCCCGATTTTTCGAAAAATTTTACAGGAAAATTATTATTGTAGTGGCATCTCTGATAGATATACATAAGTAAAGTATATTTAAATGGCAATGCTGAATATTTGCATGGGAGAGGATTTTCGGTCTTCAACAAACTTTTACATGTATTTCAACAAACTTTTTGGTCTACTAAATGAAATTTAAAAAAATTATTTTTTAACTTTATTTCGAAATGCCGTATAACACAAATAAATTATAGATACAAATATAATTTTTTTATTACTATAAAAAATAAATATATATAAAAAAAGTAGCGAATACACAAATGTAACTCAACCCACTTTTTGGCCAATTGGGTTGAAACAAAGAGATGTGCCAAAAATCCGAAAACGGGAATTGATAGAGGAAGGCGTGGGCTACATTCCCTCATATTCAGTTTTCGCTGGTCATGTTTTGTTTCGAACAACTTTTTTTAAAATATATTTTTATAAAATTCACTCAACCCACTTTTTGGCCAATTGGGTTGAAACAAAGAGATGTGCCAAAAATTTGAAAACGGGGTGTGATGGAGGAAGGCATGGGCTACATTCCCTCATATCCAATTTTCCCTGGTCATGTTTTGTTTCGAACAACTTTTTTGAAAAACTATTTTTATAAAATTCACTCAACCCACTTTTTGGCCAATTGGGTTGATTGGGTTGGTTGGTTTTAAAATTTTTGGCACATCTCTTTGTTTCAACCCAATTGGCCCAAAAGTGGGTTGAGTGAATTTTATAAAAATATATTTTAAAAAAAGTTGTTCGAAACAAAACATGACCAGCAAAAACTGGATATGAGGGAATGTAGCCCATGCCTTCCTCCATCACGCCCCGTTTTCAAATTTTTGGCACATCTCTTTGTTTCAACCCAATTGGCCAGAAAGTGGGTTGAGTGAATTTTATAAAAATAGTTTTTAAAAAAAGTTGTTCGAAACAAAACATGACCAGGGAAAACTGGATATGAGGGAATGTAGCCCATGCCTTCCTCCATCACACCCCGTTTTCAAATTTTTGGCACATCTCTTTGTTTCAACCCAATTGGCCAAAAAGTGGGTTGAGTGAATTTTATAAAAATATATTTTAAAAAAAGTTGTTCGAAACAAAACATGACCAGCAAAAACTGGATATGAGGGAATGTAGCCCATGCCTTCCTCCATCACGCTTTGTTTTCAAATTTTTGGCACATCTCTTTGTTTCAACCCAATTGGCCAAAAAGTGGGTTGAGTGAATTTTATAAAAATATATTTTAAAAAAAGTTGTTCGAAACAAAACATGACCAGCAAAAACTGGATATAAGGGAATGTAGTTCATGCCTTATTCTATCAAGTCCCGTTTTCGGATTTTTGGCACATCTCTTTGTTTATACCCAATTGGCCAAAAAGTGGGTTGAGTGAATTTTATAAAAATATATTTTAAAAAAAGTTGTTCGAAACAAAACATGACAAGCGAAAACAGGATATGAGGGAATGTAGCCCACGCCTTCCTCTATCAATTCCCGTTTTCGGATTTTTGGCACACCTCTTTGTTTCAACCCAATTGGCCAAAAAGTGGGTTGAGTGAAGTTTATAAAAATAGTTTTTCAAAAATGTTGTTCGAAACAAAACATGACCAGGGAAAACTGGATATGAGGGAATGTAGCCCATGCCTTCCTCCATCACGCCCCGTTTTCAAATTTTTGGCACATCTCTTTGTTTCAACCCAATTGGCCAAAAAGTGGGTTGAGTGAATTTTATAAAAATATATTTTAAAAAAAGTTGTTCGAAACAAAACATGACCAGGGAAAACTGGATATGAGGGAATGTAGCCCACGCCTTCCTCTATCAATTCCCGTTTTCGGATTTTTGGCACATCTCTTTGTTTCAACCCAATTGGCCAAAAAGTGGGTTGAGTGAATTTTATAAAAATAGTTTTTCAAAAAAGTTGTTCGAAACAAAACATAACTAGGGAAAACTGGATATGAGGGAATGCAGCCCATGCCTTCCTCCATCACACCCCGTTTTCAAATTTTTGGCACATCTCTTTGTTTCAACCCAATTGGCCAAAAAGTGGGTTGAGTGAATTTTATAAAAATATATTTTAAAAAAACTTGTTCGAAACAAAACATGACCAGCGAAAACTGGATATGAGGGAATGTAGCCCACACTTTCCTCTATGAATTCCTGTTTTCGGATTTTTGGCACATCTCTTTGTTTCAACCCAATTGGCCAAAAAGTGGGTTGAGTGAATTTTATAAAAATAGTTTTTCAAAAAAGTTGTTCGAAACAAAACATGACCAGGGAAAACTGGATATGAGGGAATGTAGCCCATGCCTTTCTCCATCACACCCCGTTTTCAAATTTTTGGCACATCTCTTTGTTTCAACCCAATTGGCCAAAAAGTGGGTTGAGTGAATTTTATAAAAATATATTTTAAAAAAAGTTGTTCGAAACAAAACATGACCAGCGAAAACTGGATATGAGGGAATGTAGCCCACGCCTTCCTCTATCAATTCCCGTTTTCGGATTTTTGGCACATCTCTTTGTTTCAACCCAATTGGCCAAAAAGTGGGTTAAGTTACATTTGTGTATTCGCTACTTTTTTTTATATATATTTATTTTTTATAGTAATAAAAAAATTATATTTGTATCTATAATTTATTAGTGTTTTACGGCATTTCGAAATAAAGTTAAAAAATAATTTTTTTAAATTTCATTTAGTAGACCAAAAAGTTTGTTGAAATACATGTAAAAGTTTGTTGAAGACCGAAAATCCTCTCCCATGCAAATATTCAGCATTGCCATTTAAATATACTTTACTTATGTATATCTATCAGGGATGCCACTACAATAATAATTTTCCTGTAAAATTTTTCGAAAAATCGTGCAAATATGTGCAAAAAATAAATACCTTTTAAAGTAAAAATTTAATTATTAATATAGTATAAGAAATACTTTATCTATTATTAATATTTTTAGATAAATTTATGTTGAGTATTTTAATAGTGTTTATTGTAATTCATTTATTCTGGCCTAAGTTTTTTTAATATTCTTAAAATTATTACAATTTAAATTAATTTAAAAAAATGTTTTAGGATGATTAATAAGAGAAAATAAACTTAGGCCAGAATAAATATTTTGCAATACATTTTGGGAAAAAAATTTTGAATAAAAATTTATTTATAATTGCATTTCTTTATGTTAATATAAAAAAAAATTGTGCTTTAAAAATTAAGAGATAATGGTAAAATTTATATCATTTTTACATCCTCCTTTACAGCATTTGTTTTCTGTATTATGATTTTTAAATATTATTTATATAAAAGAAGCTTTTTAATATTTAATTTAAATACATTAGTTTTTAACAGTTATAAAAAAATGTACATTTTTTCAATCAAATTTTCTACTATCAATTTCCTATTACTTCTAAAACAAAAAAACCTGATATTTTGCCAAAAACTTAAAAAAATTAAAAAAGCCACCTACACCCAAGGTACGCACAAATTATAAAAATCTACCCATTTTTCCTTATCGGAGCAAATTGGCATCACTGAATTAGAACTAAAATCATATATATAAACTTGGTAGCACTTCAAACACATTCTCTGAGTCATAGCTGCCTGATAAAATAGGTGCAAAATCGTCTAATTTGGGGAAAAAAATCGTCAAAATCGTCAAATAGTTTACTTAAATCGTCATAAAAACGTCAAAATAAAAAAACGCATTTTTCAAAACAAAACATTTTTTATTTAATACACAACATAACAAACTTTTTAAATCCAGAAAGATCAATGGTTTTATTATACCCTTTTAAGTTAAGAACATGACAATAAATATAATACAATTTAGAATTAATTTCGAAAAAAAAAATATTAATATGTATATAAATACAAAAAATACTAAATAATGAATTGGCTGCATCTAATTCAGACCATTTGCAAATAATTATAATCATTTCTTTTTAAAGTTTCTACCGATTAAGTTAGCTGTAGGCAAGCGTAAGACGACCACAACGCCAAAATAAACTACATCGTTTCGCTTTTTAGCCCATAAGCTTATTTCTGAATCTGCAAACCAGTCTTCTTTAATTTTCCTCTTCTTGTTCGTTACCTGTGAAAAACACAATTAAAATTTCACTTTAGCTACTACAAAGTTTTGTATAAAAAAAGGGATGAAATTTCTACTTACAGAGGAAGAGCTGCTAGAATTTTCATCATCTTGGTTTTCTATTGAAAATATAAAGTTTGATTTTTAAGATTTTAATGTATAATTAAAAAGAACTTACCATTTTTTTTGAGTATTAAAGCATATTAATTTGTCACTTAAATAATTTAAATAAATTTACTTAAAAAACTAAAATTGTTTTAAACGCATTTCCAAATTTATATTTGTTCGTGTTGCAGGTATCAGTTGATAATATGTGGCATATACTATGTTAAAAATGTACAAAGTGGAAAAATTACCCACACAAACACATTAAATAATTATCGATGTATCTTTTTCACTCTGTTCTTTTATTAATAACATAAAACACCGTTACAAATTATTTTTATTTAGTTTAAGGTTGATATAAAAGTAATGAAAAATGTTGCAAACTTGAATTCTTGAAAATCGTCAAAAACATAGCATAAATCGTCAAATCGTCAACACCTAATTTTAGCACGTAAAATCGTCAAAATGACGATAAATCGTCAAATCTGGCAGCTATGCTCTGAGTATGTATTACTCATATTAAAAGAGAATAATTTTAAATTGCACTCATTAAATTGAGTGTAAAAAAAAAGGTTGCCAGCGAGTTTGTTATGTTCACGGGTATAGGATATAAAGTTTTTAGAGTTGACAGAGCAAGTCATGCTGGCGGTGTTGCCATATTTGTGAGAAACAGCATATCTTGCAAAGTTTGTTGTAGGTCATTTTCTGATAATAGTCAAACTAAAAATGTTGAATTTATTTTTATTGAAATTTCGTCATTCGGTAAAAAGATTTTGCTTGGTTGTATTTATAGACCAAATAATAGAATATCCTTAACTGATCTGTATTCAGTTCTTAGCACTCTAACAACAGAATATGATGACATTGTGATTTCTGGTGACTTTAATTCAAACATTCTACTGGAAAAAACTCTTTCTGATAATATGTTATCACTTGGTCTTATTCCAGTTAACACAACAAGTCCGACTCACCACACCACAACAATAAGCACACTTATTGACCTCTTTTTTGTGTCTAATATATCCCGTATTCTATTGTATGATCAAATATCTGCTCCGTGTTTTTCAAAACATGATTTAATATTTTTAACTTACAACTTTAAGCCTCAACCGGCTGAGAAGGATTTTAGCTATCGAGATTTCAAAAACCTGGACCAAAATCTTTTATATGAGAATTTTTCTAAAATTTCTTGGATGGATATATATAATATGACTTCTGTTGCCGAGCAATCTTCTTTTTTAGAACGCAAGATTCAATATCTTTTTGATGTGTCTATACCGTTGAAACACAGAAAAGTTATGTACAAACAGAAACCTTGGTTTTCAAGTACTGTCAAAGAATTTATTCAATTTAGGGACTTAGCATATGCCAGGTGGAAGAGATTCAAAACGCCCGAACTAAAATTGCTGTACAGTATTGCCAGAAGAAATATCAATAGACAAATTAAGTATGCTAAGACTGAATATTATTCCAAACGATTTAGTTCTGCAATAGAATCTAAACAGAAGTGGAAAACTATCCGTGAAATTGGTATTGGTAGTCAGGATATTAACAATAACTGTCCAATATCTACAAATGAACTTAATAAAACCTTTACAAATTTACCTAAAATCCAATCTAACACCAGTTTTTACAATTTTCCTTCAGTTTCTTCAGATACGCATAATTGGTCATCCGAATGTCACTTATTTAATTTTTCTTGTGTTACGCAGTACGATGTTTTTTCAACTTTTTCTTTGATCAAATCTAATGCAGTTGGATATGATAATATGCATCCAAAATTTGTAAGGTTACTTTTGCCTTTAATTCTCCCGTATGTTACTCACTTATTTAATAGCATCATAATGACGAGTACGTTTCCACCTATATGGAAACATGCGAAAATAATCCCATTGCCTAAGTCAAATGGTGAATACCGTCCAATTGCTATATTGTGTTTTCTTTCGAAAATTTTAGAGAAACTTTTACATAGGCAAATTATTGATTATATTAATAAGTATAATTTGCTTTCCATTACCAGGTTTCCGTTGTAATCATAGCTGTATCACAGCACTTGCGGAAGTCGGTGAGAATATACGGCTGGGATTGGAGAATAGCAATATAAATTTTTTAGTGCTTCTGGATCATTCCAAAGCTTTTGACACTGTTGACCACACCATGCTGCTTAAAAAATTAAGGCACTTCTTTAGTTTTGCCTCTACAGCAACCAAACATATATCATCCTACCTCTCACGACGCACACAATCAGTATTTGTAAATAGTCATTGGTCAGACTCTCTTTCTTTTACTAGAGGAGTGCCTCAGGGATCTATTTTAGGGCCGCTTCTTTTTTCGTTGTATGCAAATGATTTGCCGAATCAACTTTCAAATTGCAAGATTCACTTATATGCAGATGATGTGCAACTTTATTTAAGTAGTGCAGTTCAAAATATTGATTCAAGTATTGCTACTCTTAATGAAGAGTTAAACAAAATTTACCTTTGGGCAACTGCAAATGGTGTCTGTTTAAATCCGCAAAAATCTAAATGCATTTTAATACACAAAAAGAACTTTGATTCTAGTACTGTTAGTGATATAGTGATAAATGGAGAGAAAATTGAAATTGTGAAAGCAGCGAAAAATCTTGGAATAATATTTAATAACAATTTGACATGGGACAATCATGTAAATTCATTAGTTGGCCAAACGTATATTAAACTTCGAGCTATCTGGTCTGCACAATATTTCACACCATTAAAAATAAGAATTTTACTTGCCAAAACTTACCTGATTCCCAGATTAACTTACGGGTGTGAATTATTTGGAAACTGTGACTCAGTTAGCAAAAGAAAATTTAATATTTTGTTCAATAATATTGCTAGATACGTATACGGGTTAAAAAGATTTGATCGCATTTCATTTCTTTACGGTGTTTCTTTTGACAATCTTCTAAAAATACGTACTCTTGTTTTTTACATAAAATAATTAACACTCAGACACCTAAATATTTATTTGATAGATTGCGATTTTTTCAATCATATCGGAGAAGAAATATAATTATTCCACGGCATCAATACCTAGTATCAGAATGGCAAATTTACATACATGCTACTCGCCTTTGGAACATTCTTCCACTAAACCAACAATTAAATAGCAGTGCTAATAGTTTTAAAGCTTTTTTATATAGTTATTTCTCCTAAATCTTTTTTAATATGTTCTTAATGTTTGTAATTAGTTTTATATACTTATGTTATTAATATAATATTTTTTTGAACCATGTAATATGTACACTTAATACGTTTCTGTACTCTAAATATAAGATTCCGTCTTGTTGTACAGAAAACGGGAATAAATAAATAAATAAATAAAACAAATTAGTTGAAAAGAGCAAAATATCATCAAATTTTTCATGAATTTTGAAATCTTGTCCACTGTAACATAGTAATTTCTTAACTAATCTTCATAAACGACCCATCGTTATTTTAGCAATAAGCCGACGAATATTTTTGAAGATACTTGCATTTTAGTGACATCATCTTTTTAAAAACGCAAATAACAATAATTATGCAATATTTCGAAACCTAAAACCAATCTCGAAAAATGAAACCCGGATTCGAATTCAGCGCCCGAAGAAGCTTTAGGAATAACTTGTAGGTGCTCAGCTCCAAAACCGTGAATACTTGCGTTATTTTCTAAAAGACTTGAGGTCAAAAGTTATCACGCGAAAAACTTTTGATAATTGGTTAAAATTGTCAAAAATGCGTTTTGTAGTTTTTCATTCATAAAACAAAAACTATTGAGTGTCTAAGAAATTTGCTAATATGACAGTAGGATCAATGTGCGATAATTGTACCAAATCTTTCTGGATTCGACGGTCAGTACCCTCAAGTGCTTAATGATGTAAAAAAATAATCAATAATTATTTTTTTTAATTTTGTCATATTGTTTAAGGATGATGTTCTATATACAATTTTTTCAAATATTGTCAAGGAACAAGCAGTGAGTACCCTAAAGTACCTATAAATGATAAATATAAGACATTTTTTGATTTTTCTTAAATTTTATCGTTGTTTCTAAGGGTGTCGTTTGAAAAACATCAAAAAATCGATTTTGATACTGGCATATGAAAGCTTAACTAAATAAACAAAATCTTCCGGAATCAGCAGCTAATTTATGTATGCATTTAATTGATAATTTTATATTAAATAAAGTTTTTGTTACAATAGCACTTAATAATTAAAATGGCTTTTATTTATAAATGTATGTAAATATATACACATTTATTACACAAAGAGATTAATACCACAGAATATAGAATATTAGATTGTGTTGATACAAAGGTTATTTTTGTTTCCAATAACCACGCAGATAAAGTAAATGTTGTTTTTTAATTGGTTTTGCTTATCTAATATTTAGTTTTGCACACACTGGGTTTCAGTCATGAAATTCAGGATTATGTTCTTTTGAATACCACTAACACCCATCCTTTTTCAAAAGAACAACTGGATGCATTGTCCTAAGGCAATGTATTAATTGGAACAATAGCCGGAAATCTTTAACAAAGATTATTTTGCAAAATTAAAAATCTGATTGAAAATGTTCCGGCCACTGAAACTTTTCCACTCTTACAAGTGAATTTATCATTGTTCACTACACTTCCACTTGGCAAAGTTGTGATAATGAAAAAATTGATAATTATTTGTGTGCCAAAGTTCTTTATTTAATTTTTTCATTTTTTTTCGTGTCACTGAAATTTTTTCACAAAAACACATATATTTTCCATATATAACAATGCACTACCACTTTATAATGTTGTAAAAATTAAGAAAATATAATAAATACATATAATAACACAAAAATCAATATTTATTTTTAATTATTTGTGTACCAAAGCTTTTTATTTTTTTAATTTTTCTGTGCGAATTCTTAACACAAAAATGTAAATAAATAGATTACCTTAACACCATCAGAAAAAAGGGATAACAATATAAATATTTCTACTAATGCTATATATTTTCTATAATCGGGTTAAGGAGTGATGCCATTTTGACAGCTGTGAGCAAAAAAAAGGCCTACGGCAACTTTGGTTTCACTTCTTTGTATTCTGTGTAGGGTTTGGGATTTCCCGGTCTTTTTACTTTCCCGGGAAACGGGAATTAAAAAATCGTCTTCCCGGGAATTCCCGGGATTCCCGAAAATAATATTTCTTTTAAAATAAATAATGTTTGTTAACTTTAACATCACGATTTGGTTAATAACTCATTGTTTTAGTAGTAGTTTATTTTCCATTAGAGTCCTTATTGTGTCAGCATTACATCTTCCGGAAATATAAACTTAACCCAAATTATAAAAATAATTATTGCCATGTAAACAGATACTTTTTTTGGGCAACACTACTCCACTCGTCTAATACAAGATATTGTTTTCACCATCGTATTTTTAACGGCGTTGTAATATTTTATTACAATGTTTTTAACATCAGTTTCATTTTGGTAACGTCATATTTTTACTGAAAAAAATTTGACGAATAAAAGAACTTTGTGTTATTGTTCGAATAAATATTCCATCGACTGCTGCCAATTTTGAAACAGTTTCTGGTAATGTTTGGGTGTCTAAAAAACTTTTAATGGTGGAATTATTTTTTTTATTTGGTGCAGGTGTTAAAGAATCGTTTTTAAATTTTATTTTATGAACCAAAAGAAGGTGCCGTATGAGACCACTAGTACTACCGCCCTTTAACATTAACCTTTTCGGGAAAATATTACATTATGCTGCGTTGTCTACTTTTTGAAAATAGTTCCAAACTTTAGACATTTTGCTTCTAACCAAAGTGAATTTTAAAAAAAAAGTATTATTAGGAAAATTCAATCATAAATAAAAAAAAATTATACTTACAAATTCTGTGACCACTTTTAAAAACAATACGATTGCACATACGATTATATTTATCAAAATGAACCATGGAAACTACTGCTGAATTTACGGTTGTTATAAAAAACATTTATATACAAGAAAACAATTAATTATGTATGTATATAATTAATTCACTTGAAATTTATAAGCACTTATTAAAAATGATTCCAGAAAGTCGTTAACTTTGGCGTGAAATATTTTTGACCGACGATGTTTGTTTTTCTTTTCCATATTCGTGTTTGATAAAAGTTGTAAATACTTAACAATTAAAAAACGCTAACAAATTAAAAACCTTTCTTTTTATTCAAATATTCTTTAAATTTACCAAAACAGATAAGAAATTAAAAATAAAATTAAATATATTTCCTAATATACTACATATTTTTTATTTCCCGTTTTCCCGGGAATAAGAGCAAAATTTTTCCGGGAATACTAAGTGGTTCATTCCTGGGAATTCCCGGTTCCCAAACCCTAATTCTGTGGTATATAGTAAGGTTCCTATCGGACTTGGTGGTAAATTCTTCAAATTGTGTTTTTAAAAACCTAACAAGCTTACAATTTACTGAGTAATAAAAACAACGCATAATGGTTAGTTAGTTGATTATGATAGGTTTGTGATAAGAGCTAGTTTACATGAAGGGACATGTCCCCGCGACTCTCTGTAACATGAAACCATGTTACAAGTAAGAGCGTGTTTACATGAAGGGACATGTCCCCTGCGATACGAGTTTGTTGTTGAGGGGTGCGGCGTTGAGTACGGGGTAGCAATTGTCGCACGTTTTGTGAATTTGAGGGGATAATTTTGACATTTCTCTTTTACAAATTTCGTTCTCTTGTATTCTTGTCATGTTATTTATGACCGATGTTGCCAGACTGATATCTTATGGAATTTGCCAAAAAAAGATGAAATATCCAATGAAAGCTCATTCATTAGAAATAAAAATAAGCCGCGTAACTCTTGCTCTAATCTCAATGGTCTTACCCATTCCTTTTGTCTGTTTTTATTCGGTAAACTATTTGAATTTTTATAGCATTCTAGCAAATTAAAACTTATTTCCATATTTTCAGCATCATCTAGGTCTAACGCTTCAACAGCCAGTTTAGTTAGGTCAACAATTTTTTTATAGTTTCAATGTTAATTCTTATTCATAGTAGTTATTTTTTATATGTTCAATATTTTTTCTATATTTGTCAGTTTGTGTAAAATTATCAAGACGAAAAGATAATAATATTTATAATAAATAAAATAATATCTCTATGTTTATTATCAAATTTCTTCAATAATTTCTTCTTTAGAAAGATCAGCTATTATGTTTCTTGAAATTTATTTAATTTTGCTTTTTTAAATACTTGTATTGCCACTGCTACTGTTGACAAATCATAAATTGTATATGTATGGCAGCCCTTCTTACGAATGAAGGGATTAAAAGAATTAGTTAATTTAACGTAAAACAGTCGCTTTGTTCCTGCAACAAAATCCCTGATGTAAACGCAAGAAGATTTCAGAAGGGACAACAAAAGAAAATACAAGCCAACGCAAGCAGATTCGTAGGGTCATGTCCCTTCATGTGAATTAGCTCAAACTCGTGTCGCAGCATACAAAATTTAAGAGATCATGCATTTCCTTGGTATATTTTATCTATAATTTTGCATTTCAGGGGAGGTTACTATGTTTGAGGCATACAAATTCGGATTTATTTATTTATTTAATAGTTAGGTTATGTTCTGTACAACAAGACTTTATCTTATATTTATACTATATACAGAAACGGAATGCGTTAAACATAAAAAAAACATTTGCAATAATTAAATTCGTATTAAAATTTAATAATAAAAAATTATATATATAATTAAAGAGTAAAAAAAAATAATAAAAACCTACACATTTTTATTTAAAATATTTAACTGGAAAATTTTATTTAAAAGAATTTACTACAAATTTTTTGAAACTATTAGCATTGCCATTTAACTGTTGACATAGTGGAAGATTATTCCAAAGTCTAGTGGCATGTACATAAAATTGCCATTCTGAAACTAGGCATTGATGTCGAGGAATTATAATATTCCGGTTTCGTGGCTATTGAAAAAAACGTAAATTTTCAAATATGTATTTAGAAGTTTTAGTATGTATTATTGCAAGAATACCAAAGTGCGTATTTTGAGTAGGCTATCGAAACTGACTCCATAGAGGTTTTTAGAAACAGAGGAAACATGATCAGTTCTTCTCAATCCGTACACATACCGTATGATGTTGTGAAATAAAATATTTAGTTGGCCGACTTCCTAAAGTTGCAATTCATAATTTAAAAAAATGCGTTTGCAATGCTAAACATGTCTTAATGTCTCTTGCGTTGCAGAGATTTTTTTGCATTTTATTGGCATTTAGGAACGCTCATATATCCACTTTTTGTCTCTGCAATATAAAGTGTTTAATTATTTAAATTATTAGTCTGTGATTTAAATAAACTATATCAATTATAAATAATTTATTAAAAATCAACAAAGAAAATACTAACTCAGCCATTGCAGCTCAAATGTTTGCATACAAGATAAAAATGATGCGCGATTTTGACAGCTGATGCGTAGTAAAATGAGTTGCCAAACGATTAGAAACATTGGACATTGCTAGAAAGTTTACATATGCGTTTACGAAGTGTTTGCGTTGTAAATATGCATTGCAACTTGCGTTTAGGAAGTCGGCCTATTATACAATTCCTAAAGACAACTAATTTGTACAATTTGATATAATAGGGCAAATATTCATACAAAAAACATTAACCGTTATCAAAACTCTGATCATTAAAGAAAATTAGTACCATGTACATTTCACCACTGTATTAATTTACAAATATATTTTTCTTTAAATTCATTATCATTTTCATTATATTGTATTCATTTATAAAAAATAACTAATGATTAAAATCGTGAATATATTTAATTTTTTGTATATAAGTATTATTACTGAGCTCAAGGCCTATGTTGCTAAAGCTCTAGCTTTAATTATCTTATAATTTTAATTATAAGCTAATTTTCTAATAAATAAATAAATAAATAAAAAGAGAGTAAGAATATTTTACTTATCTAGGGCCCAAGTTGATGTGTAGAGTAAATAATAGGTCTGTCTGTCCTTGACACAATTTCGAGAGCTCTTTGAATTGTAGGAAAAATAGTAAAATTATTAAATTAGATAACAAATATAAAGATAACTTGAGCGCTAGAAAAGGTTAATAAATAAAAATAAGAAAAAGCGGCTAGAAATACATTAAAATGAGTTTATAAGTTTTGTATATAATCAGAATATCATCTAATGAATTAGAATTTGTAAAAAATCGTTTATTTTCATTATCTCAACGCATATACTTTTCAAACGAAATCTTTTTCCTACACAACCAAAAGAAGATTGATTCTCGCAGCCCACTAATATCGCTAACACCTTTTCTGGATAAAAACAACATCATTCGAGCTAATGGTCGTCTTAGTGGCTCAAATAGCTTGTCCTATAATGAACGCTACCCCATTATTCTCGCCTACAAAAGTAGAATGGCTAGACTGTATGTAGAGTTTGTACATAAACTTGCATATCATGGTGATATGATCGGAGAATAAAAGGCTTATCTATTTAAAATACAAAGTATAATAATAGAGTTTTTATTGTCCACACTTGTCTTTTACAAAAACGGAAGTGAAGAGATCAAAAGTAATATCATAGAACATTATATATATTGGTTGTATAAAAGTGTATGTTGTGTAAATACATCAGGTGTAAGCATGCCAGATTTTCTTGTATCAACACCTCCACTAAAAGCTGACTAGAAGTTTGTAAGGCCCAACATCTCAGCACATTTCATGTGCTTTTCTTTTGTCACTGGTTTTGTGAGAAAATCAGCGGCCATGTCTTCTGTTCCTTTATATTCCAAAACGATATGTCCATCAATTACTTTATCACGCAGAAAATGATGACGCACATCTATATGTTTAGATCGACCATGATACGCATCAGTTTTATTGTCACAGAAAAGTGTAATTGTTTCACTGGAACTATTCCATAAATAATTTTTAAGTTGACACAACCACTCAGCTTCTTGGACGGCAGTGGACATTGCTATGTATTCGGCCTCTGTTGTAGAAAGTGCCACTGTTGTTTGTCGCTTGCTACTCCAACTTATGGCTCCTTGTTGCATAAAAACGTAGCCTGTGCAAGAGCGCCTATCAGTAACATCACTAGCGTAGTCCGCATCACAATAACCATAGATTTTTAAATCGTCGTTTTTTTAATATGTAATTTTTACGTTCATTGTACCTTTGAGGTATCTAAAAATACGTTTTGCTGCTGACCAGTGTGAATTATCAAAGTTATTATTAAATTTACTTAAGAAATTCACCGCATACGTGATATCTGATCGAGTTCCTTGTGCCAAGTAAAGGAAACTACCTATAGCTTCTTGATATGGTATATTATCGAGACGATTGGAGCTTGATTGAGGATTTGTTAATTTTGTGTTGACATCAAAAGGTGTGCTTACCGGTTTACAATCACTCATGTTGAAACGTTTTAAGATATCTGCTGTATATAAAGACTGATCAATATATATTTCACCTTTCTTTCGATTTCTTTGAAGACCAATACAGCTTCTTGCCTCCCCCAAATCCTTCATCAAAAACTTTTAGTCCATCTTTAACTTTTGCTTTTAGGTTATTGTTATTTGAAAAAACGAGGAGGTCGTCCACATAAACAGCGATAAAAAAATTTTAGAGCCACATACATTAAAATATATACAGGGATCTAGCTTCGATTGTTGCAAACCCATTTCTTTCAGTGTTTGGTCCAATTTCTTGTTCCATTCACGACTCGCCTGCTTGAGTCTATAAATGGCCTTATTAAGCTTACAAATTTTACCAACGTTCTTGTCCCCGAAACCATTAGGAAGTTGCATAAAAATCTCTTCAGATAAATCTCCTTGTAAGAATGCGGTGACTGCATCCATTTGTTCAATGTCTAAATCAAATTGAGCAGCAACTGAAATCAGATATCTTATTGAAGTATATCGTACAACGGGAGAGTAGGTTTCGTGATAATCAATACCAGGTTTTTGAGAGCAACACTTTATCACTACTCGAGCTTTGTACCTCTGCACCTCACCATCTTCCCCACGTTTGGTTTTAAAAACCCATTTACTTTTGATGGGTTTTGCACCGTCTGGCAAATTGACCAAAGTCCATGTATTATTGTCCAATAAGGATTTATATTCATTTTCCATGGCACGCTTCCAATGTGTTGCATCTTCACTATTCATCGCTTCTTGAACTCTTAATGGATCTGTTGAGCCATGGGCTTGTACTGAATATAGATAATATTCCGGCATGTTTATTGGTTTTGGGGTACGTTGTGAACGACGAACTTCGTTCTCATTCGTAGGCCCTAAAGTAGTATGGTGTTCACTTGAAAGTGTATTATCTTCAGGTTCATAATAATCGGATGAGCTATTTCCGTTTATATCAGACGAAAAAGTAGAATTTAAAGTGATATCTTCATCGTCGTCTTCATTAGTTGTTGTAGTGGCCTCCACTTGATCGGCATTATCGCCTTTCACAAAAACAAACTCGAAACAGTTCTGTTGTTGCGACTGCTGTAGTTCTTTATAAAATTCATCTTCAAAAAAAACTACTTAACGGCTTTTTACTACACGCCAACCATCGGGTTTTAACAACCGATAACCTTTAGTGTCCTCGCAGTAGCCAACTAAAACTAGTTCTTCAGCCTTGGAATCCCACTTCTTTCGTTTTTCTTTGGCAATGTAGGAAATGGCACGGCAACCAAAAACTTTGAGATGACTTATATCAGGTTTAACACCAGTCCATATCTCTTCCGGTGTAGCTTCTTTATTTGCGGCACAAACAGAGCGATTTATAATGTAGACGGCATTTGCAACAGCTTCAGCCCAAAATTTCTTTGACAAACCAGCGTGAAATAACATACAACGGGCGTGTTCGACGATGGTGCGATTCATGCGCTCAGCGACGCCATTCTGCTGGGGGCTGTATGGCACTGTTGTCTGATGTCGTATACAATTTTTGTTCATTATATTTAACATATGTTGATTGCAAAATTCCGTTCCGTTGTCCGTACGCAAGCATTTTATTTTATGACCTGTTTCATTTTGTACCTTAGCCATGAAATTTTCAAAAAATGCAGGTATCTCCGTTTTTGACTGCAAAAGATAAAGAAAAACTTTACGCGAAAAATCATCTACAAAAATTAAAAAATATTTAGCTCCTCCAATTGATGCCTTCTCCGTCGGCCCACACAGGTCCGAATGCACTAGCTCAAGTAGTTTTGTTGTACAGGAATTTGACCACTTAAACGGCTTTCTCGACATTTTGCCCTTAATACAGGGCACACAATTTTCGTTCGATTTTGATTGAGACTTCATTCCCATTACCAGCTGCTTAGTCTTGGTTAAATCCGCATTATTTAAATGGCCCATACGAGCATGCCAAATATCAGCATTAGCTTCGGCTGCCACCATACACATATGAATAAAACCTCGATCCAATTTAAACATGTTATTCTCCCTACGTGCCGTTACTATTATATTGTCGCATTTTGTTATGATACATTCATCATTTCGAAATTCTACGATGTAGCCCCTATCCATTATCTTACTTACAGATAATAGATTGACTGTAAGATCGGGTACATAAAGTACATTGTGAATGGTAACATCCACCAATCCCCCATTCTTATTTTTAAATGCAATGCTGACATTACCTACTCCATAAACTTTACAATTTTGTTTATTAGCAACAACAACTTCCTTTATGTCAGATTCCTTAATATTCATGAACCAGTATTTTTTCAAGGACATGTGCCAACTTGCTCCCGAGTCAATGTACCAGTCATTCTCGTTGACGTCCCCTGCTGCAAAAACTGTACAGAAACCAACCTGTTTGTTACTGTTTTTTTGTTTATTCGCACGACATTCAGCTGCTTTGTGTCCGTAGCGACTACAATTGTAACATCGAAAACCTTTTTTATCATTATTTTTCTTTTTTTGCTTTGAGAAAAAGGCAGTACCATTATTTGTTGGTTTTCCTTTTACATCCTGCAGCAATTTTGTTTAAATGGAGTCACAAGTTATTTTAACCCCCGAGCTTTCGATACCCATAATCATCGGTGCATACTCTTCGGGTAGACCAGCCAAAAGGAGTGTACCAATCCACTCGTCACTTACCGGCATATCAACTTCTTTCAATTTGTGAGCCGTGGAAGCAATCTGACTGACATATTCCTCAATATTTTCAGATGTACAAAAACGTGTGGTTATTAGCTGACCAACACGACGAGTAAGACCCGAATCCTGGAACGCTGCTTTCAATTTGTCCCACACCTGCTTTGATGTCTGGGCATCTTCGATGTGAACGTAATTTATTTTGTCCACCAGCAAAATTATTTTCGTTTTTGCTTTTGTGTCCATTTTCATGTTCATTCCAGCTACCGGATAATTGCCTTCAACAGTGTCCCACAGCTCCTCATGTTAAAGCAGGTTTTTCATTGCAAAAGACCACGATGAATAATTTTCTCTACCAATTAATTTTTCCACAGAAAAATTTGTCGCGATTGACATTTTGTAAAATACTATTAAAAATTCCTCTCACGGTTCTTATACTTTTAAAAAAGGTGTAGCTGGGCCCATAACCTGATATGATCGGAAAATAAAAGGCTTATCTATTTAAAATACAGAGTATAAGAATAGAGTTTTTATTGTCCAGACAAAACGTTGTTTACAAAAACGGAAGTGAAGAGATCAAAAGTAATACCATAGAACATTATATATATTGGTTGTATAAAAGCAAGGCGAATTCAATCAGGTGGGAGTGATTTTACAACAAACAAAAAATTACAACATATACATACATTTTGTTGGTAGAATTTGATACCTAAATGTCAAAAGAAATATGTTATTTGTTTACGTTTGACCAAAAAAAAATGTGTGAAAAATGTGTATATAAAAAGTAAGTTTTAAAATTTTTATAAATTTAAAGGCAATGGAGCTGATGAAAATGTTCTAAAAAGGAAAAAGAAGAAGTTTTACAAGAGTGTTATGATGATGATGCTACTAGATTCCATAAGAAGGTGGGTAAAATTTTAATATTGTCTCATGTTATCGGGGCGTTAAGTAAGTTTTCAATGTTTTGTTACAGGTTACAAAACGACCTTGAAAGTTTGCAAAACAAGATGGGAATAGTTTACTGCAAGGCAAGCTGCAGGAACAAGCATCGGCAGATGCAAAAACCCAACAAAAATTTAATAAAAGCGGAAATCACCCTTCGTTGTAAACATGATGCAAATGTTGCAGATCTTGCAAGTCTTTTATATATTCTATTGCAAACGTTGCTTTTGCAAATTTCCAACTGTTTTTAGTATTGGAAATAAGTGCTTGTGTGGGAAATGTAATTTTAGTATATCATAGTGTATAATTGTTTTTGTGGTGTTGCAAACTTTAGAATATATATACCTACTAGACTTGCAAGATCTGCAACATTTGCATCATGTTTGCAACGAAGGGTGATTTTCCCTAAAGTATTGTTTGGTCCACAAGAAAAAACTTACTCTCAGCATATACTGGATTTACACGACTTTATAAGAAAAAGGTAAAAGTAATAAATAATCATATATGATTTTTTCAAGCTTGAGATCAACTTTTTTAGTTTTTTTATAAAAAATTATTTATTATTAACCAATATTTCGCTACCAAACAATGGGTAGCTCTTCAGGGTAATATGTATACAAATTTTATAAAAACAAAAAACAAATTTTGTTTTTGTTACCCTTTACAACTTTTTTAAACTTTATTTTTTAAAATTAACACTTTCGATTTTTTAAATCTTTTCTAATTGCCACAACTAATATAACTTTTAAAATTGTTTTTTAAACTTTATTTTGAAAATAAACACTAGTTTTTTTAACTTTTTGAAATTTTTGCCACAACTAATAAAACTTTTTTTTATAAAATTTTAAATGTTTTAAAACGGTTATAAAAAACACAAACGTAAACAATATTTGACGTTTAGACAACGAAAATTTTAAAGAAAAAAAAAATCAGCTGATTGCGCGAGGCCACCTGATTGAATTCGCCTTGTATAAAAGTGTATGTTGTGTAAATACATCAGGTGTAAGCATGCCAGATTTTCTTGTATCAACACATGGTGGTCCCCGCTTAGTGTGAAACCTCATCCGTCAGGAGTGTTGGATATTGAAAGCAAAGAATCTTGCAAAAACAGTGACTCATAATTGCAAAGTTTGTGTTTTAAGTCGGAAAAGGTTGCAGGAACAGATTATGGCCCCTTTACCTGAAGAAAGAACCACTTTCCATCGACCATTTACCAATACTGGGATTGATTTTGCCCGCCCTTTCGACATTAAAAGTTTTACAGGACGTTATTGTAAAATCACTAAAGGCTACGTATGTCTTTTCATTTGTTTCTCAACTAAAGCAATTCATCTAGAAGCTGTTAGCGATCTGTCCACTCCCGCCTTTTTAGCAGCTCTATCTCGTTTCGTGGCGCGCCGAGGTTGCCCAAGTAAAATATACTCCGATAATGGTAGAAATTTCGTTCGGGTCAGCCATGTTAGCTCCCGCAGAACCGGAAGAGCTACAGTCGTCCCTTAGTATTGTCAATCGTTGGCGTAAGGTCAAAGCCATGCAACAAGAATTCTGTCGTCGATGGAAAAATGAATACTTATCAGAAATGCACAAGCGACATAAATGGCAAACACGACAGATTGATGTTAAAGAAAATGATCTCGTGGTTCTAAAAAATGAAACCCTAGCACCTACTGAATGGCGTTTAGGTAGAGTGATAAAGACTTACAGTGGTTCAGATAATAAAATCCGTGTGGTCGATCTTAAAACCCAAAACAGTATTATTACCCGACCAATTCATAAGCTTATTTTGTTACCGAATCTCAAACATTACTTTATTAACATCAAATCCTCAATATCACCATCCAATTATTATTTTTTTTAACCTCCTTTAAATTTCCAGAGTATGTGTGAAGGATTTTTCAATCCAAATTTCGTTTGCCCACTGTGTGACCGGTTCCACGCTATACGCCAATATACGCGCTTCATGCGTATGGAAGTAGAACAAAAGTTACGTGTAGTCGCCCACCATACTCTTTGCTATAATTGCTTGACCCAAACGCATTGTCGCGTCAATTGTAAAAGCCTTGATCGTTGTAGACGCTGCTTACAAGACCACAACACCTGGTTACACCCAATACCAAAGCAAAAAATATGGGTTCAGATGACGGCGACAATCAGAATCAAAATAGGATCCCATGATCCATTCCAATGGACGCGCGTATTAATAGACCCTAACACGGCTCGATCTTCGATTATGATCGATGAAGCCGAAGCGCTACATTGCAATATTCAACGTGGTCGCACTAAGCTAATAATCTGGCATCGTGAACGCACCTCACGACGAGTAGAGGTAACATGTGTCGTAGAGAATCAAGTGTATGGATGCAGCCCCAAAACCAACATCAGACGAACGCAACGTGAAAATGTTGTTTCAGAGCGTTTGGCCAATCGCACCATATTTGGCATCAGCTATTTTGAAGAAGTCGACCCAAAAACAATTCCAAAGAAAGAGTGACCGATATTTGAGAAGAAACCGAAATATTTAGATTTGCAAGATAGTATTCATTTATATTTGTTTACTCAATATTACTTTTATAAGCAAACTTGGTTCCCCTTTTTTTCTTTCCTTTTTATTTTCTTTTCTTTTTTAACCCAACTTATGAATAATAATTACTTGAATTAGTTACTTTTTTTGCTCTAATACTAATAATGTCTAAAATTAAGTTACGAATGAATTTGTATTTATATGTATTTACACTTTCCTAAACAACCTAAATTTTTAAGATTGCACGGTACGTGCAAGGTGAGTGGCATGTTCAAGTTGCGCAAGCATAACCAACATGAATTCCACTAACGTTTGCGCAGTGTGGACCAGAGAAGCAAGCCGTATCGGCGCGACAGCCGCGCCGCCGCCGAAGTGCCCGGCTCATCGGCGGCTTATTGATCAGCCGATGTTACTAATTTTTATGATTTTGGCAACAGTACACATACACACATTCATGTATACCAAGGCGAATTTATTATCAGGTGGTGTTGACAACGCAGCTGATCTACTTTTTTATTTGCAAAATTGATGATTGGATTGTCAAATATTATTTATTACACCCCTTTCTCACTAGGCAAGTCACTTGCTCAAGTTAGTTTTTTATTTTCTTTTATTTTTCTTTGAACTTGCTTTAATGTTCAGACTCAGCAACTGACTTGCCCAAGTTTCGTTCTCTTTTACTTATTATACTCTTCACACAGTGAAAAAGGGTATATATAGGTTTATCATTCCGTTTGAAATTTCTACAATTATCTATTATCTACACATACATACAAACGTGGTGTACTGGTTAGAGTGAGCCAAAAAAATTTTTTTATTTTATATTTTATTCAAATTTTTATTGTTTTATTTTTAATTTTTCTTTTATTGCGCAAGCATAACCAACATGAATTCCACTAACGTTTGCGCAGTGTGGACACTGCTATTGATAGTAGGGTGACATCACCTGTTTCGTTAAGTTGTGTGACTGAATGACACATAACTTTATGTACGATGGCTACGCTTGTTTTTTATTTCATTCGTAAAATCACCACCGAACGTTCTTAAGCTAAAAGAAAAGCTAGAATTAAAGAACAGAGATTTTAAAGTGTAATTTAGTAAAGTATAAATAAAAGGAAATAAATTAGAAATAAACTAAAAGAAGAAAAAGAAGCATTTAATTTATTTATCATGCAAAGGTAGACGGTGAGTTTCAATTGCCGACAAGTTTCAAGTGGCGTGTTCTGACACAGAAGAAAGGCTGGCTCAAAGGAACAAGGAGCCCCTGACAAGGTATCAACGGATATTTTGGTGCAAGAAAACATTGGTCCTTCTCCCGTTCACTTGGTGATTGACTACCAGCGTGTTCCCTTGGAAACCTTCATTACAACAACAAGAGTTTAACGAAAAGCTAGTTAAGCCGTTAATAGAGAAGTTGTGAAGAACAGGTGCGTAATTCAAAGTTATATAAAAATTTATACTGTCAAACGTGTTTCAAATTTGTAGTTCGGTTTAAATTTATAAATATACTTACGTATTCCTCTTACATAAAATAGCGTGATTACCGGTTTTCCATAATCCCGTTAAGATTTCTGTTGTTGCATTTCCCAACTATTATCTTTGCGCCAATTTGTCGCCATATTTTATTGTGTTTCTTATTAGAAATTACGTATTATACATATCTTTACATTCCATTAAGCCATAATAGAAGAAAGTTTGTTGGAGTTGAAATAAAATGTCGCTTTTTGAGAAATATGTGAGAGCATCAGAAGAAATTATGGAATTTGAAAGAATTCTTATGGAAAAAGATTTTTCCAAATACACATCAGATGCCTTCGAATTTGAGAAAATTTAATTGGGTAAATTATGGGGGAAATACTAAAATCTACATGAAGAGTGTTCTACAGATACTGTAGAAAAGAAAAAAGCATTAGTGTTTGTCAAACTAAGCACCCCCAAGTTCGGAAAGCTTACATTCGTTGTTTAAATATTATCTCAAAGGCAAGAAAGGAAACTCTTCAAGATGATTTGAACACTTCAAAGGCAGAAGTCCCCAACCTTGGGGGGACAGTACCCATTCCTTCATGTGATACAAATGTGTTTCATGGTGATTACGTATCATGGCCCACCTTCAGGGACATGTTTACCGCTATCTATATAAATAACACAAGACTCAGTCCAGTGGAAAAATTATTTTATTTATTTCGTAAAACTAAGAAATAAATAGAAATATTGCTTTAACAGCTGAAAATTTTGAAATTGCGTGGAATAATTTAAAAGGACAATATGAAAACAAGCGCGATTAATACTCAGCTAAAAAATTTATTTAATTTGACTCCCTGTCAATTGGAATCAGCGGCTGAAATAAAAAGATTGCAAAGGGAGATCAATAATTGTATGTCGGTCCTAAAGTTACATAACATTGATATTGAATCATGGGATCCAATATTTCTGTTCCAATGCTAATCTAGATTATCTGAAAAAACCTTAAATATATGGGAACAATCAGTAAAGAAGAAAACAGTGGTTCCCAAATGGGAAGAGTTAAATAACTTTCTTACAGATAGATTTCATGCGTTATAAAGTGTTTCAGATATAATTGCCACAAACAATACGTGGCCCAGCAGTTCTCAAACAGTGTCGTTCAGTATTAATCAGACTTCCTCGAAACATAAGCAATTTAAAAATCATCATACAAAGGTTGATTTAAAACATTGTAAATTGTGTAAAGAGAACCACTCAATTAATATATGTCCCAGGTTTTTGAGCATGGAACATAGAAGTCGTGTGGCAATATTAAAGAAATTCAAATTCTGTTTTAGTTGTCTTAATATAGGTCATATGTATGGTTATTGCAGAATTATTAACAACTGTTCGAAGTGTAAAAGAAAGCATCATACCTTAATGCATTGGGACTTTATAAAGACAAATTATCTAGATAGTCAGCCCAGCTCGTTCAAACATGGTAATAATCGGGAAAGTCGCTTAAAGGAAATACAGTCCACAGAAATTCCGGGAATATCAAAAATGGTGCAGACACATCATGTTTCATCAATGAGGAAAGTAATGTTAGCTACTGCTTGGATAAATATTTCAAGTTTTGGTTCTATATATAAGATAAGAGCGCTGATAGTTCTTTGTTCAGATGAAAGTTTTATAACTGAAAAGGCCCAAAAGTTCTTAAAGTTGCCTACAATACCCGTTTCTGCTGAGGTAACAGGTTTAGGTGGTGAGATTATTAGTAAATCAAGTAAGATGGCAACTTTTACTATCAGTTCTACAATAGATCATACTCTATCACTACAAATTCAAGCATTACTGGTTCCTCAAGTAACGGGTAATGTTCCCACACATTCATTCAGACCCTTTGAAAATATAGACTTACCAAAATTAAACTTTGCGGACCCAACTTTTTTTAAAAGTAGTGAAGTTGATATACTGTTCGGAGGTGATCAATATCCTGCAATTTTACGTGATGGTGTTCAGCATAATATTTTTGGGACTCTTGTGGCTCAAGAAACAATTTTCGGGTGGATTGTCACAGGCCCAACTACAAATAATATTTCATCACGTTCTGTTCGAATGTCACATTTAACAAAAGTATCCATAAGTGAACAGTTGTCAAAATTCTGGGAAATAGAAGAAGTGTCAAGCAAAAGAATATTATCTGAAGAGGATAAAATATGCGAGAAGATATACAGTACTACAACAATAAGAAACAAAGAAGGGAGATATATAGTTTGCCTTCCATTCAAAAGTGACCAAATAGGCATATTGCGTTAAGACAATTTTTAAGAAATGAGAAGTCTATATCAAACAAACCTAAGAGTAAAAGTCAGTACGATGAAGTTATAAAAGAGTATATAGCTTTAGGACATATGGAAGCTGTAAAAGATGATGCTTGTGAACCTAGTTATTACTTACCTCATCATGGTGTATTTAAACCAGAGAGCACAACCACTAAGTTAAGAGTAGTTTTTAATGCATCTAGTGTTTCTACTAATGGAAAGAGTTTAAATAACATACTATATACTGGTCCAATATTACAAAATGACTTGGTATCCCTTATTTTAAAGTGGCGAGCTTATAAATATGTATTTAACGCCGATATATCGATGATGTACAGACAAATATTAGTCACACCAAAACATAGGCACTTTCAAAGAATTGTATATAGAAGCTCCGAAAACGATAAATTACAAGATTTTGAACTAAACACGGTAACATTTGGTATAAACTGTGCTCCATACTTGGCCCTCAGAACTATTTTGCAATTAGCTCAAGAGGAAGAACGACGTTATCCACTTGGGGCAAAAATTCTACGTAAATCAATGTACGTCGATGATGCTTTAGTAGGAGCTCACTCTATACCAGATGCTTTAGTATCGCGTGATCAGCTGATAGATATTTTAGCAGCAAGAGGCTTTGAGTTAAGAAAATGGACAGCGAATAACATTGAAATTTTGAAAAACTTTCCAAAATATCATCTTCTCAGTACTTCTTTTCTAAAATTAGATGACAAATGTACCGCCAAAACGCTGGGTATTCGATGGAATACAGAAGAAGATACCTTTAATTTTGTAAAAGAAAAGATTGAATTAAAAACGTCCTATACCAAAAGAGAAGTCTTGTCCATAATAGCCCGCGGGGTGGCTCGCACCGGTTGTAATAACAGCGAAAATTTTATTACAACAAATGTGGCTCGATAAAATTGAATGGGATGACGATATAAAGCCAATGGCTTTACGTAATTGGCAGACATTCATTTCTATTTATAATAACTTAGACAACATTAAGATTTCACGATGGGTAAAATATGTGCCAACTAGCCGCATTGAGTTTCATGGGTTTTGTGATGCGTTGGAACTTTCTTATGCAGCAGCATTATATATAAGGGTTGAAATAGGTAATCAAATCTACTCGAATTTATTAATAGCAAAAACAAAAGTAGCCCATATAAAAAAACTCTCACTGCCACGTTTAGAATTGTGTGGTGCAGTACTTTTGGCAAAATTAGTCTACAGTGTATTACAACATTTTAATTTACGTCCGTGCAATATACACTTGTCGTCCGATTCCACCATTGTGCTTGGATGGTTAAGGAAATCCCTTATACTTGGAAAACATTTGTAGCAAATAGGGTTGCTTTGATTTTATAAAAAATTGGAAATCAAACTTGGCGCCATGTAAAGTCAGATTCCAACCCAGCAGATCTAGCAACCCGGGGGCTGATGACTCCAGAACTTCAAGAAAATAGGCTTTGGTGGTGCGGTCCAGAATATCTCAGCTTTGAAAAAACATTGTGGCCCACTGATCAAATTATATTAAATACATCAGAGGAACAAAAAAATCCCAAGTCCATATTGCTAGATCCTCGGAACCAATGGAAGATATTCTCGATATATTTTCCTGTTTACCAAGAGCATATCACACTATTGCATACATGTTCAGATTTTTAAATAACACTAGAAAAGGTAAGCGTACCTGTTTCCACTATGAAAATCTCAGAATATCATCTAATGAATTAGAATTTGTAAAAAATCGTTTATTCTCATTATCTCAACGCATATACTATTCAAACGAAATCCTTTTCCTACACAACCAAAAGAAGATTGATTCTCGCAGCCCACTAATATCGCTAACACCTTTTCTGGATAAAAACAACATCATTCGAGCTAATGGTCGTCTTAGTGACTCAAATAGCTTGTCCTATAATGAACGCTACCCCATTATTCTCGCCTACAAAAGTAGAATAGCTAGACTGTATGTAGAGTTTGTACATAAACTTGCATATCATGGTGATATGATCGGAGAATAAAAGGCTTATCTATTTAAAATACAGAGTATAAGAATAGAGTTTTTATTGTCCACACTTGTCTTTTACAAAAACGGAAGTGAAGAGATCAAAAGTAATACCATAGAACATTATATATATTGGTTGTATAAAAGCAAGGCGAATTCAATCAGGTGGGAGTGATTTTACAACAAACAAAAAATTACAACATATACATACATTTTGTTGGTAGAATTTGATATCTAAATGTCAAAAGAAATATGTTATTTGTTTACGTTTAACCAAAAAAAATGTGTGAAAAATGTGTATATAAAAAGTAAGTTTTAAAATTTTTATAAATTTAAAGGCAATGGAGCTGATGAAAATGTTCCAAAAAAGCAAGAAGAAGTTTTACAAGAGTGTTATGATGATGATGCTACTAGATTCCATAAGAAGGTGGGTAAAATTTTAATATTGTCTCACGTTATCGGGGCGTTAAGTAAGTTTTCAATGTTTTGTTACAGGTTACAAAACGACCTTGAAAGTTTGCAAAACAAGATGGGAATCGTTTACTGCAAGACAAGCTGCAGGAACAAGCATCGGCAGATGCAAAAACCCAACAAAAATTTAATAAAAGCGGAAATCACCCTTCGTTGTAAACATGATGCAAATGTTGCAGATCTTGCAAGTCTTTTATATATTCTATTGCAAACGTTGCTTTTGCAAATTTCCAACTGTTTTTAGTATTGGAAATAAGTGCTTGTGTGGGAAATGTAATTTTAGTATATCATAGTGTATAATTGTTTTTGTGGTGTTGCAAACTTTAGAATATATATACCTACTAGACTTGCAAGATCTGCAACATTTGCAACATGTTTGCAACGAAGGGTGATTTTCCCTAAAGTATTGTTTGGTCCACAAGAAAAAACTTACTCTCAGCATATACTGGATTTACACGACTTTACAAGAAAAAGGTAAAAGTAATAAATAATCATATATGATTTTTTCAAGCTTGAGATCAACTTTTTTAGTTTTTTTATAAAAAATTATTTATTATTAACCAATATTTCGCTACCAAACAATGGGTAGCTTCTTCAGGGTAATATGTATACAAATTTTATAAAAACAAAAAACAAATTTTGTTTTTGTTACCCTTTACAACTTTTTTAAACTTTATTTTTTAAAATGAACACTTTCGATTTTTTAAATCTTTTCTAATTGCCACAACTAATATAACTTTTAAAATTGTTTCTTAAACTTTATTTTGAAAATAAACACTAGTTTTTTTTAACTTTTTGAAATTTTTGCCACAACTAATAAAACTTTTTTTTAAAAAATTTTAAATGTTTTAAAACGGTTATAAAAAACACAAACGTAAACAATATTTGACGTTTAGACAACGAAAATTTTAAAGAAAAAAAAAATCAGCTGATTGCGCGAGGCCACCTGATTGAATTCGCCTTGTATAAAAGTGTATGTTGTGTAAATACATCAGGTGTAAGCATGCCAGATTTTCTTGTATCAACACATGGTGGTCCCCGCTTAGTGTGAAACCTCATCCGTCAGGAGTGTTGGATATTGAAAGCAAAGAATCTTGCAAAAACAGTGACTCATAATTGCAAAGTTTGTGTTTTAAGTCGCAAAAGGTTGCAGGAACAGATTATGGCCCCTTTACCTGAAGAAAGAACCACTTTCCATCGACCATTTACCAATACTGGGATTGATTTTGCCCGCCCTTTCGACATTAAAAGTTTTACAGGACGTTATTGTAAAATCACTAAAGGCTACGTATGTCTTTTCATTTGTTTCTCAACTAAAGCAATTCATCTAGAAGCTGTTAGCGATCTGTCCACTCCCGCCTTTTTAGCAGCTCTATCTCGTTTCGTGGCGCGCCGAGGTTGCCCAAGTAAAATATACTCCGATAATGGTAGAAATTTCGTTCGGGTCAGCCATGTTAGCTCCCGCAGAACCGGAAGAGCTACAGTCGTCCCTTAGTATTGTCAATCGTTGGCGTAAGGTCAAAGCCATGCAACAAGAATTCTGTCGTCGATGGAAAAATGAATACTTATCAGAAATGCACAAGCGACATAAATGGCAAACACGACAGATTGATGTTAAAGAAAATGATCTCGTGGTTCTAAAAAATGACACCCTAGCACCTACTGAATGGCGTTTAGGTAGAGTGATAAAGTCTTACAGTGGTTCAGATAATAAAATCCGTGTGGTCGATCTTAAAACCCAAAACAGTATTATTACCCGACCAATTCATAAGCTTATTTTGTTACCGAATCTCAAACATTACTTTATTAACATCAAATCCTCAATATCACCATCCAATTATTATTTTTTTTAACCTCCTTTAAATTTCCAGAGTATGTGTGAAGGATTTTTCAATCCAAATTTCGTTTGCCCACTGTGTGACCGGTTCCACGCTATACGCCAATATACGCGCTTCATGTGTATGGAAGTAGAACAAAAGTTACGTGTAGTCGCCCACCATACTCTTTGCTATAATTGCTTGACCCAAACGCATTGTCGCGTCAATTGTAAAAGCCTTGATCGTTGTAGACGCTGCTTACAAGACCACAACACCTGGTTACACCCAATATCAAAGCAAAAAATATGGGTTCAGATGACGGCGACAATCAGAATCAAAATAGGATCCCATGATCCATTCCAATGGACGCGCGTATTAATAGACCCTAACACGGCTCGATCTTCGATTATGATCGATGAAGCCGAAGCGCTACATTGCAATATTCAACGTGGTCGCACTAAGCTAATAATCTGTCATCGTGAACGCACCTCACGACGAGTAGAGGTAACATGTGTCGTAGAGAATCAAGTGTATGGATGCAGCCCCAAAACCAACATCAGACGAACGCGACGTGAAAATGTTGTTTCAGAGCGTTTGGCCAATCGCATCATATTTGGCATCAGCTATTTTGAAGAAGTCGACCCAAAAACAATTCCAAAGAAAGAGTGACCGATATTTGAGAAGAAACCGAAATATTTAGATTTGCAAGATAGTATTCATTTATATTTGTTTACTTAATATTACTTTTATAAGCAAAATTGGTTCCCCTTTTTTTCTTTCCTTTTTATTTTCTTTTCTTTTTTAACCCAACTTATGAATAATAATTACTTGAATTAGTTACTTTTTTTGCTCTAATACTAATAATGTCTAAAATTAAGTTACGAATGAATTTGTATTTATATGTATTTACACTTTCCTAAACAACCTAAATTTTTAAGATTGCACGGTACGTGCAAGGTGAGTGGCATGTTCAAGTTGCGCAAGCATAACCAACATGAATTCCACTAACGTTTGCGCAGGTGGACACTGCTATTGATAGTAGGGTGGCATCACCTGTTTCGTTAAGTTGTGTGACTGAATGACATATAACTTATTGTACGATGGCTACGTTTGTTTTTTATTTCATTCGTAACATCACCACCGAACGTTCTAAAGCTAAAAGAAAAGCTAGAAATAAAGAACAGAGATTTTAAAGTGTAATTTAGTAAAGTATAAATAAAAGGAAATTAGAAATAAACTAAAAGAAGAAAAATAAGCATTTAATTTATTTATCAAGCAAAGGTAGGGTGAGTTTCAATTGCCGACAAGTTTCAAGTGGCGTGTCTTGACACAGAAGAAAGGCTGGCTCGAAGAGACAAGGAGCCCCTGACAAGGTATCAACGGATATTTTGGTGCAAGAAAACACCATACAATAAGGAAGAAACCAAATATGACTTGGCAAGCAAGATTCTAATTCTGATGGGTGTAAAGTATTGTGTAGACCAGGGGCTCAATTCTCGTTCTATGAAATGAAAAGTTTTTGTGTGTAATATCATATGGTACCACCATACCCTCTGCTATGCAAAAACTTTTTCATTTCACAGATTCACAGGACGAGAATTGAGCCCCAGAGCGATCTTAATTTAAAATATGACTGACCAACCAGTGAATTTACATGATCTGTCCAAGTTAAATGGTTATTAAAAATTATATCTAGATTCATCGCTCTATTAATGATTTCAATTTTCTCACCATTTAAAATGATATCCCCAGAAATAAACGGACCTATACGTTTTTTGCAGATTACAATACATTTAGATTTTTTAGGGTTCAAACAGAGGCCATTTGCACAAGCCCAGAGATAAATTTGATTTATTTCGTGATTTAACTGTGAGATACCAATGGCAATGTGTTCAGGTGGGATACTTAAAGTAAGTTGTATGTCATCTGCATAAAGATGGATGTTACACTTTCAAAGTATTTTTGGCAAGTCATTTGCATATATAGAAAATAAAGGCAGACCTAAGATGGAGCCCTGAGGCACTCCCTTTTTGAGTGTCATCTTATCAGACCAAACATTGTTTACAAGAACCGATTGAGGTCGATTTGAAAGGTATGATGAAATAAGGTTAATTGATGTTGCAGAAAATTGATGTTGTTGAAAAGTGTTTTAATTTATTAATTAATGTGGTATGGTCTACGGTGTCAAATGCCTTGGAGTGGTCCAGAAGTACTAAGAAATTTATATACCCATCCTCTAAACCCTGTCGCATGTGTTTACCTACTTCAACAAGGGCCGTTACGCAGCTATGACTCTCGCGGAAACCAGATTGTTTACTAGAAAGCATGTTGTTCATATTTATATACATATGAAATCATTTGCTTATATAAAATTCTTTCAAGTATTTTCGAAAGAAAACACAAGATAGCTATTGGTCTATATTCACCATTTTCTTTTGGTAATGGAATAATTTTTGCATGTTTCCAATTTGAAGGAAACGTAGAAGACATAATAATATTGTTTAAAAGGTAAGTGACGTACGGGAGAATTAGTGGCATAAGTATTCTAATTAATTTGGGATTTAAGTTATCAGTTCCCACTGCGTTTGATTTTATTTGTAAACACGTAGACATAACATCAAATTGTGTTATACATGAAAAACGAAAATAATTACCGTACACATCAGTATCTGAATTTATCGCCGGATGTGGAAAAATTATAAAAAACGGGTTTGTTTGGATCACAGGAGCAGTAGTGAACGTTTCATTTATCATGTTCGCATCCACATTAATGTCTATGTTGTTTAACTGCTTGCCAATACCAATTTCACGAATAGTATTCCATGTTCGTCGAGAATCTATTACAGTACTGAAACGTGTTGTATAATATTCAGTTTTAGCAAATCTTATATGTTTGTTAACATTTTTTCTAGCAGTTGTGTATTGCAATTTCAGTTCGACAGTTTTATATCTTTTCCATCCGGCATATGCTAAATCCCTTTGATTTATAGCCTACCTTATAATATTTGAAAACCATGGTGTATGCCTATGTGTTATCTATTTATGTTTGATTGGTACTGCTAAGTCAAAAAGATATTTAATGTTGTATTCAAGGAAATAAGACTGCTTATCAATAGTTGGCATAAAGTATATATTACCCCAGGCAATGTGTGATGAATATTCACATAAATTATCAAAATATAGTCCGTTTAAGTCGCGGTAACTGAAACTCTGCTCGACATCATGAATGACAAAATTGTAATTTAAAAATATAAGGTCATGTTTGGAAAGACATGATGCAGATATCTGATCGTACAAATTTATGTACTCAATATTAGACTCGAAGTAAAGATCAATGAGTGTACTAGTCGTGGATGTATGATGTGTCGGTCTTGCAATATTAACGGGAAAAATTCCAAATGACAACATATTGTCAATAAGTTTCGTCTCCATTAATATATCCGAATTAAAGTCGCCAGTAATGATGATATCATCATATTGTCAGGCAAGAGTTGCAAGTGTAGAATACAATGGTAAAAATTGCATTCTTTTATTAGGCCGGTATACACATCCCACTAAAAGTTTCCTGCCAAATGATAAAATTTCAATAAAGGCAAACTCAATTCCTCAATTTTGCACGAAATACTATTTTTTACGAATAGAGCAACACCACCACCATGGCTAGCTATATCAGATCTAAAAACTTTAAAGCCGTATGGACATATTAAGCTATCAGGTGTTGATTCTGAAAGCCATGTTTTCGAAACACAAACTACATCAATGCCAAAGTTCTCAAAAGTAAATTTAAATTCGTCAACTTTATTATATACTAGAAAATCCCGGCGCGCGTTGCTACGCCCCTTAATGAATAAAAATGCATTCTGAATTTTAATTGAATATCAAGTGCAAGAAGACAAAATTTATAATTTTTTTAATAGGCGTGGCACTGCCCACTTTTCTAATCACGAAGTTATATTGTTATGACAGCTCAATATGTGTGCAAAGTTTTAGAAAAATAGGTGAAGTTTAAGTAGCTGAAAATTATGTTGTTTTATGGGCGTGACACTGCCCACTTTTCTAATAAAGAAATTGTATAGTCATGACAACTCAATATGTGTGCAAGGTTTCACAAAAATCGTTCCAGAGCAAATACCTCAAAATGTTAACTGTTTTTATGGGCGTGGCCCTGCCCACTTTTCTAATCACGAAATTATATAGTCATGACAGCTTAATATGTGTGCGCAAAGTTTCAGAAAAATCGATCTAGTGCAAGCAGCTAAAAATGATAACTTATTTCTAATGGGCGTGGCCCTGCCCACTTTTCTAATCACGAAATTGTATAATCATGAGACCTTAATATGTGTGAGAAAAGTTTTAGAAAAATCGGTAAAGTTTAAGTAGCTGAAAACTATAATTTTTTTTGTAGGCGTGGCACTGCTTACTTTTATAATCACGAAATTGTAAAGTCATGACAGCTCAATATGTGTGCAAAGTTTCAGAAAAATCGATCTAGAGCAAGTACCTCAAAATTAGAACTTTTTTTATGCGCGTGGCCCTGCCCATTTTTCTAATTACGAAATTATAAAGTTATGACAGCTCAATATGTGTGCAAAGTTTCAGAATAATAATATGGGCGTGGCCCATTTTTCTCCACCCATAAACACTCGCTGGTATGTGTACAACAACTTGCCAAAGTTTGAGTCCGATCGGTTTTACAGTTTCGGAGTTTATAGCTAACACATACACACACACACACACAGAGTTTTACTTTTATATATATAGATGCTTTTGCACATTATATATAAACTAAAATTGTAGTGTACAAAATGTAATTAAAACTAAAAATTATTAAAACTGTAGTATTGAAAACAAAAAGGAAATATAGTATTACGTTTTACACGATGGATGGAAGCTGAATGCATCTGGTAATATATTTATGTATTATACTTATTTTAAGTCTGGGAAACTGTAATGATAGTTTTTCAATTGTTTCGTTACTTTTAACCAAGCTTTTGTCAAAAACAAGTTCAGTAAAAAATTTAAGTTAATATAATAAAAAAAAATTTCAAAAAATTCCACGAATTCCAGTGAAAAATTATTTGACACAGACAGTGATATATAGTTCTCTGAACTGGAAAAAGATATTAAATATAAAAATTTTTAAATAAAGCAATCCTAAAAAAATGCCAAGGGATCTAGTGTACAGAATTTCTTTGGCCAAATGGCAACTGGAAACAAGACGGTTTAGCAAAATATAATTTGACCTGCTTTGAAGACAGCACCATGGGTTAGAAAGGATAAGTATTTAATATAAATTTTATATTAAAACTTGTGCTGGTTTAGCGAGATGTATTTCACATTTGACTTGTGAATATTTTTTCCACTGCGAGAATATATAAAAAATTTAAGACCAAAATAATTGTTATAATGCATCGTATATCTTAAGTAAACGTATGTGGATTATATGTTTTGAGTATACAAAAATATTTTTATCTCTACACCTACAATGTTCGGATCCGAAAGTTGAGAGTATATGACAACATATTTTTTAAATTGGTTTTGCATATGTTAGAAAGTACAATGAAAATATTATTTTAAATTAAATTAATTGTATGACTTTAAACTAACATGGGTAACTTATAAACGTTTACTTTATCAATTTTATTTGAAAATAACATATTAGATTTTCTTAAATACATATAAACATGTTTGTATACCATAAATAATTATTTCTGGTGTTTTAATTTTTCTCTTTCAAAAAATTAAAATTCCTGTTTTAGTTCATAATTTACTAAATTATTCGGGATATGCTCTCTTAATTTTTCAATAATATTTATTTGGTTGTTGGGTTTAAGCTGGTTTATATGCATTTCACTGGTGCTTATGCCAGATCATCAGTAAACCTTTACCCAAATTCTTGAAGAAGTTTGAAATGTTATAAGTTATATTTTTAAATTCTCATTAACAAAATGAGAACTCAAAAATAAAACAACAAACTATAAAGAACTTTTTCAAAAACCCAACCAACAATTTTTCAATTTTAATTTATTTTATATTTCTAATCCCTTTAGCATTTGGCTAACCGTTGGTTAACACTAAATGCTTATAAGGGAAACCGAAAAATAAAATCTTCTTTTATTACATAATTTACTAAATTATTCGGGATATGCTCTATTAATTTTTCAATAATATTTATTTGGTTTTTGGGTTTAAGCTGGTTTATATGCATTTCACTGGTGCTTATGCCAGATCATCAGTAAACCTTTACCCAAATTCTTGAAAAAGTTTGAAATGTTATAAGTTATATTTTTAAATTCTCATTAACAAAATGAGAATTCAAAAATAAAACAAACAACTATAAATAACTTTTTCAAAAACCCAACTAACAATTTTTCAATTTTAATTTATTTTATTTTTCTAATCCCTTTATCCTTTTTTATAAGCATTTAGTGTTAACCAACGGTTAGCCAAATGCTAAAGGGATTAGAAAAATAAAATAAATAATACAAAGAGATCAAGTTTTAGATATTTAAATCATTGTGAGCAAATCTGAAGATATCAATGTGTCAAAGCAGTAGGAATTGTTAACCCTTATGTGAGTGACAAAAAAAAAACACCTTCTCTAGAGTGACAGGGGTACCTGGGTACCCACACACAAATTGTATTAAAATTGCATGTTGTTTTCCATAGTGCTGTACGTCAAATTGACATAAAATGATTTTTTGTTAATCACTAGCACTAATGTATAAAACAAAAATATTTGAGCAGGAATTCCTACAGCTTGAGTAGGAATTCCTACTCAAAAACTGTCGTCACAGTTTTTGAACAAAACTTAATATTTGCGATTCCTCTTTTTTGAGCCTTAGCAACAACACATAGCCATTATATTGGTTGTTTGCCATTTTATATTAAGTAGCATATTCAACAATACATTGACATCACAATTTCATTCTTAATTGTTTCTTGGCCGGGAATAAGTGATTAAGTTTTATAAAATGACAGAGTCCGTCCTAAGAGATTAAATTTATTCGAAATTCAAAATATATTAAGTGAATGTGAAAGTGATGAGGAAGAATTTATCATTTCTGATAACGTATATATTTCGCCACTTGGCGATATGAGATCGGAAGCATCAGATGCTGAGTGCCCCTGTGTGGAAACTGATGAAAATCCATACGATTCAAATGACAGCGAAAAAGTGGAATCGAATAATGAACTTTGTGCTTAAGATGGAACTCATTGGTGTCTTGACTCATTTTCAGAACTTAAGTCAATAAACCGGAATATTTTATGGCAACGCTGTGACGTAGTACCTGGTTTGCACATTTCTACACCAAAAGATATATTCAAAAGTTTTTTGTCCAGCGAAATGTGCGATTTTACGTCGAACCAATCGAAAGGGAATACGATTAACTGAAGAATACAATAGAAATTTGCACAACAGGTATCCGAATTCTAATAAAAAGCCACAAAATAAAATTTTCACACCATTTACTGAAAGTGAGCTAAATGCATTTTTTGGTTTATTGATTGTTTGTGGCGTTTACAAATCTAATAAGGAGCATTTGACTGAGTTGTGTAAACCTTACCACTTATCCCTTATTCGGGCTGCAATGTCGTATCATAGGTTTAAAGTGCTTTTACGTTTAATACGATTTGATAACGAAGTTACTCGTGAGTCACGTGTTGAAAATGACAAAGCTGCTGCACTCCGATATTTGAAACATGTTGAGTTCCAATTTACGTAAATATTAGAAGACCTATTAACTATTAGAGCAGAAATTATATTTTTTGTTTTGTAAAATAAATTAGCTAATTTTTCGAAGAAGTATGCTTTAGAAAATGTTATTTAAAAAAATAATAATTATTATTCCATGTACTTTTATATATATAACTTTGGGTACCCCTGTCACTCGCTTAAAGGTGTAAAAAAATATCAATATACCTCGCCCATCCAAACGGATATACTGGACCTATATCAATGAAAATATAAAAACAATTAATTGTTAAGAGTTCTCAAAAAGTTTTAGCTATGCAAATCATCTGCCACTATAAAATATTTTTATTTGAAAATGAATTGGGTACCCGGGTACCCTGTCACTCACATAAGGGTTTAGTATAAATAATCTTTTGTGAACAAAATCCCTATTAAGTCGATGGTCACACACACTGTTGCCATTTCAGCTATTTTCTCGTCAAATCTAGCGATTTTTAAACATTTTTTCCGGGAAAAAATATGATTTAGCTATTAGCGGGAAATCTAGCGATTTTTGCGATGTTGGATTTTAACGTGTTTTAAATACATTTGATGTTAATATTCTTAAAGAGTAGCTACCAATTTATTTGTAAGGCGAATGCTATTTTCAATACACTTTTTTATGAAGATTTTGAAAGCTAGAAAAAACATATGTACATTAAAATTAAAAAACCAATTTTATCTTGCAAAGTTTATAGTTCAAAAATTTGTTGGTAAAAAGATGTTGAATAAACGTTTCTTTTTTTTATTTAGATGAGTTTGTAAATTATACACAAAAATTAAATTTTTTATTTTGTCGAACTTTTCTGTTTTTTTTTAAATATTTAAATTTTAATCAGGCTTGAGTACACAAAAAACTATTTAAAAATTTCTTGCAAGAAATTCGAAATATTGCAAAAAAGAACTAAATAATCCAAAATTTGTGCATTGCTAAGCCATTAAAAGTTTAAGTCCTGGGTAATTCAAGATTAAAAAGACGATACAAAAGGATACAAATAATTGTACAAATAAAAATACAAGTCATCTGCATCGGTGGGAGAGTTATATTGGAGATAATTTAATTTTAAAGAAGGCTTCATTAATAACTCAACATACGTCAATCAATTCAATTGATCACCTTAGTGATTTATGTAAAAAAGATTTTGATAGAACGAATGAAAACCGTATTTATAGAACCAAATGCTTAGCGATAAATAAAAATGTTTAAGTGACCCATCTCTTAATGGAACATAGAAACTATGTATCAGGTTCTAGGTATAGTGTATTAGGAGATAAATCGATAGACGTTTGTATCAACAAGTTATTAGGCATGTTTTTTAAAAACTAAAAATCTACGCGGTACATAAATCTAAAATAAATATTTTTTTTCAGTACGAAAAAACAGCAAATTGTGTTAACATTTCTAAGCTTGGCTGAAGTGGCCGATGCGACAGCTTCAATGACGATTTATTTAAATCAGCATTAAAGAGACAAGATTACAATTTTACAAATAAAAGCAAGAATCTAGAGAATTGGCTTTAGACTTTTAGTGAGTAAATCCCAAAATGTTTTTTCATAGGAGTTAAGTATGTTAATAAACGTTATTTTTTGAATTGATATATAACGTACATATGCGTACGTATATTTCTTTAATTTTTTCACATACCGTCATACATATGTAAATTATGTATTAAAATGTGACTAATAAAAGCTGCCTTCGTAATAAAAATGACTGTACTTTTCTTTTTTTCTTTCATTGTTTAAGAAAAACTTAGCGATAAAACGCTAAATTTTCCGCGCAATAAAAAAAAAGAACGAAAACTTGGCTATTTTTTGTTAAATTTATGCAACAATTTGAAAAAAAATAAATATTAGCGATTTATCGCTAAAATTTTGAAAATTTTTAATTTTTAGCTATTTTCTAGCTATTTTTCTACTTGTTTTAGCGATATTCTTTGGGAAAAAGTTGGCAACAGTGGTCACACACGACGATTATAGTTGGACAATTCTTGAGTTTATAGATGTTTTTACCGTTTTAAGTGAGGAGAAAACGAAGGGAAATATAATCGCCGGTACTCGGCTATTCCAAGCAATCTTTTTTTTTTTTTTGAATATTTGACATTTCTTTCCATTCGGTGTTTCGCTTCTTAGTGTGTAAGTAATTTAAAATTTGAATTAAAAACGTCACAAATTAAGCATTTAAAATATTTCAAAATACAAAAACTCAAAGAAAATATTTTAGTAAAAATATTTTAAATAAAAGCGTTAATAAACATCAATTATATTATTTTATGTATGTTTTTATTTTTCTTTTTGCTATTTACGGCAAAAGCAGCGTTGCCAGAACCTTTGGAGAGAAAATCATCACTTCTACTACATTTACACCTGAGCGAAATCTAGTAGATTTGATTTAAAATCTTTATTCAAATCTATACCGTTTATACCACTGTTTTTTGACATTTTCCAAGATTTCAAAACAGTATATTTATTTAAAATGTGATCTGAGAGGCTCTATTTGCTCTACTTCTTTAAAATTCAAACTCCATATAAAAAAGTAAGCAATAAAGAACTTGTGCAATTGCAACCACCTTATATATTATGATTGAATTTTTCTTTATGCAGCGTAGTATATTTTATTACAATTTAATAAAAACCACAGTTGCATCACGAAGTAGTACTAGATTTTGAGTAGATTTTGGCAAAATCTAGTTGTGAAGTAGATTTCGTTTTGTATGGGAAATCTGGTAGAAATTAACAAGATTTCGTTCAAAATCCCGTAAGAACTAGATTTGGTGTAGGTGTAAATGTAGTATTATACTACATTTACACCTACACAAAATCTAGTACTTAATACTTCATTTACACCTAAGAGCGTGTTTACATGAAGGGACATGTCCCCTGCGACACGACTTTGGTGGTGAGGGGTGCGGCGTTGAGTACGGGGTAGCAATTGTCGCACGTTTTGTGAATTTGAGGGAACAAATTTGACATTTCTCTTTTACATCTTTCGTTCTCGTGTATTCTTGTCATGTTATGTGTGACCGGTGTTGCCAGACTGATATTTTATGGAATTTGCCAAAAAAAATATGAAATATCCAATGAAAGATCATTTATTCGAAATAACATAAGCCGCTTTTCTCTTGCTCTAACCTCCATGGTTTTACCCACTATTTTCGTCTTCTTTTATTCGGTAAACTATTTTCATTTTTATAGCATTCTAGCAAATTAAAAATAATTTATATATTTCCAGCATCATCTAGATCTAACGCTTCAACAGCCAGTTTAGTTAGGTCAACAATTTTGTTAGAATTACTTGAACGTTTTTATAGTTTCAATATAAATTCTTATTCATAGTAGTTATTTTTTATATGTTCTTCTATGTTTATATGTTTTCTATGTTTGTCAGTTTGTGTAAAATTATCAAGACGAAAAGATATTAATATTTATAATAAATAAAATAATATCTATATTTATTTTTAAATTTCTTCAATAATTTCTTCTTTAGAAATATCAGCCATTATGTTTCTTGAAATTTATTTAATTTTGCTTTTTTAAATACTTGTATTGTCTCTGCTACTGTTGACCAATTATAAATTGTATATGTATGGCAGCCCTTCTTACGAATGAAGGGATAAAAAGAATTAGTTAATTTAACGTCAAAAAGTCGCTTTGTTCCTGCAACAAAATTCCTTCATGTAAACGCAAGAAGATTTTAGAAGGGACACCAAAAGAAAATTCAAGCCAACGCAAGCAGAGTCGCAGGAACATGTCCCTTCGTGTAAACTAGCTCTAAGCGAAATCTAGTAGATTTGATTTAAAATCTTTATTAAAATCTAAACCGTTTATACCACTGTTTTTTGACATTTTACAAGATTTCGTTTTCAAAACAATATACTTATTTACAAGGTGGTCTGAGAGGCTCTCTATGCTCTACTTCTCCAAAATTCAAACTCCATATAAAAAAAATGTAAACAATAAAGTACTTGTGCGATTGCAACCATCTTATATATTATGAATGAATTTTTCTGTGTGCAGCGTAATAAATTTTAGTGCAATTTGATAAAAACCACAGTTGCATCGCGAAGTAGTACTAGATTTGAAAAAGAAAATCATCAAATTATTTAAGTTCAAACATTTTATTACAATCGCAAAAAAAACAATAAAAATTTATTTAGTAAACTGTTTTCTTATCAGATAAGTTATTTAAAACAAAAAATATATTAAATTGATATTAAAATAAATATACATATTCATATAGCATCTTGGATATAAAATCAAATTGACAGATACTCTGTAGTATATTAATATATTCAAATTGCATATCTATCATTCGAAATGTAGAAACATAAAAAACTTGAATGTTTTAATATAAAACAAGTAAGAGTGCTATATTCGGCCGTGCCGAATCTTATATACCCTTCACAACGTGTAGTCATGCAATAACAGTAGTTTGTATCACCATTCATCTCATATGAAATACGTACATACATAGAAAAAACATACATATATAAAACATCCCATTGTAAAATTAAAAATTAACGTATGTATGTTAAAAAAAAAAACAAAAAAAAAATTTAAAAAAAAATGTTAAAAAAAAATTTTAAAAAAAATATAAAAAAAAAATTAAAACAAAATTTAAAAAAAATAATTAAAATATAAATAATAAATATAAAACAAAAAAAAAAGAATAAAAAAAAAATTAAAAAAATAATAAAAAAAATAATAAAAATATAAATAATTTATTAAATAAAAATAAACATAAAAAAAAAATTTTTTGGCTCAGCTGGGATTCGATCCCACGTTTACTTTAACAAATATACAAGTTTATATGTATGTATGTTGTTGTTGTAATGTTGTTTTGTGAAAAAAAATTGAGGTGGTCGTGGGTTTTTGCTCAATCTCAGTTGTTTATGAACGGATGTTTCTGATTTTCAATACCGATCTACTCCCGAATATTTCTGATATTTTAATACCTCACCCGGGTCCAAGCGATTTCGAAGAGCTTCAAAAAGTTGATTTCAACATACACACAGTCAGACGGACAGACTGACAGAGCTTAATCGACTCCCCTATTCATAAACTTTCAGAAAATATATACTTTATGGGGTCGGAAATGAAAATTGTAGAAATTTCACACGGAATGACAAACCTATATATACCCTTTTTCACTGTGTGAAGGGTATAAAAACAATCATATATTTAACAAGTAAGAGCACTATATTCAGCCGTGCCGAATCTTATATACCCTTCACAACGTGTAGTCGTGCAACAACAGTAGTTTGTATCACCATTCATCCCATATGAAATACGTACATACATATAAAAACATACATATATAAAAACATCCCATTGTAAAATTATAAATTCACGTATGTATGTTAAAAAAACAAAAAAATTAAAGAAATAAAAAAAAATTAAAAAAAAATTAAAAAAAAATAAAAAAAAAAATAAAAAAAAAAATTATTATATATATAATATATATAAAACAAAAAAAAAAAAAATTTGAAAAAAAAATAATAAAAATATAAATAATATATTAAATAAGAAATAAAAAAAAAAAAAAAATAAAAAAAATTAAAAAAAAAATTTGAAAAAAAAATTTTTTGGCTCCGCTGGGATTTGATGCCATGTTTTCTCTAACCAGTATACATGTTTGTATGTATGTATGTTGTTGTTGTAATGTTGTTTTTGTGAAAAAAAATCGAGGTGGTCGTGGGTTTTTGCTCATATCTCAGTTGTTTATGTACCGATGTTTCTGATTTTCAATACCGATCTACTCCCGAATATTTCTGATATTTTAATACCTTACCCGGGTCCAACCTATGTCGGGGGGCTTCAAAAAGTTGATTTCAACATACACACGGACAGACGGTCAGACGGACAGACGGACAGACTGACAGGGCTTAATCTACTCCCCTATTCATAAGCTTTCAGAAAATATATACTTTATGGGGTCGGAAATGAAAATTGTAGAAATTTCACACGGAATGACAAACCTATATATACCCTTTTTCACTGTGTGAAGGGTATAACAACACATGTGAATTAAAGTATTTTAGAAATCATCATTATTATTATACAGAATAGGTTTCATATCTGTATTTATACCTTAATATATTTTTAATTATAGCATGAACAATCGTTTAACTTTAAGTATTCTTTTGAATATAATATACTCTTAAGAGTGCTGTTATCTAATCTATTTCTATATTTTGTTTTATTTAAATTTAAAACTTAAAATATTCGTTCAACATTTGCAGAAGAAATAGGACAAATTTTGACAGAGTCGGAAAAGCTTAGATTTTGTCATCTCGAGTTATTTTTGAGACTTCTGACCACAATTCTTCACAACTTAGATCATCTAAAGTTGTAAAGTGTTCGTCAAAGTGGAGAAGACGTAGTTTTCTAAGTTTTGAACATCATTCTTATCTATATATATAAAAAAATAACGTGACTGATTGACTGACTGATTCATCATCGCACAGCCCAAACGCAAAGAGCTAGAGACATGAAACTTGGACAATCGGTTCCTCTTTCAATGTACAGCTCCACTAAGAAGGGATTTTTGGAAATTCTTACTTCAAGGGGGTAAAAAAGGGTAAAAACGGGTAAAATCAGTAATCTTATATCTGCTAAACTAAAAATGATACGAATTAAATTGAAAAAGTATTGTAATTTGCACAAAAAATAAGCTGACAGGTTTCTGGCCTTTTTCGGAATTTTCAACCCCTAAGGGGAAAAAACGGGTAAAAACTATAATTTGGTACTTTATTGGTACCCTATGTAACTTCCAAACGCATAAAGCTAGGAAAAAAATTTAAACTGTATTAATTAATGCGCGAAAAAACATTAATAGGACTTCGGCACTTTTTTCAATTTCATATGTATAAGGGGTAAAAATTTTCCCTTTTTTGGTACCTTTTTTATAAGAAACTTTTTTTATATTATTCAATGGGACAAAATTTGACAATTATTATTACCTAATAGAATATGGACAACTTTTTAGGTGAAATTTTTGGAAACTTTTTTGGGGACAAAATAGATACCAAAAAGGTGAAAATTCCGGAAAATGTATGTAATTCCTAATTAGACGGCCAATTATCACAAAATTTTTAATTGGGATTTCACTAGACATAAAAAATTATGTAATTTAGTAAAAATTGAAACACATTCATAACAGGGTAGAAAAGGGAAAAATCGGGAAGAGTTTGGTTTTTTTAGAACATAATTACTTTTATGCAAAAAAGGAGTAGATTTACTGACTTTAAATCATGTCTATTAAAATATTTTGTTACATAGATATTTGAACAATTTAAACTTGGAATTTGGAACTTGGACCAAAAATGTACTTTTTCGCTTATCTATGGTACTTTTTGTATTTTCTACGTTTTTATACCCTTCACCTGTGGTGCACAAGGGTATATATAGCTTTGTCATTCCGTTTGTAACTTCTCCAATTTTCATTTCCGACCCCATAAAGTATATATTTTCTGAAAGCTTATGAATAGAGGAGTCGACTAAGCCCTGACCGTCTGTCCGTCTGACCGTCTGTCCGTGTGTTGGCTGAAATCAACTTTTAGAAGCAACTATATGTTCCTCAGATCTGTATATGATATCAATCTCTTGGAAATACCCAGGAATGAATCGCTATTGAAATTCAGCACAATCGCCCCATAACTTTCTGAGATATGAGCAAAAAACCACGACCACCTCTTTTTTTTACACAATTACAACAACAACATACATATATACATACATACATGCAAAAAACATGCCAAAAAAAAAATTACAAAGAAAAAATATATTAAAAATAAAAAAAAAATAATAAAAAAAATTACAAAAAAAAAAAAAAAAAATTTAAAAAAAAAATTAAAAATTTTTTTTTTAAAAATTTAAAAAAAATATAAATAATATCTTAAATAAAATAAGATAAAATTTTTTTGGCTCAGCTGGGATTCGATGTCACATTTAGTCTAACCAGTATATACATATGTACGTATTTTATATGAGATGAATGGTGATACAAACAATTGTTATTGCATGACTACACGTTGTGAAGGGTATATAAGATTCGGCACGGCCGAATATAGCACTGTTACTTGTTAAAGGTGGAATTGTAAATTAAAGGACTATTGATTCCAGGTAAGACTAAAAATGTTATGGGCTACCAAAAAGGACTTTTTTGAATTTTTATGGTACTTTTGGTATTTTCAACGTTTGCGAAGCTAGAATTTTAAAATTAGTGGCTACTGATAAAAGGTGAGACCGAAAATGTTATGGTCGACCAAAAAGGTACTTTTTTGAATTTTTGTGGTACCTTTTGTATTTTCTACGTTTATAAAGATAGGATTATACAACCACGGGTTATTGATTCTAGATGAGACTAAAAATTTAATTTAATAAAAAAAAGGTACTTTTTGAATTTTTATTTTACTTTTTGTATTTTCAACGTTTGCGAAGCTAGAATTTTGAAATTAGTGACTATTGATACAAGGTGAGACTAAATATGTTATGGGCGACCAAAAAAGTACTTTCTTGATTTTTATGATATTTTTGGTATTTTCTACGTTTATGAAGGTGGGATTGTACAATCAAGGACTTTTGATTCCAGGTGAGACTAAAGATGTTATGGGTGACCAAAAAGGTACTTTTTTGAATTTGTATGTTACTTTTTGCATTTTCTACGTTTATGAAAGTAGGATTGTACAATCGAGAACTTTTGATTCCAGGTGAAACTGAAAATGTTATGGGCGACCACAAAGGTACTTTTTTGAATTATTATGGTACTTTTTGTATTTCCTACATTTATAAAGCTAAAATAGTGAAATAAAGGATTGATGATTCAATTTGAAAATTAAAAAAAGAAAGTAAATTGAAAATATGTAATAATTATAAACAGAACTTGAGTATTCAATAAATAGTTAGAACTGCGCTAACGAAGTAGCGGGTTAAATGCTAGTCAATTGAATAAATTTGTATTTGTATTAAGCCTGTTAAAGAAGCCACTTTTCCATTAATTATTTTTAAAGGGTCAAGACAAAATAATGAAAAAAAAGTTTATTAAAATAATTATGGTTAAAATCAAATCGTTTCAGTATTTGCTTACACAAATCACTGTAAAATGAAGTACAATTTTCAACAAATTTTTTTTTTTATTTTTTCAAGTTTAAGATTGGAAATTTTTTTGTTTTACAAACACGACCAAATAAATATCTTCGTTTTGTAAACGAAGCAATTCAAAAATCAAGTTCATTAATTAAATTGATGTTAACGTAATTTGGTTTTATAAAATTCATCATAAATTCTTTGTATTTGAGAGGATGTGGTTTCAAAAATTATGTTAACTTTGTTTATTGTGTTGAGAATATACTTTAAAAACACAGATAGAGTTCGACCTGTTTTTAATAGACCTTTGACAAGCAGATATACAACTTTATTGGTTTAAAAATTGATCGTTGATAAGAATTGTAGAAAAATTATGTTTCGTATCTACAACTTAAAACAAATAAAATATAATTTCTAAAAATAAAAATCATTATATTGGGGGAAAAAAATCATAAATCATATTTTAGCAAATAAAATCCTTAAAAATATGACAAAATCATGATTATGGCAACGCTGAGCACAAATGACAATTTGTAAGTTTTGTTTAAGCCCCCGACCACACGAGCAATTGCTAACCTGACTGAATATTCTCTCGTTTTCATTTTTGCAGAAAAATATGCACTTCTGGCAAGGCCCCATTCGCATTAGGCAACTATAATTGCGCAAGTATAATTTTAATTTTTATTTATTTTCTTTTGATTTTGCTTTTATGTTCACAGTGAGCAACTTGGTTGCTCAATTTCTTCCAGTTTTTTCTAACTTCTCATCATTTTTAAATATTTGATACACTTATTAACAAATAAAGTTTTCACAAACACAAAATTACACAACACACCGAAGAAGAAATAAAAGACAATGTCAAAAACAAATAAATATTTCAAGACAAGAATGACATCTAAAGCAGAATTGCCAAGTACAAGAAAATCTGTACTCAAATCTCGGCAACTCTTTCCCCTTTACACCGACCTTTCCTCACACACCAACAAACACAAGAATTGCGCAATTATAATTGCCTAATGCGAAAGGGGCCCAACAATGCTCACAGCCGAATTTAACGCTGGGTCTCCACGTAGCAATTTTCATTGCTAAGCTTAAGCAAAAACGTCGGCAGAATAACGGCACTTTATTGCTAAGGTATGATTATTTTCACTGGGTGGAGAACACGACACAAATAATTTATTTTTATAATTTAATATTTTTGTTTTAACTTTTATGAGTTTTTTTTAAATACTTTACTTTTAATTATTATCAGGAGAAAAACATAAAATTCAAAGAAAATTAAACGATTTTGACAGCTAATTGCGGCAATAATTGCTCAAGCAATCAGCAGAGAAATGATTGTGCAACAAATTGCTACATATGGCAATTTGCGGTCTACACCTTGCAATTTCTATTGACGCAATCAAATTTGACTATTGCGGTAATAAATATTGCTACGTGGAGACTGCGGATAAGCCGCCGCCGACAATTTCTTCGCTTGCCGAAAACAGAAATGCTCGGCGCAAGTCTCTGTTCGTATTCGAGTTCTTTTACATAAAAAAATCATGGGTTGTATTAGTAGTTCAAACAAAGAGTTATATGCTTTAAAAAAAGATATTTTTAATGTTAGCGTCGTTCGTGTTCAGCCAGAAGATTCGGTAGTGCTGGCACGACTAGGAAATCTAGACATTACTGCACATCACCTAATTTTTACAGCTCCAGGACATGAATCAGTTGCATGGGCTTTACAGCATTTGCGTAGGTATGGACTAACAGGAGATATATTCAGTTTCGAAGCTGGACGTCGGTGTCCAACTGGACATGGTATATACACTTTTCGATGTTGCAATGCTGATGAGTTTTATGCAAAATTTCGAAGGCTTATTAACTCGTCGGTCGTTAATGATCGCAATAATAGTTCTGCACATTCATCCAATTTTTTTGGCCGTTTAGATGGTTATAATAGAAACCACTATTTGGAGCCTACATTTTTACAAATTTCTGCACCTGTAGATGAACAAACATCTCTCTCTGGTTCAACTAACGATAATAATGATTTTCACATTAATTCGTACGAGTCTTTACATAGTTCCTCTTTAACATCTGAAATAATAAACTTTCCCTTATATGTGCCACCATACTCCAATGTAATCCCGAATACTCACATTGCCACAAGTAACATATATATGGAACAACCTATAAGAATTAATAATGAGCATAATAATATTGCACATGAAATTCTCGAACATTCCAATGTAAAAAGTAGTGCAACCCTTTTTAAATCGCTTATGAAAAGTTCATCGCTTGATGTACCACCCAAAGAGTATGCACCAATTGTAAACGTAGAATCACAAAGGCTTTATGAAAATATTAATTCCAGCACAGTTAAATCTGTAAGTTCATCTCAAATTTCTTGCACTGACTGTGCAGAACGTTATGCTAATATTGATTTTTTACCAAGACTAGAGGGTAGTCAAAACAAATCGTTTCAACTAGACATTTCAACCGGTAAGCAACAGGGAACTTTAACAAAGAATGCAATTGTTAACTATATAATTCTTGATTTGGATCAGCGACTGAGTTCATCGATGTGTTCACAGAAAAATTATTTTAGTAGTGATCAATCGCTGTCAGGCATAACAAAAAAAGATTTATCTTCTACAGTTGGTTCACTCAGTTGCGGTTCATTCACAATGCCCAAAAGAACTGTTAGTGACACCAGTGCAAAACTCTCTAACAGTAAGATGGGATCTTCCGGTAGTTACACTAGAATCGATTTTCTTAAAACGTTTGCTTTAATGAAATCCTCAACAAATTGTACGGATTTTGATGCAGATAATGAACAGGAATCACGGCTAACCCGTCACAGTAAATTTGTGCGAAAAGCATATTCAATAAGCGAGTAGTTAGCGAAAAAATGTATACATGTAATATGTGCATGTACGGGTGAACCTTGTATGATGAAACAGTTGAAAATTGGGGAACCTTTCAACGATTTTTGATTAATTGGAGTAATATTTTTCTCGAAATGTCAAAAGCAACATGAATTTCAAAGAACACTGGTTGAAAAGAAGTGAGAAAATTTACAAAAAAAAAATGATATTAAAAAGAACAGCTATATTGCTATTTTACTATATTGTATTTCTTTAAGCTACTACGCATTAAATATGTAGAGAACATATTTAGGATTTTTCCATACTCATCAACTCAACTTTTAAGCAACCAAATTCTTTTTAGTATTGGGTAATTCTAGCCAAACCCACCGTAACTGTAAGAATAACATCGGCTTCATAATGGATTTGTTTGATATTAGTTTTTTGTAAAATTAGTACTTGTTTAAAAAAAATATTCAATAAAAGCTTTAATGTATGTATGTAAATGGAAAAAAAGTCATTGTTAATTAAGGCGTTAGCAAACTTTTTCGTAATTAACATAAAAACCTAGCAAAAAAATGAATTAGATTTCCACGACAATCAATAGCGTAGAGGCATTAATTTGAAATCAAGCCACATTCATAATTATATGCATTGCGAAAACAAACACAAAAAAAAACATGCATTTTGTATGTAAGTGTCTGCAAATGTCACAATTTATTTGTTTTTTTTCTTTAATTTCAATAATTTTTAAGAATTTTCTTATTTATTTATTAAAACTTATTCATTTTATCAATATCGTTAACAGAGTTATGAGAATTTACATACATATGCATCTATAGTATGACAACAGTTAACATCAGACAAATTAAATAAATAAACTACTAAAATCACAGTTTTAAAGAAGTTGTTTATAAAGGCCTCGTATCAACTTAGAAGTTGTAAAAGACCCTCAGTAGTTGTTCAGCAAATTTCTTATTATTTTAAAATTTGACGCAAGGCGAATTCAATATCAGGTGATATCATCCCTGCAACAAACACAAAAAGGCCAAGAGAATGTCAAAACACAAAAAAACAAATTTTTTGTTTACTTTTAATTAAAATTTTATTTTTATAAATTTACGCGAAAATTTAAAAAAAAAAGTATTTTTAATATATTACAAAATTTGTGCCAGTTTATATCACATATTTGTGTTTTATATCACATTTTTCACAATTTTCACAAATTTAAATCACTAGGACAAACACAACATGAATTTTGTATTTTCTGAATCAAAAACATTACAAATGTTGTTTATTTAAATTATAAAATGTGTTTTACTTATTTTCCAATAAGTTATTGCACAAATATTAGTATTTTTTAAATTTTTTCCCACAACTTTTATAAAAATTTTCAATTAACGCACATAAAAATTAATTTAAATGTAAACAAACTTTGACATTGTGCCGTAAAAATAAAACGAGCAAAAAACAATCAGCTGGCTTCTTAACATCACCTAATGTTGAATTCGCCTTGATTTGACCTGTATTTTTTTTTAAATGACCGCATTAGTTCCCTTGTCATTGTATTAAACATTTTCAAATTAGTTTCTATATAGAAGATAAGTTGGACATCTAAAAGGTAGATTGCGTATTATTTTAAATGATTTACATTTTTTATGCGTTTTAGCAGTCTTTTTGGACCAGATTTGACATTTGACACATTTTGTAAATAAATACCTTGTTCCTTATATTACGTTTAAATCTTCGGCTACTTAAGGAATATAAGGCACGGCTACGCTTAATTGCCTTCTCACAAATGTAATTAACATGCTGTTTGAATAAAAGTAGGTATTACGAAAGGTAATTAAAGGGAGAATGTAATAACAAATTTTGGGAAAAAATCCGCCAACAAATTCAAAGGGAGTTGTGACAAAAATGTAAATATTTAATATTTTTTTATAAAATATGTGCAGCCCGATTATGAATATTTCACGGAGTTTTTCCCTTCCCAATCACTTGTTCCCAGGAAAAAAATTCCCTTATTCTAATCACCCAGGGAATAAGAAACAAGTAAGAGTGCTGTGGTCTTCAATTAAGCAATCAAGCAAAAACAAGTTTTAAGAGCAACTTTAATTTTATTTAATTCACTTTATGTTGTAGGATAAGTAGCTTTAAAACAATTTGTTTGGCTTACTGCTTGATAAGCTTAACAATACTTTTGTATTGAAAACAATTTATTTTTTAAGCAGTAAGATCACCAGATAGTGCCGTTATTAAAACGGCAATAAATAGTATTAATAAATGTTTATACATGTTTACATATACACACATGCATTAAGTGTAAGAAATGTATTATATACAAAAGGAGAAACTAAAGCAAGATAATTAATAACTGATGTAAATAAATATGACAGTGGCGGCGGTAACATTCCCCTCCTTGTAAGCGAGTTAGGGTTCCGTGAGCTTGCTATCTTGAGTACTGCCGACGTCTAGTACAGCTATTTTTGTTACAGGCCTCTCCCATGTGCCGGAACTAGTTTTAACTTTAACACGACGAACTTGACCATCTTTGGCAGTTATCGTTTCTGTGATGACCCCCTTGGGCCAGCTATTGCGAGGTAATGTGTCATCGACTATTGTGACTATATCTCCGACTAATGGCGGTTTTACTTTTTCGAACCATTTGCTGCGATGAACTAAGTTTGGCCCATATTCTCGAACCCATCTTTTCCAGAAATGATTAGCGAACTTTCGCGATTGATGCCAACGTTCTCGTAGATTATAGTCAACTTCTGATAGAGGTTTATATCCATCTGCAGAACCGAGTAACAAATGATTTGGAGTTATCGCGTCGTCTTCGGCTGAGTCTAGGGCTACAAATGTTAAAGGTCGGGAATTTATAATGAATTCGATTTCCCATAGAGCGCTTCTAAGTGATTCGTCGTTAAATTTGAACGCCGGACCCATGGCATAAAGAATAGTTTTTACTGTGCGTATTAAACGTTCCCATGCGCCTCCCATATGTGGTGCTGCGGGTGGATTGAATTTCCACTTAATTTCGTTGTGTTTAAGAAGGATTTGTTGTAGATTAATATTTTGTTTCTCCTCTCGAAGAACTCTTTCGGCGGACTTAAAATTTGTTCCGTTGTCCGTGTATATCTCCTTTGGAGATCCACGTCGACTTATAAAATTTTGAATGCACATTATGCACGAGCTTGTGTCGAGACTGTGAGCGACTTCAATATGAATTGCACGAATTGTCAGACACGTAAACAATACACCCCATCTCTTTTCTTTACGTCTGCCTACTGCTACAAATAAAGGGCCAAAGAAGTCAATACCAACGTAGGTAAATGGACGCTCAAAGCTTGCAAGTCTAGCTGCAGGTAAAGATGCCATGAGAGGTGGTTGAGGTACTATTAATTGATTCTTGCATCTTTGACATTTGCTTCGCATGCTTTTGTAGAGAGTTCTTAACCTAGGGATGTAGTATCTTGACTTTATTTTGCATATTGTTGCTTCGTGTAGGCAATGGTGAAAATTCTCATGGTAGTTTCGGACCAACAAAAAAGTAATATAGTGATCATGTGGCAATATAATGGCGTTGTTGCAGTTTAGAGAGTCAGCTCTGCCGCACGCGCGAATAATTCCGTGATCATCGAGAAAAACGTTTAGCTGTTTGAGTTTACTTCCAGAGTGTATTTTTTTATCATGTTTCAAACACCACATTTCTTCTGAAAATTCACTATATTGGGCATACTGGAACAAAATATATTTGGCCCTTTGTATATATTCAAAACGCATACCTTGCGATGTTTTCCGTCCCTGAATTAAAGTTTTTAATTTGCCTACGTACAGTATAAACCAAGAGAGTGCCATATAGAGTCGTTTCCAACTTGAAAAATATTCGATATTTATAGTAAAGCCGCTTAATTTATCAACGAATAATAGATGATTTCGTATTTCTTCATTATTAACGGTTCCTAAATCTGGTGATTTAGGCCACAAATTTTTATTATTTTTGAGAAACGCTGGTCCGTTAAGCCACATATCATCATTGGAGGTAAAAATTTTTGTACCAAGATCAGCAGGATTTAATTTTGATGGCACCCAATTCCACTGTATTACATTAGTGAATTCTAATATTTCTCCAACTCTATACATCACGTATGCCTTAAAATTTTTGGGATCCATTGAAAGCCACTTAAGAACTGTTTTTGAATCGGACCAAAAGAAAACTTCTTCACAGTTAAGACGAGTCGCGCTAAGTATTTTTGATGCCAATCTTGTTCCGATTAAAGCCGCTTGCAGTTCTAGTCGAGGTATGGATATAGGTTTTAAAGGAGTGACTTTCGATTTTGCTGCAACAATACACACGTCGACATTATTATTATGCTGAATTCTAAAGTAACATACTGCTGCGTATGCGTTTTCGCCGGCATCTACAAAGGTGTGTAGCTGAACATTTTTTGTTGATATAAGCAGCTTCGAGTAGCCTCGCGGTATGATGATAGATGATATTTTATGCAAGTTGAATAGCCACGCAGACCATTTTGGTAAAAGATTCTCATTTAGTTCGTCATCCCATTTTATTTTCGATCGCCATATATCTTGAGGGAGCATCTTCAGGCCGATAGTATAGTGGGATACGAATCCAAGAGGGTCGAAAATCGACATTAGCACTTGAAGGACTTCTCTTTTAGTGGGGACAACATGTTGCTGAAACACGTCTCTTCGGAGCCTTGAGAATCTGGAATCATATTGAAAAACGTCATTGTTGGACTCCCAATACATACCTAGAATTTTTTCAATTGCTTTAAACGAAGTCTGGGTAGTTGAGCCATGATCACATAGGTGCTGTCGTACACGCTTGGAATTAGTGACCCAGTTTCTCATATGAAATCCGCCTGCGGAGTGGATGGCTCTTACTTGGGTAGCAAGTTCTTTTGCCTCTTCATCGGTGTCCACACTATCAATGAAATCATCCATGTAATGATAGCACTTTATTGCTTTGACTGCTCTAGGATATAAATCCCGAAATTCGTCAGCGTTTTTGTCTCGGACGAAATGAGCGATACATGGTGCACAGGTTATACCAAACGTGAGAGCTTTCATTACGTACACGCATGGCTTAGATTGACTGTTGCCATTTTCGAACCACAAAAATCGTTGAACGTGCATGTCTTCATCTCTTACATTTATGCGATGAAACATCTCAGCGATGTCACCACAAATAGCTACTTGGCCTACGCGAAATTCGATTAAAATATTAAAAAGTGACGTCAATAAATCGGGACCGCTTATCAGAAAGTCATTTAGTGACTTATTGCCTGATTTTGCTGCTGCGTCCCACACCAGGCGAACTTTACCAGGTTTATTCGGATTAAGAGCGACAAAAATTGGAAGATACCACGTACGACCTTCACCTGTACACGTTTGTGACTCCGGCACTTTGCGAGCGTAACCTTTGGATAATAGTTTGTCGATTTCGGTTTGCATTATCTGTTGTAGTTCTGGGTCTTTTTTAAATTTCCTTTGCAGACATTTTAGGCGTTGACAAGCGACCTCATAACTCCCTGGTAATTGCGGGACTTCATCTTTCCAAAGTAACCCGACTTCGAATTGCTGATTTTTCTTAATGGTGGTGCTTTTAAGAATTTGCATTGCTCTGTCGTTTTCAGAAGACAAAATGGTCTTCTCTTGAGCCATTTCTATACCAAAGTATTCTTTGACTTCATCATGTAATGCTCTATAGCGCTTCTCGCATTCACACATGTGTACATTAAGCGAAGAAATTTGGTTCAAATATGTGCCACTACCTTGCAGGGTCCACCCTAGGCGTGTTTTGGTTGCAATGGGCTGGTGACGTTTGCCTTCTTTAATCTTTAAGGGGACCGCGACTCTCCAATTATTGAGACCAATAAGAATCATTGGCTTAGCATTTTCATATGATTCTATTGGTAGACCTTTTAGATATGGGTTATCTCTTACAACGTCGTTGAGATTAATAGATTGTGTGGGTAAACCAAGGTTATTTACCGTATGTACATCGTAAAGTCTAAACCGGCTGTTGTTTTTGGTGCTGGATACTTCTATATTAATTTTAAAAGAATCTTGTTCGGATCGGGTAGTATCGCCGGTCCATCGCAGCTCCAGAGGTTCTTGTTTGCCCTGAATACCCAATTTTTTGAAAAGGTTTTGCTCTATTAGGGTAACGGATGAGCCTTCATCTAAAAATGCGAACGTTGCCAGTGTACCGCCATTGTAATGTATGCGAATTGGCAGAATTCTGAAGCAATGTTTGCTTTGATTATGTTCTTGATGTGCATTTACACTTCCATTACCCGAATGTGTTACTGCCTTAATGTGATTCGAATTTGGCGACATTGTGTATTGTATGTAAGTACAATTGCTTACATTACATACTTTTTTTGAGAAACACTTACGCCGATGAGAATTCAGGCACTGGCGGCACAATTTATTGTCTTTTACGAAGATCCATTTTGCATCTAAATTTAAAGATTGAAATTCACCGCAATTTTGGATTTTGTGCTGTTCACTTTTACAAAAAATACAAGTTAGTTTGCTGTTGCTAATTTGCTCTAAGTGGGTGTTAACCGATGCTTTGTTTTTGTTAACTATAGGGGTCGCGACCTGGCTTGCAGCAGCGGCTATTTTATATAGCCAGTCACTAAAATTTTTTACTACGGGGATCTTCTCATCCTTTATATGCATTGCCCAACTTAGCTTCTGATTATTAGGTAATTTATCGACCAACGTCTTCACCAGCAGCGGATTATTTAAATGAGCGTTTAAATTACACGCCTCCATCGTGGAGCAGATATTTCTTACAGTGAGCGCGTATTCGATGAGGCTGTCGAGCCTGTCCTTAAGTGGTGGTATTTTCGTAGCTTTCTTTATCATGCTGTCTAAAATATGTTCTGGGCGACCGAAGCACATTTCTAGTGTTTCAATAATTTCATTTACCATTGACGGAATAAGCAATTTGCTTTTTACCAGTTCCTTTGCACGACCGCGTAGACAAGACTGCAACCGCATTAAGTTTTCGCCATCAGTGTAACCCGCAATTTCTGTGCTGTTGAATTTTGGCTTACATCACCTTGCGAAAGGATACTATATTTTTTCTCCAAATATTTCCTTTGTAGCTCTTTTTCTTCTTCTAACATCTGTAGTTGTAATTGTGTATATGAAGACAAACTGGATGACGTGTTTGAGACACCAAGATTGCTGTAATTTTTTTTTACGTATTGGTCACCTACGCCTGTTGTTTTTGCAGTAGCCCTCACTGATTCACCTAGTACATTAACGTTGCTATTTCCGTGATCTTGCATTGGTGTCTTTTGTGCTTTTTTGTATGCACCTTTTTCAGGGACAGCATTTTTTTTACTAAGTGGTTGTGCACTATTACCCCTAAACGACGAACCGGGCACATCTGTAAAGGGTCTAGTTGCGTGGCTGGTAGAAGGGTCTGCTTGAATGTCTGTCGGCATTAATTGTTGGGTCTCTGTAGACGGAATATTTTTAATATACACAGGTTGATCATTTCCACAAGAGCAATTCCAGCTGATATTTGCTATGTCACTATTTACTCCGACACATTCAAAATGGAACCACTTATCACAGTAATCGCACTGCACCATACGTTCCGTATCCTTTAATTCGCATTTATTGCAATTAAAATCTGTTTCCGACATTATTTTGCCCAATTTAGAAGCACTAATAGATTTTAATATATTTGCTAGCGAATTCTCTTTATTCTCAATGAGACACTTTCAATTGAATCGATAAAATTTTTATATTAATTTACCACAAATTGTTTTAAAGAACTGTGGTCTTCAATTAAGCAATCAAGCAAAAACAAGTTTTAAGAGCAACTTTAATTTTATTTAATTCACTTTATGTTGTAGGATAAGTAGCTTTAAAACAATTTGTTTGGCTTACTGCTTGATAAGCTTAACAATACTTTTGTATTGAAAACAATTTATTTTTTAAGCAGTAAGATCACCAGATAGTGCCGTTATTAAAACGGCAATAAATAGTATTAATAAATGTTTATACATGTTTACATATACACACATGCATTAAGTGTAAGAAATGTATTATATACAAAAGGAGAAACTAAAGCAAGATAATTAATAACTGATGTAAATAAATATGACAGTGGCGGCGGTAACAAGTGCTATATTCGACCATGCCGAATCTTATATACCCTTCACAACGTGTAAACATGCAATAACAGTAGTTTGTATCATCATTCATCCCATATGAAATACGTACTTACATATAAAAAACATCCCATTGTAAAATTATAAATTTACGTATGTATGTTAAAAAAAAATTAAAAAAAAATGTAAAAAAAATAATTAAAATATATAAAATAAATATAAAACAAAAAATAAAAAATAAAATTAAAAAAAATAATAATAAAAATATAAATAATATATTAAATTAAAAAAAAAATTAAAAAAAATATAAAAAAATTTTTTTTGGCTCAGCTGGGATTCGATGCCACGTTTTCTCTAACCAGTGCCCATGTTCTGTAACTCTCGCTACGAGAAACTTTTTACTTGAAACATGTAAATTGGTACAGAAATACAACAAATCGAAACAAACAGCTGTTTTTTCTCACTGTACTGTTTCTGTAACTATTCATGCGAGAAATACCTGTCACGTAAGAAAAATACTCGTAAGCCATAAAAAAAGTGTTTCTGTAAAGTTTTCAGGCGAGAACTTCTCACTTTGAACTGTCAAAATAAGTCACAATCAAAAAGACCGCGAGATTGCAAAAACTTTGAGCCAAAAAATATAAAAAGTCAAAAATCAGTGACAAAAACATGGAAAATGTAAAGTTTAAATGTTTTTTTTATTATTAATGCATACATATGTATGTATTAATATTATAAATTTGTTATCGTTAAGAAAATTATGCGGGTTTCAAAGCAACAAAAAGGAAAATTAGATATCGAGTTTAAACTATCGAACTGTAATAAAAACACATTTATAATAATACTTTTTTATAATGATTACACTTTATTATCAAATTTATAATATTTCGAACAGCCGCTTGTGCTACTGGTCTTTACGAATATTCTTTTAATATTGTTTTACTATATGAAATTCTAAAAACTATGAACTTAAGATACACTAATACTAATGCATATTAAAATGCAACGTAAATATAAATTTAATAAAGCAATCGCTGGGAATATGCTGACTCGCATATTCTCAGCGATGGAATTGGCTAGTATGGACTTTTTTAGCTTCAACGTAGTGTGAAGCTCGTGTTACATACAGAAGGTATGGTAACAACGACTAGTCAAACATACTACACCCCCCTTTTTCGGAAAAGAATAATCAATACTAGGTTGATTATTCTTTTATATAATACAACGATGAAATATATACAAAAAAATTTCTTCTTCTCATATGGACAATATGGTCTAGTTCTAATTTTGACCTATTCCCTTCCCTTTTTAAAATGAACGGAGAAACAGAGAAGATAAAAAAATTTAATTAAAATATTCATATTGAAATTAGTAATAATAAAAAAAAATCTTATTCTAAATAATAAATGTACCTGTATTTAACGATAAAAGATATTTATTGTCGGACTTCCCTCTCTCTTCCTCCTTTCGGTGTCTAATTGGATAGTCTTTTGATTCTGTTCTTATGTACAGTAAAGGTTTTACCCTGAGGGTCCATTAATGTGACATTGTTACAAATATCAATTTCCTTTACTATGAACGGTCCTTTGTAGACCGCATCCAGTTTGTGTCCCGCTTCTTTGCGGACCAGAACAGAATCATTAACATACAGTGTTATAGGATTTGATTCCTCATTGTATTTCTTCTGTCTAAGAAGTTTAGCATTCTCAATAAGACTAGCGGCTCTACTTGGAGTCTAAATTTAATTTCCTTTTCGTAAGCATCAACGTTGTAAAGAGGCTCTATGCTGTTGGTATTGGTGAAATCTAGCTCCTTTGGAATTTTTCCGTAGACCAATTCAAATGGACAATATCCGTGAGCTGTAGAGGGAGTTGTATTGTAACAATACACAAAAAATTTCAACCAATTATCCCAATCAGATTTGTCTGATGAAACATAAGATCTTAAATACTCGTTGAATGTTCTGTGAGATCTCTCAACAGTACCGAGTGTCTCATGATGATAAGCAGTAGAGTGTATTTTCTCTATCTTCATCAGCTTGCATAGTTCCGTGAGTACTTGGTTCATATATTCAGTACCCTGGTCCGTTACAATGGTGTCCATTGGGCCGTATATTAGAATAAAATCCTCCATAATGGCTTTCGCAACATTTCTGGCGGATTTATTTATAACCGGGATAGCCACTAGGTATTTGGTCAAATCGCACATAATGGTCACAGCGTATTCGCTCTGTGAATCAGACCATGGAAGAGGTCCTATTGTGTCGATTATTACTCTTTGAAAGGCTTTTAGAGGAGTTGGTGTTAAAACGAGGGACTCCTTGCCTTTAACCGTGGTTTTGTTGGTTTGGCATTCAAGGCATTTTTTGACGTATCTAGAGATGTCTCTAGTCATGCCTTTCCAATGATATTGAAGTCTTATTTTCTTGATCATACGAGTTATGCCTGGATGTCCACCAGTAATTGGATCATCATGATATTTTTGCATAATTCGCAGTTTTTCAGAATCAGATGAAATTTTAATATGTTTCGGTACGAGCACAATTGTTAAATTAGAATCTTGCAAGATTTCATTACCTTTACTCTTGAAGGTATTAATATCAATTCCTAGGTAAATAAGCATACTGTCATCTAGTGAGAGTAGCAATGTTGTAAGGCCAATATTATTAGCTATTTTCACAAGCTTTAGAAAGAGGTGACCTAAGTCGACTTTTCTATTAATAATGAGGTCCTTCAACTTAAATTCGGAAAGAACTTGCTTTCCCTTATGGATAATTGCATTATCCTTAGTAAAATACAATCTAGGTATTTTACGGTGCTCATGGGCATTTATAGCCTCATACACTTTCAAATTTGGTGATTCTGTTAGCGGTGAAGAAGTTTTACCCGTTCTTGCTTCGCTTGTTTTCGCCTGAAGTCTGGTCGTAACCTTCAGTACTGTGTTGACTTCAATATTTTTTATATCCTGAAATTCTATGCGTGACAGCGCATCTGCCACTGTATTCTCCCGACCCCTAATATACTCGACTACAAAGTCGTATTCCTCGAGGTCAAGTCTCATACGGGTGAGCTTTGAGGAGGGATTCTTTAGTGAGAATAGGTAGGTTAGTGGTCTGTGATCACTTTGGATCACAAACTTATTGCCGTAAATATATGGTCTAAAATATTTCACAGCCCAATGTATGGCAGTCAGTTCCTGCTCTATAGTGGATTTATTGCTTTCAACTTTAGTGAAAGATCTAGAAGCATATGAAATTGGCATTAGAATACCTTGTTTTTCTTGACTAAGGACAGCACCACAAGCGTGTTTGCTTGCATCTGTAGTAATAAAAAATTCCTTAGAAAAATCAGGGTATTGTAAAATTTTGGGACTTAGTAATTGGTTTTTGAGGTACTGGAAAGATTTTTCGCAATCTTCGTTCCATTCAAAAGGTACATTTTTCTTTGAAAATCTAGTGATATGTCTGGATGAATCAGCAAAATTTGGTATGAACCTTCGATAATAATTACAAAAGGCTACGAAGCGTTTAGCTTCATCACCGTTCTTTGGTGTTGGATAGTTCTGTACTATAGAAAATTTGCTATCGTCAGGCAATATACCTTGATCGGTACATTTGTGGCCTAAAAATGTAACTTGGGTACAGAAAAATGAACATTTATCTGGATGTAACTTCAGATTATATTTTCTGCATAATTCAAATACGTCCCTTAGATTATGTAGCATATGTTCCTTAGAACAACCAACTACTACTAGGTCATCCATATACACGAATGCTTGTGCTGGAGTAAGACCTGAGAAAGCTAATGACATCATACGTTGGAACGAATTAGGGGCTATTTTAATACCATACGGCAATCTTTTAAATCTGAACGATCCCTTATCTGTGGAAAAGGATGTAATATCTCTAGATTCTTCCTCAAGTTCTATTTGATGAAAACCTGACATCAGGTCAAGACAAGAGAAGAATTTAGCTCTACCTAATTGATCAAGAATATCCTCTATTCGAGGTAACGGGAATTTATCAGCTACTAAATTTTTGTTTACCGCTCTGTAGTCTACTACCAATCTCCATCTCTTTTGTGTGGTACCGGGTAAAGTTTTCTTTGGTACCAAGAGTATGGGGCTATTGTGATCTGAAATTGAGGGTTCAACAATACCGTCTCTAATTAACTTATCAACCTGATTGTCTACCTCTTGTTTTTGGGAATGGGGAATTCTATAATTTTTGATGTAAACAGGTTGTGTATTGTTTACCTTAAGTTTCTGTTTATAAAAGTTGTTGACCGATATACTTTCAGATTCTAAGGCAAAAATATCTATAAATTCTTTGCATAGGGATTTCAAATCTGTTTCAACAAACGGTGGAAAGTTTCTTGAAAGTCTGTCCAATTTTTCCTTGGAGTTGGAAGGCATAAAATTCTGTTTGGCAATTTTGTAGTCTCTAAGGGTTTCTGTAACAAGTTTAATATCTTCAATTATTAAATCTTGCTCCGTAGTGTTGATGATTTTCACTAAAGGATTTGATTTGGAGGTAATTGTATTAGCGACATAGACACCATTTTGAATAGTTTGATATGGTATCAATACGTCTTGTTCCGATGATTCTATTTCTATAGATCTTACTACTTCGGATCTCGCAGGGATAGATATAGAATTTATAGTTGGACCATTTCTAAGTGGTATTCCAATATTATGATCAATTTCATTCGAACGAAGGATTATTAAATCTCTATCATTGGAATATTGTAGGATGCAATTATACTTTCGTATGAAATCCATTCCAATTATTCCGTCTGCTTGTATTTTGAAGTCATCCCTTACTACATGAAAAATGTGTCTTATCAAATATTGGTCTATCTTTAATTCTGACTGTACACTACCTAATGTTGAGATTATGCCCTGACCAATGCCATTCAGATTTTTTCTATTGTAAACATTTACCGATTCATTTAAGACTTGGTTGTGCTTGATAATTGAAATATCAGCGCCGGTATCTATTAAAAAGGTTGAGGTAGTATCATATAGTGTAGTTCTACAATGCAAGTAGCTGCATAAATTTAAATTAATATTGCAGGTTTTAGACTCTACTGAGTATTTAGGGGGGGTTGCCCGTTTCCCGAGTCGTCCGTTGCAGTCAAATTTATGTTCCTATTCTGTAGATTGTTACGATTATTGTTGCGGTTTCTATTATCGTTATTATTACGATAAAACCCAGAATTATTATTATTATTATTACCATTGTGGTTACGGTTGTATGCATTATCGTTGCCACGATAGGATCCGTTATCGTTCCTGTTTCGATTAAAATTATTATTTCCGTTTTGGGAAATATTTCTATTCCGATTAAAATTTTGGCGTTTGAAACCATAGGTGAGAATGGAATTTTCCTGGCCGTATACTTCGGTACAATTGCTTATAAATTTAGTCAATACCTCATTCATATTACTGAATGTTCCTGATTCCATGATCAGTTTGACTCTATCATTAGAAGCGTTTTTAGTTATTGCAGTTACGGCTGAGCGGGTAGCGTATTTGTTGGCTACTTCATGGGGTAATCCATCTCTAATATAGGCAGTTTCGAGTTTTCTCGTTAATTCCTCCATTTCTTTGGCATAGGAATTAACATTCTTACCGCTTTGTCTAACGTTCATAAGTTTGGCGTTAATAACGTCAACGGATTCTCCCTTAACTGTCGTTCTAAGTTTAGTAATAATCTGGGATAGTGTAGATTCATTTGAAATTAAATTTCTTGCCGTGCCTTTCAATTTGGTTTTGATAAGGTTTAAGTCCACTAAGTTAATAGCGTCGATAAAGCTCTGTAGGTTTTCAGAGTTTCCATCGAAATCTGGAATTAACCTTGAGGCAGTATTTAAAAATTCTACAAGAGTTTGCGGCATAATTGATTTCTGTTTCGACTCTGTTTCCGGTAAAATATTGAACACTATTGGTTCATGGAGAGAATGGGGTACAAGTATTTTTAGATTCTTTTTGTAACTTACGGAAATTAATTTTTCACGTAGGTCGGAATAGAAGTTATCAGCAGAGGTTTGGTGGGATTTCGTGAGTCTACTATAATTTGTATTTAGTAATACTCTGAGCTTCTCTATCTGATTTTGAAGAATATTAATATGCTTATTGACAGTTTCTGGTTTGGTCTCTCTGTCAACATTCAAGCATTTATAGGACTTCAAAAATTCCTCCCTTATGGATTTCGCTTTAAATACGATGGTTTCCCATTCCATTAAGGTAAAGGTTGTGTTAGGAATATCAGATAGTTAGATAGTTATGGTCCGACTGATAAGCTCAACAATTCGGATTTTGAATTAAAGATTATATTACTAATAGAAACGTAGATATAAAAAAAAAATAAGGGATGTTAGACTTTGTCCAGATTTGCCACTGATGCTGCTCTAGCATAAGATTTCCTTAGAGATCTTTTATGTAGTTGATACAAGGTAACTAAGAGTTGCGCAGCCATTAGACATTTCATAATTATGAAGTATACAGTAGGCAATTCAATTTTGACTATAATGTCATTTACGACATTAGCGTTAGGTTTCTCAATTTTTGAATCCGTACCACCCATAATTAGAATGTGTTTTATTAAGGATTCAATAATATGTATTATTTTTAAGAGAATATACTAGTGATTATTTACTACTTGGTTGATAGTAACGGAGTTTAATTATTAGTAAAGAGAATTTTATTCGTAATATAGATGATTAGAATATAGAAAATTATAGTAACTATTTTCCGATTAGAATGTTATTACAATATTTAAAAAAAAAAAATTGTATTTTATATAAAACTTATAATTTTAAAAATTTACATAATTTAAATATAGTTTAATTATACCCTTCACACAGTGAAAAAGGGTATATATAGGTTTGTCATTCCGTGTGAAATTTCTACAATTTTCATTTCCGACCCCATAAAGTATATATTTTCTGAAAGCTTATGAATAGGGGAGTCGATTAAGCTCTGTCAGTCTGTCCGTCTGTCCGTGTGTATGTTGAAATCAACTTTTTGAAGCCCCCCGACATAGGTTGGACCCGGGTAAGGTATTAAAATATCAGAAATATTCGGGAGTAGATCGGTATTGAAAATCAGAAATATCGGTACATAAACAACTGAGATATGAGCAAAAACCTACGACCACCTCGATTTTTTTTCACAAAAACAACATTACAACAACAACATACATACATACAAACGTGTATACTGGTTAGAGAAAACGTGGCATCGAATCCCAGCTGAGCCAAAAAAAAATTTTTTTTATATTTTAAAAATTTTTTTTAAAATTTTTTTTTTTAATTTTTTTTTTTATTTTTTATTTAATATATTATTTATATTTTTATTATTTTTTTTTTAATTTTTTTTTTATTTTTTTTTTGTTTTATATTAATTATATTTATTTTAATTATTTTTTTTTAAATTTTTGCTTTTAATATTTTTTTTTTAACATACATACGTAAATTTATAATTTTACAATGGGATGTTTTTTATACATGTATATTTTTTAAATGTATGTACGTATTTCATATGAGATGAATGGTGATACAAACTACTGTTATTTCATGACTACACGTTGTGAAGGGTATATAAGATTCGGCACGGCCGAATATAGCGCTCTTACTTGTTTTTTTTTGTTTTTTTAATTTTCGGTTAATTATTATACATAATATACTTTTGTGACGAATGAAAATTATTTTATGTTTGCAATTACTACACGTACATTTTTACTTAATAATGATACATACATATAAAAATATTTTACTTAAAGAAAGATTTTTAATTTAAAAATACAAATTTAAAAAAATATTTTTTTATTGTGTATATTTCGTTCCTTAAAATATAATAGCTATTTGAGTATCCATTGACTTGGAATTTTATTTAAAGGATTAATTTAACGTTGTAATTACAATGAAAAATTGGAATTTAATTATAAAATATAAAACTAAAAACATTTTGTTGTTTCTGTTTCTTTTAATGTTTTTTTTTTTTTTTTTTTTTTTTAATTTGTATTTTATATGAGAAATGCACTTAGGATAAGAATAGTTTCATACATGATATAATATTTATCTTACATTATATAATATTTCTGAAAACAGCTGATGACGATGATGGTAACACTGGTCCGTGTTTATGGCGATGATGTTGATGTTTGTATATAGTTTGTGTATTATATTTTTCTTGCCAATGTGTAATTTTTTTTTTTCCTCTTCTTTTTTTTTTCTAGCCCAAAATTCAGTAGTATTTAATATGTTTTATTTATAAATCATGTTCTTATATGTACGTTTAACATTGCAATGTTTTGGCTGCTTTAATATTTTTTTTTGTATTTCTTGTTGTTGTTTTTGCTTTGTTTCGGATGCGTTGTGTTAAATCACGCACGAATCCATCACATATATATAAATACACATTTAGTAAATCAACCACAATTATGTTTATTGTAATGTGCTTATTTACTGTTTGTAATTTTTATTAAAAAAAATTTTTTTTTCTTTAAAATATACTGAACAAACAAACATTCACCACTAGATGATCCTCCTTTTTTGAAAACCTTGTAAACATATTTATATTGAAACACTTGTTGGTTGCTAGTTTTTTTTTTTTGTAGGTACGAAAACGTAAAAAGTTAAATTACTATTCTTATATGTATAATTAATTATAATCATAGTATAACGTCATAATCATCTTTGTCATCATTTTAAAACTTTAAATTGCTTTTATTAAAAAATCGTCCATAGGGGAATTTTGGTGCTTTTCTTTTTTTTTTTTGATAAGTATTTTTTTTAATTGAAAACTACTTTTTACATTGCGTGTCTTAATTGTTGCTTTTATTTGTTATTCCTTTAATAAGTTTTCAACACTCTTTAAAAAAAGGATGGCAGGATCGCCATGTAATAAAAACACATTTATAATAATACTTTTTATATAATGATTACACTTTATTATCAAATTTATAATATTTCGAACAGCCGCTTGTGCTACTGGTCTTTACGAATATTCTTTTAATATTGTTTTACTATATGCAATTCTAAAAACTATGAACTTAAGATACACTAATACTAATGCATATTAAAATGCAACGTAAATATAAATTTAATAAAGCAATCGCTGGGAATATGCTGACTCGCATATTCTCAGCGATGGAATTGGCTAGTATGGACTTTTTTAGCTTCAACGTAGTGTGAAGCTCGTGTTACATACAGAAGGTATGGTAACAACGACTAGTCAAACATACTACAGAACCTTCTATAAAATATTTTGTAATTGAAATAATGTTTTTTTTGTGCTTTAAACTTTTATGTATGTAAAAGAAAGAAATTAGGAAATGAAAAATTAATTACTTTAAATTTGAGTTTGTAAATTTTCTTACTACGGGAAATAATTTATGGTAACTATCTTTGTTTAATTTACAAAAGTTTTTATATTTCTAAAAAAGATAGATTTTATTTTATATTGATTATATTTTTACAATCATCAAAGTCATTTAAAGTTTAAAAAAACTAACTAACTAAATAAAATTGCTAAATTCTTTTCATTTATTTTTTTTTATTTCAATTTCGAAATAATTTTTATAATTTTTTTATTCCTTTTTTATTTAGACCTTAAATATTTACAAAAAGTGTTTATTGTTTAACCAAATTGTTTAATTTGTATGTCGTGTGTCCTAAACAAAAATCCTAAATACACCACCATCATCATTATGTTTATCATCAAAAGGAAACAATGTTACCAATGTCTTGGAAAGTGAAGGCAAATTTGTATTTCTTACACCTTTTCTCATAAAAGGTGCCTTCAAGCAGAACCATTGCTGATGATCTGCTTAAGCGATATAGTTCCTTAAATCAATTCTCCGGCATTTCAAAAGAGTCTGTTGAATCGCACAACCTTTTGCGATGAATCCGCAACATATTCCTTTCATCATCCCAAACCTCTCTAACTAAAGCTGCATTGTACATTTTATTTCTTTCTTCTGCACTTATTTTTTTAAACACTTTTATTTTCTAAATTTTATATGTATTATTATTTCCGCACTTCTAAAGTTTATTTTTTTTTCTTCTTCTTCTTATATTTAAGTATAATTTTTGATAGCTCTAACGTAACAACGTAATCATAAATGGTATTTTTCGCCATGAGTTACAGATACACTTTTTTCTCACACATCGAGAAACGGTGGGATATTTTGTTTCATGACTTTTCGATGCGAGAAGTTCTCGCTAAAGTTACAGAACATGGGTACAGTATACACGTTTGTATGTATGTATGTTGTTGTTGTAATGTTGTTTTTGTGAAAAAAAATCGAGGTGGTCGTGGGTTTTTGCTCATATCTCAGTTGTTTATGTACAGATGTTTCTTATTTTCAATACCGAATATTTCTGTTATTTTAATACCTCACCCGGGTTCAAGCGTTGTCGGGGGGCTTCAAAAAGTTGATTTCAACATACACACGGACAGACTGACAGAGCTATTCATAAGCTTTCAGAAAATATATACTTTATGGGGTCGGAAATGAAAATTGTAGAAATTTCACACGGAATGACAAACCTATATATCCTATATATACCCTTTTTCACTGTGTGAAGGGTATAAAAAGGGAAAATCTAAATCAGCTGTTTTGATTTTGACATTTTATTTTGTGCAATCGCATGTTTTCTATAATCAAAAAAAAATAAATTTTGTTTGTTTTTAAATAAAAATAAGTTTGTTTATTAATACAAATATAAGTTTCGTTCGAGAACTCACAAATTTGTACGAATTTGTAAAAATTTTTACTGCATTTTACGAAATTGCGTTCGTTTACACAAATTTGTAGTAAATGAGAGCACAAATAGAGCGAAAAGGACAGTTCTTGACTGAGTATTTGCAAATTTTTACTACAGAAATTTATTGCAGTAAGATTTAGCAAAACCAAAAAACATATGATTCAAAAGGTAAACAAACAAAAGTAAATATAAAACAAAAAATAAAATTAAAAAAAAAATAATAAAAATATAAATAATATATTAAATAAAAAAAAAAATTAAAAAAAATATAAAAAAAAAATTTTTTTTGGCTCAGCTGGGATTCGATGCCACGTTTTCTCTAACCAGTATACACGTTTGTATGTATGTATGTTGTTGTTGTAATGTTGTTTTTGTGAAAAAAAATCGAGGTGGTCTTGGGTTTTTGCTCATTTCTCAGTTGTTTATGTACAGATGTTTCTTATTTTCAATACCGAATATTTCTGATATTTTAATACCTCACCCGGGTCCAAGCGATGAAAAGTTGATTTCAACATACACACGGACAGACTGACAGAGCTATTCATAAGCTTTCAGAAAATATATACTTTATGGGGTCGGAAATGAAAACTGTAGATATTTCACACGGAATGACAAACCTATATATACCCTTTTTCACTGTGTGAAGGGTATAAAAAGGGAAAATCTAAATCAGCTGTTTTGATTTTGACATTTTATTTTGTGCAATCGCATGTTTTCTATAATCAAAAAAAAATAAATTTTGTTTGTTTTTAAATAAAAATAATTTTGTTTATTAATACAAATATAAGTTTCGTTCGAGAACTCACAAATTTGTACGAATTTGTACAAATTTTTACTGCATTTTACGAAATTGCGTTCGTTTACACAAATTTGTAGTAAATGAGAGCACAAATAGAGCGAAAAGGACAGTTCTTGACTGAGTATTTTCAAATTTTTACTACAGAAATTTCTTGCAGTAAGATTTAGCAAAACCAAAAAACATATGATTCAAAAGGTAAACAAACAAAAGTAAGCAAACAAGAAGTATACAATTTGTGAAAAAAATATTGAAAAAAAAGGAAAATCCAAACAAAAGTGCAAAATATTATTAAATTTAAATTGTTTGTGATATAAAGTAATTTAACAATGTCTACAGATGAAAGAATGGAACTGCCTGAATCTGGCGCATACATACATACATATTTGCACATATGTATTTACATAGTTCCCATTAAAAAACACAATATTTATTTGCCATCAGCTGTTGCTTCAATCTTACAAATTTTTACAAATGTCTGTTCGAGTACTTTTTTGGACAAATTCTCTTTTTGAGAGTAAAATTTTCAATTTACTAAATAATTACTCATTTACTACAAAGTGCAGTAAACGAACGAACCTATAATTACTGTAGTAAAATTGAGTTTACCGTGAAATGTTCAGTGTAGCTTTTCGTATGCTTGCTAAAGAAGTAAATGATGAGAAACAATATAAAAAAAATATTTAAAAGGTTGCAAGGAGAAGGCTGCGAGATGCTTTTAATCCATTGGAACTACCACAGTTACTGTAAGTACAAAGTAACCTGGTTTATTTTGAAGCATTAAGTGTTTTTGGTTTAGGTTCCAAAAATATTATCGGGTTAAAAAACCGGCATTTGTTTACTTACTACAAGTGCTGACACTGCAGAAGTTATTCGCATATTTGAAGCGCAGCTTTGTCCAGTATGGTTTTTCCTACGACAGTAGAGGAAAAACGAAAAATTGCCCTAGCTTTTTATATTAAATATAAAATTCCCGGAGTTATTGGGTGCGTTGATGGAACGCATATACAGATTATTGCTCCATCTCAAAACAAACACCTTTTTTATAATAGGAAAGGAAAATATACTTTGAATGCTATGCTGGTAAATATTTTAAAATTTATAATTCTATTAACAAATTTTATATTCGATCTTCTTAGATTTGTGATCACAAGCTTAAAATCGGGTACGTCAATGCAAATCACCCTGGTGCATGCCATGACTCCGTTGTATGGAATACATGTAAGGCTAGGGCTCACTTGGAAGGAACATACTTGCAAGGTGTACACAACTTTTGGCTTTTAGGTAAAACATTTTCTCAAGGTCGAATTAACCTAATACAATTTTACGTTGTATTAGGTGACGCTGGTTATCCTTTAGAGCCGTGGCTGTTGACGCCTAATCGTGTTCCAGAGGATGGTTCAACGGAGATGCGGTTCAATGAGGTGCACTCAAAGAGTCGCAATATTATTGAACGAACTAATGGCGTATTGAAGAATAGATGGAGATGCCCTCTCGGTGCAAGAGAGTTACATCACTTCTAGGAAAAAACCGCTAAAATCACAAATGTATGCTGTGCTCTGCACAACATTTGCTTGCATTATAAAGTAAGAGAAGAACCGTGTGATCCATACAGTGGTGTGGAAACATTGGAAGAGGAAACAAGTTCATCTATTTCAGCGCAACACTTGACCACAGCTCAAACAATCAGATCAAATATTGGAAACACACTATAATAATGTACATATATGTATGTATATATTTTTATATACATACAGTGCCGAGCAGAAGTGAATGCATGTTCACGACACTGACTTTCGTCATCCATAAAAACAAAACCATACAAGCAAATCAGAAAATTTTTTTAATTTTATAATTATTATTTTATAAGTAACAAATAAGAGTAAAGAAACGATAATAAATGCATTTAATTTAAAGAGTTTAAAAGAAAAAACGAAAAAAACCCGCATACTTCATTTAGTTAGATCATTAAATTCAAGCTGCAATCGGTTTTTCTCCAATTTGTATTCAATTTCCTTCTTCCTCATTTCTTTCATAAAAGTGTGGTGGCGCCGCATCTCCTCAATTTCACCTTTTTTATTTCCTCCATTAATCGATAATGTTTTTTTTTTGCAATTCATATATGATGTCAAGGGATCTGTAAATTTTTTTAAAACTTTTCTTTTGCTCTTTTGCATCCGATACTGCCTCTTTAACACTTTCCACCAACTCTCTTTGCACAGCAAGTTCAGTCAACAGCATATCAGACGAACATTTAGCAGAATCTTCCTTTGATTTGGGAATGGTTTTCGGTTTTTGACATGGCTTTTGCTCCGCCGAAGCAACTGGTCTTTCGTTTATAGAGGTGTCTTGCATTGAAACATCTAAAATATCAGTCTCAGGAGGTACTTCTGAAATTTAATTCACTTCAATTGGTGACCCTAGATCAAATTCGTCTACACCTACACCTTCAACGGAAGTCTTCATTCCAATCAAATCATAAATTGTTTGCTATGTTGGTGAAAGCTTATGCTCTCTATTTGGTCCCCCACCTGTACCTTTCTGATGTTGCAAATTTTGAGCTGCTTTATGCCGCACGTATTTTTTTGGTCAGTCCACACCTAAAATTGTAATAATTTTATTGTTTTTTTTTTTTGATCACGATATTTACCTTTTTCCATTCAGTGACATTTTTATTAGGTGGTCCTAGTGAATTTAATTCCTGTTCAGTTCTTCTCCAGAACCGTTCAATCACCTGCTTATCTCCCTTATTAAACCCACAAGCTATTTCAGGATTCTGCTCCATTAGGCAGAGCAACTGTTGTAGTTGAAGTTTATTTGTACTTTTTGACCTAAAAAAAAGCTTTAAAATCATTGATTTATATTTTTTAAATTCAATACTTACATTTTTACATTAGCTCCCTTTAAAATATTTGAGGAAAAAACTTTCAAAAACTGTTAACTGTTTTTCCCCTTTTTTCATATTTGTAATACCTACTTTTTTCCCGGGGAAGAGTTTCCCATTTTTGAAGTTAATTTAGAATAAGGGAACAAGGAAAAGAGAAAAATTTCCCTGAGAGATTTCATTTAGAACAGGGAATAGGGAAAAAATTTCCAGGGAATTGCTATTCATAATTGGGCTGGTGATAAATATTGTAATTTATTGTTACTTTTGGGACAAAAACAACAAACAGGAAGCAGAATAATGAATGGTTTTTTAGTTTTAAACTAACTATACAGCCCAATTATGAATAGCAATTCCCTGGGAATTTTTTCCCTATTTCCCTATTCCAAATGAAATCTCTCAGGGAAATTTTTCTCCTTATTCTAAGTTTTCTTCAAAAATGGGAAACTCTTCCCCGGGAAAAAAGTAGGTGTTAAAAATATGAAAAAGGGGAAAAACAGTTAACAGTTTTTGAAAGTTTTTTCCTCAAATATTTTAAAGGGAGCTAATGTAAAAATGTAAGTATTGAATTTAAACAAGTAAGAGCACTATATTCGGCTGTGCCGAATCTTTAATACCCACTACCAATTTTGTGTACATTTAAAGCACAATATTTATTATTTTGTTAATCGCTATAAAATAATCTCTTTATAATAAAATATGTATCACTTTCTTTGTAGAGGGTGGTTAAATTTTAAGGACTCATGTTGAAGGTGAACCACACATAAACAACAAGTTTTTTTTTGCATTTCATTTGACATTTCTCAATCTCAGACTAACTCAATTTGAACAGTGGAAAGATACACAAATGAGCAACGCGTTAAAGTTATTCAGGTTTTTTTTATTAAACTGGGCGTTCAAATCAAAATGAATTTTGTGCACTTCGTGATTCTTTTGGTCAACAAATTCGTTCAAATTCGTCCACAATCGGGAGAATTGTAAAAAATATTTAAATTTCTGCAAAACAGGTCTGTATAAAATGTGAACACATTTGTGAATGCCATCTTAATTCGTTGAATGGGAAATATTACTGTTTTAAGCGATAGTGTGGCAAAAGAGCAGTCAAACTCGACTCATCATCTTGCCCAACAATTGAGCATCAACAGTGTCATTGAAAATTTGGACTATCGGATCGAAGTGTGCCGCCGAGGTCGCGGGGGCCATTTGGCCGATATTTTATTTACACCTCTATAAACGAAAGACCAGTTGCTTCGGCGGAGCACAAGCCATGTCAAAAACTGAAAACCATTCCCAAATCAAAGGAAGATTTTGCTAAATGTTCGTCTGATATGCTGTTGACTGAACTTGCTGTGCAAAGAGAGTTGGTGGAAAGTGTTAAAGAGGCAGTATCGGATGCAAAAGAGCAAAAGCAAAGTTTTAAAAATATTTACAGATCCCTTGACAGCATATATGAATTGCAAAAAAAAAACATTATCGATTAATGGAGAAAATAAAAAAAGGAGAAATTAAGGAGGAAGAAGGAAATTGAATACAAATTGGAGAAAAACCGATTGCAGCTTGAATTTAATGATCTAACTAAATGAAGTATAACATGTATCTACATAAGTGTGTATACATACATAAATATTATTTTTATTTTAATTATTATTTTGTATGAATCCAAGAAGTGTACATTTGTTTTTTTTCATAAAATAAATACTGTTATTAACCCATTATAGCATAACGTCCGATAAATCGGACGGCAGTAAATTGCATATTTTCTATAAAAACATATAATTTTTCTTGCGTATTTGATGGTAGCAGAAAGTTTAGAATAAGTTGAAGTTTCGCAACATCGCTTGTAAAGAATAAAAAAAAATAACAGTTGCTTTTTATTATTGTTTAAAATGTCTGAACGCAGTTACACTACTTTGCAGAAGACGTACGATTAATTTTATAATTTTGTTAAGTTCAACAATAAATTATTAAAAATAAAGCTTTGCTTTTATAGAACAATTCTATTTCTTTATTGAAGCAAACATTCTTGTGTACAAAAATTATTATTTTCATTTTTATATGTGGTTTTTTAAAAGCGTCCGATATATCGGACGTTATGCATTACAAATTCCGTCAAGCTCCAGTGGCAGTAACCGGTGTTATTCAAGAGATGTTTCATCAAATTTCTGTTATAAAAGAAGATTGTAATAGCCAAAGATTCATATGGAGAAAAGGTAAGCCAGAAAACCCAGTAGAAACGTATATTATGAAATGACTAATTTTTGGGGCGACGTGTTCACCTGCTGCGGCCCAATACGTGAAAAATTTGAATGCGAAATCTTTTGAACATCTTTACCCAAGAGCAGTACGTGGTATTTGTGAACGCCACTACTTTGACGATTACGTCGATTGTTTCCAAACAGATGAAGAAGCTATAAGAGTAGTGAAAGAAGTTATAAAAATTCATAAAGCAGCAGGCTTCAACTTACGTCATATTAATTCAAATTCAGAGAAAGTTAGAAACGAATGTGGTGGCTATGAGCATGAAAAAGTTTTGAAAATAGAAAAAGACTCTGAACGTATATTGGGTATGCATTGGCTTACAAAAACAGATGATTTTGTTTTCAAAATAAAATATTCTCATATTCAAAAAGAAATTCTCGAATTTAAGCGCAAGCCAACAAAAAGAGAACTTTTAAAGTTACACATGTCCATATTTGACCCATATGGTTTTCTTGTCGACTTCATGGTGACAGTCAAAATTATAATGCAAGCTGTTTGGAAGACAAGTATACAATGGGACGAACAAATTTCTGATGATTTGTACAAACATTGGAAATTGTGGCTGGAAGAATTGCCAAAGGTTCAGAAATTCAATATACCTAGATGTTATGCTTTATTATTTAATGTACCAGATGTCGATTTGCACATTTTTGTCGATGCAAGCGAGCAAGCTATGGCAGCCGTGGCGTACTGGCGTGTGGTAAGTGATGAAAAAACATCCGTTGAGTTCGTGTGTGGAAAAAGCAGTTGCGCACCAATTCGTTATCATTCTATTCCTAAAATGGAGCTACAAGCAGCTACAATGGGTGTTCGCCTTAAAGAGTCAATAATTGCTAATCATGACGTGCGAGTTCGCAATTGCGTATTTTGGACTGATTCAAATACGGTCTTACGGTGGATTAGGTCTGATCACAAGAAGTACAAACAATATGTGGCTAATCGTGTTGCAGAGATCCTTGAAGGTAGCCACATGAACCAGTGGAGATGGTGTAAAGGAGATTTAAATCCCGCCGATGATGCTACTCGAGCAACAACAGAAGTGAAGATGAAATGCGATTTAAAATTGCATTTGTCGCCATAAAAAGGGTATGTTATGAGTTTGCTAATATTAATCGATTTTCTAACTATTCGAGGTACAAACGCTCAACCGCTTGGATGTTGAGGTATGTGGAAAATCTTAAAGGACGTTCTAAAGGGCAAAATTGTTTAAAGGGCCCCCTGACTTCGGATGAGGAACATGCAGCTGAGTTTTATTTATGTCGTTGTGTCCAAATGCAATATTACCCTAAGGAAATAGCCAGTCTCATTAATAACAATTCGGTATTATCATGCAGCTCGTTAAAACATTTAAATCACATTATAGAGGAAGATCATCTTATTCGTTGTAACAGTCGTCTAGAGCGAGCCGAATGTCTTCCTATTTCAGCAAGACGACCCATAATATTGCCAAAAAATTGTCTACTTACTCAACTAATAGTTCAATACTACCACAGAAAATATCGGCATATAAATAATTTTACCATTATATGTAAGATAAGAGAAAAATTCTGGATATCGTCCTTACATCGTCTTGTGAATAATGCGGAGACCAAGTATATGGTATGTAAACTAAAGAAAGCTAAACCAATTCAACCTCAAATGAGTGCACTTCCAATCGATCGTGTTCAGCCGTATGTGCGCCCGTTTACATACACTGGAGTAGACTTTTTTGGCCCTCTAAACGTTGCAATAAGGCGCGCTAGGGAAAAAAGATGGGTTTGCCTCTTCACGTGTTTGACAGTACGCGCAGTTCTTCTGGAAGTAGCCAGCAATATGTCCAGTGATTCTTTCATACTATGCCTTAGAAATTTTATGAATAGAAGAGGTGTGCCACTACAAATAAGAAGTGGCAATGGCACTAACTTTGTAGGTGCGATAAATGAATTAAAAGGTGCCATTGATTTTATAGACCATGACGAAGTAACCTCAAGATTAGCGCCTTTGGGTATAAAATGGATTTATAATACTCCAGCCAATCCAGCCCAGGGAGGAGTGTGGGAGCGTTTAGTGCAGTCAGTTTAAAAGGTTCTATATAACATGCTAAAAGAGGAGGCACCGAGGTTAGACACGTTGACCAGTTTATTGATTGAGGCCGAATGCATCGTAACGCACGACCCCTTACACACCAGCCTGTCACCCGAACCTTTAACGCCAAACCATTTTTTAATTAGTTGTACCAACTCTCTACGAAAACAATGGAGAATATTATCTAATTTAAAAAACTGTTTTTGGAAGAGGTGGATTCGGGAGTACTTGCCCGAATTAACGAGGCGTACAAAATGGTGTTTGCCAGCTCAAGAACTTAATAAAGGAGACTTGGTCTTAATATGTGATCCTGATGCACCCAGATCACAATGGAGACGTGAAAGGGTAGTTGAACTACATCATGGTAAAGATGGTATAGCTAGATCAGCAGACGTAGACACAACTGCAGGTATCCTCAAGAGACCCATTTCGAAATTAGCTTTGCTGGATGTTTCCATAGAGGCCAAGTAGGTGACTCTCCTCCTTCGGAGTCGATTCACGGGGGTGGGAGTGTTATTAATACGGCAACATCGTCTTGGAGATGACAAGTATTATTTATCATTTGTTTATCTTATTCTGTCTTTATTTAAATGTTTATGTATTTGCTTTTATGTACTAGTTTAAAGAAAATAAACGGTTCTTGAAAAGTGTATTGGTGCATTAAGAAAAAAATATGTAGGTAGAGAAATTTTAAAGCCATTTTAATAATCACTTTGCACCAAGACTCTTAGCAAGAAACCACGTAAGTTATATGTAATTATGTATTGTGATTTTATTTATAAATGTTTAATATTATAGAGAATAAACCCCCCTACGCACAAACACATCAACTTTAACGTTCATAATCTTCGACAAGACGTTACGTTTTTATTATAAATTAATTAAAAATCTTTCAATTTGCCGTTTATTCTCGCTAAGGCGCAAAGAGACCTTAGATTCAATTGTCAGACCATTGATTTAATCGTTAGACAACAAATACATTTTTTAAATGTTAAATATATGTATATAAAAATATATACATACATATATGTACATTATTATAGTGTGTTTCCAATATTTGATCTGATTGTTTGAGCTGTGGTCAAGTGTTGCGCTGAAATAGATGAACTTGTTTCCTCTTCCAATGTTTCCACACCACTGTATGGATCACGCGGTTCTTCTCTTACTTTATAATGCAAGCATATGTTGTGCAGAGCACAGCATACATTTGTGATTTTAGCGGTTTTTTCCTAGAAGTGATGTAACTCTCTTGCACCGAGAGGGCATCTCCATCTATTCTTCAATACGCCATTTGTTCGTTCAATAATATTGCGACTCTTTGAGTGCACCTCATTGAACCGCATCTCCGTTGAACCATCCTCTGGAACACGATGAGGCGTTAACAGCCACGGCTCTAAAGGATAACCAGCGTCACCTAATACAACGTAAAATTTAATTAGGTTAATTCGACCTTGAGAAAATGTTTTACCTAAAAGCCAAAGTTGTGTACACCTTGCAAGTATGTTCCTTCCAAGTGAGCCCTAGCCTTACATGTATTCCATACAAAGGAGTGATGGCACGCACCAGGGTGATTTGCATTGACGTACCGGATTTTAAGCTCGTGATCATAAATCTAAGAAGATCGAATATAAAATTTGTTTATAGAATTATAAATTTTAAAATATTTACCAGCATAGCATTCAAAGTATATTTTCCTTTCCTATTTGAGATGGAGCAATAATCTGTATATGCGTTCCATCAACGCACCCAATAACTCCGGAAATTTTATATTTAATATAAAAAGCTAGGATAATTTTTCGTTTTTCCTCTACTGTCGTAGGAAAAACTATCCATACTGGACAAAGCTGTGCTTCATATATGCGAACAACTTCTGCTAGGACTTTACTAAAAGTGGGCTGAGCCAAGGCAACGTCACTGTCCTTTCCAACCGCTGTTTAATATCCGCTTTCTGCAAAGAAGTGCAAGCAGGCACTAAGCTTTAAAACAGAGCTTACACCGAATGCATTTTTTGACGGCTGTGAGTGCAGTGTCAGCACTTGTAGTAAGTAAGCAAATGCCGGTTTGATAATATTTTTGGAACCTAAACGAAAAACACTTAATGCTTCAAAATAATCCAGGTTACTTTGTACTTACAGTGACTGTGGTAGTTCCAATGGATTAAAAGCATCTCGCAGCCTTCTCCTTGCAACCCTTTGAATATTTTTTTTATTTTGTTCCTCATCATTTACTTCTTTAGCAAGCATACGAAAAGCTGCACTGGACATTTCACGGTAAGCTCAATTTTACTACATAATTATATTTGTATATATTTGTGTATATTTGTATATATTTGTATATATTTTTATTTAAAAACAAACAAAATTTATTTTTTTTATTATAGAAAACATGCGATTGCACAAAATAGAATGTCAAAATCAAAACAGCTGATTCAGATTTTCTCGTTCCCATTTTTCTTATTCCCTGGGAGATTAGAATAAGGGAATTTTTTTCCTGGGAACAAGTGATTGGGAAGGGAAAAAACTCCGTGAAATATTCATAATCGGGCTGATAGTTTTTATTTATCTTTTTGTTTTTATTTTTGAAGATTTAAAATTTTTTTAATAAAATTTTATATTTATTAATAAAATGTATAAATATAAGAAATGGCTGTATTACAGAAATTTATTAGAGATTGTTCGCAATATTTTTTCGAATATTTAGGGCAATGGATAAATATTGTGGTGAGCCTAAGGATACCACATTATTATCCTGAACGCTCAAACAATCTACATTTTCTACATAGTTTACTTCAGCATTGAATTTAATATAAATGCAGATGTAATGCAACGCACAGCAAAATTTTGTTATTTTAGCAGCCTTTTTTGGAGCGTAGTGCAGCTGTCTAGCACCAAGAATGCACCTCAATCTATTTTTTAAAACACCATTAATGCGCTCAACCACATTTCAACACTTGGAGTGAATTTTATTTCAACAGAATCATCCTGTGGGCATCTATAAGCCTTCTAGAAAAAATGCATGTTTAATTTATGAATTGTCTGTTATCATTCAAAACTTTACCAAGAAGCCAATAATTGCTGGCACCTCTAAGGTATTCTTGCTCAAGGTGAGCACGCAATTCGCCAGAATTCCAAATAAATGAATCGTGACACGCAGAAAGATATCTACATTGGGCGTAAATGTTCCTTAATAACTTCTGCCAGAACTTTGCTAAGACTACACTTAACCACAGACACACCGCAATCTTTACCAATACCCGTTTGGTACAAACCTTCAGCAAAGAAGCGTAAAGTCGCATTTAATTTTACGATTGGAGAAATTGCAAAGGACTTACGTTTGGGCTGAATACCTTAACACGTCCAAAAGATATTTGAACGCTGGTTTATTTACTCTGTAATATTTTTCTGACCTTCCAAAAGTAAAATTTACTTATAAAGTGTGCGGCAACTCAAGTGGGTTGCTGGCTTTACGTAGCATTCTCCTTTCTACCCTTTGCTTATACTTGTCGGGTTGATATGCTTCAGAGTTTTTTCCTTCAGCTATTATTATCAACGCTACACTAAACATTTTTGTTCACTTTTAACAATTTCTTTTTTTATTATTAACGAATATTCACTTTTTACGCTAAAAATTATTAGCAAATATTGTGCCAAAACCAAACATCAAAAGCAAACAGCTGACTTCGAAAATGTAAAATTCTCTCTCCCTTGTTATTCCCTTCCCCGACTGTTTAGAATAGGGGAATTTTATTCGCGGGAAAAATGAATTTCCGGGGAATTCATTTACCTGGTAATATTTAGAATTGCGGTGATAATATATAATACTAGCATTTAACCCGCTACTTCGATAGCGCAGTTCTTACTATTTATTGAATATTCAAGTTCTATTTTTAATTATTATATATTATTGGTTCAATTTATGAAAATTTGTATATCTGATTCAATTTACCTAGAAAAATAAAAAGTAGAGTAAAGATATATCGGGCATATATTTCCTAACTAAAAGCAAGATCAATGCTACTGATCAATGCTACGCCCATAACATTTTCAGTCTCACCTTGTATCAATAGTCACTAATTTCGAAATTTTTGTTTCGCAAACGTTGAAAATAAAAAAGTAGCATAAATATTCCAAAAAGTACCTTTTTGGTAGCAGATAACATTTTTAGTCTCACCTGGAATCAATAGACCTTGATTGTAAAATCCTACCTTCATAAACGTAGAAAATACAAAAAGTACCATAAAAATACAAAAAAGTACCTTTTTGTTCACCCATAACATTTTTAGTCTTACCTGGAATCAATAGTCCTTTATTTTACAATTCTACCTTTATAAACGTAGAAAATTCAAAAAGTACCATACAAATTCAAAAAAGTACCTTATTAGTCGCCCATAACATTTTCAGTTTCACCTGGAATCAAAAGTTCTCGATTGTACAATCCTACCTTCATAAATGTAGAAAATAAAAAAAATATCATAAGATTCAAAAAAGTACCTTTTTGGTCGACCATAACATTTTCAGTCTCACCTTGTATCAGTAGTCACTAATTTGAAAATTCTAGCTTAGCAAACGTTAAAAATACAGGAAGTACCATAAAAATTAAAAAAAGTACTTTTTTGGTCGCCCATAACATTTTTAGTCTCAACTGGAATCAATAGTCCTTAATTGTACAAGCCTGTCTTCATAAACGTAGAATATACAAAAAGTACCAAAAAAATTCAAAATGTACCTTTTTGGTCGCCCATAACATTATCAGTCTCATCTTGTATCAATAGTCACTAATTTCAAAATTCTAGATTAGCAAACGTTAAAAATTGTAAAAGTACCACAAAAACTCAAAAAAGTACCTTTTTTGTCGGCCATAACATTTTTAGTCTCACCTAGAATCAAAAGTCCTTGATTATATAATCCTAAATTCATAAACGTAAAAAATGCAAAAAGTACCACAAAAATTCAAAAAGCACCTTTGTAGTACCCATAACATTTTTAGTCTCACCTGGAATTAAAAGTCCTTGATTGTACAATCCTACCTTCATAAGCGTAGAAAATACCAAAAGTACCAAAAAAATTCAAAAAAGTACCTTTATGGTCGACCATAACATTTTCAGTCTCACCTTGTATCAATAGCCACTAATTTCAAAATTCTAGCTTCGCAAACGTCGAAAATACAAAAAGTAACATAAAAATTCAAAAAGTACCTTTTTGGTCGCACATAACATTTTTAGTCTCACCTGGAATCAATAGCCCTTGATTGTACAATCCTACCTTCATAAACGTAGATTATACAAAAAGTACCAAAAAAATTCAAAAAGTACCTTTTTGGTCACCCATAACATTTTTGGTGTTAACTGGAATCAATAGTCCTTTATTTTACAATTCTACCTTTATAAGCGTAGAAAATACAAAAAGTACCGTAGAAAAGCGAAAAAGTACATTTTTGGTCCAAGTTCCAAATTCCAAGTTTAAAATGTTCAAATATCTATGCAACAAAATATATTAATAGACATGACTTAAAGTCAGTAAATCTACTCTTTTTGGCACAAAAGTAATCATGTTCTAAAAAGTACCAAACACCTTTCCCGATTTTTCCCTTTTCTCCTGTTAGGAATGTGTTTCAATTTTTACTAAATTACATAGTTTTTATGTCTGGTGAAATCCCAATTATAGATTTTATGAAAATTGGCCGTCTAATAAGGAATTACATACAATTTCCTGATTTTTCCCCTTTTTGGTAATTTTACCTAAATAGTTGTCCATATTCTATTAGGAAATAATAATTATCAAATTTTGTCCCATTGAATAATATAAGAAAAGTTTCCTTTTAAAAAAAGGAAAAATTTTTGCCCCTTATGCATGTGAATTTGAAAAAAGTGCCGAATTCCTATTAATATTTTTTCGTGGATTACTTAATACAGTTTAAAATTTTTTCCTAGCTTTATGTGTTTGGAAGTTACGCAGGGTACCAAAAAGTACCAAATTATAGTTTTAACCAGTTTTTTCAAAAAAAGACCAGACACCTGTCAGCTTATTTTTTGTGCAAATTACAATACTTTTTGAATTTAATTTGTATCATTTTTAGTTTAGCAGATATAAGATTACCGATTTTAACCGTTTTTACCCCCTTAAAGTACGAATTTCCATTTGTCCGATTGTCCAAATTGCATGTCTCTAGCTCCTTGCGTTTGGGCTGTGCGATGATGAATCAGTCAGTCAGTCACGTTACTCTTTTATATATATAGATTATATTTATAACTAGAAAAGCCTGGCGCGTTGTTACGCCCCTTAATGAATAAAAATGCATTCTGAATTTGAATTGAATATCAAGTGCAAAAAGCTAAATATTATAACTTTTTAAATGGGTGTGGCACTGCCCTCATCACGGAACTAAATAGTCATGACAGCTCAATATGTGTTCAAAGTTTCGGAAAAATCGGTGAAGTTCAAGTAGCTGAAAATAATAACTTTTTATTTATCGGCGTGGCACTGCCCACTTTTCTAATCACGAAATTGTAAATTCATGACAGCTCAAAATGTGTGCAAAGTTTCAGAAAAATCAGTCCAGTGCAAGTACCTCAAAATTATAATTTTTTTTATGGGCGTGGCCCTGCCCACTTTTCTAATCACAAAATTATATAGTCATGACAGCTCAATATGTGTGTAAAGTTTCAGAAAAATCGGTCCAGTGCAAGTACCTCAAAATCATAACTTTTTTATGGGCGTGGCACCACCCACTTTTCCAATTACGAAACTGTATAGTCATGACAGCTCAATATGTATGCAAAGTACGCCCCTTAATGAATAGAAATGCATTCTGAATTTTTAATAAATATCAAGTGCAAGAAGCTAAAGATTATGGACCGTATTCATAAAAAATATTTTAGGCTTATTAAATGCTTATTTGACAGATGTTGTAGAGAAATCTGTCAAAGAAACCTTTAATAAACCTGAAATATATTTTATGAATACAGCAGTATAACTTTTTTTTTATGGGCGTAGCATTGCCCACTTTTCTGATCACGAAACTATATAGTCATGGCAGCTCAATATATGTGAAAAGTTTCAGAAAAATTATTATAACTTTTTTTATGGGCGTGGCCCTGCCCACTTTTGCAATCACAACATTATATAGTCATGACAGCTCAATATGTGTGCAAAGTTTCAGATAAATCGATCTTGTTCAAGTTGCTAAAAATTATAACTTATTTTTTATGTCCGTGGCACTGCCCACTTTTTACCACCCTTAAACACTCTATGGAATGTGTACAACAACTTGCCAAAGCTTGAGTCCGATCAAATTTACGGTTTCGGAGTCTTTTTTTTTATTTATTAAAACTTATTAATTTTATCAATAGCGTTAACAGAGTTATGAGAATTTACATATAGTATTACAACAATTAACATCTGATTAATTAAATAAAGAAACTACTAATATCACAGTTTAAAGGAAAAGTTGTTCATAAAACACCTCGTATCAACTTAGAAGTCATAAGAGATTTTAAAACAATCACTGAAATGTGTATTTTAAACAAAAGACTCTCAGTGGTTGTTCAGCAAATTTCTTATTATTTCAAAATTTGACCTTCTGCATTTTTCATTAAATGACAGCGTCAGTTCCCTTGTCAATGAATTAAACATTTTAAAGTTAAAGTTTCTATGTAGAAGATAAGTTGGATATCTAAAAGGTAGATTGTGTATTATTTTCAAGTTTTTATTTTGAATGATTTGCAATTTTTTTGTATGCGTTTTAGCAGCCTTTTGTGACCAGATTTGACAACCATAGGTCATAATCGGTCGAATACACATTTTGTAAATAAGTACCTTTTTCTTTATATTAAGTTTAGATCTTCGGCTAATTAAGGGGTATAAGGCACGGCTACACTTAATTGCCTTCTCACAAATGTAATTAACATGCTGTTTAAATAAAAGTTTTCTGTCAAGGATTACTCCTAAATATTTAATTTCGTTCCTTAATGGAATTATTGTTCCCCTAGACGATAAATATCTAGTAGGAAAGCGTTTTCGCGATTTGTTGAATGGAAATATAATTGCTTGAGTTTTATCGTCATTGACTTTTATTTTCCATTTGTCATAGTATTTACGAATAATTTTAAGATTATTTTCCATTCTCCTAATTATCGCATTCGACACTTTACCGCAACAAATAAAGGCGCTATCATCCGCGTAAAAAGCCGCATCATGGTCTCTTTTTAGAGTAACATCGGATGTATATATCGAGTATAGTGTAGGGGATAATACTGATCGTTGTGACAAGCCCGCAGGTATTTGCCTTTTACTAGAAAATTTGTTATTGACAGATAAGTTTTTGTAGATAATTTGGAAAATGCAACGTATTTAATTTATACACTAGTCCATCATGCCAGATTGAGTCAAAAGCTTTTTCGATATCAAGAAAAACGACTCCAGTACTTTTCCGATTACTTTTATTACATTCAATAAAGTTTACAACTCTATTAAGTTGATGTACAGTGAATGCTCTTTTCGAAAACCAAATTGTTCTTGAGTTATAATATTATTGTAATTTGAAAAATCTAAAATTCTGGTGTGAATAATTTTCTCGAACACCTTATCTAATAGGCTTAGAATACTAATTGGCCTATAGCTGGAGGGTAATTTAGGATCCTTTCCAGATTTGTGGATTGGAATTACCTTAGCCATTTTAAAAACGAGTGGGAAGTACCCATTGCTTAAACAAAAGTTAAATAGTTTACTTAAAATTTCAAAAAAGTAATCGGGCATATTTTTAAGTACTATGCTGTTAATCCCATCTAAACCAGGGGATTTATTATTTTTTAACAAATGGACAAACGATTTGACTTCAGACAAATTTGTAAGTTCAATATTTGTATCATTGGTAAGAGTTTGATTAAGGTCATTAATGTATCTTGATACAACCGATTCCATGGGGGATGGATTGTTAAAAGTAATGGTATGTGAACTGGCAAATATGTCAGCTATTACATTTGCCTTTGCACGTCAGAATTTAAAATTGTTATATTTAAATGAAGTTTAGACAATGTGGAGTTTTTTCCTTTAAAAGTTTTTGTTAATCTGCCGATAGGCAGATTTGATATGAATTTCGACCAAGAATCATTTCTGTCTTTATTTAGGTGATAGTCAATAAGCCTATTTAGCTGCCTTAAGATACAGTTTAATTGCATTTTAAAATTACTATCCCTACATCTTTGAAATTTACGTCTATATTTGTTTCTCTGTGAAATAAGCATTTTACTAATTTCTGAAATTTCACGTTGGAAGGGGTTTCTATGACCAACTGGTATTTTATTAGTAGCTTCTTTTACAATGGATATTAGTTACTTAATGCTAAATCTAGATTACCTGTGTTTGTAATATTTTGATCAATCTCTTGTAATATTATTTCACTTTCAACGATGTTTTTTATAGATGACCAATCGGCTCGATTATACAAGGGTAGCATCAAAATGCTATTTTGTACCTCTCCATAAATGACGCAAGATAGTGGTACATGGTCCGACTGCAACATATTTGGATGTGTTTCCAAGGTTGAAAAAGGAAGACAAGAGTTAGTTAAAAGGATGTCTACTGTAGACGGCTGTACTGGATTAATATTTTGTCCAAAGCGAGTAAATGCATTTGAGTAATAAATGTAGTAGTTCGATTGAAGGCTATGGCTATAAAGCTCATTACCAGCAATATTGTTTGAAAAACAATTCCAGTGCGTATGTTGTGCGTTTAAATCACCAAATAAAAAGAAGTCATTTGACCGTCTAGTTAAAGCATCCATATCAGTTTTAAAATTTATAGTATGAACCGGATTGTACGCAGATGTAAAAATCACAGGGCGCCTATTTATTATTACTCGAACCGAAATATTTTCAGCCACACTCGTATTTATAGTTGGTAATATTTCATGTTTAACATTGTATTTTACTGCGATGAGTACACCGCCACCATGAGTTGGTCGATCCTCTCTATAAATTTTGTAGCCTCCAAGTTTAAATTTATGGTGGGGTTTCAAAAATGTCTCATTGACAAGGAGAATATCGACTTCCTTGTCAAATAAAAATTTTTCCAGCTGTGAAGCTGCTGACTCAGTCGCTATGCCTTGAGCATTCTAGTGCATAACATGAACATTGTGACTAACTGTTGATTTATATTGCATGTTGAAGCATCATCCCCAGCACTCGTAGCTTGTCATACTTGTTTTGGCACCTTTGAAGTGCATCGACAGCTTCAAAAAATATTTGCATCAATTTCTCATTAGAAATATCATCTTCATTTCTGTTAACAAGGGTCTTACTTCTTGTTACATCAGAGTACAGTACATTACTTTTAGCACCAGAGTCACGTGTATAATTTTGTTGTTCCTTACCAGGCAGTTGGGGAAAATTAACTTCATCGGAGTTAAAGTTCAGCATATTAGTCCTATGTGGTACTTTATTTCTGGATGTGGTGCGTTGACGAATCTCCAGGTATTCCTGACGACACGGACATTTCCGGTCGTCTGCTCTGTGCTTTACATTTTTAAAATTCCTCCTAGCACAGTTGTAACATTTGTAGATAATGTTCTCACTCGAGATATGGGGTGACAACATTTTCAAAGTTTTAAATTGATTCTTGAAATTATGTTAAAAAAAAACAAAAGCTACCATGTCAAAACCAATCCGTAATAGGGTATAATAAGTAAAAGAGAACTAATCTTGGGCAAGTTAATTGCTGAGTCTGAACGTGAAAGCAAGTTCAAAGGAAAATGAAAGAAAATAAAAAACTAACTTGCGCAAGAGACTTGCCTAGTCAGAAAGGGGTCATACATACAATGTAGTAATAGCACAGAATATATAGTCTGTGGCAAGGTCTATTAAATAAGGTCTGTTCAACTAATCAGCTGATCGTTTTTTGCTCCCCTATGTTTACTACTCGAAGTTGTCAAAATTTGTTTACCTTTTTAGGGCGACATTTATATTTTTCAATTGATAATTTTTCAACTTATGATTTATATTCAAAAGTGCAGTGAAAAAGTGCCGGACATGCCGGTAAAAGGCGTTTCTGAACCCAAGGACTGAGCCACACCAACAGCTATAGCAGCCTTGCCATTACTTGGATCACAGGCCAAGAAAATACAACGATTAATTATTTTGCCTTCATGCACCATTTGTACAACACCAGCAGCGAAACGAGCATCTTTCTGGCCCAACATACCTTGTGAAACAGCACGCTTCTTCAAGACATCGTCTAGACTTCTATTTTATCTTTATCAGCCATATTTTTAGCACATATTTACTATTAACACAATTTATTTTTGTTGTCTTGAAAAAATTGTTAAACAAAATGAAAACACAAAATTTAATAGGCGTTGGGCATATTCATACAGGTATATGCAACGGCGAATTTGCTGTGCTGCTCTCTGTCAAATACCTCATAAAATATAATTTTTTATACATAGAGTTTGACAGTAACGTTTCCCATCAGATGGACTGATAATTTCACCCGGATGAATTTTTTGGTATTTTAGTCAGCTGTTTTTGACTACCTTAGACTAATTTTACACTAACAAAATGCCCGTATATTTTTTTTGCTTTTTGTTTTTGTAGAGTTGCACAGACCTTATTTAATAGACCTTGGTCTGTGGTAATAGCAAGGTTTAAAATTACATACTCATCAGTATAAAAGAAACGTTGAACCTGTAAGTAATAATTAAAAAAAAGTTTTTTAATATAAATATAAAATAAAAAAAACGATTCTTACGTATGTACACATGTACTTGAGGCAAAATTGTGAAAATATAGAAAGAAAAAGTGAAAATTACATGTATTAAAAGCCCTGAAAGTAAAAAATATACATAATTATATACATACGTACGTAAAAAAATTTGTGTTCAGCAAAATAAATATATGTGTAAATACCTTTATGGAAATATGTAATTGCAAATTAAAATCTAGACAATTTCGTACACACAAAACAAAATAAAATTGGCGCTTAAATTCTGTTCGTGCGCTGTTAAAGCAATATACATACATATGTGTATATACACATACAATATACATAAATTCATACATACATACCTACATACATAAAAATGCGAAGAGGCTTTTTTGTGTCCAATATCATTTTAATTCTCAAATTGAATCAATAATTCCTTATTTCACAATTTTAGCTTTATAAACGTAGGAAATACAAAAACTCCCATTAAAATTCAGAAAAGTACCTTCTTGGTCGCCCATAACATTTTTAGTCTTACCTTGTAGCAATAGTCACTAATTTCGAAATTCTTGCTTCGCAAACGTTAAAAACACAAAAAGTATCATAAAAATTCAAAAAAATAAATTTTTGGTTGCCCATAACATTTTCATTTCTGGGTATCAATTCTCGTTCTATGAAACTATGAAATGAAAAGTTTTTGTGTGTCATATCATATGGTGTCACCATACCCTTTGCTATACAAACATTTTTTCATTTCACAGTTTCACAGAACGAGAATTGAGCCCCTGGTTGCCCATAACATTTTTAGTCTCACCTGGAATCAATAGTCCTTGATTGTGCAATCCTAAAATAATATACAAAAAGTACCATAAAAAATCAAAAAGTACCTTCTGGTCGCCCATAACATTTTGAGTTTCATCTTGAATCAAAATTCCTTGATTGTACAATCCTACCTTCATAATCGTAGAACATACAAAAAGTACCATAAAAACTCAAAAAAGTACCTTTTTGGTCGCCCATAACATTTTTAGTCTCACCTTGTATCAATAGTCATTAATTTCAAAATTCTAGCTTCGCAAAAGTTGAAAATACAAAAAGTACCATAAAAATTCAAAAAAATTAATTTGTGGGCGCCAATAAATTTTTTAGTCTAACCTTGTATCAATAGTCACTAATTTCAAAATTCTAGCTTCGCAAACGTTGAAAATACAAAAAGTGCCATAAAAATTCAAAAAAGTACCTTTTTTGTCGCTCATAACCTTTTTAGTCTCACCTGGAATCAAAAGCCTTTCATTGTCAATCCTACCTTCATAAACGTAGAAAATACAAAAAGTACCATGAAAATTCAAAAAAGTACCTTTTTGGTCGACCACAACATTTTCAGTCTCAGCTTGTATCAATAGTCACTAATATCAAAATTCTAGCATCGCAATCGTTAAAAATACAAAAAGTACTATAAAAAATCAAAAAAGTGCCTTTGTGGTCGGCCATAACATTTTAAGTCTCACCTTGTATCAATAGTCACTAATTTAAAATTTATAGCTTCGCAAACGTTAAAAATACAAAAAGTACTATAAAAATTTAAAAAAGTAACTTTTTGGTCGGCCATAACCTTTTTAGTTTCACCTGGAATCAAACGCCCTTGATTGTGCAATCCTACCTTCATAAAAGTAGAAAATACAAAAAGTACCATAAAAATTCAAAAAAGTAACTTTTTGGTCGACCACAATATTTTAAGTCTCACCTTGTATCGATAGTCACTAATTTAAAATTTATAGCTTCGCAAACGTTAAAAATACAAAAAGTACTATAAAAATTCAAAAAAGTAACTTTTTGGTCGACCACAATATTTTCAGTCTCACCTTGTATCGATAGTCACTAATATCAAAATTCTAGCTTCGCAAACGTTAAAAATACAAAGCGTACTATAAGAATTCAATAAAGTACCATTTTGGTCGTCCATAACATTTTTTGTCTGACCTGGAATCAATATTCCTTGATTGTCAATCCTTCGCAAACGTTGAAAATACAAAACGTACTATAAAAATTCAATAAAGTACCATTTTGTTCGCCCATAACATTTTTTGTCTCACCTGGAATCAATAGTCCTTGATTGTCAATCCTTCGCAAACGTTGAAAATACAAAACGTACTATAAAAATTCAATAAAGTACCATTTTGGTCGTCCATAACACTTGTTGTCTCACCTGGAATCAATAGTCACTAATTTAAAATTTATAGCTTCACAAACGTTAAAAATACAAACAGTATTATAAAAAATAAAAAAAGTACCTTTGTGGTCGGTCATAACCTTTTTAGTCTCACCTGGAATCAAAAGCCCTTGATTGTGCAATCCTACCTTCATAAACGTAGAAAATACAAAAAGTACCATAAAAATTCAAAAAAGTAAATTTTTTGTCGCCCATAACATTTTAAGTCTCACCTTGTAACAATAGTCACTAATATCAAAATTCTAGCTTCGCAAACGTTGAAAATACAAAGCGTACTATAAGAATTCAATAAAGTACCATTTTGGTCGTCCATAACATTTGTTGTCTCACCTGGAATCAATAGTTCTTTATTGTCAACCCTTCGCAAACGTTGAAAATACAAAACGTACTATAAAAATTCAATAAAGTACCATTTTGTTCGCCCATAACATTTTTTGTCTCACCTGGAATCAATAGTCCTTTATTGTCAATCCTTCGCAAACGTTGAAAATACAAAACTTACTATAAAGATTCAATAAAGTACCATTTTGTTCGCCCATAACATTTTTTGTCTCACCTGGAATCAATAGTCCTTGATTGTCAATCCTTCCTTCATAAACGTAGGAAATACAATAAGTACCATAAAAATTCAAAGAAGTACCTTTTTGGTACACCATAACATTTTAAGTCTTACATTGTATCAATAGTCACGTATTTCGAAATTCTAGCTTCGCAATCGTTAAAAATACAAAAAAGGACCGTAAAAATTCAAAAAAGTACCGTTTTAGTCGCCCATAACATTTTCAGTTTCACCTGGATTCAAAAGTCCTTGATTGCACAATCCTACCTTCATAATCGTAGAAAATACAAATTTAAAAAAGTACCTTTTTTGTCGCCCATAACATTTTAAGTCTCACCTTGTATCAATAGTCACAAATTTAAAATTTATAGCTTCGCAAACGTTGAAAATACAAAAAGTACTATAAAAAATCAAAAAATTACCTTTGTGGTCGGCCATAACTTTTTTAGTCTCACCTGGAATCAAAAGCTCTTGATTGTGCAAACCTACCTTCATAAACGTAGAAAATACAAAAAGTACCATACAAATTCAAAAAAGTAACCTTTTGGTCAACCACAACATTTTCAGTCTCACCTTGTATCGATAGTCACTAATATCAAAATTCTAGCATCGCAATCGTTAAAAATACAAAAAGTACTATAAAAAATCAAAAAAGTGCCTTTGTGGTCGGCCATAACATTTTAAGTCTCACCTTGTATCAATAGTCACTAATTTAAAATTTATAGCTTCGCAAACGTTAAAAATACAAAAAGTACTATAAAAATTCAAAAAAGTAACTTTTTGGTCGACCACAAGATTTTCAGTCTCACCTTGTATTAATAGTCACTCATTTCGAAATTCTAGCATCACAATCGTTAAAAATACAAAAAACTACCATAATAGTTAAAAAAAGTACCTTTTTTGTCGCCCATAACATTTTCAGTTTCACCTGGAATCAAAAGTCCTTGATTGCACAATCCTACCTTCATAATCGTAGAAAATACAAAAAGCACCATAAAAATGCAAAAAAGTAACTTTTTTGTCGCCCATAACATTTTAAGTCTCACCTTGTATCAATATTCACTAATTTAAAATTTATAGCTACGCAAACGTTGAAAATACAAAAAGTACTATAAAAAATCAAAAAAGTGCCTTCTGGTCGCCCATAACATTTTTAGTCTCACCTGGAATCAAAAGCCCTTGATTGTGCAATCCTACCTTCATAAACGTAGAACATACAAAAAACACCATAAAAATGCAAAAAAGTACCTTTTTTGTCGCCCATAATATTTTAAGTCTCACCTTGTATCAATATTCACTAATTTAAAATTTATAGCTACGCAAACGTTGAAAATACAAAAAGTACTATAAAAAATCAAAAAAGTACCTTCTGGTCGCCCATAACATTTTTAGTCTCACCTGGAATCAAAAGCCCTTGATTGTGCAATCCTACCTTCATAAACGTAGAAAATACAAAAAGCACCATAAAAATGCAAAAAAGTAACTTTTTTGTCGCCCATAACATTTTAAGTCTCACCTTGTATCAATAGTCACTAATATCAAAATTCTAGCTTCGCAAACATTGAAAATACAAAACGTACTATAAAAATTCAATAAAGTACCATTTTTGGTCCGCAATAACATTTGCAGTCTTACATTGCATCAATAGTCACTTATTTCGAAATTCTAGCATCGCAATCGTTAAAAATACAAAAAACTACCGTAATAATTAAAAAAGTACCTTTTTTGTCGCCCATAACATTTTCAGTTTCACCTGGAATCAAAAGTCCTTGAATGAACAATCCTACCTTCATAATCGTAGAAAATACAAAAAGGACCATACAAATTTAAAAAAGTAGCTTTTTTGTCGCCCATAACATTTGAGGTCTCACCTTTTATCAATAGTCACTAATTTAAAATTTATAGCTTCGCAAACGTTGAAAATACAAAGAGTACTATAAAAAATCAAAAAGTACCTTTCTAGTCGGCCAAAACCTTTTTAGTCTCACCTGGAATCAAAAGCCCTTGATTGTGCAATCCTACCTTCATAAACGTAGAAAATACAAAAAGTACCATAAAAATTCAAGAAAGTAACTTTTTTGTCGCCCATAACATTATAAGTCTCACCTAGTATCAATAGTCACTAATATCAAAATTCTAGCTTCGCAAACGTTGAAAATACAAAACGTACTATAAAAATTCAATAAAGTACCATTTTGGTCGTCCATAACATTTTTTATCTCACCTGGAATCAATAGTCCTTGATTGACAATCCTTCGCAAACGTTGAAAATACAAAACCTACTATAAAAATTTAATAAAGTACCATTTTGTTCGCCCATAACATTTTTTGTCTCACCTGGAATCAATAGTCCTTGATTGTCAATCCTTCCTTCATAAACGTAGGAAATACAATAATTACCATAAAAATTCAAAAAAGTACCTTTTTGGTCCACCATAACATTTTCAGTCTTACATTGTATCAATAGTCACTTATTTCGAAATTCTAGCTTCGCAATCGTTAAAAATACAAAAAAGGATCGCAAAAATTCAAAAAAGTACCTTTTTAGTCGCCCATAACCTTTTTAGTCTTACCTGGAATCAAAAGCCCTTGATTGTGCAATCCTTCCTTCATAAACGTAAAAAATACAAAAAGTACCATAAAAATTCAAAAAAGTAAGTTTTTGGTCGACCACAACATTTTCAGTCTCACCTTGTATCGATAGTCACTAATATCAAAATTCTAGCTTCGCAAACGTTGAAAATACAAAACGTACTATAAAAATTCAATAAAGTACCATTTTTGGTCCACAATAACATTTGCAGTCTTACATTGTATCAATAGTCACTTATTTCGAAATTCTAGCATCGCAATCGTTAAAAATACAAAAAAAATACCATAATAATTAAAAAAGTACCATTTTGGTCGCCCATAACATTTTTAGTCTCACCTGGAATCAAAAGCCCTTGATTGTGCAATCCTACCTTCATAAACGTAGAAAATACAAAAAGTACCTTAAAAATGCAAAAAAGTACAATTTTTGGTCCACAATAACATTTGCAGTCTTACATAGTATCAATAGTCACTTATTTCGAAATTCTAGCATCGCAATCGTTAAAAAAAAACAAAAAACTAATATAATAATTAATAAAAAGTACCATTTTGGTCGCCCATAACATTTTCAGTTTCACCTGGAATCAAAAGTTCTTGATTGTACAATCCTACCTTCATAAACGTAGAAATACGAAAAGTACCATAACATTTTTGGTCCAAGTTCCAAATTCCAAGTTTAAAATCTTCAAATATCTATAAAACAAAATATTTCAATAGACATGATTTAAAGTCAGTAAATTTACTATTTTTTGCATAAAAGTAATTATGTATGTTATAAAAAAACCAAACTCTTTTCCAGATTTTTCTACACTGTTAAAAATGTGTTTAAATTTTTACTAAATTACATAATTTTTTTTTGTCTGGTGAAGTCCCAAAAAAGAGTTTTGTGATAATTTGCCGTCTAAATAGGAATTATATACATTTTCCGAAATTTTACCCTTTTGTCCCCAAAAAAGTTTCCAAAAATGTAACCTAAATAATTGTCCATATTCTATTACGCAATTAATTATGCTCAAATTTTGTCCCATTGAATAATATTAGAAAAGTTTCTTTTAAAAAAAGTACCAAAAAAAGGGACTAATTCTATTTTAACTGTTGATGAGTGCGGACGTGTTTCTCCTCACAACTTATAAAGTGAAATATTTGTAATAAGTTAATTATTAAAATATTCGTAGTAAGTGAAATTCGTCACAAACAAATAAATATTAAAAAAGAAAACAACAAAAATGCCTATCGGGCATTCTCCACCAACATTTAACGAAAAAAACAAATTACAATGCACACCCGCACAAATCGCAAGTACCGTATCATTTAATGAACTCGCATGGAAAATACAGTGCCAAACTCCAACAACAACAAGCATAAATACTTGTTCAACAGTCACAACACAAGCATGTACAACATCAACATCCTCATCATCGTCAAACTCTTTATCGACACCAATAACATCAGTAGGTAATTTTCTTTTTACTAATACTCCCACTAATACACAGAGTACTACACAAACTCACGTAAGTAAAGAGCAAAGAAGTGAAGGATTTAAAAATTCTCTTACACTCAATTCACAAACAATTGACGTTGTTACAAATGAGTCGGTAATGGCCGCATCAAAGGTTGCTATACCTAAATCATCTAAAGTAGGCGCTACAAAAGGTAACGAGAAAACTTTAAAAGGGATTGATCGATACTTTACTATATTAAAGCGGAAGCGTAGCCCAAACTCCTCTAAAATTAAGCCCACTCCGAAACATATAAAAAATATAGGTACAATGGGCCAAAATCGTTTTACTTTGCTAGCTACAAGCGACGTCGAAGAAGATGCAGATCAAATTGTTAAACAGCACAAGCCCCAAGCAATTTTCTTACGTGAACAAAACTCTAACCTTCTCGTAAATTCTCTAACAAAAGTAGTTGTAAAAGATAATTTTTTTGTATAATCTCTGCGTAGAGGAAACGTTCTTGAAACAAAAATCCAGACATTTACAGAAAAAAACTTCCGCAAAATTGTAAATTATCTCGATTCGGAAAATAAAAATTATTACACCTATCAGCTTAAAAGTGCAAAAGGTTTATCAGTAGTCATAAAAGGTATTGAAAGCAACTTTCCAACCAGTGAAATAGCAAATGCAATAGAAAACAAAGGCTACAAGGTAAAATCAGTACACAACATATATAATAAGGATAAAATACCCCAACCACTCTTTAAAATTGAAATAGCCTTTGAATCTAGCAAAATAAAGGGGAACGTGCCCCACCCAATTTATAACCTTCGCTACAATTTATAGCTTCGCAAACGTTAAAAATACAAAAAGTACTATAAAAATTCAAAAAAGTAACTTTTTGGTCGACCACAAGATTTTCAGTCTCACCTTGTATTAATAGTCACTCATTTCGAAATTCTAGCATCACAATCGTTAAAAATACAAAAAACTACCATAATAGTTAAAAAAAAGTACCTTTTTTGTCGCCCATAACATTTTCAGTTTCACCTGGAATCAAAAGTCCTTGATTGCACAATCCTACCTTCATAATCGTAGAAAATACAAAAAGCACCATAAAAATGCAAAAAAGTAACTTTTTTGTCGCCCATAACATTTTAAGTCTCACCTGGTATCAATATTCACTAATTTAAAATTTATAGCTACGCAAACGTTGAAAATACAAAAAGTACTATAAAAAATCAAAAAAGTACCTTCTGGTCGCCCATAACATTTTTAGTCTCACCTGGAATCAAAAGCCCTTGATTGTGCAATCCTACCTTCATAAACGTAGAACATACAAAAAACACCATAAAAATGCAAAAAAGTACCTTTTTTGTCGCCCATAATATTTTAAGTCTCACCTTGTATCAATATTCACTAATTTAAAATTTATAGCTACGCAAACGTTGAAAATACAAAAAGTACTATAAAAAATCAAAAAAGTACCTTCTGGTCGCCCATAACATTTTTAGTCTCACCTGGAATCAAAAGCCCTTGATTGTGCAATCCTACCTTCATAAACGTAGAAAATACAAAAAGCACCATAAAAATGCAAAAAAGTAACTTTTTTGTCGCCCATAACATTTTAAGTCTCACCTTGTATAAATAGTCACTAATATCAAAATTCTAGCTTCGCAAACATTGAAAATACAAAACGTACTATAAAAATTCAATAAAGTACCATTTTTGGTCCGCAATAACATTTGCAGTCTTACATTGCATCAATAGTCACTTATTTCGAAATTCTAGCATCGCAATCGTTAAAAATACAAAAAACTACCGTAATAATTAAAAAAGTACCTTTTTTGTCGCCCATAACATTTTCAGTTTCACCTGGAATCAAAAGTCCTTGAATGAACAATCCTACCTTCATAATCGTAGAAAATACAAAAAGGACCATACAAATTTAAAAAAGTACCTTTTTTGTCGCCCATAACATTTGAGGTCTCACCTTTTATCAATAGTCACTAATTTAAAATTTATAGCTTCGCAAACGTTGAAAAACAAAGAGTACTATAAAAAATCAAAAAGTACCTTTCTAGTCGGCCAAAACCTTTTTAGTCTCACCTGGAATCAAAAGCCCTTGATTGTGCAATCCTACCTTCATAAACGTAGAAAATACAAAAAGTACCATAAAAATTCAAGAAAGTAACTTTTTTGTCGCCCATAACATTATAAGTCTCACCTAGTATCAATAGTCACTAATATCAAAATTCTAGCTTCGCAAACGTTGAAAATACAAAACGTACTATAAAAATTCAATAAAGTACCATTTTGGTCGTCCATAACATTTTTTATCTCACCTGGAATCAATAGTCCTTGATTGACAATCCTTCGCAAACGTTGAAAATACAAAACGTACTAAAAAAATTTAATAAAGTACCATTTTGTTCGCCCATAACATTTTTTGTCTCACCTGGAATCAATAGTCCTTGATTGTCAATCCTTCCTTCATAAACGTAGGAAATACAATAATTACCATAAAAATTCAAAAAAGTACCTTTTTGGTCCACCATAACATTTTCAGTCTTACATTGTATCAATAGTCACTTATTTCGAAATTCTAGCTTCGCAATCGTTAAAAATACAAAAAAGGATCGCAAAAATTCAAAAAAGTACCTTTTTAGTCGCGCATAACATTTTCAGTTTCACCTGGAATCAAAAGTCCTTGATTGCACAATCCTACCTTCATAATCGTAGAAAATACAAAAAGGACCATACAAATTTAAAAAAGTACATTTTTTGTCGCCTATAACATTTTAAGTCTCACCTTGTCTCAATAGTCACTAATTTAAAATTTATAGCTTCGCAAACGTTGAAAATACAAAAAGTACTATAAAAAATCAAAAAAGTACCTTTGTGGTCGGCCATAACCTTTTTAGTCTTACCTGGAATCAAAAGCCCTTGATTGTGCAATCCTTCCTTCATAAACGTAGAAAATACAAAAAGTACCATAAAAATTCAAAAAAGTAAGTTTTTGGTCGACCACAACATTTTCAGTCTCACCTTGTATCGATAGTCACTAATATCAAAATTCTAGCTTCGCAAACGTTGAAAATACAAAACGTACTATAAAAATTCAATAAAGTACCATTTTTGGTCCACAATAACATTTGCAGTCTTACATTGTATCAATAGTCACTTATTTCGAAATTCTAGCATCGCAATCGTTAAAAATACAAAAAAAATACCATAATAATTAAAAAAGTACCATTTTGGTCGCCCATAACATTTTTAGTCTCACCTGGAATCAAAAGCCCTTGATTGTGCAATCCTACCTTCATAAACGTAGAAAATACAAAAAGTACCTTAAAAATGCAAAAAAGTACCATTTTTGGTCCACAATAACATTTGCAGTCTTACATAGTATCAATAGTCACTTATTTCGAAATTCTAGCATCGCAATCGTTAAAAAAAACAAAAAACTAATATAATAATTAATAAAAAGTACCATTTTGGTCGCCCATAACATTTTCAGTTTCACCTGGAATCAAAAGTTCTTGATTGTACAATCCTACCTTCATAAACGTAGAAATACGAAAAGTACCATAACATTTTTGGTCCAAGTTCCAAATTCCAAGTTTAAAATCTTCAAATATCTATAAAACAAAATATTTCAATAGACATGATTTAAAGTCAGTAAATTTACTATTTTTTGCATAAAAGTAATTATGTATGTTATAAAAAAACCAAACTCTTTTCCAGATTTTTCTACACTGTTAAAAATGTGTTTAAATTTTTACTAAATTACATAATTTTTTTTTTGTCTGGTGAAGTCCCAAAAAAGAGTTTTGTGATAATTTGCCGTCTAAATAGGAATTATATACATTTTCCGCAATTTTACCCTTTTGTCCCCAAAAAAGTTTCCAAAAATGTAACCTAAATAATTGTCCATATTCTATTACGCAATTAATTATGCTCAAATTTTGTCCCATTGAATAATATTAGAAAAGTTTCTTTTAAAAAAAGTACCAAAAAAAGGGACTAATTCTATTTTAACTGTTGATGAGTGCGGACGTGTTTCTCCTCACAACTTATAAAGTGAAATATTTGTAATAAGTTAATTATTAAAATATTCGTAGTAAGTGAAATTCGTCACAAACAAATAAATATTAAAAAAGAAAACAACAAAAATGCCTATCGGGCATTCTCCACCAACATTTAACGAAAAAAACAAATTACAATGCACACCCGCACAAATCGCAAGTACCGTATCATTTAATGAACTCGCATGGAAAATACAGTGCCAAACTCCAACAACAACAAGCATAAATACTTGTTCAACAGTCACAACACAAGCATGTACAACATCAACATCCTCATCATCGTCAAACTCTTTATCGACACCAATAACATCAGTAGGTAATTTTCTTTTTACTAATACTCCCACTAATACACAGAGTACTACACAAACTCACGTAAGTAAAGAGCAAAGAAGTGAAGGATTTAAAAATTCTCTTACACTCAATTCACAAACAATTGACGTTGTTACAAATGAGTCGGTAATGGCCGCATCAAAGGTTGCTATACCTAAATCATCTAAAGTAGGCGCTACAAAAGGTAACGAGAAAACTTTAAAAGGGATTGATCGATACTTTACTATATTAAAGCGGAAGCGTAGCCCAAACTCCTCTAAAATTAAGCCCACTCCGAAACATATAAAAAATATAGGTACAATGGGCCAAAATCGTTTTACTTTGCTAGCTACAAGCGACGTCGAAGAAGATGCAGATCAAATTGTTAAACAGCACAAGCCCCAAGCAATTTTCTTACGTGAACAAAACTCTAACCTTCTCGTAAATTCTCTAACAAAAGTAGTTGGAAAAGATAATTTTTTTGTAGAATCTCTGCGTAGAGGAAACGTTCTTGAAACAAAAATCCAGACATTTACAGAAAAAAACTTCCGCAAAATTGTAAATTATCTCGATTCTGAAAATAAAAATTATTACACCTATCAGCTTAAAAGTGCAAAAGGTTTATCAGTAGTCATAAAAGGTATTGAAAGCAACTTTCCAACAAGTGAAATAGCAAATGCAATAGAAAACAAAGGCTACAAGGTAAAATCAATACACAACATATACAATAAGGATAAAATACCCCAACCACTCTTTAAAATTGAAATAGCCTTTGAATCTAGCAAAATAAAGGGGAACGTGCCCCACCCAATTTATAACCTTCGCTACCTACTCCATCGAAAAATTACTGTTGAAGAACCACGCAAACGCAAAGACCCACCTCAATGTTCAAACTGTCAGGAATTCGGCCATAGCAGAAGCTACTGCAAGCTTCCAGCAGTATGTGTAATTTGTGGTGATGCTCACAAAACTTCTGAATGCATGAAATCTAAAAATTATCCAGGAATCAAAAAATTTAGCAACTGTGGTGGTAACCACACCGCAAATTACAGGCGATGTCCAGTATTTATACAGATTAAGCAAAACGATCCTAATAAACCCGCTTATCGGCGGTTTCAGCCAAATGACTTCCCATATTTATCCACCAATAATAATATCTCTACACAAAATAAGCCCTCTGATCAAAACAATAACCATTACACTAATTACCCTGTCAACCCACTCCCCACTCATACTAATAACACATCGTATGCTCCAGCTGCTCAACCATGTAGTATTCCTTTTGTACGATCGGTCGGTCACAAAATCCCGGAATCTCAAACTCCTAAAGAATCATCAGAAAAATCGCACTTAGAAAGTTCTATAGAGCTTCTGATACAAACCATGAACAGCTTTATATCAAACATGCAAGTCATGATGCAGGAACTGTTAAGAAATCAGGGAATGCTACTTCAAGCATTTGCCTATAGTTAAGAATATGTTACTGGAATGCAAACGGCTTAAGCCAACACAAGTTAGAAGTAGAAAATTTTCTAAAGTCTCAGTCTATTGACATACTGTTAGTTTCTGAAACTCACTTTACATTAAAAAACTGTTTTCGAATTAAAGGTTACTCTACGTACGACTCAAAACATCCAAGTGGTAAGTCATGTGGTGGTGCAGCTATAATTATTAGGAATCTAATTACCCATTCGACAATGCCGGAATATAAAACAGATCACATTCAAGCCTAATCACATAAAAGACCTAAACTTAACTATATCTTCTGTATCCTGTCCCCCGAGACACAAAATAACAGATGACCAATTCATTACCTTCTACAAAACGCTAGGCGACAAATTTATAGTGGCAGGAGATTACAAACGCTAACCCTAAAACTTGACGTTATATCTGGTGGACAGCCCACATATTGGCCTACAGACCTACAAAAGACTCCTGATTTAATTGATTTTGCAGTCATAAAAAACATCAAACGCGATCAACTGACTGCAGTCCCTTTATTCGACCTGTCCTCTGACCACTCTCCAACTATTATACTAACGCGTAGCTGGCAAAACATAGAAAAATCTTTTTGTTTTCCTAATAGACATACTAACTGGCTAAAATATAGAAAGTATGTAAGCTCTCACGTACCTCAAAATATTTCACTGAAATCCGAAAATGAAATACAAGATGCTATAAACGTATTCTCGGAAACGTTATTAACTGGAGCTAAAGTAGCTACACCTTTTAAATGCTATAACGGCACTAAGAACAAATTTTCAACAACCATTCAAAACCTTATAAAGGAAAAGAGAAATCTAAGAAGACAATGGCAACTACACCGCTCGCCAACCTTGAAATATAACTAAATCACTGTCAAAGATCCCTTCATAGTGCTCTTTTGGAGAATAGACAATCAGCTCTAAAAGCATATTTAGAAGGTTTAGACGCAACTAAATTCATGGATTATAGTCTTTGGAAGGCCACTAAAAGACTGAAAACCCGAATTAGATGCGAACCTGCAATTCGGCTTAGCGATGGTAACTGGGCTATGTCCCATAGAGACAAAGCTGAAGTTTTTGCTGATCATCTCGAAAAAGTATTTACGCCTAATATTTCCAGCTCATGCACAACTTTACCAGATATTGAAGTTCGTGTTGTTTCCCCAATGAAAATTCGTTTCTCGTCCCTAACTTCAGCGGTCAAAAAACTGAAAACAAATAAATCCCCTGGCATAGACAAAATTTCAGGAAAAATGATACGTGAACTACCAACATCTGCCCTTAAGCTGATTTTATTTATATTCAATTCCATCTTAAGAACCGGTTTCTACCCTAAATCATGGAAAATATCAGAAATTACTATGATACCTAAGCCAGGTAAAGACGCTAGCCAAGTGTCATCTTATCGCCCGATAAGCTTACTCTCAATTTTATCAAAGCTCTTTGAGAAAATATTTTTAAATGCGTTGACCTCATATTTGAACGACCACCTCATCATTCCCGTTCATCAATTTGGATTCCGAAAAAATCATGGCACAATAGAACAAGTTCATCGCATAGTTAATCTTATCAGACAGGCTTTTGAGGACAAACACTATTGCTCATCACTTTTCATAGACACTTCTCAAGCCTTTGACAAGGTCTGGCATGATGGGCTATTACATAAAATAGGTTTTTTGTTACGCCAAAATACCCACAAACTACTGCGAAATTATTTATTGGATCGTTCATTTGTAGTAAAGTATAAAGACTATATCTCGGACTCAAGAAAAATCGCCAATTCCCCAAGGCAGTATACTTGGTCCTCTCATGTATATAATTTATACATCAGATATGCCCACTAATAACTTAATACACACGTCAACTTTTGCAGATGACATAGCATTTATAAGCATAGATAAAAATCCAGTAATTGCTTCTAATTGCCTGCAGGATCATATTAAAGAACTCGAAAAATGGCTCAACCAATGGAAAATAAAAGTAAACCCAGCAAAGTGCGCACATGTCACTTTCACCTTAAGAAAGGGAAACTGTCCTAACCTGAAGATAAATAACACTGATATCCCAGAGCAAAATCATATAAAATATCTTGGCATACACCTTGATCGACGCCTTACCTGGTCTCAACATATCGAATCCAAATCTATGCAACTCAAACTCAAAACACTACAACTTCAGTGGCTTCTTTGTTCTCATTCTGCTCTCAACCTAAACTACAAGGTTCTACCTTACAAAGCTATCATTAAGCCAATATGGACCTATGGAATCCAACTATTGGGAACAGCTTCTGCTTCTAATATCGAGAAATTACAAAGACGGCAAAACAAAATATTGCGACTTATTACTGGAGACCCGTGGTACGTTAGTAACGCGAATATTCACAAGGACCTTAATATTCTATTTGTTCGCGACGAAATAAAAACCTTCTGCTCAAAATATGTACGAAAACTGGAAACTCATCCAAATCCTCTCACACAGAATCTGCTGTATTATAATGGACATACTCGACTCAGGAGGATCGACACATTAGCCCTCGCGGTTTCGTTAGAATGATGACCACTATGCAATGAAAATTGGAGTCTCTATTGCAATGGCAAAAGACCCAGAAATTAGTTAATTAAAGTTTTTAATACTTATTGTCATTTTCTTAATATAGTAGAAAGAAAATAATAAATTATGAATTAAAAAAAAAAAAAAATTTTATCCCTTATACAGCGAGTTTGAAAAAAGTGCCGAATTCCCATTATTAATTTTTCGCGAGTTACTTAAAGCAGTTTAAATTTGTTTCGTGTCTTTATGTGTTTGGAAGTTACATAGTGTACCAAAAAAGTACCAAATTATGTATAGTTTTCACCCGTTTTTCCCCTTAGTGGTTGAAAATTCAAAAAAAGGCCAGACACCTGTCAGCTAATTTTTTGTGCATAGTACAATACTTTTTCAATTTAATTTGTATTATTTTTTGTTTAGCAGATATAGGATTAGCGATTTTACCCATTTGCACCCTTTTTACCCCTTTAAAGTACGAATTTCTGAAAATCCCTTCTTAGTGGAACTATACATTGAAAGAGGAACCGATTGTCCAAATTTAATGTCTCTAGCTCTTTGCGCTTGGGCTGTGCGATGATGAATCAGTCAGTCAGTCACGTTACCCTTTTAAATGTCGATGCCTTACTTCTTCAACCTCGTATCTAAAAAAATAAAATTGTTCAGGAGAGAAAAAAAAACGGTTAATCTCTTTATACTTTGGTGTTTGGTTAAAGGTTTAAATGCAATTATTAAGGAATTGATTGTATTTATGTATATTATTATTATTATTATTATTATTGAGCAGAGAATACCAGAAACATAGTGAATAATAAAGGAAACATTAATAAAACTTATTTAAATTTATTTATCTTTTTTTTAATATTAGAACAACACATTATATTTTACACTATAAATTCAATTTACTTATTGTTCTCTGAAACTTTTCATCCCCATTTGGTATAAAGATAAAGAGAAATCTAGATCGGAAATTTTATTTACATATCAAAACATACAGTTGAAAATATACTTTGATGTGTACGTAAAGAGAACACAGGCTAAATTATACGAATGAAAACATTAAACTTTTGTACATACATATTCAAATCAAAAACAGGAATGGGAACGACAATACAATACAAATGTTAGGTTGATGAAAATTTTTTTTCTAATCAATACCTATTTGTAACTAATATAGGAAATAAACTTTTTTTTTATTATAATTCTAAATTTATACAAAATTTAGAAACATATTATAATTATTTTAAAACTAAAAAACAATTCATTATTCTGCTACATTTAGAATAAGGGAAAAGGAAAAAATTTCCCCGGGAGAAATTATTTAGAATAAGGGAACAGGGAATAGGGAAACAATTCCCAGGGAATTGTTGTTTAGAATTGGTGTGTATATAAAATAAAATATTTAGCTAACTCTAACCAGTGTTGTATGTTGTTGTTGTGAAAAAAAACGAGGTGCTCGTGGTTTTTTGCTCATATCTCAGTTGTTTATGTACCGATGTTTCTGATTTTCAATACCGATCTATTCCCGAATATTTCTGATATTTTAACACCAAGTCCAGGCGATCTCATGGGCCTTCAGAAAGTTGATTTCAACAAAATGATAATTGTAGAAATTTCACAAGGAATGACAAAAATATATACATATACCCTTTTTCACTGTGTGAAGGGTTGTTACGTGGGACATTTAAAATGCCAATTATATGGAACAAGAACAAAAAAAAATTATCGAATGTTTTATGTTTTATGCGAATTCATATTATTAGTTTGTTGTCGCTATTTTTTTGAGAGCGGTTTTATAATATTTTGTCTTAGATTTTAACGATAATTACAGAACACATATGTATATTTTCTTTTATTTGTTTTTTCCTCTTTTGCATAATATTATTTTACAATTTTCCTGCATTTAAACTTCTAAAATAACAATTAGGGATTCACAATGGTGTCATAAAATCATATATCCTATAATAATAGCATACAAAATTAAGACTATTGTGAACAATCCCTCATAATTAAGTGTGCTATTTTTTTGAATTTAAATCAGCTGATGTAAAACAATTATAAAAATAAATATTTTCTTTCATAATGCCAAAAACAAGTGAAAAAAACAAAATAATAACCAGTTTGTGCGAAAAGTATATTTTAGATGTTGTAATGGCAGACTCAAGTACATAAATCACAAATTAATTAAATTTTGTTTGATAAACAAAACACAGCAAAGTCCTTAGCCGATCTTATTTGACGCCGCCAGTGATTTGTTATCAAAAATTAGCAACTGCGCTTAAATTTGGATGTCGACCCGATAAAATTATTCAATGAAGGGCGACGGCTTACAAAAACTATTGCGGCTTGGCTTAGCCGCTTAGCACAGGTCTCTGCTTATTAAATACGTCAGCACAATAAACATAGCGTACAAAGTTCTATTATTATAAGACACTTTTTGTTTGAAAAGCAACAAGTAAGAGCACTATATTCGGCTGTGCCGAATCTCTTATACCCACCAATTTTGTGTACATTTAAAGCACATTATTTATTATTTTGTTAATCGCTATGGAATACTCTTTTTATAATAAAATGTGTATTACTTTCTTTGTAGAGGGTGGTTAATTTTTAAGGGCCCCTGTTGAAGGTGAACCACACATAAACAAGTTTTTTTTTTGCATTTCATTTGAAATTTCTCAATCTCAGACTAACTTAATTTGAACAGTGGAAAGACATGCAAATGAGCAACGCGTTAAAGTTATTCAGGTTTCTTATGAAAATGGGCGTTCAAATCAAAATGCATTTTGTGCACTTCGTGATTGTTTTGGTCATCATAATCGTTCAAATACGTCCACAATTGTGAGAATTTTAAAAATATTTAAATTTCTGAAAACAGGTCTGTATAAAATGTTAGAACATCTGTGAATGCCTTTTTAGTTCGTTGAATGGGAACCATTGCTGTTTTTTGCGATAGTCTGGCAAAAGAGCTGTCAACCTCGACTCATCATCGTGCCTAACAATTGAGCACCAATATTGTCATTAAAAATTCGGACCATCGGTTGGAGGTGTGGCGCCGAGGTTAGGGGTTGGGTGCCATTTGGCTGATATTTTGTTCCATACATAATGGAATTATACAAATATTATCATTATAAAAAGAAATGATAATAATTTCCCAAAATATTTGTGATTTATTTTAAATCAACATCGGCCCTTAAAATTTAACCACCCTTTATTACTTCGATATGCTAGTAAAATGCTTTTGTTAATTTGGTCTTTCAATAAAAGTGGGCGTTAAAGTAGGCATGTCAATAAAGTTTATGCTATTAAATACAACTTAGATATTTCAATATATTCCTTAATTCTTCCAAAAACTTTGTCAATAGAGAAATTACATAAATTTAAGATAAGCCTCTATATGAAAGGTAGGCGTTAAAGTGGGCGTGTCACCTAAACTTTTTGGCACAACAATTACATTGGTTAGAAGGATTTATGTAGCAAATTTGATCATCATACCTCTAATTTTGTCGGTTTTATGAGCTTTTAAATTTCACTAGCGGTAAATAACGTGTAAAGTGGGCGTTGTAGTAGGCGTGTCAAAGTTATTTCAGCTAATGAATGCAACTTAGATATTTCAACATAGTCCTTTAGTATTCCAAAATCTTTATTCATTGAAAAATTATATGAATTTGAGATAAAGCACTATATGGGAGGTGGGCGTAAAAGTAGGCGTGTCACCTAAACGTTTTGGCACAACAATTACATTGTAAGAAGGATTTATGTAGCAAATTTTATCATCATACCTCGAATTTTGTCGGTTGTATGAGCTTTTAAATTTCACTAGCGGTAGATAACGTGAAAAGTGGGCGTTAGGGTAGGCGTGTCAAAGTTATTTCTGCTAATGAATACAACTTAGGTATTTCAAAATAGTACTTTATTATTCCAAAATCTTTATTCATAGAGAAATTATATGAATTTTAGGTAAAACGTTAAATGGGAGGTGGGCGTAAAAGTGGGCGTGTCACATTGATTTTCGGTCATAACAAAGCCTCTCACCAAAAAACGAAGTGCATTAAATTTCAGAATCGTACATATAATTTTGTCAGTTTTATTAGGTTTAAAATTTTAAATATACTGAAAAATACACTGCGCGGTATAAATATTCGTTCCTTTTGATCTATAACTCCCTTTCTAATGCATTTAAGCAATTTTTAGGGAGAAACATGGTTTTTGCTCAGGAAGTATATATTTGGAGTTTCATGACTCTACGTTGATGCTGGTGGACACAACTTTGTAGTGTATTTATAATACACGCGTGAATATCTTATATAAACAATCGATAATGTATTACACGCGTGAACATTTTATGTAAACAATCAATAAAGTATTACACGCTTAAACAATTCAGGGATACATTGTAAGCGCACAAATATAATAAACAGAAACTACACAAACACACAAACTTCAGTTCAGAGTCAAAGTCTTGTTGAGATAGGTCAGTAGTAGATTAACTTACTAAGAATTACTCATCGATACTTCTGAGCAATTCAACACTCTCAATATAAACGGTCATTGTACGGCTTTTGTTTGTGTCACTGCAATATGCTGAATTGACATAATAGTCACTATGGACATTGACTCTTTGCGGAAGAAAAGAAACAGAAATAAATTGGGTTAAACCAAACAGGAACAGTAGTATCAAATACGAATATTATGTTTCACACAATTACTAATACATTGAACAATTATAATGAAGTACTCAAATTAGAATTCGTCTAAACATACTCTAAATTTGCTGATAGCCTGGTACAGTGTAATATAAGTAAAGATAAATTAAGTTGTAGAACATAATAATAATTGAGTTGAATGTAAATTAAGATCATAACAATAATTGAGTTAGAATATGAGATTCGCTCAATGAAAAGAAAAAGCGAACTTCTCATAGTAAGTATATAAGCTGAAGAAATTAATAAATAAAAACTAATCTATGAAATATCTTTCTTGAAATAAAAGGTGTTTTTATTTGGAAAATATTGTAGATTCACCACAACTTCATTTTATTCGATGTTGGACGGACACGGTTTTTTCGACCTAATCTTGCATTACGAGCTATAACTTTCTTTTTAATATTCCGACTTAGTCCATTTTCAATTCCAAACAAACCTTATATATAAGATATATTTTGGCAAAATTGGAGCCCTCTAGCTTTTTCGGTGGGACCTCTATCAACAGACGGACGGACATAGCTAGATCGTCATCAAACCCCGATTCAGAATATATATATATATATATATACAATTTTTTTGGTGGCGGGTATAAAAACTAAAATACTTTAAAAAAACACATTACAAAAAATTTTTTGTTTAGCTCTTTTACTAAAATTTTGCAAAAAAAATATTTGACCTTGTGTTACAAAAATTGGTCTGGTGCTCACGGTCGGATCGTTCCGGATATACAATGGTGTATAGGGGTATAGAAAAGAGATTTATCTACTAAATGGTGCTAATTTCTTTTTGTTATCTTATGTTCTTTAGAAGTTATGCTCTATTAAAAATGGGAATTTCGAAAAATTTTGACCTAAAAAAAAATTATTACTAAACATTATAAACAATTTATTTTCATGTATTTACTAGTGGCTAACAAATTTTAAAATTATACAAAACTTATTTCGTTTGATAATCTTTTAAAAGCAAAATGTTATAGAAGTTTAAAAATCAAAATCTTACTAATAAATTTCCCGTTTTAGCAAAATGCTGAGAATGTCTATTTTGAATCACCCTGTGGCCTTTAAAATTTATCCACCCTTTACAAAAGAATAAATAGATAAAAATATTATTTGGTTAAAAAATTTATTTAAAATATTCAAATACATATTTTTAATCTACTGATGCACATTTTTTTATATTTTTAAATCTTTAACCTCTTAAAAATGTGGGCTAATTTTTTGTCAACAACCTCGGTCATTTTCGTTTTCACGAACCCTCATTAAAAATCCCTTGTGGGATGAAAAAGGTTGTTAGCATGCCATCTAGTAGTTGTTAGTAGAGTCATCTACTGTTTTATCTTTTTTTATCTTGTATTTAGCTGCAGTGCAATAGATGGCGCTGTGTAAGATGAATAAATGCCAATGAATATGACTAATATATTTTTATAAAAAATTTTAAGAAAAAAGTGAACGTGGCACATTTATTTTCCGCTATAACGAAGACTTTGATCAAAAAGCCATGTTTGCAAAATTTCAGAATCGTACATATAGTTTTGTAATTTTTGTTACGTTTTAAATTTGAAATATACACTGTTCGGTATAAATTTTCGTACATTTTGATCTATTACTCCTTTTCTAATGCATAGATTTAAGCAATTTTTGGGGACAAATATTCTTTTGACTCCAGAAATATATATTCGAAGTTTCATGACTCTACGGTTATGTGTTTGGACACAATTTCATTTTATTCGATGTTAGAAGGACACGGTTTTTCAACGTTTTCTTGCATTTGGCGCTATAACTCTCTTCCTAATATTCCGATTTAGCCCAACAAACCTTGTCTATAAGAAAGATTCTGGCAAAATTTGAGCCGCCTAGCTTTTTCGGCGCGACCTGTATCGTGCTTTCAACAGACGGACATAGCTAGATCGTCATAAAATCAAACCCCGATTCAGAATATATATACTTTATGGGGTCTAAAATGGATATTTCGATGTGTTACAAACGGAATGACAAAATGAATATACCCCCACCATTTTTTTGGTGGCGGGTATAACAAAACATTGTAAAAACTTAAAATGCGAACATTATTATATTTTGAGTATTCTTCTCTGACTATATCTTCGAGGATTTTTTTCTTAGTAATTTTTTCGTTTACACTTTTTACAACATCTAAATTTATTAAAAATATGCTATCAAAAATATTTTTTTTAAATATTCTTTTTGGTTTTTTGCACTTTGCTTCTCCACGAATCACAATTCTATTGCATTTCCTATCGGGATTAGGTGTCTTCCTATATTCCAAATAATCTGAGACGTTTAACGAATCATCAATATCAGTAATTTCAAACGGACCTAAAGTGCGATCACGGTTATTGTTTTCAACCATTGGTTTTTTATCTGAATTTTTCGTTGTATGTAAAACTTCTTTAATGGAAGAATTAAAATTAATGTGATCAATAATTTCATGATTATTTTCACTTTTTATTTTTTCTAGAATTGTATATAAACATTCCTTTATTTCTTTGAATTCGGAATCGAAAACATCATACAAAGCACATTTTATCTTTTTAGAAATATTTTCAGCAACATTTTTTAATGAAGAATTCAAAACTGTTTTTATTTCTTCGCTTAAATAGCATTTTTCATTTGTGCTAGTAATATCTAATGTTTCTGAAACTTGTTGAAAACTATTACTGATATTAATATCTTTATTACTACTCAACGTAACATCATAATCGTTAAATAAATTGCTTTCAGCGTTTGTATCTTTCGTTACCACAGTATTGCTTTTTTCAATTTCCAAAATATATTTATTTTTTAATAATGTACACAAATACTCTTGCTCTAAAGGAAAACTTTCAGACTCCAAATTTAAACCATTTGATATTGGAATCTATTTTGCAGAATTACTTTCGGTGCTGATAAGGTTATATTTTCTAATTCTACAAATTGGGTACTTTTATATATAGGTGTATCCAAACCAATTTCATTTACTTTGCGATTGCTCACTAAGTATTTTGCCATACTAGAAATTTTTTTTCTATTTTTTAAATTATTTTTTATTTTATTATATTTACTTCTTTTATTTATTTTATTTAAAGAAGCTATAATACATTCAAATAAATCATAATTTTTTGAGAAGACTCTGCAAATCCTCTAAAAAAGAAATTTTTGATAGTATGGACTTTAAATTACTCAAACTAAAACTTAACATGACCTTACTCCTCATTTTTAAAGTATGGGCCTCAAAACAGTCTTGCAAGGTCTTCAAAATATCTTCCTTCAGAGAACTGGAGTCGGATTGGGCTAAAACATATTGAACCAAAAGACCGATTAAATTAAAAAAAAGATTAAATTATATTAAATTAGAAATCCGATTAAATAAGAAAATCGATTTAATTGGAAATTAAAAAAAAAAATTTAAAAACTAATTGAACTTCAAAACCAATTAAACTAAAATACAAGTCAGAGCTAGTTTAAAAATTCATTTATTTAAAAAAAAAATCATAAAAAATACAAAATAATTAAAAAAAAAAAACAGAAAATAATTTTAAACAAATCCATCAAATTTTAGTTTTGATGGACTGGCTGTGTAGGCTGTGCAGGCTGGACTGGCTGTGCAGACTGGACTGGCAGTGCAGGCTGGACTGGCAGTGTAGGTTGGACTGGTAGTGCAGGCTGGACTGGTAGCGCAGGCTGTGGGTACTGCAGCGGCTGAGGTAGGTGGTACGGCTGTACCATTTGGTACTGCTGTTGCTGGTACTGCTGTAGATGGTATTGTTGAAGCTGGTACTGCAGGGGTACCATCCTGCCCCCTATTCACCTTGGACGTTTGTTTTTGGTAGTGGGGACATTTTGTATTCTGAAAAGAAAAAAATCATACAATTTTTAATATACATATAAAAAAGGTTTATTACCATAACGACTTTTAAAAATTTCTGAAATATTACAATTTTTTTACAGAATTTCCCAATTTTGTACAATAGCACTTTAAGTAAAATGAATAAATTGCTATGAAAAATTGTTTTTTGAAAACTTTGTTCAACAAAAAACTATAGGGAAAGATAAAATGTATACCAGAATGTACCCTTAGAGTCCCGCTATAAAACACCGTTTACCAAACTTAGTCAGAATTTCCCAATTTCGTACCATAACCCTTTAAGTAAAATGAGTAAATTGCTATGAAAAACTGTTTTTTGAAAACTTTGTTCAACAAAAAACTATAGGGAAAGATAAGATGACTACTTAAATGTAGCCTAAGAGTCCCGCTATAAAACTCTGTTTACCAAACTTAGTCAGAATTTCCCAATTTTGTACCATAGCACTTCAAGTAAAATTAGTAAATTGCTATGAAAAACTGTTTTTTGAAAACTTTGTTCAACAAAAAACTATAGGGAAAGATAAAATGACTACTAAAATGTAGCCTAAGAGTCCCGCTATAAAACTCTGTTTACCAAACTTAGTCAGAATTTCCCAATTTTGTACCATAGCACTTTAAGTAAAATGAGTAAATTGCTATGAAAAACTGTTTTTTGAAAACTTTGTTCAACAAAAAACTATAGGGAAAGATAAAATGTATACCAAAATGTAGCCTAAGAGTCCCGCTATAAAACACCGTTTACCGAACTTAGTCAGAATTTCCCAATTTCGTACCATAGCCCTTTAAGTAAAGTGAGTGAATTGCTATGAAAAACAGTTTTTTGAAAACTTTGTTCAACAAAAAACTATAGGGAAAGACAAAATGTAATCCAAAATGTAGCCTAAGAGTCCCGCTATTAAACACAGTTTACCAAACTAAGTCAGAATTTCCCAATTTTGTACCATAGCACTTAAGGTAGAATGAGTGAGTTGTTAAGAAGAACAGTTTTTTGAAAACTTTGTTCAACAAAAAACTATAGGGAAAGATAAAATGTATTCCAGAATGTAGCCTAAGAGTCCCGCTATAAAACACTGTTTACCAAACTTAGTCAGAATTTCCCAAGTTTGTACCACAGCCCTTTAAGTAAAATGAGTAAATTGCTTAGAAAAATCGTTTTTTGAAAACTTTGTTCAACAAAAAACTATAGGGAAAGATAAAATGTATACCAGAATGTAGCCTAAGAGTCCCGCTATAAAACACCGTTTACCAAACTTAGTCAGAATTTCCCAATTTTGTACCACAGCCCTTTAAGTAAAATTAGTAAACTGCTTAGAAAAACCGTTTTTTGAAAACTTTGTTCAACAAAAAACTATAGGGAAAGATAAAATGTATTCTAAAATGTAGCTTAGGAGTCCCGCTATAAAACGCCGTTTACCAAACTTAGTCAGAATTTCCCATTTTTTAACCAGAGGCTGATTTTCAAATTAAAAGATTTTGCACAGATGAAATGCAATAGCTCTTAACTTATAAAAAAAATTAAATGTGATACAGACAAGCATATACATATTACATATATACATTTATTTTATTAAAATTTGTATTTTTATAAATATTATTAATAAAATATTTTTAAATAAAATCTACTTTGTTAAGTAGTTTCTTAAGTCCAAAAATCCTCTCCCATGCATTTAAAGAAGAAGAAGATATTACTCAATTATATGGTAGACGTTGCCACATAAATAAGTGAATTGTATTATATACCCAACATGAATAAACTTGATAGTAGTAAAAAACAGTTCATCTTCTTATACTTCGGTGTTTGGTTAAAAGTTTAAATTCAATTATTAGTCTCATCTGGAATCAATAGTCCTTGATTGTACAATCCTAAAATAATATACAAAAAGTACAATAAAAAATCAAAAAAGTACCTTCTCGTCGCACATAACATTTTCAGTTTAACCTTGTATCAAAATTCCTTGATTGTACAATCCTACCTTCATAATCGTAGAACATACAAAAAGTACCATAAAAACTCAAAAAAGTACCTTTTTGGTCGCCCATAACATTTTTAGTCTCACCTTGTATCAATAGTCACTAATTTCGAAATTCTAGCTTCGCAAACGTTGAAGATACAAAAATTACCATAAAAATTCAAAAAAATACCTTTTTGGTCGCCCTAACATTTTTAGTCTCCCTTGTATCAATAGTCACTAATTTCAAAATTCTAGCTTCGCAAACGTTGAAAATACCAAAAGTGCCATATAAATTCAAAAAAGTACCTCTTTCGTCGCCCATAACATTTTTAGTCTCACCTGGAATCAATAGTCATTGATTGTGCAATCCTATCTTCATAAACGTATAAAATACAATAAGTACCATAAAAAATCAAAAAAGTACCTTTTTTGGTCGCCTATAACATTTTCAGTCTCACCTTGTATCAATTGTCACTAATTTCAAAATTCTAGCTTCGCAAACGTTGAAAATACCAAAAGTACCATAAAAATTCAAAAAGTAAATTTTTGTCGTTATAACATTTTCACTCTTACCTGGAGTCAATAGTCCTTGATTGTACAATCTTGTCTTCATAAACGTATAATATACAAACAAGTAAGAGCGCTATATTCAGCCGTGCCGAATCTTATATACCATTCACAACGTGTAGTCATGGAATAACAGTAGTTTGTATCACCATTCATCTCATATGAAATACGTACATACATTTAAAAACATACATATATAAAAACATCCCATTGTAAAATTAAAAATTAACGTATGTATGTTAAAAAAAAAAAATAAAAAAAAACAAGTAAGAGTGCTATATTCGGCCGTGCCGAATCTTATATACCCTTCACAACGTGTAGTCATGAAATAACAGTAGTTTGTATCACCATTCATCTCATATGAAATACGTACATACATTTAAAAAATATACATGTATAAAAAACATCCCATTGTAAAATTATAAATTTACGTATGTATGTTAAAAAAAAAATTTTTTTAAAAAAAATTTTAAAAAAAAATTTAAAAAAAAAAATATTAAAAGCAAAAATTTAAAAAAAAATAATTAAAATAAATATAATTAATATAAAACAAAAAAAAAATAAAAAAAAAATTAAAAAAAAAAATAATAAAAATATAAATAATATATTAAATAAAAAATAAAAAAAAAATTAAAAAAAAAAATTTTAAAAAAAATTTTTAAAATATAAAAAAAATTTTTTTTTGGCTCAGCTGGGATTCGATGCCACGTTTTCTCTAACCAGTATACACGTTTGTATGTATGTATGTTGTTGTTGTAATGTTGTTTTTGTGAAAAAAAATCGAGGTGGTCGTAGGTTTTTGCTCATATCTCAGTTGTTTATGTACCGATATTTCTGATTTTCAATACCGATCTACTCCCGAATATTTCTGATATTTTAATACCTTACCCGGGTCCAACCTATGTCGGGGGGCTTCAAAAAGCTTTCAGAAAATATATACTTTATGGGGTCGGAAATGAAAATTGTAGAAATTTCACACGGAATGACAAACCTATATATACCCTTTTTCACTGTGTGAAGGGTATAATAAAAAAAAATTAAGAAAAAAAAATTAAAAAAAAATAATTAATATAAAACAAAAAAAAAATAATAATAATAATAAATATATAAATAATATATTAAATAAAAAATAAAAAAAAATAAAAAAAAAAAAATTTTTGGCTCAGCTGGGATTCGATCCCACGTTTACTTTAACCAATATACAAGTTTGTATGTTGTTTTTGTGAAAAAAATATCGAGGTGTACGTGGGTTTTTGCTCATATCTCAGTTGTTTATAAACCGATGTCTCAGATTTTGAATACCGATCTACTCCCGAATATTTCTGATATTTTGGTACCTCACCCGGGTCCAAGCGATTTCGGGGGGCTTCAAGAAGTTGATTACAACATACACACGAACAGACTGACAGAGCTTAATCGACTCCCCTACTCATAAGCTTTCAGAAAGTATATACTTTATGGGGTCGGAAATGAAAATTGTAGAAATTTCACACGGAATGACAAACCTATATATACCATTTTTCACTGTGTGAAGGGTATAAAAAGACCATAAGAATTGAAAAAAGTACCTTTTTGGTCGCCAATAACATTTTTAGTCTCACTTGGAATCAATAGTCCTTGATTGTACAATCCTAAAATAATATACAAAAAGTACCATAAAAAATCAAAAAAGTACCTTTTTGGTCACCCATAACATTTTTAGTCTCACCTTGTATCAATAGTCACTAATTTCAAAATTCTAGCTTCGCAAACGTTGAAAATACAAAAAGTACCATATAAATTCAAAAAAATACCTTTTTGGGCGCCCATAACATTTTTAGTCTCACATTGTATCAATAGTCACTAATTTCAAAATTCTAGCTTCGCAAACGTTGAAAATACCAAAAGTGCCATAAAAATTCAAAAAAGTAGCTTTTTTGTCGCCCATAACTTTTTTAGTCTCACCTGAAATTAATAGTCATTGATTGTACAATCCTATCTTCATTAACGTATAAAATACAATAAGTACCATAAAAAATCAAAAAAGTACCTTCTTTGGTCGCCTATAACATTTTCAGTCTCACCTTGTATCAATTGTCACTAATTTTAAAATTCTAGCTTCGCAAACTTTGAAAATACCAAAAGTACCATAAAAATTCAAAAAGTAAATTTTTGTCGCCCATAAGATTTTCAGTCTTACCTGGAGTCAAAAGTCTTGATTGTACAATCTTGTCTTCATAAACGTATAATATACAAAAAGTACACGTGTCGGCCAAAGTCACCAATTCGTTTTGGGCCCCACAATTAATGAAGAATCTTTATTTTTTTGTTATAAAAATATTTAATGAATTATTACACTGTGCATGAAATTGACACTTTTTTTTCGTGACAAGCTGGGCACCTAGCGTTTTAACATAATTCGGGTACGCTGAATCCAGTGGTGCCCACGGTTTTTTAAGATTGGCTCTGGTTTTCGAGATATACCGTTATTTCGAAAATGGAGGAGGTTGCACAACATATCTTCGCGTAACTCAAAAACGCTTTAGCTTATTGAAAAAACTTAAAAAACCGAAATTCCGCAATAAAATTTTCTTTAAGAAAAGTAAAACCTCTTTCTAACATTCGCAGTCGTTTTAGAAACATATTTTTTTTTTTGAAAAAAAAATTAATTTTTTTATAAAAATTTCGAAATTTTAATTTTTTTAAAATTCATAAAAAATTGAAAAATTCAGCTAGGCTTCTAATTTTTTGCAGACATATAAAAAACAAAGCTGCAAACAAAACAAGCTATAAACAATTAAAATATGTTTGCAACTTTTGATTTTATTCACAAAAGTCGACAAATTTTAATTAATCTAAGAATTTCATAAAACGCAACATTTGTATTGGGGCCCCCCTAAGGGATGGTGATAAAGGGGAAGTATAATTTAAGAAAATGTTAAGAACAAAAAATATTGGAGGTCGGTCATACATTTTATCCCCTAGGAGTGAATCCTAGGCCTAAGAAACAAATGATGGGAATGAAAAATAAAGTTGCGCAGGTGCAAAATAAGCTATTTGTGATTAAAGTCTGACTACAACTTTTGATTTTTTCAGAAAAGATGAAATTTTTGAATTTTTTATATAACCAAACTAAAAATTTTTTGTTGTTAAGTAGTTTTTATTTAGAAATTTATTCTTCTTCCTCCTGCAGATTCCAACAAATATCCCCTAATAGCGAATCAAGTTGTTTGCTGCTATACCAGTGTTCGAGCCTGGCTGTTACTTGGTGAAATCTCTCGCCATGTTCATCAGACTCGGCTGGTGATTGTTCATTAAATTTTTCGGCATGGCAATGCAAAAAATGTATTTTCAATGACATTCTAACGTTTAAGTTTTTAAATGCGGTTAGCATATTTTTGATTAAAATTCGCCAGTTTTCAGACCGATGATTTCCTAATACATTTTCTATTACTGATTTCACACAATTCCAAGCCAATAGCTCGATATCATTCAATGCAACCTCAAATTGATGGTCCTTCATAAGACGGCGAATGTCCGGTCCATTAAGAATTCCTGTAAAATAGAAACATTATGATCTGAAATATAAATCTAATTTAATAAAGTAGTTAGAGTTCATACCTTCTTTTACTTTCATGCCGCTTAATCGTGGAAAAATTCGGTGCAATTCGGTAAAAGCAACACCATCTGGGCTCAATGCTTTTATAAAATTTTTTACAATACCCAGTTTGATGTGGAGTGGAGGAAGCAAAATCTTTTCCATCGACACAAGTGGTAATTCAATAACATTGTTTCTATGCAATCTGCTTTCCTCACGTAAAGCCCAATCCCGTGTATTGTACTGGTCGCCATCGAAACGCACATGAAGCACATAATTTTAGTATAGCCCAATTGCATGCCTCTTAAAAGAGCTACCACTTTTAAATCTGCGCATATTTTCCACTTGTGGTCTTCATATTTAATTAACTGTATTATTTTTTTCATTGATGCGTATGTCTCTTTAGTATTTGTGCTAAGTGCTATCGGAACAGGACTTTTTAAATTAGTGACATGTAGCAAAACTGCTTTTAAGCTACTTTTGGAAGAATCAATGAATAAGCGCCAATCTCCAGGATTATATTCATTTTGCATTGTTAAAACCAATCCGCGGATGTCAGTACAATACGCAATAGAATTATTCTCAATAGATTTAAAAAAAGTCGTAAATCGTCTATGGCGATTGATAGCCCCGTATGTTTGTACACCTGGTGCTAAAATATTAGCTCGTTTTAACTCTTTTGCCAAGAGAATGCTCTGTCTTTGAGATCATTTTAGACGCCGTACCATTATATCCAGACGATCTTGCGTGATTTCATTGTGACTGCATGGAACCGTGATGCATGACGGTTGATACATTGAAGTAGCTGGGCTATCCGCTTCAACAGAATGAATTATTGAGGGAATATGTTCTGTTGGTATATGGCTACCCGGAACAGTAATTTCATCAGAATGTGGCAGCGGAAATCGAGCATATGCTGTTTCAGTATAAGACATATAAGTAATTTTTCTTCTGTTTATACCCGCTGTATAATTTATGCACGCATAACACTCATCTTCAACATGAACTATGGGATCTCTCTAAATCATTGGAACACCAAATGGCATGGCGTCTCCATTTTTTTCCCACTTATTTAAATGGTAAATGCAGTGTGTACACACTATTGATGGTGTCCAACTCTTACCATATATAACCCTTAAAGAAAAATATGATTCATACAAGGTACTTGTTTCAGTAGTGATTTTACGGCGACTTGGCATATTTTTATATTTCCCACACACATAACAAAAGTAATTAAACTTTTTACACGCCTCCATCTTAGATATTTCAATATAACTGTTTAGATACAAGACTGTCAGAGGCTTTAAAATTCACTAATCACTTTCGCAAGCACTTTCCATATGACAGTGAAGGGGTTGAGGAACTCTTATTTATACTGTAATTGTTTTAATCAAAGTACCAGTCAAGACCTTCATGACCATGTTTTGTAAAAAAAAACCCAGGACGAATAATATTTCTAACTTTTCCAGGTGTAGATTTTATTGTCAATTTACCGCAGGTACCCAATAATTTGAAATCACAGGTAATTGAAAACTACTATGTTATAATTTTTAATTCTAAGAACCATACAAAATACCGTTGTACTTCAGTTCCATTACCTGCTCACCTAACGAAATGCTGTATCATATGTAAGGCTGGTTGCATTACAATATTGGGTACCTGCGGTAAATTGACAATAAAATCTACATTTTTTAACCGATTTTTATGGCTTGCAGCTTTTTTTATTTTTAAGATAAGTAGTTCTCAGAAAAAAGTGCAAAATGTTTAATATTTGCTTTATATTTTTTTTAATTATATTTTTAAATTGAAAAATATTACGAATTTGGCACGAAAAATTTTTTTTATCTCCATTAATTTTTAAATAATTCCAAAACGATAAGAGATAGAGAAAACACATCTTCTGGTGTTTTACTTTTGAAAACCGAAACCTAATTTAGGGGAAAAAATTTGGCACGCCCATAAAAAAAATACCGATCTGATGGAAAAAACCCGATTACGGATTTGAGTTCAGCGCATCAAAATCCACATAGACCACATAGTTTTAATTAACGGGAAGAAAAAAAATTATTTTTTGTCGAGCAGTGTTATTTATGGCTTGTTTTGTTTGCAGCTTTGTTTTTTATATGTCTGCAAAAAATTAGAAGCCTAGCTGAATTTTTCAATTTTTTATGAATTTTAAAAAAATAAAAATTTCGAAATTTTGATAAAAAAATTAATTTTTTTTTCAAAAAAAAATTATTTTTCTAAAACGACTGCGAATATTAGAAAGAAGTTTTACTTTTCTTAAAGGAAATTTTATTGCGGAATTTCGGTTTTTTAATTTTTTTCAATAAGCTAAAGCGTTTTTGAGTTACGCGAACATATGTTGTGCAACCTCCTCCATTTTCCAAATAACGGTATATCTCGAAAACCAGAGCCAATCTTAAAAAACCGTGGGCACCACTGGATTCAGCGTACCCGAATTATGTTAAAACGCTAGGTGCCCGGCTTGTCTGTTTTTTCAACTAGCACAGTGTTATTATTAATACTGTTACGTTTATTCCTTTTATAAATGTTGGATTATTTCCTTTAAATATACTTTGAGTTCTTTTATTGCAATCAAAAACAGTTGAAATTTGTTATAAAATTAAGAGCACTTTATTTACTTAAACACACTCAAAGATTGCTTTAATATCACTTTACTTATTTCACTTATTGTTATACACCTTTATTATCAAGCTCGATTGTAATACTGATTATGTTAGCTGTGTTGTTCGGCTATTTATAGTAACATAGTGGTGTTCGGTAACATTCGACAAAGTTCTCGTATGTACATTCTAGTACATTCGAAAACCGTTACATTTAAATTAAGACGTTAAGTAATATGCACGAATAATAGAAGTGCCTAAAAGTATGCTACACATAATAACAAACATCATGTTCGAACAATGAGCGAAATAAACTAATACAAATAAAACTACAGTAACTTAAACTACTACAACTAATATAAATTATAATGTAAATTAAGCTATTTAAAAATAAATCTGTAACACTACCGCACGCTTAAGCCTGTTCGTCCCGAATAGGCACAAATTCACTTTTTCCGTACTTAGCGAGGCGCTCGAGATGAACCACTTTCATCTTTGTTCTTGGGCTATTGTACTTCTGTATTCTATACACAACATCATTTATTCTTTTTATCACCTTACACGGTCCATCCTAATGAGTTTGCAGTTTAGGAGACAGTCCTTTTTTCCGTTGTGAGTTATATAGTAGAACTAGCTGGCTCTCATTAAAGCCTTCAGAATTTGCACCTCTGTCATACCTGGCCTTCATCTTGTCGCTGGTCATTTTTATTCGGCCACGAACGAATTCATGAATTTCATCGAGACCTTTTTGTCCCCTTGAATTATCTTCTTCGTGCTCATTTATTGTCGAGGGATTAATACCGAATTCTAGATCACCTGGCAGTTTTAGCTCGGTTCCAAACATAACTTTTGCAGGTGTTCGGGAGGTAGAGTCATGAAGGGCTGACCTGTATGCCAACAGAAATTTTGGTATGTGCTCATCCCAGTCCCTTTGGTGTGCACTGACCACTTTTCTCAAGTGTTCCTCCAACGTGCGGTTAAATACAAAAAAAAAAAAATGTAGCTCAAGCGGAACTCCGCAGCGGCACACCCAGTTGTTCACAAATGCGTTTACGATAGTTTTAGCTTCTTGGTTTGGTATTGCGTATACCTCTGGCCATTTGCGAAAATAGTCGATTGAAACTAAAACGTAACGGTTTCCAGCCTCACTGACAGGAAAAGGGCCTGCTATATCCATCGCTATCCGCTCAAATGGAGCACCTGAATTGTACTGCTGTAGCGCTCCTCGACTCCTTCTTACTGGGCCCTTGGCTGCGATACATTGTGCGCAATTTGCTATCCAATCAGCTACAGATTGTTGGCATCCAACCCAATAGAAACGTTGCTTTATATTTTCTATGGTTTTTGTTACACAAAGATGACCACCACTTGAACCATTATGAAACTCCTTCAATACCTCTTTGACTTTAGAGGATGGCACCACAATCAGATTTGTTGTCGATTTACCATCAGTACTTTCCCATTTGCGATAAAGGCACCCGTTAATAACCTGCAGACTATTCCATAGCGCCCAGTATGATTTCATCAGTGGACTTTCTGCTGATATTTGGTTACGGTTTGTCTTCCTCCTTTGCTGACATAATTTTTGCCAGTATGGAATCGTCTCTTTGCGCCGCTGACCAGTCGTCACTTGTCTCTATATGTGTTAGTCGAACGTCAACGACACATTCTTTTCCTTCACCTTTTGCACAATGTTTGCACTCCAATCTGCACGGTCTTCGGGAGAGTGCATCTGCCTTTCCATGTTTAGTGCCCTTTCTGTGCTCAATGCTGAAATCGTAGCTCTGGAGACGTTCAATCCAACGGGATAGCTGTCCTTCCGGTTGTTTAAATTGTAGCAACCATCTGAGTGCAGAGTGATCGGTTCTTAGTTTGAAGTGTAGTCCATACAGATATTTGTGGTAATGCTTTACACACTCCACAACTGCCAGAAGCTCTCGCCGTGTTACACAATAATTTCTTTCAGGCTTCGAGAGTGTCCGACTGTAGCAGCCTATAACTCTTTATGTTCCGTTGATAACCTGCGAAAGAACACCACCTATCCCGTAGCCACTCGCATCGCTATCCAATACAAATTTCTCTCCAGCGATAGGATATGCCAAAACTGGTGCCACGCATAACAACTCCTTGAGCTTCTGGAATACTTGTTCTTGGGCTTCAGCCCACAAGAATGGTCGTGACTTCTTGCTGAGCTCATGTAGACTGGCAGCGACACTGGCAAAATTCGGCACAAATCGCCTGTAGTAGGTACAGAGGCCTAGAAAACTACGTAACTCATGAAGATTTTTCGGGCGAGGCCAGTCCTTCACAGCTTGAACGTTATCTTCGTCCGTTGATATACCATCCTCTGCGACTCAATGCCCCAAGTATTTAACCTCTTTTTGGAACAATGCACATTTCTTTGCGATTAATATAAGTCCAGCCACTGATATTCGTTTAAGAACTTCTTCTAGATTTTTCAGGTGATCGTCAAAACTTTTACCCATGACAATTATGTCATCAAGATACACCAGGCATGTCTTTCAATGAAGTCCCCTTAATACGCGTTCCATTAATCGCTCGAATGTGGCTGGAGCGTTGCATAGTCCAAATGGCATCACGTTAAATTGCCACAGCCCGTCACTTGCACTATAAGCTGTTTTCTCCTTATCTTTATCAGATATTTCTACTTGCCAATAACCACTTTGCAGGTCTAAAGTAGAGAACCATTTTGTTTCAGCTAGCGTGTCCAGAGTGTCATCTATCCTTGGTAGTGGATAACTGTCCTTCTTAGTGACGTCATTCAGTTTTCTATAATCGACGCAAAATCTTGTGCTGCCATCTTTCTTTTTAACCAAAACTACCGGTGAGCTCCAAGGACTTGAAGAAGGTTCTATTACTCCATTCTGCTCCATTTCGTTGACAAGCTCTTTGACTTCATTACGTTTCGCTAGAGGAATACTAGGAGCTTGTTTTATAGGCATCTTGCATCGCCGGTATTTATCTGATGTTTCACAAGTGGTGTTTTTCCTTCATGTTGACCTTTCAGAGCGAAGATGGATGCATGTTTTCTGAGTAGCAGTTTTGCTTTATTCCTATCGGGCGGCGATAATCCTTTAACCCACTTCTCTACGTATTCTGCAGCATCTCCTGCTCTTTTTTTGACATACTGACAGGAACCGCTTTCATTTCGCAGTTAATTATTGCCTCAGCTTTAGCACATTGACCTAATTCGGAGTTTGGCTTGACGACTTTTTCACAGGCGGAAAGGTTAAGCACTCTTACGGGGACTCTTCCGTCATTTCTGGTTTTGACAAGGGCTTTTGCTGTTATTAGGTCACTTTTTATATCTGTTTGTTCTACCACCCACAACCAGTTGTCCACACAATCTCCCTCTATACGCGCCCATACTACACTTTCTGACTGTGGTGGTATTTTCTCATATTCTGTAGCAACTAGTTTCCTTACATGCACCTTATTTTCATAACCAACATCAAGGGGTATTTCAACATTTCTCCAAATCATTGCCTTCTGCCCCATGGCAGATTAATGCCATGACTAATCATAAAATCTGCACCGATGATTGCTTCGTCCACAATGTCGGCAACGATGAATACATGATTGACACTTATGTTGGAATAGTTACTTTTACGTTTATTTTACCATAGACAGTGGCAGGCTCCCCAGTAGCTGTTCGTAGACTTACACCACATAGTGGTTTGATTTTCTTTTTGACTATATCAGGTCTAATAATTGATTGTGATGCTCCTGTATCAATTGTAATAACATGCCTCCGACCATTGATATACCCACAAGCAGTAAGGTTGCTATTCTTCTGCTGTATTACTGATATGGCAATTGTGAGGCCCTCGGTTATGGGAGCTAGCTCTTGCCCCTTAGTGCTAGCTCGTTTTAGTTTAACGGTGACTCATTTGATGATTTCGTGTTTGCCCGTTTGCTGTTTCCAGGTGGCGAAACAGATCTAGCCCTCTTCCTTGGTGCTTTGCAATTACGTCGAAAATGTCCACTCTTGCCGCAATTATAGCATTTGGCTCTGCCTTTGCCTTGCTTTTCCTCTAAGGCCTGTATACGAGCCTTTAAATCTCTTACTTCATCTCTTTCCATTTCTGTAGAAATTTCAAGATTTCGCACCTTATATATCTGCGGCTTAGAAGGCAATTTTGCAGTTTCCTGTGTTAGTGCAAATGAAACTGTTTCTGCAAACGTCGATTTATGCATGCCAAACACCGCGTGCTTTATTTCTGGATCACGTATTCCATTTACAAACGTTTTAATTTTAAACTGATCCAAAAATGGGTGATTTTCACCTGGATATGTCAGCTGCACCAAACGCTCGATCTCCGTTGCGAAATCTTGTAACGACTCATTAACTTTCTGGATTCTGCCTCGCAATTCCATTCGGTATATATCTCGTTTGTGCTCGCCGCCATACTTACGTTGTAGTGCAACCATTATGTCATCATAATTTTCTCTGCAGCTAATAGGTATGCTTTCCAAGACTTGCGCTGCGTTGCCTTTTAATGACAAAATCAACTCTATAGCCTTTTCTTCATTGTTCCACATGTTTCTATTGGCAACTGTCTCAAACTGAAATTTAAAAACATTAAATGGTGCACTACCATCAAAAGTAGGGGCCTTTATTCTACTCGATATTTCTGGAATTATCCGCACTGGTCCCTCGTGACATTGAAGATCATTAATTTTTATTTCCAAATTTTTAAACTTTTCGTCTTGTAATTTCAATTTTTCATCAACATTTTTTACTTGTAACTGCAATTTTTCGTCAACATTTTTTACTTGTAGCTGCAATTTTTCGTCAACATCTTTGACTTGTAGTTGTAATTTGCTATTGAAGTCACTTGCTTGAGTAACTATACAATCTTCAAGGTCAGATATTTTTTTATAAATTTTATTAACTTGCTTTTCAATGCCATCTACTCTGCTGTTCACAGCTTCAGAAATTTCCTGAAGTTTCTCGTTCGTAGCTCTAGCTGTTTCTTGAATTTCTTCTTTAACTTCAGCTTATAATTTTTCAATATTAGCTTTAGAAGTTTCTTGAACTTCTAGTTTAACTTCTTGAACTTCAGCTAATAATTTTTCATTATTAGTTCTAGAATTTTCTTGAACTTCCTGGAATTTAATTTCTATTTTTTTCATTATAGCAGCAAGCATCGTAACTGAATCCATGTTGCTTGTTGTTGCACGAGTGGAAACTTCCATTTCTTCTTTTTCGTCAAACTCGTAACCATCAATGCCAATATTACGCCGCTTAAATTCATCTAGAAGTCTCTTTTGCAATTCTACTTTATTACCTGTTGTCAACAATGCCAGTTTACTCAATTCCTTTTTGAGTTGTTCTACTTTAAGCTCCTCAAATTTCATGTCTGCTTTTTTTTAATGCAATCCCACTTCTGACACCAGTTGTTACGTTTATACCTTTTATAAACGTTGGATTATTGCCTTTAAATACACTTTGAGTTCTTTTATTGCAATCAAAAACAGTTGAAATTCGTTATAAAATTAAGAGCACTTTATTTACTTAAACACACTCAAAGATTGCTTTAATGTCGCTTTACTTATTACACTTATGGTTATACACTTTGATTATCAAACACACTTTGATACGCACCTTACAAGCTCGATTGTAATACTGATTATGTTAGCTGTGTTGTTCGGATATTTATAGTAACATAGTGGTGTTCGGTAACATTCGACAAAGTTCTCGTATGTACATTCTAGTACATTCGAAAACCGTTACATTTAAATTAAGACGTTAAGTAATATGCACGAATAATAGAAGTGCCTAAAAGTATGCTACACATAATAACAAACATCATGTTCAAACAATCAGCGAAATAAACTAATAAAAATAAAACTACAGTAACCTAAACTACTACAACTAATATAAATTATAATGTAAATTAAGCTATTTAAAAATAAATCTGTAACAATACTTTATATTGTGTTTATATATTTTAAATATTTAATGAATTAGTATTATTAATACTTTAATTTATATTTATATATAAAAATATTAAATGAATTATTATTATAATTATTACTTTAATTTACTATGTATGTGGTTGTGTATTAGTATAAATATATATATAGGTATGTAATGAATTATTATTTTGGCAGATAAATGGCTTTGCATTATAAACCAGGGACCGTAACAGTTACGACTTTTTTAAAAAAAGTTAAAATATAACAGTTATTTTTTGACTTTTATTCTTTCGGTCAGAAATAAAAGTTAAAATTTGACTTTTATTTTTTCGGTCAAAAATAAAAGTTAAAATTTTACTTATATTTTTTAAGTAAAAAATATAAGTTAAAATTTGACTTTTATTTGTTAACTCAAAAAAAAAAGTTAAAATCTGACTTTTATTTTTTCGGTATAAAACAGTACGAATGGCAACCCTAACACAACAGCTGATTAAAACATAAGAGTTGATGCACAGTCGTATTACAGCTCTGGTCGGGTCAAGAGCTCGCGCGTCATTGCCATTATCTCTTAAGGGCAATCAGGCCGTCCTTTTCATCCGTCTTCGAGAGTTTTACGTCTCAATCTCGCGTGGTTAATTGTGTGGCGTCGCGTAACTGTGCTTTGGATACAGTTTCCAGACTATTCTACAATTAACCACGTGCATTAATTTTAATTGGATTAACTGGAGGAGTACCAACTAAACTCAAAATTTACAACTGGAGGAGTACCAACCAAACTCATTTTCGTAACTGTAGGAGTACCAATTAAACTCAACGCTAACTGGAGGAGTTCCATAAAACTCAGTATAATTATTTGTTCAGATGTCTCCGACTTCCTATACAATGGTATAGGTCTACTTGCGGTGACTGAACTAACGTGCTTTTTAACTGGAGGAGAACCATAAAACTCAAGATTTAATTATTGTTCAAGTGTCTCCGACTTGCTATACAGAGGTCGATTTACGGAGCCGGAACCAACGTGGAATACCCTGGCTATTTGGTTATGTATCTCTGCCAATTAATTTCAAAGTCAAAAAAAAAAAAAAAAAAAAAAGAGTTGATGCATAAAACGCATTGTGTGTAACTTGAGTTTAGAAACGTATAAAAAGGTGAAAAAGTATCAAACGCAACAACGCATGAACGGATGGTATGTAACTCCACCTTAAGGCACGAGTGGCTAAACACGTAAACAAAGCCACCCAACGCTTTTCATGACTACGACGTACAGCTTCCATGACAGGGCCAAAGAAGTCCAGGGAAAATGTTTGTATAACAAAGAACGAGAATTGATACCAAGGCCAGTATATGAAAATGTACGGACGCACAGTGGACTATTCTACGAGAAGGCGGCCAAAACTCATTTTTTTTATGGTCACCGATTAAAAAGTGTTAAAGTTCATTCGAATGTAGATACTAGTGTACCTCGTGAGCCAAAAAATTAAAAAAAAACAAATTGTTTATGATGTTTAGATATAATTTTTTTTTATTTTTTTTAGGTCCAAATTTTCCTAACTTCTTGTGTTCAATAGAAAATAACTTCTAGCGATCATAAGAAAACAAAAAAAAATTGGCACTATTAATTAGATAAAACTCTCTTCTATACCTCTATACCCCATTGTATACCAGGACGATCCGACCGTGAGAACCAGAACAATTTTTGTGACACAAGGTCAAATAGTTTTTGCAAAATTTGAATAAAAGAGCTAAACAATTTTTTTTTGTAATGTGTTATTTAAGTATTTTTGTTTTTTTTATCAAATTGCTTTTATGAGACACGGACAGGGGGTATTTATAAGTGGTAAAAAGTGGGCGGGGCTACGCCCATTAAAAAAATAAGTTATCATGTTTAGCTACTTGCACTAAATCGATTTTTCTGAAACTTTGCACACAGATTGAGCTGTCATGACTATACAATTTCGTAATTATAAAAGTGGGAAGTGCCACGCCCATGCACACATATTGAACTCTCGTGATGATACAGTTTCGTGATTAGAAAAGTGGGCAGTGTTAAGCTCATAAAAAAAAAGTTATCATTTTCAGCTACTTGAACTTCACCGATTTTTCAAAAATTTTGCACACTTATTGAGCTGTCATGATTTTACAGTTTAGTGATTATAAAAGTAGGCAGTGCCACGCCCATAAAAAAATATATAATTTTTAGCTCCTACCGTATGTATGCCCATTACCTCCAGTCTCCTGAGAAGGGTGTCCACAGTTATGTTCCACAGCAGAGGTGATAAGACCCCTCCTTGCGGACATCCCCTGACCACCCTTCCCCGAATCCTGGTGCTTCCGCTCCTGAGATTCACTGCCCTACATCTGAGCATGGCGCCGATCCACTTCACCACAACAGAATCGACCCCTCGCTCATCGAGAGCATTTCCCAGTTTATCAAAAGAGATCCTATCAAAAGCGCCCTCTATGTCCATAAATATGGACAAAGTAAGATAACCATTGAAAACCTCACTCTCAGCAACCCTCACCAATTCGTGCAGGGCAGTCTCAGTAGACCTCCCAGCCCTGTAAGCGTGCTGACTCCCACTCAATGGCCTATCCATCAGCGTAGTCTCCTCCAGGAAGTCAACCAACACCCTTTCCATTGCCTTCAATAGAAAGGATGTAAGACTGATCGGCCTGAACGACTTAGCCTCCGTATAGCCCCTCTTCCCCGGTTTGGGAAGAAAAACCACCCTGGTCTCCCTCCATGCCACCGGAATATACCCTGTCGAAAGACAGGCAACAAGTATTTCCCTAATCACCACAAGTAGAGTGTTCATACCCCACTGTAGTAATGCAGGAAATATCCCATCCATCCCAGCCGCCTTAAATGGGGCAAAAGACAAAATTGCACTTTTAAGAGTTACTATCCTTCCAGCATCCCTTCGCCTTACCACACTGGCTCCCCTGTTAACGGGAACCCATGAGTCATTCGAAATGAAACTTCCAGGAAAATGTACCTCCACCATGGAGTAGAATCCTTTTCATCCACTACCGTGAGAGGACACGCATTCTCGAAGGAAAGTCCGACAGTAGAGTTTACCCACTCCACCGTCCGCTCAACATCCTCCGTGTTCCGGAGTGCCCGGTGTGGAACACTCCCCGAAAGTCCCGAGAGGCACTCCTCGTACTTAGTGCGATCCGTATCCCTCGGCACCCTGATACGCCTACGCGCCTTTCTCCGCCTCCTACCATATAGAATCTCAAACTGGATAGCCCTGTGATCAGACATGGTAAATCTGTCCACCACTCTCCAATTCCCCACTCTATCCAGCATCCCGACAGAGCATAAGGTGATGTCGATTACCTCCGCCCTACGTGCATCCACGAAGGTGGGCTCGACACCCCTGTTCAGGACCAGCAGGTCATGACACTCCACAAACTCCAGCAACTGCCGTCCCCTGTGGTTATCATCCGTACTGCCCCATACAGTACTGTGTGAGTTAGCATCACAGCCCATGACAAGAGGCATACCCCTCAACCTACAGAACTCCACTAGATTCCTAACCTCCTCCGAAGGATGGGAGTCCGGTGTGTCATAGGTAAGCCGACGCCACCAGAAACGATCCCGAACCCGCGCCTATCATTACCACCGTAAGATCCGGCGAACAGAGATGCGTCATCGGCACAGCACACACACCGTGACGCACCAGGATACACGTCGTCAACCTTCCCCCTGTCCGTGAGTGAAACAGACTGGCGGTCTGACGAGACAGGCCCATGATGTTATCCCTAACAATCCATGGTTCCTGTAGCAAGGCTATATCCAACCCATCCTCCACAAAACATCGCATCATTACCGCCGAAGCCGCTCTGTCATGATGCAGATTCAGTTGACATACACTCAGAGTTTCCACTTTCCGTAGTTGGTTCGGCTCAAAGTTCCTGGATTTATCAACCTTAAACTTTTTCCCTGTTTCCCCTACTTCAGGTGTCGTCTCCTCATCCATAAGGCTATCGATCCGATTTGATATCTTTTCAATAGCCTTCCTGTCCCCCCGACGTTTCCTCTTTAGTCTCTGCCTCTCGGTTTTATCCAAAGGCATAGACTCAGAGTTCGCGTCGCGGTCCGAGGTTTCCGTGATCTGAACAGATGCCTCCACTCCTGCTGGGGCGGATACATCAATGTCCTTCACCGTCACTTCTCTACCCATTGGAGTATCTTCAGAGATTAATCTCTCCACCTCTGGCGAGGCTTCAATGTCCATCTCAATCCGATCTCTCCATTGGCCACGTCTAATCGGAGTATCCTCAGAGACTAACCTCTCCACCTTTTGCAAGGCATCATTGTCCGTCCCTTTCGAAGTTCCCCGATTATCACAATTTTCATTCGAAACTTCCGTTGAATCAATCCTGTTCCCACGAGTATTGGGGAAAGAAAAGTCGACCCGCACAGAGCCCCACATGCACAGGCAAGTCTAAATTGAAACTGGAGGTCATCCGTTATCCAGAGTTCACGTACTAGCGACCAGGCTCCCTCCTGGCCACGCATCCCTTGGCGTATGTAGGCCCACCGTGGATTAGGATAGATTTATACGAGTCTACAACTCCCTGGCGGGGTCGTGAAGACCAGCCGTGATCCATAGGGCCAATTACAGCAACGCTGGGTGGTCCAATCTGAACGAGAGAGGGAAAACCACCCAGTGGCCGAGTCCATCAGCCGTCCCCACATAGGAGAAAACAGACGCTGACAGACAGGGAAAAGGTAGTTCTTAGTTATGCAACACTGCACGCAAGCCCCCGCATCGCTTCAAGATGACTACCCATCGCGAGGAAGAATTAGGGTTACAATTTGTATGGTTTTTTTCTTATAAAATATATACATGGCAAATAGAAAATTCTCGAATCAAATGTACTTTTGATTTTTGAAAATACCAGAATTTTGATGTGTTTATTTGAATGTTTGAAATAAAAATATACACAAAAAATCATTTTTATTTCTCTCGTAAAAGAAAACTAAATTTAATTCTTAACTTATTCTCCTAAATTTTAATATAAGTATGTAAGTATGTATACACTTAATTACGTTTTTTGTAGAAAAATATTCCATCATTTAAAAACGTATATTTATCTACCTATTAAAAAAACACGTTAATACGTTAATACATTAATAGTAACGATACAATTACATTTGTTAAAGTTAAATTTGTTTTATTAATTGCATACAGCCAGAATAAGAAAAATAACAAAAGTACTTATAGTGAACCATCAATATTTGTTGATATTTGTTTCAGCGAAACATAGAAAAACAAATTTGTTACTCTTACTCTCATTTTACCAACTCACACCATATTCAACTGGAGAGAACACCAATACCAACTTGTAACAAAAACACGAAAATACTTATCAATATGCACTCAAAGCTGAAAAACACACAACCTGATGTAAACAGTTGTATCTGTGCACGTCTTTAATGGACACTACCATTTTAAACGTTTACCTTTTGATTTGAAAATTTCATATAATAGTTTTCAACGTATGTTAACAATAGCATTATCAGGATTAGATTCCGAAGCATTTTTGTATGTAGATGACATTATTATTTTTGGATGCAGTCTCCAGCACCACAACAGTAATCTAATTAGCGTATTGGACAGATTAAAGCAATATAACCTTGTGACGGCCAAAGTCACCAATTCGTTTTGGGCCCCACAATTAATGAAGGAATTAATGAATTAGTATTATTAATATATATATATATATAGGTATGTAATGAATTATTATTTTGCACTTATACTTATAAACAACCAATGAAGTACATTAATATTATAAGTTAATTTAAGAGAAAGAGAAACATCGTTGTAATCACACCACACAGCATGCAATAACAATGTGAGGTGAATTCGTCTAATCACAACGAAATGTGTGGTAAATAGACCGATCATACATAGTGTGTGTGGTTAAACAATGTAAACACATGAGTTTGTGTGGATGTGTATTCTTGCGTGTACGACAAGAAAGGTATAAAACGAGCGTCTGATGACTAAATTAGTTAGTTGGCTGGCAGCTCGCGCTACGGTAAGGACAACTATTAGCGGTGGGATTCATAGCTAATACGAGTACTGACCATAGCAATAAGCAGCAAGATACACATTGGCAGCGTGGGTTCATCACCAATAGTGTATCTTCTGCTGGTACTAATACTGGAGGCTGCGGATTCCGCCCCCCGTATTGGTGCTAAGAGCACCAATACGCGTGGGTTCTGTTGGAAGCGTGGGTTCACCACCAATAGAACATCTTGGAGCGAACAAGATCCACTATTGGCAGCGTGGTTACATCACCAATAGTGTATCTCGAAGAGTTATCTGAGGCTGCGATTGGAGGTGGGGATACCCCTCCAAGTGCGAATCGATAACTATCGCCACGCCATTGCCGTGAGACGCCAGTTTACCCAGAGTTTCTTTATTGTGACTGGGGTTCCGCTCCAATAAAGAGAATCCTGGAAGGCAAAATAGACCCACTATTGGCAGCGTGGATACACCACTGATAGTGCGTCTCGAAGGGTTAGCTGAGGCTGCGATTGGAGGTGGGGATACCCCTCCAAGAGCGAATCAATACCCGACGCCCCATCTAAGCGTCTGACACGTACCAGGCCAACTAGTGTAAAAGTATTTTTTTATTATTCTATTATTGTTGTTATTATTTGTCTGTGAATAAATACCGTAAATAATAAATTAATAAAGTACATTAACATTAAAAAAAAAACTAAAGAAAAAAAAAATTTTCCTAATTTTTAATTTTTCTTTTTTTTTTTTAATTAAAATTAATTTAAATTAAATTTAATTAAAATTGTAACTTAAAAATAATTTGAGAAAAAAATTTGTAAAGGAAAATTAAATAAAAAGATTTGAATTAAAAGAGAAAAGTGTGCAGTGAAAATGTTAAAAACCACATGGGTGTACTCACTAAAAAAGGAGGAGTTAATAAACTACCTCACATAGTGCGAACAAAATGCCGTCGGCACTGTAGAAGATGTGCGTAAACGGTTTGCAAAATTTCTGTCTACAGAGCACGGTAGTGAGGAACTCAAGCTACTACTCGAATGGCAGGCTAAACATGACGTAACGACGCCGGCTACCCCAAATCCACGACTACAAGTTCCTGAAGTAGAAGTATGTACGTGACGCAGTAGCCTGACCAGTAAAGCTGGAAGTACAAAAGTCCACGACAACTGCCCTCACAGGTAATGATGTAGTAAAAGAAAACCGAATTGCAGCAATTGAACTCGTCCGAAAATGGGGCCTCAAGTACGATGGTGGAAAAGACCCTCTAGGCTTTATTGAACGAGTAGAAGAGCTCGCCGATATGTACGAAATCAACCCAGACAATATTCTCCGGATCATGTCAGATAAAGCCCTCATATGGTTTCGAAACAACAACAAGCAGTGGGAACAATGGTTCGTATTTAAAAAAGATTTTTGTAATTTTTTCTTGCCTCCACAGTACTTTTAAAAACTGGAGGACGAAATACGAAAAAGAGTCCAGCGGCCCCGGGAGGCTTTTAAAGATTATTTGCTGGCCATACAAAACCTTATGCGTTTCACCCAAATGAGTGCCGAACAAAAACTGGAACGAGTATTTCGTAACATGCAGGCGGACTATCAGCGGTATTTCACGTCACTGGATGAACTAATTGCGCTAGCGTCATCCTTAGAGGCTATACCAAACACCGCGCTACCGGAACGGGGAGCACACCAACGCATGATTGACGTTCGACCACCGGGCACAGTAGTAAATCCCGCCCAAAACCGACGAACAGCGAAAGCTACCAGCCTCGAGAAATTGGACACCTATCTAGCATGGGTAGACGAAAAACTAAGAGCCGGCATATGGATAGAACACCAGTGGGTTACTGCCTTTATCGATACAGGTGCCACCTGCAGTTTTATCATGCCATCGTTGTTAAGTAACTTGAGACCGGCTCCCCAAACCTTCCTGTTCCAATTGACGTGTTCCTGGCTAACGGTGATAAAACAACAATATCTCAAGCGGTAGAGTGCCAGATTACCCTAGGAAAGGTGACTAAAAAACACATTCTGCTAGTTATGGAGGTCGCCACTGAACCCCTCGTTTTGGGAATCGATTTCCCATCATTTTTTGATACCACCATCACCTGTGCCGGACTGGCCGTAAAAGCGAACCCGAGTACCAACAAGAATCAAAAATCTCACCAGGTAAGCGTAATTATGTATAAAACTGATGCCATATTCAGGCAGCCAGTGCAACAATTAAAATTGACACACGCTTCCCCTACAACCGCTTATAAATGGTACCAGAACCTGGTAGCAGCTGTAAAACAAACCCGAACGAATTCGCCGACTATTCGATTGTAAACGGACAACTATATCGGCGTATCGGCCGAGAAATTAACGACGGAGATGCCACCCCTTGGAAGCTTTGTGTGCCCACACCCCTGAGACGACAGGTTCTACAGGAGGTACATGATAAACCAGCAGGTGGATACCTTGGTGTTAGAAAGACCCTGTGAAAATTAACGTGCCGCTATTATTGGCCAGGTATGTCACGGAATATAAGCCGCTACGTGCGGGGGTGTAAGGTCTGCCAACAGTATAAGGTCTCCCAACAACTGCCCGCAGGTAAGATGCTGACACGTGTCCCAGATGAGCCTTGGTCCCTATTATGCGCCGACTTTGTGGGTCCCCTACCAAGGACCCGACACAGTAACAACACTCTTCTTGTTTTCTTTAACAGCTTCTCCAAATGGTGCGAATTAGTCCCACTACGGGCAGCAACTGCTGAAGGTGTAGTCCAGGCGCTAAGAGAACGGATAATCGCTCGCTATGGGTTACCAAAGGTGCTACTCAGCGATAATGGTACCCAATTTACTTCTCGCATTCTCAGAAAATACCTGGAAGAAGTGGGAATCCGTCAACAGTTCACCGCTTAATACACGCTACAAGAAAACCCCACAGAAAGAACAAATCGCACAATTAAGACGATCATCAGCCAGTTCAGCCAACAGAAGCACAACACCTGGGATGACCTACTACCCGAGATTATGTTCGTCGTACCACCAGAATCACGGGCTAGAGAACTGACAGAAGTCTTCGAAATAGTCCGACAAAATCTAGTAAAATCATCGCAGAAACAAAAGTACCACTACAATTTGCGTCGGCGTCAGTGGCAGCCAAAAATAGGAGAGCGCGTTTTAGTCCGACAACACCCACTATCAAAGGCCGTTGACAAATTCGCCGCTAAATTGGCTCCCAAATATGGTGGACCTTATGTGGTGGCAGGATTCGTCTCTCCCGTCATTGCCAAACTTAGTAATGAAGATAATAAAGAAACGCGCACAGCTCATCTCAGTGAATTGAAACCTTTTATTGAACAATATAAATCATTTCGCCGTCATCCTCATCATCTTCATCACCTTCATCATTATCAACAGCCTCAAACGAGTCAGAGCAACCACCACCACCAGTGATGTCAAGAACGAGTAAGTAGAACACCTTACTTCGCCAGGAGAGGGAGGGTAGTGTGACGGCCAAAGTCACCAATTCGTTTTGGGCCCCATAATTAATGAAGAATCTTTATTTTTTTGTTATATATATTTATATTTAATGAATTAGTATTATTAATACTTTAATTTATTTTTAAATTTAAAAATATTTAATGAATTATTATTATAATTATTACTTTAATTTACTATATATTTGGTTGTGTATTAGCATAAATATATATATAGGTATGTAAGTAGTGTAATTGTGGTGATTCTAACTCACTTTTTTCATACAAAACGATGTGCATGCATAGTGTGGTAGTATTAAAATGAGATATGTTTATACTAATCGGGAATACCCTAATGTTAGATCGTCTATATTTATATATGTACTTACACAAGTATGTGTGTTTATACTTTATGTCACAGACAAACAGAAAGACAGACAGATTTACATACAAGACTATCCGTTGGATAGATATATTTTAGACAGTTTGATCTAAAAACAGCTAAACAGCTCCTTAAAACAGCTAAACAGTCAGCTCCCTAGAACAGCTAAACAGCTTCGTAAAACAGCTAAACAGCTCCTTAAAACAGCTAAACAGCTCCTAAAAACAGCTAAACAGCTCCCTAGAACAGCTAAATAGCTCCTAAAAACAGCTAAACAGCTCCTTAAAACAGCTAAACAGCTCCCTAGAACAGCTCCTTAAAACTAGGAAGCTGTTTAGCTGTTTTAAGGAGCTGTTCAGCTGTTGTAGGCAGCTGTTAAGCTGTTTTTAGATCAAACTGTCCATTGGATAGATAGTCTTTTATGTAAATCTGTCTGTCCTTCTGTTTGTCTGTGACATAAAGTATAAACACACATACTTGTACGACATACAAAATAAATACATGATAGAATAAGTCGATCATTTTACTAAGCAATTGAAAAAACAAAAATGTGCTATAACAACAAGTATAAACACACGCATTTGTAAGACTTAAAAAAATAAATACATGCTAGTGTAAGACGATCACTAAAACAAACAAACAAATGAACAAAATATACCCTAACAACAAGGAATTATAGTAATCAATTTATTCATCTCTCTAACCTTCTGTCTTTCTGTAAGTCCGTCTGTCTTTTTGTCAGTCCGTCTGTTTGTTTACGTTATATATTATAAACACATACTTCTTTACTCAATTTTCACACCTACATATATACACTTATAATATGTATGAAAGCGCGTATACATGAGGAGTTAAAAAGGGATATTTCTCCCCTCAAAAAACGATTAATATTATATTTGTTTCTTTTGGTAAGTAACTCTTTTGCTGCCATTTATTACTAAAAACGTATAAGCTTCCAAAACCCAAAAAACTGAATTACGACTACGCCCATGTATGATGTGCACGTTTGTATAAATATAGAAGAACATTAGGGTATTCACGATTAGTATAAACATATCTCATTTTAATACTACCACACTATTCTTACACAATTTTTGTGTAAAACCCCTACTGGCATGCACATCGTTTTGTATGAAAAAAGTGAGTTAGAATCACCACAATTACACTACTAGCTATTTCTAGTGAAAACACTAAACTAATCGAAAGATGTTGAGTGGAACAAAATGATTTACGAACATCTTAAAAAGATATTGAGAAATGTTGACACACAAACACGTAGAATTCATAAGGGAAGATTTTAACATCTTGTTGATTTGATGAAAGGCGAAAGATGTGAGCAAGTGTAAAGAGGCTATAATTCTTTTTCATTTTCAACATCTTCCACGCATTCCGCTAAGATGTAAGCAAGTGTAAAAAGGCTATTATAGAAAAAATTTCTAACATGTTATATATAATCTTTTTGTTTTCAATGTAAATAGATGTTTTATATCTAATTTTAAGTTTAATTGTAAATATTTTGATTTTTTATTGTAATTTTAAGTTATTTACGGGTGAAGACAGGGTGGGTGCTTTAAGCGAGGCGTTGCTACAAAATTACAATCTGGCAAATTTTTTTTGCTTGTATTTGTTTTTGTTGTACGGAAATAGATAGAAGTAAAAAGTTGCCATTCATTTAGGCTACAAGGCGCTTTAGTGCGCCCACTCTGACGTTGTTTGCTGCATTACACATATTTGGTCAATATTGGGTGCCTGCGGTAAATTGACAATAAAATCCACATTTTTAACCGATTTTTATGGTTTATAGCTTTTTTTATTTCCAATATAAGTAGCTCTCAGAAAAAAGTTTAAAATGTTGAATATTTGCCTTATATTTTCCACATAGTTTTATTTAATGGAGGATTTTGCTGCTGAGCAGTGTAATTTGTACCTGTCGAGTACTTGGTGTTTTTTTTTTAATTTGTAAGGTTGTTGGTAGAATATTAAATTTTTTATTGTAGAAGTAAAATGAATTTCGCAATGAACATTTTATAATTTCATAATATAAATTTGTTTCCCTGTTAAAAATTGTATATATATATAAATTAATTTCTTAAAAACTCTTTTAGAAAATTAAATTCAATCGAAAGCAAATTAACACTATAAAGGAGAATGCTTATATCTATAATGATATCTATTACCGTTTTTTTTTCAATATTAAAGGTAAATGTGTATGTACTATATCTTATCAACAATAGATAAGTAGCAACACATTAGAATATATCCCGACTTATGTATTAATATTTAAAGTTAAATTTTCTTTATGTAAAAGCACAAACAAATTAATTTGGAAACACTATCAAAATACAAACAATTATAAAATAATAAATAATGTACACTTTTAACAAACTGTTATTACATTTTTACTATCACTTATATTTAATAAAAAATAATTTTTCTTGCTACTATAATTGAATTTGTATTTAAAGGTTATTAAAAAAATGGTTTTGTGGATTTTGGTCCGATATATAGAAATAATTTGCAGGAAAATTATTTTGGTAGTGGCATCACATGTAGATTTAGTTTAAGTATATTAAAATGAATAGTATTTGCACGGGAAAAGATTTTCGGCCCTAATCTCGAATGCGAACCCTGGCATTCAGACGATAGTTCTTGTTTCACTCTGTCATTTGAATTTTTTGTTTAATTATTTAACGCGGCTTTTTGTTTTTTTTCTGAGTTTTATTAAAGTCATTCTTCTACAATTTAAAACATGTTTCGCTATTTCTCTTTTTTCCATTTTAATTTAAATATATATGTATGTTTAAACATATATTTTTTATTTCCACAATAATTTTGTTTTTAATTTTTGACACACAACATTTTTTTTCGATTTTGTGTTATCAAAATTGGAGATGATAGTAAATTCTTCGAGATTCGCAGCAAGATTCAAAATGAACCACGAAAATTCGCTCTCAAAATTTTGTATGGCGAATCTTGTAGATTTAATTAAGATTCGGTCGCGAACCTTGAATGAGAGAACGAACTTCAAATTTTGCTGTTCGTGTAAACATGCTATTAGCAAGACGATTTTCGGCCTTTAACAAACTCCAAAATGTGTTTTTAACAAATCTTAAGTCATAAAATTTAAAAACTTATTTCGAATCTTCATTTAAACACTAAAAAAATTATAGGTATATAATTTTGATCTATTAGTTAGGTTAGGTTAGGTTGAAAAAGAGGGGCATTAAAAGCCCAAACCCATGACAGGTATACACTTATGCCCAGTTGGCATGTTGTGCGCTCCATGTGGAAAGCGGAATTCCCAAACAAAAACCATTAACATAATTTCCCATAAATAATGTACTACTCCAAGAACCCAGTCCCCTCAATGTAATTCCTTATGGATCTCCAGTTCGAGTTCCCCAGGTATTCCAAGTTCGGCATAGTATCCACCGTAAAATTCTCGCGTCTAATATGCCCAAACGCAACACAATTACAGAGATAGTGTACCAAAGTCTCATCCTCTTCCTCGCATGCTCAACATGTTGTCTCCTCAGATAATCTCATGCGAGCTAGATGGGTTCTCAACTCCGTATGACCTGTAATTACACTGGTTAGTTTCCTAAGTGTTGGTCTACTTAGTCTTAGAATCTCTTTTGATTTCCCAAGATTTGGGTCACCCCATAGTGTTCTTGTCACCTTACCGACATCAGTGCTTTGCCATTTTCTGACATGTTCCTCCATCGCTCAACGTTTAAGTTCATCCTTAAATCCAGATGTTCACAATTTGCATATGAGTGTATCTCGCTCTTACATTGCAAAACGTTACGGGATTCAACTTTCACCTTTCTCAATGTCTTAATCACTGATCCGTAAAGATAAGAATCATGGTTTCGCTATTCGTTTCCTTTATCCATTTAATTCCTTCCGTAATCGCCATGATCTCAGCCTGGAAAATAGTGTTGTGATCTGGTAGACAGAAGTATTTGCTTCTGTTTGGGCTTATATCGTATAAGCCCATTTCATTTTGGTCACCAATCTTTGAACCGTCTGTATAAAGATCGATTCCATGGGTGTTTCACATCCTGAGTATCTCATCCAATTCTCCCTCTTCCGGTATTATGGTGATGCAGTTAGTATTCTCATATCTCATCGGGATTTTATCACATGTTAGTTCCGTAATATTTCCCATTGGTAAGATATCCGTTATTCTTTGGTATCTGGTCTTATGTTCGCTTATAAGCCATCCATCTAATGCCATTAATCTTGTGGCAGCTAAGGCCGCTTCATATTTTATCTATATCTCTATTGGCCAAATGAATAATATATTTTCAATGGCCATTGTCGATGTGGTCCTCATGGCGCCGCAAATACTAATGCAGCACTGTCTCTGAATCTTTTGATTCAATTGTAATTGTAGGCCGCAGTACACTCGTATATACCCAATGTGTCATCCTTGGGCTTATGCCCCACTTTGAGCCTTCTGCAGAGGGCCCATATTCTTTGAGCTTTTCCCACTTACTCTCAATGTGGTCCTTCCAGGATAGTCTGCAATCAAGTACTATTCCTAGATATTTGACCTTCTTATCAATCTTAATTGTCTTATTCCGAAAGATGGGATAGCTATGCATTGGTATCTTCCCCTTTTTGTAAACAAACAGATTTCAGTCTTTTCCGGGTTGACATTGAGCCCTCGCTCCTTTGCCCAGTTATAGGATGTATTCAAAGCCTCCATTACTCTCATACATAAAGAATTTGGATTCTTCCCCCTGATCAGTATCGCAACATCATCTGCGTAACAGATAGGCTTGAATCCCTCGTTCAATAGAATCCTCAGTAGACTATATATGGTAGTTACCCATAATAATGGAGATAAAATACCTCCCTGCGGGTTCCTCGACATACTTTGTCCCTTCTGCTTAACCCTAAGTTCTCTAAGGAACCGATAAGACTCGAGGTCATTACGTTATTGAAAGCTCCTTCTATGTCTATGAATACGCCCATGGTATACACACCCAGGTCTAAGGATCTTTCTATATGATAAACAATTTCCTGAAGAGCAGTCTCAGTAGACCTGCCCTTGATATAGGCGTGTTGTCCGAATTTCATTAAATCGCCTGGTATTCGTCTTCTGACTATTCCATCGACGATACGCTCCATGGTTTAGGATTTGCGTAATTTTTCTTCCCTGGCTTAGGTATCAAAACGACTCTTGCCTCCCTCCATTCCACAGGGGTATACGCATATTTTAGTTAAGTAGTAAAAATGTTCGCCAGCCTTATATCGATTAGGTCAATGCTTCTTTGTAGGAGAGCCGGAAAAATACCGTCCGGCCCTGGTGCCTTATATGGCAAGAAACTATTTACCGCCTCTCTGACCATCTTTGCGGTTATAGCTATATCCGTCATTGCATTTCCATCATTGGGATGCGGGTTTTCCTCGTCAGCCGCCTTTTCAGTTTGGAAGTGTGCGTCTATCAGTATTCCTAGTGTTTCCTCTATCGTCTCCGACCTTTTCCCGTTCGCATCAAAGATGGTTTCCGGTTAGGTATGGGTTTTAGATACGATTTTTTTAATTCTAGAAACGTCATTTACGCTGTCCACCTGATTGCGAAAAAGCCTCCGGGATCTGCGTTTGGGCGATTCTTATTGCCTTGTTGTATATTCTGAGCTTTTCACTGTAATCGTCCCAGTATACTTATTGTTTCTTTCGATAGGCTCTGTTAAATAGCCTTCGGCTTTCTTTCCTGAGATTAATCAGTTCACCTGTCATCCAGGGCTTTTCTTTTGGGGTTCGCCTTTCTCGGAGTGGACAATGCAACTCAAAGATTTCCTTAAAATCGGCAATCAGTCTAACCACAATCAAATCTATCGTTTCCAGATTTCCATCCGGTTCCGGATAAGTCTCGAGCTTATGTTGCAGACTTAGGGCCGCATTCATAAAAAATATTTTAGGTTTATTGAAGGCTTATTTGACAAATTTCTCTACAACATCTGTCAAATAAGCCCTTAATAAACCTAAAATATTTTTTATTAATACGGCCCTTAACCTAAAATTTGGCCAGTCTGTTCTGGCCTTATTCTTAAAAGTCACCGGTTCCGGTGGCGGATGAGTTAAGGTCATAAAAATATAGAGATGGTCCGAATAAGAGTGCATATTAGATACGTGCCAATCGCAAATTTCATCAATCAAATTTTCTGAACATATAGTCACATCAATTACCTCTTCCCTGATTCTGTTAATAAATGTAGGTTTTTTACCTGAGTTAAGGATAAATAAGTTATTAGCATTTAGTAATTCCCATAGGGCGTCTTCTCTCTGTTACAGTTCGTGCTGCCCCAAGAGAGGTGATGCGAGTTTTCATCACAGCCTATTGAAATATTCCTACCTGTTCTCCTTGCCGATGTTATTATACTTCCTAAATCCGACGTTGGTGGTAGTGTCGGAGCATCAGAAGGTTGGTACACGCATTAAATTGCGTGAACCTTACCTTACCTTTAGTTATTTTTTGCATCAAAGCTTGTGTAGCCGTTCTGCTCCGATGGAGATTGATCTGCAATAACAGTATCATTGTTGTTCGGCTAAAAAAGATTCTTCTTGGGATTGAGTGATCTCCAACTTTTAACGAAAAATGAAACCTTGGTTAGGGATGGGATATCGGCCTTTTTCACCATGGGAAGTTTGCCACCCTCCCACGGGGCTGGTATGTCTCCCATATCTATCATAATATGTGCACAGGTGTCTGATTCTAATTGTAGAAACAGTACTTCCCTGGCGAACCTACAGCTTTCTGTATGGATTTGTGGGGCAGTATCATCTGCTTCCAGGACAAACTGCACAATCTTCTAATTTATGGCATTCTCTAATTCTTTCTGATAGTGGAGTTTTCTTTCTGGCTGTTCCATCATCACCTGTGTTTTTGGCTACCGCTTTCGCCTGTTCGGAGGTTGAAGCTATTGGTTCATTCCCTTCTCCTTTCAGATTGGCCGGAGGGTGTTCTTTCGGGAGTTGGGAAATGTTAACCGTTTTACTTCCATGCTGGTAACTTTTTTTCTTTTTAGTATTGCCAACGGTGTTTTGTTCCCCTGGAGATCTAACTCTCTTACCCTTTTCGTTATAAATGGGTGTAAATAAGTCTTTCTCTTGAGGGACATCCCGCTGACCTTTTTTATTTACTCTCTGTTTCTTTTTGGCAGTCTTCCTTTGCTGCGCTCCGGAGAGAGTTCTCATTTTATCTGTGGTGAGTTTGGCAATGCTTGCACTTACTTCCATAACCATTTTGTCTACCTCATAGGTATCCTTTACGCATAACACCGTAGTGTCAGCATCTTCTATATTTGAGTCAGATGTGTCGGAGTCCTCGCCTGTCTTGTGTGGCTGGGGATGCTTAAATCTCACCCTTGGATCCGATCCCTTGATGTCTATTCTTCTTGATGCTTTATTAATAACGGAAGCCAAGTTGCCCACCTCCGAAATTGTTTCCTTACAGTTATTGATGACGACGACTCTGGGCCTGCTTGCTCACCACCATTAGCCGCCGTTACTGAGTTTATTAGGCTCTGCACCGTTGCTTTTAATTATTCTTTATTTTCAACTTTGACGTTTCTCTTTTACATCTTTCGTTCTCTTGTATTCTTGTCATGTTATGTATGACCGGTGTTGCCAGACTGATATTTTATGGAATTTGCCAAAAAAAAAAATGAAATATCCAATGAATGCTCATTCATTAGAAATAACATAAGCCGCGTAACTCTTGCTCTAACCTCCATGGTTTTACCTACTCCTTTCGTCTTCTTTTATTCGGTAAACTATTTGCATTTTTATAGCATATTAAAAATTATTTATATATTTTCAGCTTCAACAGCCAGTTCAGTTAGATCAACAATTTTGTTAGAAATACTTGAACGTTTTTATAGTTTCAATGTAAATTCTCATACATATTAGTTATTTTTTATATGTTGAATATTTTTTCTATGTTTGTCAGCTTATGTAAAATTATCAAGACGAAAAGATATTAATATTTATAATAAATAAAATAATATCTTTATGTTTATTTTCAAATTTCTTCAATAATTTCTTCTTTAGAAAGATCAACCATTATGTTTCTTGAAATTTATTTAATTTTGCTTTTTTAAATACTTGTATTGCCACTGCTACTCTTGACCAATCATAAATTTTATAAGAATTGGTTTATTTAACGTCAAAAAGTCGCATTGTTTCTGCAACAAAATCCCTTCATGTAAACGCAAAAAATTCCTTTCAATGGTGTATTTTTCCTATTAAAATTGGTTCCATAATGTGAGCGTAAGCCACGTAACAAGAAATTGCATATTAACATTAGAATTCTGTGATTAAAAGGAATTACTGCTTAAGTCGTGACCATATTAGCTTTTTCGAACTAAATTTAGCTTTTTATTTTGATTTTATTTGATATATTTAATGTAGCTTTTTGAAAAAGAGCATTTGGCTTTTTCTAGCCTTTTCTCTATTTGCAATCGAATGATTTAAATATATATACATTATAAAATAAGAAGGTTCAATAAAATAAAGTCATTTTGGTAGGATATATCGGTGATGAATCTTCTATCTTATATCAACGCTTCTGGGTTTAGAAATTTTAAATTCATTAATACAGAAAATGCCTATTAAAGTAACAAATGTAACATTTTGTCCTTTTCTTATATTTCATAACATAAAAATAAAAAACAAGTAAGAGCGCTATATTCGGCCGTGCCGAATCTTATATACCCCTCACAACGTGTAGTCATGCAATAACAGTAGTATGTATGTTAAAAAAAAAATAAAAAAAAAATTTTAAAAAATTTAAAAAAAAATTTAAAAAAAAATTAAAAAAAAAATTTAAAAAAAAAATTAAAATATAAATAATAAATATAAAACAAAAAAAAAATATATAAAAAAATATAAAAAAAAAATAATAATAATAAAAATATAAATAATATATAAAATAAAAAAAAATAAAAAAAAAATTTAAAAAAAATATATAAAAAAAATTTTTTTGGCTCAGCTGGGATTCGATGCCACGTTTACTCTAACCAGTATACACGTTTGTATGTATGTATGTTGTTGTTGTAATGTTTTTGTGAAAAAAAAAACGAGGTGGTCGTGGTTTTTTGTTCATATCTCAGTTGTTTATGTACCGATGTTTCTGATGTTTCTGATATTTTAATACCTCACCCGGGTCCCGGAGATATCGGGGGGCTTCAAAAAGTTGATTTCAACATACACACGGACAGACGGACAGACTGAAGTACTGACAGAGCTTAATCGACTCCCCTATTCATAAGCTTTCAGAAAATATATACTTTATGGGGTCGGAAATGAAAATTGTAGAAATTTCACACGGAATGACAAACCTATATATACCCTTTTTCACTGTGTGAAGGGTATAAAAAGTGCAATAAAAATGACAAAATTTATGTTTTTACCCGCTCATAACATATTGAGTCTCAAACCGGATCAATAGTAATTTAAGAATTTTACCTTTAAAAACGTAGAAAATACAAAGTACCACAAAATAAGAAAAAAGTAAATTTTTTGTCCCACTTTCAATCAATATTTACTTACTAAAAATTCTAGCTTCATAAACGTAAAAAATACAAAAAGAACCAAAAATACATTTTTGGTATACCAAATATTTTTAGTCTAACCTCAGATCAAAAGTTTCTAATTTCAAAATTATAGTAAATACAAAAAGTGCAATAAATAATACAAGAAAGATCTCCGATATCGCTTTCAGTCTTACTTCGAATAAATAGTCATTAATTTCCAAATTCCTGCTTCATAAGCGTAGAAAATACAAAAAGTATCAAAATAATCGGAGAGAGTACCTATTTTAATACCCAATATATTTTCTATCTTAACTTGGATAACTTATTTAAAAAAATCTAAATTCATAAAACTAAAATTAATAAAAAGTACCACAAAATGCGAAAAAGTACCTTTTTGATTGACCAACCATTTTTAAAATGATCAAAACTCAAAAATGTTAGTATATACATACATATGTATGTAGTTTGAATTTAATGCTATGAAGAAATTTTTGTTCAATAAATATAGTTTGATTTTGTTACTGAATTAAAATGTACGGCCATGTCATGGAAATCAAAATGATGTGAAAATGAAATCGACGAATATTTTCAATTGAATTTTAGTAAAAATGGACGCATCTTTTCCTGATTTCAAAAGTAGCTTAAGTATAGGAAAGTGGTCTTCAAAGTATGAAGTATACATATAAAAGGAAATAATTTTATGAACTTTGAATTCGGGAGAGTTTTCAAAATTTGATCGTTTTCAATTTCACGTGATTTTGATTTCCATGACATTGTTTTAATTTTTTTTGTTAAATTTTGACTAATTCCTAAAACAAAAGGTTTTTACATAGTATGTGTACATATATATGTTATTTATAATACGAATAATGAATTTATATAACTGAAAAGCAATACAAGAATTTAGCTTTAATTTTTGACTTTAATTTATATTTTTTAGCGCTATTTCAAACCTGGGACTCAATTCTCGTTCTGTGAAACTGTGAAATGAAAATTTTTTGCATAGCAAAGGGAATGGTAGCACCATATGATATTACACACAAAAACTTTTCATTTTGTAGTTTCATAGAACGAGTATTGATACCCAGGGTTTCATTTCACAGTTTCACAGACAGAGAAACCATTCGATCAGCTCAAAGCCGGCTAAGAGCCGCCGCCGACTTTTTTTGAGTGTTCAAGCCGCCGCTGACTTGTTTCGGCTTAAATCGGCTCAAATATGTAGCCGGCTAACATATCTTACATTCATTTTAACAGATATTTTTTAGATTTAAATTTCTTTTTTTTAACATTTTAGGATGATAAAGAAATATTTTTCCATTTTATGTTTATTAACACAATTAAATATTTTTATGATTATTAAAAGGATTTAGACAGTTTTTGGTATAACCTTATTCTTGCTAAAAATGAACCAAAGATATATAAAAAGTTTTTTCAGATAAGAAATTAATTTAGAAAGTGTTTCCTCGGAATCAGAATCTGAAGATTCAAATTATTCAATATTACTTAATAAAGATATTGCTTATTATATTGAATTATTAACTAAAAAAAAATTTAAAAAATGTCCAAAGTGGTAGTTTCTGAAAATACTATTTCGGAATGTTGGAAATATTATGGCGATTTGTATATGATATTAAAACTAAATTATTTTTAAGATTATATTTCGATAGGTCATTCCAAACCTAGCAAACATTGCTGACGTTTGTTTTAGAATTCCAGTAACGTCAGCATCATCTAAACAGGCGTTCTCCGCCTCAAGCTTATGCATTAATGCAATTGTTTGTTTATGACAACAAAAATATTATCAACCTTTTTTATAAGAAAAAATTTTGTTTTATGATAAATAACTTTAAATATTTTTAAAAATATATACATATATTTAAAGCCGGCGGCTTGTAGCCGGCTTTATTTTATTTTAAAATCTGGTTACACTAGACATAATATAAAAGCCTTTTGATTTTTTCAGCGTTATTGCTATTCAAAATAATAGATTGTTCACTCATCTGCGGTGCATCTATGTTGCATTTATACCAAGGTATATTTATAGCAGGTAGTTTTGGAAAGCCAGCTGATTATTATTTTATTTGCTTATTTTGTGATACGAACTGTCAAATGTTGTTTATGTTTTTTTCAACACCTGTTAAATTTCTAGCTTAAAATTAAACAAGTTTTTTTAATCAAAATAAAAAGTGATACATTTAAAAAGAAAATCAAAGTGATTGATAATAAATAACAATTTTTGATAGACTTGAATATATAATTAGAAAAAAGTCTAATTTAAAGAAAAAAAAAGGGAATTTGACTTTTTTCTCTGTTCCACAAGGTGTTTTTATGTTTGATGTTCATATAAATGTTAAATACAAAACATATTTTCTTACAAAATTAACACACATTACAAATTTTTCTTACGAACTCTAAAAGATAGTTTATTAAATGATAACAAACAAAATGAATCTATTTTCGTTTAATGGCGTTTTTTCCTGTGTGTTTTTCATTTGTCTTTTATCAACCCCTTTGCTGTTTGGCACATGGTACAATTATAGCAGGTAGTCTCGGAAAGCCAGCTGATTATTTTTTTATTTGCTTATTTTGTGATACGAACTGTGAAATGTTGTTTATGTTTTATTCAACACGTGTTAAATTTCTAGCTTAGAAGTAAACAAGTTTTTTTAATCAAAGTAAAAAGTGATAAATTTCAAAAGAAAATCAAAGTGATATATAATAAATAACAATTTTGGATAGACTTAAATATATAATTAAAAAAAAGACTAATTTAAAGAAAAAATGAGAAAGTGTAGTGTATGCCAAAAAAACAAAAAAATGGAAATGGAACTTTTTTCTCTGTTCCACAAGGTGTTTTTTTGTTTGATGTACATTAAATATTAAATACAAAAAAAATTTTGTTACAAAATTAACACACATCACAAATTTTTCTTACAAACTTTAAAAGTAAGTTTATTAAATGATAAACAAAATTAATCTATTTTCGTTTAATGGCGTTTTTTCTTGTTTGTTTTTCATTTGTCTTTTATCAACCCCTTTGCTGTTTGACAGTTCTTATGACATTACAATAATAAAAAGGCCTGTTGTTTGTTTTATTGTTCAATTGTTGTAATCTCGCGGTTACCTGCTATAAATGTACCTTGGTTTGGCAGTTCTTATCAAATAACAACAATAAAAAGGCCTGTTGTTTGTTTTATTGTACAATTGTAAAATCCTACCTACTAAAAATGTACCTTGTTTTATGCGTGTACTTTCAGCTGGCTCACAACCGTATTTAAGCCGCCGCCGACAACTTCTTTGCTAGCCGTCGTCGCTTACAAAAATGCTCGGCGCAGGTCTCTGTCCGGAGAGTATTCTTTTCTTATACCGAAAAAACAGTAAGAAATTTGTTTAAAACTCATAAGGACTGTTAAAATATTATATTAACTAAAATAATAAAATTTGTTTGATATTTGAAATATTTCTCTTCTCGTATCACTTTAAAATTTTAGTTAAACCTCTGTATATTCATTAGCGTGTTAAAAATGGCAACCAGTGATAAAACCGTGGATGATTCTCTTTATCCAATTGCTGTGCTTATAGATGAGCTAAAAAATGAGGATGTTCAAGTAAGTTTTATATATTGAATACTTTTTTTATGCTACAATTATTCAATTCACAACCTGTCGTATGTTGTAAGAAATTCACTTCTACATATTAAAGAAAAATGGCGATAGTACTTTAACTGCTGCGATGTATTTGTACGACATTTTATAAACATAAGTAAAATTGTTTTAAATTTTGTACAATAAATTAATGTATAAATAATCAAATATAATCATACATCAATATGTATGTACCTATGTCCCAGAGGAAAATAGTGCACCCATAACCCATATGCTTATCATTTGCATGGTATTTTCTTGCAGATGTGCTGAATCTAGATCCTATTTAATCGTTATAGTATTTTAGGTGTAATAATATTTTAAGTTGCTTCTAAGACAACCAAGAAAAAATGCATGTTGATACAATTTGTTTTTTAAAAGAGTGCTCTATGTATATGGAATAAAAAACCATAATTAGGTATAACATTTAAGACTCACGTTTAAAAGATGTTTGGTCGTCTATATATTTAAAATACCCTTCACCTGTGTTTCAGAAGGGTATATATACCTTTGTCATTCCGTTCGTAATTTCTACAATTTTCATTTCCGACCCCATAAAGTGTACATTTTCTGAAAGCTTATAAAAAGAGGAACTATGAAAGCAACCATATGTTCCTCAGATCTGTGTATGGTATCAATATTTTGGAAATATTCGGGAATGAATCGCTGTTGAAATTCAGCGAAATCGCCCCATAACTTTCTGAGATATTAGCAAATAAACACCACTAAACACCAATAAACCACTAAAATTAAAATTTTCAGTCATAGAATAATTTATAGGTACCTTTGCTTCTATTTGTATATATAATATGCCTCTAAAGATATGCGTTAATTTTTTTTTAAATACATATATGTATACCAAAAATTTGCAAACGAAAATCAATTGTTTTCAGCTTCTAGATAACCGATAGAATCAATATTAGTATTAGCTGAAAGCACTTGACTAGCGCAATATAAGCACTATAAAAAAATTAAAATTCATGTTGGCCGCCACTTCAAAATTGACAATAAATTTATATAGGGCTTGACCAGTAGAATACAGTAAATTTTTAAAAAATGTAAAATCCAAGATGGCGTCTAAAACAAAATGGCGATTAAAATTTTTAATCCCATTAATATGGCTATCAAATAAAAGGGCTTGACTAGTAGAATACAGTTGATTACGTAAAAACTCAAAATCAAGGATGGAATCGGAAATAATAAGGAAAGAGGCGTATAAAATGAAATATAGGTTAAGCTACGATGTGGAATTGTACCTATGTACATGATGGTGAAGGGTATTATTATATTATTATTTTGATTTTGAATTTAGTTCCAAATTGAAGGATGCTTTTTGATAAATTGATTTGGAATACAATATTTTTTTTAAGAACTTGAAATGCGATTAGGTTCATGTAGTAAGTTTGTACATTAAAAGTTTTTTTTTTAACATTTTTTTTTCTTTAAACTTATTTTTTTTTGTTTACATAGAAAATTTTTAGCTGCACCTAACGTCAGATACATGGTACAAGAAAACCAGGTTTACTCGTCCGTGCAATACAAAAACAACAGCCAATTTTTTAAAAATTATAAATTAATATTTATTTTAACTTTTTATTTTTAAATTTATTTTAAATAATTTTTAATTCTGACTTAATCCGATTTTTGTCGTGCTTAATCGGTACACATTCAAAAAAATTTAACGAAGTTAATTTTTTTGTTTCTCTCTAAAAATGTCCAAAACTACCAATATCTTTTTAAGTTGATAACAATTATATATTTTTATACCCGCCACCAAAAAAATGGTGGGGGTATATTCATTTTGTCATTCCGTTTGTAACACATCGAAATATCCATTTTAGACCCCATAAAGTATATATATTCTGAATCAGAAAAGCTATGGGGCTCAAATTTTGCCAGAATCTTTCTTATAGACAAGGTTTGGTATACATAAATGACTGTATTGAAATATCTAAGTTGTATTTATTAGCAGAAACTTTATTGACACGCCTACTTTAACGCCCACTTTCACTAAAAAACTAAATTTACGAAAACATTTTACATACTATCATATCGAAGTTATTAAGGGTGGTTAAATTTTTAGGGCCGATGTTGTTTTTAAATAAAACACAAATTATTTAAGAAATTATTATTATTACTTTTTATAATGATAATATTTGTATGGTTCAATTATGTATGGAACAAAATATCGGCCAAATGGCCCCCCTCCATCCTTGGCGCTACTCGTCTATCGGATGGTCAAAATTTTCAATGACAATGTTGATGCTCAATTGTTGGGCATTATGATGAGTCGAGGTTGACTGCTCTTTGCCACACTATCGCAAAAAACAGCAATGGTTCCCATTCAACGAACTAAGAAGGCATTCACAGATTTTCTAACATTTTATACATACCTGTTTTGCAGAAATTTAAATATTTTTTACAATTCTCCCGATTGTGGACGAATTTAAACGATTATGTTGATCAAAAGAATTACGAAGACCACAAAATGCATTTTGATTTGAACGCCCATTTTCATAAAAAAACCTGAATAACTTTAAAGCTTTGCTCATTTGCGTATCTTTCCACGGATCAAATTGAGCAAGTTTGAGATTGAGAAATGTCAAATGAAATGCAGAAAACAAATTTAAGGTCTAGGTGTAGTTCACCTTCAACATGGGCCCTTAAAATTTAAGCACCCACTACAAGGAAAGTGATACATATTTTATTATAAAGAGATTATTCCATAGCGATTAACAAAATAATAAATATTGTGCTTTAAATGTACATAAAATTGGTGGTGGGTATAAAAGATTCGGCACAGCCGAATATAGTGTTCTTACTTGTTTTGAGTAAAACAAGTTTATAAGGAATATAAAAAAATTGTTGAAATATAGGCATCAATATGTAACTTCCTAGGTATTTTCTCAAAAATTACAAACAAAAATCGAATTTTTTAGCTAAGATAGATTTATTATTTATTTAAAATTCGAATTCGTATGGGGTACGAAATTAAATATGGGCCATAAATAGTAATTACAAATGTATCCCCTTGACCATAACATTGGTATCAAATGAAATGAAAGGTTGGCAGATAACATATCATCAATGTGGGTATAAAATATATTAAAGGGCTTGACTAGTAACCATGAACCTTTTTAGAAATTAAAAAACACATATCGCACTTGATTAACAAGAGGATATTTTCTCAAAATTATAAAATTTTAAGTAGAGGCTAAAACCTGTTTTTCGAAAGTAAATTTAAAAATCTAAATATAAAATGGTACACAAATTACATTAAAAAATATATATTTATAAATAAAGGAAACGTATAAATATATTTGTATGTATATACATATATACGTTTTTAAATAAATGAATAAAAAAATAAATTCCCACTTTTGACGAAAATTAACCATTGCTGGCAATATTGTTCTAGTATATCGACGTTTATCAGTCTTTTTAGTCGGCGCACAAGTGGCCGACAGAAATCGGCGCATTATAAAGCACAAAAAAAAATTGCAAATTTATTATTTATTATTTTTTATTAATAGTAGTATTTTATTTTACATTACATAATATTTTCCAAGCTCGAAATTGCATTAACATTTTTTATAAAATCAACAACTTTTCTTCTAAAAATATTATTGTTTCACTTTTTATATTGTACGGCATCATGTTGTATGTCCTCAATCCCTTATAAAATAGTGATCGTTGAGTATCGCTAGTATTCGATCGATTCAGTCTAAAGTTTTGATTATTTCGTAGACTATACGGCTGAACATATCTTACATATCTTAGTTGCTCAATCAGGTATTCTGGTGCTTCTGCCATATTAATTTTTTTTATAAAAATTATTGTGTTAAATTCTAGCCTTTGGCTTATATTCATCCATTTTAGCGCCCTAACATGCCCCATATTGATGCAAAACGATTTAATTTTAGTATCTTATCTTATCTTATTAAAATACTTTAATAAGAAAAAAATGTTGGTTGGGTTTTTGAGGAAGTTTTTTATAGTTTTTCGTTTTATTTTTGAATTCTTATTTAGTTAATAAGAATTTTGAAATAAAACTTATAACATTTTAAAACTTTTTCAAGAATTTGGGTAAAAGGTCTACTGATGATCTGGCATAAGCACCAGTGAAATGCATATAGACCAGCTTAAACCCAACAACCAAATAAAATATTGAAAAATTAGTTGGAAGCATATCCCGAATAATTAAGTAAATTATTTAAAAATGAAAAATTTTATTTTTCGGTTGCCATTTATACACATTTAGTGTTAACCAACGGTTAGCCAATTGTGAAATGGATAAGAAAAATAAAATACTTTAATAAGAAAAAAATGTTGGTTGGGTTTTTGAGGAAGTTTTTTATAGTTTTTCGTTTTATTTTTGAATTCTTATTTAGTTAATAAGAATTTTGAAAGAAAACTTATAACATTTTAAAACTTTTTCAAGAATTTGGGTAAAAGGACTACTGATGATCTGGCATAAGCACCAGTGAAATGCATATAGACCAGCTTAAACCCAACAACCAAATAAAATATTGAAAAATTAGTTGGGAGCATATCCCGAATAATTAAGTAAATTATTTAAAAATTAAAAATTTTATTTTTCGGTTGCCATTTATACACATTTAGTGTTAACCAACGGTTAGCCAAATGTGAAATGGATAAGAAAAATAAAATACTTTAATAAGAAAAAAATGTTGGTTGGGTTTTTGAGGAAGTTTTTTATAGTTTTTCGTTTTATTTTTGAATTCTTATTTAGTTAATAAGAATTTTGAAATAAAACTTATAACATTTTAAAACTTTTTCAAGAATTTGGGTAAAAGGTCTACTGATGATCTGGCATAAGCACCAGTGAAATGCATATAGACCAGCTTAAACCCAACAACCAAATAAAATATTGAAAAATTAGTTGGGAGCATATCCCGAATAATTAAGTAAATTATTTAAAAATGAAAAATTTTATTTTTCGGTTGCCATTTTTACACATTTAGTGTTAACCAACGGTTAGCCAAATGTGAAATGGATAAGAAAAATAAAATACTTTAATAAGAAAAAAATGTTGGTTGGGTTTTTGAGGAAGTTTTTTATAGTTTTTCGTTTTATTTTTGAATTCTTATTTAGTTAATAAGAATTTTGAAATAAAACTTATAACATTTTAAAACTTTTTCAAGAATTTGGGTAAAAGGTCTACTGATGATCTGGCATAAGCACCAGTGAAATGCATATAGACCAGCTTAAACCCAACAGCCAAATAAAATATTGAAAAATTAGTTGGGAGCATATCCCGAATAATTAAGTAAATTATATAATTAATTTAATTTGAAATATTATTTTATTATTGTAAAAGGTGCATGAGAGAGTATTCACATTATATTTTTCATTCAGGAAGAGTGTTGAGAAAGGAACGAAAATATACTATGTGTTACCTTGTATTTCTCCTGCACTTAATTTTGCATACGTGTAATTGTATTCCCTATTTCTACAACTATGCGAAGTAGATGCATTATTTCATGGTACAATCATCAGGTAGCCTCAGTTCTGCAACAACAAAATCCTAAATGTATTTTGTTGCTGGAAAACGACGACTTAAATGTCAAAAAGCAAATGTGTGTGCGTGTTTTTTTGGCGGTAGAATATATACGTACACAATATATACACATACATAAACAAAATTTGACATCTAAGTTAAACTTTAAGGTAGAGAAAAAAATAATCAGGTGTTTTTGTGAGGCTATCTGATAATTGTACCATGCATTATTTTTTTAACTAAGAGCTTGTTTACACGAAGGAACATGTCCCTGCGACTCTGCTTGCGTTGGCTTGTATTTTCTTTTGGTGTCCCTTCTAAAATCTTCTTCCGTTTACATGAAGGGATTTTGTTGCAGGGACAAAGCGACTTTTTGACGTTAAATTAACTAATTATTTTTATCCCTTCATTCGTAAGAAGGGCTGCCATACATATCCAATTTATGATTGGTCAACAATAGCAGTGGCAATACAAGTATTTATATAAGCAAAATTAAATAAATTTCAAAAAACATAATGGCTGATCTTTCTAAAGAAGAAATTATTGAAGAAATTTAAAAATAAACATAGAGATATTATTTTATTTATTTTAAATATTAATATCTTTTCGCCTTGATAATTTTACACAAACTGAAAAACATAGAAAAAATATTGAACATATAAAAAATAACTACTATGAATAAGAATTTACATTGAAACTATAAAAACGTTCAAGTATTTCTCACAAAATTGTTGACCTAACTGTTGAAGGGTTAGATATAGATGATGCTGAAAATATATAAATAATTTTTAATTTGCTAGAATGCTATAAAAATGAAAATAGTTTACCGAATAAAAGAAGACGAAAGGAGTAGGTAAAACCATGGAACTTAGAGCAAGAGTTACGCGGTTTATGTTATTTCTAATGAATGAGTTTTCATTGGATAATTCATATTTTTTTTTTGCAAATTCCATAAAATATCAGTCTGGCAACACCGGTCATACATAACATGACAAGAATACAAGAGAACGAAAGATGTAAAAGAGAAATGTCAAATTTGTCCTCTCGAATTCACAAAACGTGCGACAATTGCTACCCCGTACTCAACGCCGCATCCCTCACCAACAAACTCGTGTCGCAGGGACATGTCCCTTCATGTAAACACGCTCTAACGAATTTCATTGTAACAAACTACGCAGTCTAATAAATGAATTTAACACAACACCAATTAATTTTTTTTACTTATTTCACTTGATACGTAGCGAAGCACGTACCGGGCGGCTAGTTTTATGTAAAGCGCAGAATTAAATAATGGATGTTCACATGATTTAAAAAAAATTTTTTTAATAAAACAAATTGAGTTGAGAAATTATGTTTTTGAATTAATGTTAAATATTAAGTCAAAAATAATTCTTTATTTTAATTTTTATATTCTTTTTTGATTTTTTTAGCTTCGGTTGAATTCCATAAAAAAACTTTCTACTATCGCCCTGGCACTTGGTGAAGAACGTACACGTTCCGAATTGATTCCATTTTTAACTGAGACGATTTATGATGAGGATGAGGTTTTGCTGGCTCTAGCTGACCAATTGGGCAATTTTACCAGTAAATTACATTGTTACATTTCATTTAAATTTTGTTTAATATTTTTTTAATAAACTATTATTAGGCTTAGTTGGTGGTCCTGAATATGCAATGTATTTAATACCACCACTTGAGAGTTTGGCGACAGTTGAAGAAACTGTTGTGCGCGACAAAGCTGTTGAATCATTACGTACCGTGGCTGCTGAACATAGTGCTCAAGATCTAGAAATTCATGTTGTACCAACTCTTCAACGCTTAGTTTCTGGTGACTGGTTTACTTCTCGTACTTCTGCATGTGGTTTGTTTTCAGTGTGCTACTCTAGGGTTTCGCAAGCAGTTAAAGCTGAATTACGTACAAACTTTCGAAAATTGTGTCAAGATGATACACCAATGGTGCGAAGAGCTGCTGCTAGCAAACTTGGAGAGTTTGCAAAGGTTGTAGAGGTGGAATATCTTAAGTCTGATCTTATACCAAATTTTGTACAATTGGCTCAAGATGATCAGGTAACCTGTGTGTATATGCATTTCCATTTTTTTTTGCTTATTATATGTTTTATCTCTTTTAATATAAGGATTCGGTTCGTCTTCTAGCAGTGGAAGCATGCGTTAGTATTGCACAGTTATTGCCCCAAGAAGATGTTGAACATGTTAGTAATATATCTTTCTATTTAAAATAATATTTAATAATTATTTTAATTTCTTCAACCTTTTTTTAATAATTTGTAATAGCTTTTTTAAGCTTTAGGCCTTTCAATAATTTTTTTTTTATATTTTTTTATCGATATTTTGCTACCTCTTTTTGTAGCATAATCAGGATACGAGTAATTATTATTTTTTTAGTTTAGTATCTTAATGTTTTTTTTTCATTTATAGTTTGATTAACAAATTTAAAATAACAAACATTTTGTCATATATAATATAACAAAAATTTTTAATTTGTATACAAATATTAACAAACATGTATTATAACAATAATAGTTTAATATTTTTTACATAGTATTATAACATTATGTGTAGTAATAGAAAAATTGTATAGCAAAGAATTCTATAATTTATAAAAGTAAAGGGTGATTTTTTATCTATTATCTTTTTGGCAACACTGGTTTAAACAGCTGACGCACGTTTCGTGTTTTGTTTCACTGTCAAACATCTTCAGTTTGGTCTATAATTTAACCATGAATCGTCTTACAAACGAACAACGCTTGCAAATTATTGAATTTTATTATCAAAATGCGTGCTCTGTTAAGAAAGTTCATCGCGCGCTTTTTGTGTTCAGCGACGAAGCTCATTTTTGTCTCAATGGGTACTAAGGCGATCCACTCGGTTTTACAACCGATGGAAAACCCGGTTTTTTCCTCTTTCAGCTGGCGGTTTTTTCTAAATGTTGATTTTTCGAATATCGAATAAATCGGTTTTCTTATCCGAAAAAGCCGTTTTTTTTTAATTTTTTTAAGTATATTTATATATATTCTTGTAACCAATCGTACCATAGTATATTTACTACGCGAAAAGTTTCCAAAAATCAGAAAATAAAAACTATTAAATATTCCATAATATTGTAAGAAATTTATTTGTTGTTTAAAAAAACAAAAAATAATAAAAATAATTGATCTTTAATATTATTTTTTTATACGATATAAACCTTACGTTGAAAGTTAAAGGTAATTGAAGCATAAACTTAGCTGATCGATCACTTTTAGGTAAAAAGTGTAGTTACAATAAAGAAAAACCAATAATCTTTACTTCCAGATCCTAATTTTAAATAATGGCATTGAGTGTCTGTCAACTTAAATTTCAATTAAACCATCGAACAAACTAGTTTATGCCTATATTTGTATGACTGTCAGGGGTATAAGAAAGATTTAAAAAATGTACAGAAGGAGAAAAAAATTTATTACAGCCTTATAAAAAGTATTATTTATTTATGTATTAATTAGTTGTATTTATTTATTTTACTTTCAAAGAGTACCTTTTGTCCTTAAATTCACTAATTAAAACAAAATTAGTCAACTGCATTCATGTCAGTTATTGCGTAATTGTGCAGCCAAACGTATATAAATTGTAAAAATTTCATATTTATATATAAATTTAATTTTAATCTTTTTTTACAATATTTTTTTTAGATTTTTCTTTAAATATTATATTTTATATATTCGAACCGGTTAACCGGTTTTTTCTCAATTTTCAAAATAGCAACCGTTTTTTTTTTTAATTTTAAATTTCAAACTATTTGAAAACCGGTTTCGTAAAAAAGTCGAATAATCGATCACCCTAATGGGTACGTTAATAAGCAGAATTGGAGTGAAGATCAGCCAGAAGCATTGCAAGAGCTACCAATGCATCCAGAAAAAGTCACAGTTTGGTGCGGCTTATGGGCTGGTGGCATCATTGGACCGTACTTCTTCAAAGATGATGCGAATCGTAACGTAACTGTGAATGGTGAGCGCTACCGTGAGATGATATCCAACTTTTTTTGCCCAAAATACAAGAGCTTGACTTGCATGACCTGTAGTTTCAACAAGACGGTGCCACATGCCACACAGCACGCTTAACAATGGACTTATTGAGAGGCGAGTTCAGTGAACATTTTATTTCACGTTCGGGACCGGTCAATTGGCCGCCTAGATCGTGCGATTTAACGCTTTAGACTATTTTTTGTGGGGCTATGTTACAGCTCATATCTATACACACATGCCCGCTTCAATTGACGCATTGAAAGACAACATTGAAGCATTTATTGATGAGATACCGGCCGAAATGTTGGAAAGAGTATGCCAAAATTGGACTAAGCGGATGGACCATTTAAGGCGTAGTCACAGTCAACATTTGCATGAAATAATCTTCAACATTAAATTATATGGACCGTACTATCGATTCAAATAGTTTACATGCATTTTTCTGAATTTTATATGTTTCTTTTTTAACTTCTCTATAGCTCTTAAAAAATCACTCTTTATTAACAAGAATTATATAAATTATTATGTATACAGTAACATTAAAATATGTTGGTTTTATAACAGTATATTAGAAATTATATAAAATAATTAACAGAAAAATGTTATGTTGAAATACGTATGAATCAATTATTATATATATTGATAAAAATGTTGTTGTAATAAACAAATGTATTAATATTACTAAAATGCTAATAAAATAAAGAATAAATTTAGATATATAATGTATTATCTTCATTATTTAAAATGAATTTACTAAAAATTATACTAGTCGTTTAAAAACTTAATAAGGAAATTATATAAACAAATAAATAGATATACAAAGTGTTATTTCTTATGTATTAAATATCTGTAACTCGGAGCAACATTATCTGTATCTGCTTTATAATTAATTCTTTTTGTTGTTGGTACATTAATTATCTGCAACATTTCTAAAAACATCAATGTTTATAATTATTTTTTATATTTAAAACTAATACATTTTCAGAGTTTGGAAAATTATCTGAGTTGGAACAATTAGAAGATAATGCTGTCTTTTGTTAGGAAATGTTTGTATACTTTCTTTTCCTAAGTTTACTTTTCGTCGTTCTTAATAAACCTTATCACATCCTTCCCCATTTTTAAAAGAAAAACAAATTTTTTTTTTTATTATTGAAAGACCTAAAGTGTAACATATATTATTAAATATATAAAATTAATGGATATATATAAATATAATTGTAGTTAGTTTTACCTACATTGCGACAATGCGCAAGTGATTCATCTTGGCGTGTTCGTTACATGGTTGCCGAAAAATTTGTGGAGTTGCAGAAAGCAGTTGGACCTGAAATAACACGCGTTGATTTAGTTCCAGCTTTTCAAGTATGAAAAACTTATATAAAGAATTTTACTATATTTTGTTATTAAATTTTATATTAATTTTTAGTATTTGCTCAAGGATGCTGAGGCAGAAGTTCGTGCGGCTGTTGCCACTAAAGTTAAAGAGTTTTGTGCAAATTTAGATAAGGCAAATCAAGTGCATATTATAATGACTTCAATTTTACCATATGTTCGGGATTTAGTATCTGATCCTAACCCACATGTCAAGTCTGCATTGGCTTCAGTGATAATGGGTTTAAGCCCAATGCTAGGATCATACAACACTGTAGAACATTTATTGCCTCTATTTCTTATTCAATTAAAAGATGAATGTCCAGAAGTGCGTTTAAATATTATTTCTAATCTTGATTGCGTTAATGATGTAATTGGAATCCAGCAATTGTCACAAGTAACACTATTTGTTTTGTTAAGTTTATTAAGTTATATTAAATTTATTTTTTTTAGTCTCTACTACCGGCTATAGTTGAGCTTGCTGAAGATTCGAAATGGCGAGTGCGTCTGGCAATTATTGAGTATATGCCTGCTCTTGCTGGGCAATTAGGCCAGGAATTTTTTGATCAAAAACTACGCGGATTGTGTATGGGATGGCTAAATGATCACGTTTACGCTATTCGTGAAGCTGCAACATTGAATATGAAAAAATTAGTTGAACAATTTGGAGCACAATGGGCAGAGCAAGCAATTATTCCCATGATCCTTGTTATGTCGCGGAATAAAAATTACTTGCACAGTAAGTTGTTAATTCGTTTTTATAAATACATCTCTTTTGGAAAATGTTGCAGTATTATAAAAAAAAAACATTCAATTAATTAATTTTTTTGTAGGTTAGGTTAGGTTGAAATGGAGGGGCATTAAAAGCCCAAACCCATGACAGGTATACACTTATGCCCAGTTGGCATGTTGTGCGCTCCATATGGAAAACGGAATTCCCAAACAAAAATCATAAACATAATTCCCTATAAATAACGGACTAGTCCAAGAACCCAGTCCCCTCAATGCAATTCCTTATGGAACCCAATTCGAGTTCCCCAGGTCATCCAAGTTCGGCATAGTATCCACTGTAAAGTTTTCGCGCCTAATATGCCCAAACGCAGGACAATGACAGAGGTAGTGTACCAAAGTCTCATCCTTTTCCTCGCATGCTTTACATGTTGTCTCCTCAGATAATCTCATGCGAGCTAGATGAGTTCTCAACTCGCCCAACGTTTAAGTTCATCCTTAAATCGTTTAAAGGGTTTAGCATTCTCCAAAGTTATAGTACTCAGAAGATCTCCCATTTTGGATAATTTGTCGGCTTTCTCGTTACCGATCACCCCGTAGTGGCTTGGTATCCATATTATCTCCAGATGTTCACAATTTGCATGAGTTTAACTCTCTTGCATTGCAGGACGTTCCGGGATTCAACTTTATCCTTTCTCAATGTCTTAATAACTGATTGGCTATCCGTAAAGATACGAATCGGGGTCTCGCTATTCGTTTCCTTTATCCATTTAATTCCTTCCGTAATCGCCACGATCTCAGCCTCAAAAATAGTGTGATCGGCTTATGTCGTATAAGCCCATTCCAGTTTGGTCACCAATCTTTGAACCTTCTGTATAAATATGGATTTCATGGGCGTTTCCCATCCTGATTATTTCATCCCATTCTCCCTCTTCCGGTATTATGGTGATGCAGTTAGTATTCTCATGTAGGATTGGAGGGTAGATTTAGGTTGTTCCTTCTCTGATCACAGTCGTCTATCCTTTAGTCTTGTCTTTGAAGGGTCGAAAAGGCGTCCGTATAGGAATCCGAGAAGGACGGATTGGGTCTCTTTTTCGGGACTAGTGGAGGATAATCTTAGGGTTATGCGTGAATTAGAGTCGTCCCCGTCAGGTGTGGAGCGCTTTGTGAGCACCTTCACGGGGGTTTTGACTGATAGCTTTGAGCGATCTTGCCCCCTGAACTTTCCGGGCAAACGCATGCAGCCGAGATGGCGGACGGCGGAGCTAGGGGCTCGGCGAGCCACTGTCAGAAGGCTGTTCAATAGGGCGAAGTATACGCGTAGGGAAGTTGATTGGAATAACTATAGACTAGGTTATAATAGATATAAGGGAGACATCAGAAGGGCGAAAAGGGACTCGTGGATTAGGTTTAGCGAGTCAGTGGATTCTGTAAACGAATTATCCAGGTTTAGACGGATCTTATCTAAGGACCCTGCAGTCCCTGGATTTATTCAGAGACCGGATGATTCGTGGACAGAATCCAGCTCTGAAACCCTCGAACTGCTAATGGAGACTCACTTCCCGGGATGTGTTAACCCTGGGGCAGTGGGATTGTTGCGTGATGAACGTTTCCTGGGTCTACACTCAGGATCTGAGGTCAGGGAGGCGGTGTGGGATATGATAACCTTGGATAAGGTGACATGGGCGGTTAATACTTTTTTTACTATTTAGGACTTGTGTGTTGAATGGTTATGTTCCTAGGGGGTGGAGGGAGGTTAGGGTTATCTTTATACCCAAATCGGGTAGGACTGGTCAGTCGAAACCCAGGGACTTTAGACCAATTAGTCTTTCGTCTTTTCTTTTGAAGACCTTGGAAAGACTGATTGATCTACATTTAAGGGCTAGGTTTGATTCTGGCGTAATCAGCAGCGCTCAACATGCCTATCGTAGGGGTAGGTCTGTCGAGAGTGCGCTGCATGATGTGGTTGGCTGCATTGAGAAAGGGTTGCTGAACAGGGAATACACCCTGGCGGCATTCCTGGATATAGAGGGCGCCTTTAATAATTTGAGAATAGAGGCTATAGGACAGGCACTGGTTGATCTAGGGGTTCCGTCATTCTTGGTGGAATGGATAACCCTGATGCTAAGAGGCAGAGTTATTCATTCGGACTGGGGAAACGAACACCTAAGGAAACTGGTGACCAGAGGAACCCCACAAGGGGGGGTATTATCTCCCTTATTATGGCTTTTGGCTGTCAATGTTGTGTTAAGGCACTTTGACAGGATAGGACAGAAGGTCGTGGCCTATGCGGATGATGTAGTTTTATTGGTATCGGGCAAGTTTCTGCCGACAATTGGCGAAGTCATGCAAAGGGCGTTGGACGATCTGTCATCTTGGGCTACTGATAAGGGTTTGGGAGTCAATCCGGGAAAGACGGAGTTGGTTCTTTTTACTAGGAGATATAAGGTGGTGGGATTGAAACTACCGGTGCTAGGAGGTGTAGAGCTTAGACTATCTAATAGTGCTAAGTATTTGGGAGTTTTTCTGGACAGCAAGCTGTCCTGGGGGAGAAATACTCAGGAAAGGCTGAAAAGGGGTCTCAATGCCTACTATGCTTGCAGATCATCGATAGGTAGGAGTTGGGGACTTCGGCCGTCAGTGGTGGGATGGCTTTATACTTCGGTGGTCAGACCAATTCTTACATATGGATGCTGTGTTTGGTGGGAGGCATTGGGGCTTGCTACTCGTAGGAACCTTCTGTCTAAGGCTCAGAGGTGTGTTTCGATCGGCATGACAGGTGCCATGAGAAGTACTCCTCAGGCTGCCCTGGATGTTATTCTTCACTTTCTGCCTATTGAGCAGTATGTAAGGGGAATGGCAGCCAGGGGCATTCTTAGACTGAGGGAGTTAGGATTGTTGGGGAATTTCATGCAGGGTCATTCACGGATCTTGGGTGAAATTAGTGGAGGGCCTGAGTTTGCCCGGCTCCACAGACTATGTGGGTGCTAGGGTCGATTTTGGGAGTCTGCCAAGAGTGGTCATGCCGGTTAGAGGGGACTGGGTGGGCAAGAGCAGACTGTTTGGTGGCGTTGCTGTCTTTACTGATGGCTCGAAGATGGGGGGCACTGGTGCGGGGGTCTATATTGAGTATCTGGATATCAGGAAATCATATAGACTCCCTGACGACTGTAATGTGTTTCAGGCGGAGGTTCTAGGGATCATGAAGGCCGTGGAACTGGTTAGGGGTAACATCAACGCGTGCTCGGAGGTCACTATATATGTGGATAGCCAGGCGGCTCTTAGTGCCATGAGGGGCTATCATGTGAATTCCGGTCTGGTTGATGACTGTAGGAGAGCTCTACGGGAGATCTTGATGGAGTACAGGTTGAGACTATGCTGGGTGCCAGGTCACTCGAACATTGGCGGGAATGAGATAGCTGATGAGTTGGCGAGACTGGGCTCGGTAATAGTGGATCCTGATAGGATGGAGGCGGTTAGGCCTCCATTAGGTTTCTATTTCAGTAGGATAAGGGAATGGGTTCTAGGCGAGACTAATCGGGACTGGAATAACCGAACGGATTGCTGAGTATCACGGACGCTGTGGCCGATACTCAGCAAATCTGATTCGGATTTGCTTCTGGTCAGGGATAGGGTCTGCGTGAGGACCATGATAGGGATTATTACGGGCCACTGCATGTTGGGCAGGGTGGCGGTAAGAATGGGGCGGAGCCTCGGATATGTGTAGACTGTGTGAGGATCCGGAGGAGTTGGAGTCAGTTGAGCACATTCTGTGCCAACACCTTTTTTCTGTCTTCTTTCTTTCTTCCCCCTTCTCTTCTTCTCTCCTCTATCTCTTATTACTTTAAGGCATCACAATGGATCGTATTGGTCTCTGCGTGAGGGTGTGAAGGTTACTTCACACCGGCCTTACTTACCTACCTACCTACCTACCTACCTACATACCTACCTACCTACATACCTACCTACCTACATACCTACCTACCTACCTAGTATTCTCATATCTCATCGGGATTTTATCACATGTTAATTCCGTAATATTTCCCATCGGTAAGATATCCGTTATTCTTTGGTATCTGGTCTTAAGTTCTCTTATAAGCCATTCATCTAATGCCATTAATCTTGTGACAGCTAAGACCGCTTCATATTTTACCTGTATCTCTATTGGCCAAATGGATATGTTCTCAATGGCCATTGTCGATGTGGTCCTCATGGCGCATCAAATACTAATGCAGCACTGTTTTTGAATCTGTTGAAGAGGTTTTATATACACCTTCTTCTCTAAGGATGTCCACCACACTAACGAAGCATACGTAATTGTCGGCCGCAGTACACTCGTATATAGCCGATGTGTCATCCTTGGGCTTATGCCCCACTTTGAGCCTATCACTCTTCTGCAGAGGGCTCATATTTTCTGAGCTTTTTCTACTTTACACTCAATGTGGTCCTTCCAGGATAGTCTCCAATCAAGTACTATTCCTAGGTATTTGACCTTCTTATAAATCTTAATTGTCTTATTTCGAAAGATGAGATAGCTATGAACTGGTATCTTCCTCTTTCTCGCAAACAAACAGATTTCAGTCTTTTCCGGGTTGACATTGAGCCCTCGCTCTTATGCCTAGTTATAGGATATATTCGAAGCCTCCGTTGCCTTCATACATAAAGAATTTGGATTCGTCCCCCTGATCATTATCGCAACATCATCTGTGTAACAGATAGTCTTGAATCCGTTCGATAGAATCCTCAATAGACTATGTATGGTAGTTACTCATAATAATGGGGATAAAATACCTCCCTGCGGGATTCCTCGACATACCTTGTCCCTTCTTCTCACTCCATTTGCCTCAAAGTTTATCCATCTGTTCCTTAACATATTGCTAATCCATGCAATTAAGACGTGGCTTTACCCTAAGTTCTCTAAGGAACCGATAAGATTCGAGGTTATTACGTTATTGAAAGCTCCTTCTAGGTTTATGAAATCGCTTGAGGTATAGACTCCCAGGTCAAAGGATCTTTCTATATGATAAATTACTTCTGTTCGTTTTATACCAAAAAACTAAGCTACAATAAAAGAACGCGTGGTGTTCAATTCAAGGTTTTTATTACAAGCAAAAAATAAGAGAAGAACTTATGTTCAATACAGAGTTGTTATAGAAAAATGTTGCAACAGAGAGTTGCCAAGTATTTGATGATTTATTTCTCATTCCAACATCCTCACTAAATAAATCCTAAATAATTCCCAAAAGCTTTAGACAATTTGAAAACTTAACATTGACTAGGGGTTTGGTTAGGATGCCAGCAATCATGGTGCTTGATGGAAGAGTGTCCAAAATTAACTCCCCGTTCTTTAAGTAGTCCCTGATAAAATGATATCGGACATCTAGTATTTGCTTCGTTCTACGATGATACGACTCATTCGAGGCAAGATGTACTGCCGCATTTTCTTATTTTATTGTTGAACTTTTTAACAAAGACTTTATTAATTTTTAGTTTGGCTCTAGTTCATTTTATTATTAAATTTCTAATCATTAAATGAAGAAATCAATTTTTATTTGTGATAATGAAAGAATATATTGGAAAAGTAAGTTTTAATCCCGACACCAGCCGAGTGGAATGCATTTTCGAAACCAGCTACGGTTTCATCATCAGCACTCTTTGATCGGAATGTCTTAGTGTTGGATGTAAATATCATCTATTTAACTCACAAGTTTATACGAAATTTGATTTTGTGAATTAAACTTCACATACATGATTGTCACAGTATATTTGCATAGGATTAGACAGTTTTCTCAATAGCTCCTTTTCAAGACCTTTCAACCATATTGCTTCCTGCACTGCGGCACCCAATGACATGTACTCAGCTTCACATGTAGACAATGCTGTCACATTTTGTTTTTGTGATGCCCAGCTGATTAGTCCTCCCAGTTTCATGAACACATTGCCACTGACCGATTTCCTTTCGTCTAGGTCACCTGCATAGTCAGCATCGCAGTAACCTTCTATTTTAGAGTTTCCGTTTGCCTTGAAAATCATTTTGTAGTCGATAGTGCCCTTTAAATATCGAAGAATCCTTTTTGCTGCCTGCCAATGTTGCGTTCCATAGTTATTATTAAAACGGCTCAAAAAATTCACGGCGTAACAGATATCTGGTCTTGTCAACTGTGCAGCATACAACAAACTTCCGATAAGTTCTTGATATGGATATTTCTTCATTTCGAGTTGTTCTTCTTTACTCTTGGGACTTTGATTTTTGCTTAATTTGACGTTAACATCCATAGGCGTCGATACAGGATTACTTGTAGACATTGAGAAGCGAGCTATTAATTTTCTAATATACGTCTTTTGATCTATTACCAAACTGCCTTTAGTCCGGTCAAAATAGACACAAAAAAAGGCTAACCTTGCATTAACTCGCATAAAGCTGAAAATTGGCATAGACCTTCAGTTCACGAATACAAATAATATGTGAAAAGTCCCCGTTGATCCGATGCTTGCTAAAAAAGATATTCGAGGTCAAAGGTCAAAAATATAGGTTTTTTGCATTTTTTTCGTAAACGGTAAATATATCGCGAAAATGGTTAAAGTAAAAGTTGTAGATTATTAAATTTCCTACAAAAAACGTTCTTATACAAAAAACGTTCTTATACTACGACCCACCATTCCAGAGATATTCCCGTTTGAAATACTGGATTGGATGCCTACGCCGCCTGCATACAGAATTATACGTTAAAAAAATAATTTTTTTTGTTTGTTTCTGTTATACATTCAAAATTTAATGTATATGTACAGTCTACAGCTGGTATAACCTTGAGCGGCAGCTAGTTTCTACTCTATTGTTCGGACGGTGATGGTTGAAAACCAGTTTTAATATATATATAAAGAACATACATATATAATATTTGTTCGTCAACTATATTTTTAGTGTTGAATGTTTCTTTGCATTGAAAGTACGTACTCGTTACTGCTGCTTTTTATCACGATTTGTATTGTTTAATAGTTTTTGACAAAAATGTCGAATTTGTGTTTTATTTGTAGTAAATCTTTGACTGAAAGTGACATTGTTGTTGTTGAACGTGGAATGAAAACTTTAATTGATTCAAGTGTTGAGAGAAATGATGGGTTTTTTGAATACCTAAGTAATAGTGAATCTGTAACCATTCATACGCAATGCCGAAAAATGTATACTCGTAAGAGTTCTATTGCTGCAGTTAAAAGGCAGCGTGACATATTTAGAACAAGCTAGTACATCTAAAATGTCTAAAATCAGTCCACCGCGTACTAGAGCGCAGCTAAGTGAACCTGATTTTAGTTTTAAAAACTATTGCTTTTTTTGCGGCAATAATGCAAGTGAAGAGGCTGAAAAAAAACAACCACAAAAGTGTAGGCGTAAAATCTGTAAAGTGTCTACATTAGAATTTAAAGAATCTATTATGAAGATAGCTCGAAGTCGTTCTGATGATACTGCAAAAAATGTTATTGCTCGCATTGAGTATGTGTATGATTTAGTTGCTGCTGAGGCTAAGTACCATATTAATTGCTACAACTCCTTCTTGAGACCCACTACTGGGGTGAAAAGCTGTCGTCCTCAAAATGAAGCTATAAATTCTGCGATGGATAAAATATTTACATACATCGAAAATAGTGATGATTGCCAGTTTTCATTAGATGAATTAAAAAATATTTGTGAAATTGCAACTATAGATAGCAGAACAATTAAGATGCGTTTGAAGTTGAAGTATGGAAATAAAATTATTTTAACTGAAAAACCCGGAAAAGTAACATTTATTTGTTTCATCGATAATCAGCATCATATTCTTAACAAAGCTTGGTATGAAAATAAAAAAAGTAATGAAAAAGAAGAAAAGTTTAGATTCCTGAAAGCTGCAGCAGCAATCATTCGAGAGGATATTCAATCTTTAACATTTGATAATAGTGATTATCCCTCGCCTAATCGAATGTTTGAAGATATATACAGTGTTATACCGGAATCATTGACATACTTTTTAGAAGAACTTATTCTTAAAAATAAAAGATTCAAATTAGAACACTTTAAATTAGTGTGAACAAATATTAGTCATATTATTATGACTGCTATTAGGCCTAGATCAGAGGCCTAGAGTACGTACTTTCAATGCAAAGAAACATTCAACACTAAAAATATAGTTGACGCACAAATATTATATATGTATGTTCTTTATATATATATTAAAACTGGTTTTCAACCACCACCGTCCGAACAATAGAGCAGAAACTAGCTGCCGCTCAAGGTTATACCAGCTGTAGACTGTACATATAGATTAAATTTTGAATGTATAACAGAAACAAACAAAAAAAATTATTTTTTTAACGTATAATTCTGTATGCAGGCGGCGTAGGCATCCAATCCAGTATTTCAAACGGGAATATCTCTGGAATGGTGGGTCGTAGTATAAGAACGTTTTTTGTATAAGAACGTTTTTTGTAGGAAATTTAATAATCTACAACTTTTACTTTAACCATTTTCGCGATATATTTACCGTTTACGAAAATAATGCAAAAAACCTATATTTTTGACCTTTGACCTCGAATATCTTTTTTAGCAAGCATCGGATCAACGGGGACTTTTCACATATTATTTGTATTCGTGAACTGAAGGTCTATGCCAATTTTCAGCTTTATGCGAGTTAATGCAATTTGAAATGTTTATTTTGACCGGACTACTTTTGATTTTTGTATATGTAGTCCGAGAAATGATTTCGCTTCACCCAAGTCCTTAAGTTTAAACGCTCCCTTTAGTTTGCTTACTAGAAAATCTTTTTTATGTTCATTATTCCAAAAAACTATAATATCATCAACATAGATGGCCAAAATTATTATATTTTCATCTGTAATTTTGGAATAAATACATTGGTCACTTTTCAACTGTATTAGGCCAAGATTCTTTAGGGTATCACTTAACTTGATGTTCCATATTCTAGATGACTGTTTTAGTCCATATATTGGTCTATTTAACTTCAAAATTTTTCCTTCAGGTATGTTAAAGCCTTCAGGCACATTAATATAAATGTTCTCTTCAAGATCTTGTAAAAACGCAGTGCAAACATCTAGATGATTTATGTGTAAATTGAATTCAACTGCCAACGAAAACAAGTACCGAAGTGAAGAATATCTTATGACCGGTGAATAAGTCTCTGTGTAATCTACGTTAGACTTCTGATAACAACCCTTAGCTACTAATCGAGCTTTATAACGAGCGACATTACCACGTTCATCGCATTTCACTTTAAATATCCACTTTGTGGAAAGTTTCTTTTCTTTTCCAGTGTAGTTTACAATAGACCAAGTGTTATTTTCAACCAATGAACTAATCTCATTATCAATTGCTTCTTTTTTTTTCGTAAGTTGATTTTAGCTTTTCCCACATTTGTTTAGCTGTAGTTATTCCTTGAATGTGTATGTACAAGTTCGGTGAAATGTACAGTACAAGTCTTGACATCGCCTTTTCCTTAACATCGGCTTTTAGTTCCGTTCCAAGAATTGCCTGCCAGTAGCCTTGAAGCTTTAACGCATGTTCTGCAGCAAATCTCCACTTGTGATAATTATCTCTGCCTGTTAACTTTTCAATTACTCGCTCCATTTTGCGCACCTGGCCCATAACCTGTTCGTTTTATACCAAAAAACTAACCTACAATAAAAGAACGCGTGGTGTTCAATTCAAGGTTTTTATTACAAGTAAAAAATAAGAGAAAGAACTTATGTTCAATACAGAGTTGTTATAGATTTTAGACATTTTAGATGTACTAGCTTGTTCTAAATATGTCACGCTGCCTTTTAACTGCAGCAATAGAACTCTTACGAGTATACATTTTTCGGCATTGCGTATGAACGGTTACAGATTCACTATTACTTAGGTATTCAAAAAACCCATCATTTCTCTCAACACTTGAATCAATTAAAGTTTTCATTCCACGTTCAACAACAACAATGTCACCTTCAGTCAAAGATTTACTACAAATAAAACACAAATTCGACATTTTTGTCAAAAACTATTAAACAATACAAATCGTGATAAAAAGCAGCAGTAACGAGTACGTACTTTCAATGCAAAGAAACATTCAACACTAAAAATATAGTTGACGCACAAATATTATATATGTATGTTCTTTATATATATATTAAAACTGGTTTTCAACCACCACCGTCCGAACAATAGAGTAGAAACTAGCTGCCGCTCAAGGTTATACCAGCTGTAGACTGTACATATAGATTAAATTTTGAATGTATAACAGAAACAAACAAAAAAAATTATTTTTTTAACGTATAATTCTGTATGCAGGCGGCGTAGGCATCCAATCCAGTATTTCAAACGGGAATATCTCTGGAATGGTGGGTCGTAGTATAAGAACGTTTTTTGTATAAGAACGTTTTTTGTAGGAAATTTAATAATCTACAACTTTTACTTTAACCATTTTCGCGATATATTTACCGTTTACGAAAAAAATGCAAAAAACCTATATTTTTGACCTTTGACCTCGAATATCTTTTTTAGCAAGCATCGGATCAACGGGGACTTTTCACATATTATTTGTATTCGTGAACTGAAGGTCTATGCCAATTTTCAGCTTTATGCGAGTTAATGCAATTTGAAATGTTTATTTTGACCGGACTACTTTTGATTTTTGTATATGTAGTCCGAGAAATGATTTCGCTTCACCCAAGTCCTTAAGTTTAAACGCTCCCTTTAGTTTGCTTACTAGAAAATCTTTTTTATGTTCATTATTCCAAAAAACTATAATATCATCAACATAGATGGCCAAAATTATTATATTTTCATCTGTAATTTTGGAATAAATACATTGGTCACTTTTCAACTGTATTAGGCCAAGATTCTTTAGGGTATCACTTAACTTGATGTTCCATATTCTAGATGACTGTTTTAGTCCATATATTGGTCTATTTAACTTCAAAATTTTTCCTTCAGGTATGTTAAAGCCTTCAGGCACATTAATATAAATGTTCTCTTCAAGATCTCCTTGTAAAAACGCAGTGCAAACATCTAGATGATTTATGTGTAAATTGAATTCAACTGCCAACGAAAACAAGTACCGAAGTGAAGAATATCTTATGACCGGTGAATAAGTCTCTGTGTAATCTACGTTAGACTTCTGATAACAACCCTTAGCTACTAATCGAGCTTTATAACGAGCGACATTACCACGTTCATCGCATTTCACTTTAAATATCCACTTTGTGGAAAGTTTCTTTTCTTTTCCAGTGTAGTTTACAATAGACCAAGTGTTATTTTCAACCAATGAACTAATCTCATTATCAATTGCTTCTTTTTTTTTCGTAAGTTGATTTTAGCTTTTCCCACATTTGTTTAGCTGTAGTTATTCCTTGAATGTGTATGTACAAGTTCGGTGAAATGTACAGTACAAGTCTTGACATCGCCTTTTCCTTAACATCGGCTTTTAGTTCCGTTCCAAGAATTGCCTGCCAGTAGCCTTGAAGCTTTAACGCATGTTCTGCAGCAAATCTCCACTTGTGATAATTATCTCTGCCTGTTAACTTTTCAATTACTCGCTCCATTTTGCGCACCTGGCCCATAACCTGTTCGTTTTATACCAAAAAACTAACCTACAATAAAAGAACGCGTGGTGTTCAATTCAAGGTTTTTATTACAAGTAAAAAATAAGAGAAAGAACTTATGTTCAATACAGAGTTGTTATAGAAAAATGTTGCAACAGAGAGTTGCCAAGTATTTGATGATTTATTTCTCATTCCAACAACTTCCTAAAGAGCAGTCTCAGTAGATCTGTCCTTGATATAGGCGTGTTGTCCGAATTTCATTAAATCGCCTGGTATTCGTCTCCTAACCATTCTGTCGACGATACGCTCCATGGTTTTCATAAGAATGATGTTAAGCTTGTGGGTCTATAAGCTTTAGGATTCGCGTAATTTTCTTTCCCTGGTTTAGGTATGAAAACGACTCTCGCTTCCCTCCACTCCACAGGGGTATACGAATATTCAAGGCAAGTAGTGAAAATGTTCGCCAGCCTCATATCGATTAGGTCAATGCTTTTTTGTAGAAAAATACCGTCCGGCCCTGGTGCCTTATATGGCAAGAAACTATTTACCGCCTCTCTGACCATCTTTGCGGTTATAGCTATATCCGTCATTGCATTTCCATCATTGGGATGCGGGTTTTCCCGCATCCCTCCATCGTCTCCGACCTTTTCCCGTTCGCATCAAAGATATTTTCCGGTTAGGTATGGGTTTTAGATGGGATTTTTTTAATTCTAGAAACGTTATTTACGCTGTCCACCTGATTGCAAAAAAGCCTCCGTAATCTCCGTTTGGGCGATTCTTATTGCCTTGTTGTATATTCTGGGCTTTTCACTGTAATCGTCCCAGTATACTGATTGTTTCTTTCGATAGGCTCTGTTAAATAGCCTTCGGGTTTCTTTCCTGAGATTAATCAGTTCACCTGTCATCCAGGGCTTTTCTCTCGGGGTTCGCCTTTGTCGGAGTGGACAATGCTCCTCAAAGGTTTCCTTAAAATCGGCAATCAGTCTTCCCACCATCGAATCTATCGTGTCCAGATTTATATCCGGTTCCGGATAAGTTTCGAGTTTATGTTGCAGACTTAACCTAATATTTGGCCAGTCTGTTCTGGCCTTATTCCTAAAAATCACCGGTTCCGGTGGCGGATGAGTTAAGGTCATAATAATATAGCGATGGTCCGAATAAGAGTGCATATCAGATACGTGCCAATCGCAAATTTCATCAATCAAATTTTCTGAACATATAGTCACATCAATTATCTCTTCCCTAATTCTGTTAATAAATGTAGGTTTATTACCTGAGTTAAGGGTAAATAAGTTATTAGCATTTAGGAATTCCCATAGGGCGTCTTCTCTCCTGTTACAGTTCGTGCTGCCCCAAGAGAGGTGATGCGAGTTCGCCTCACAGCATATTAAAATATTCCTACCTGTTCTCCTTGCCGATGTTATTATACTTCTTAAATCCGACGTTGGTGGTAGTGTCGGAGCATCAGAAGGTTGGTACACCGATGCCAGCACTAAATTGCGTGCGCCATGTATTAAGGTGGTGGCGTCCGCAGTAGATAAATCTGGGGAAAAAAAAAATTTAATCCCTTATGACAAAGTATACATGTTCTGGGTCGAGACCCAGTTTTAGCATAAAATAATTGGTAAACACACTCATTCAAGCCAATGACTCTGTCCTTAACAGTCCAGGGTTCCTGTATGAGAACTATGTGTGTCTTACCTTTAGTTATATTTTCCATCAAAGCTTGTGTAGCCGTGCTGCTCCGATGGAGATTGATCTGCAAGAGCAGTATCATTGTTGTTCGGCTAAAAGAGATTCTTCTTGGGATTGAGTGATCTCCCTCTTCATTGGCACGGGGTGGCCTTCATCTACTTTAGCCTCCTAAGCTTCGTCTTCGGAATTTTTCTTCTCCGTTGGATTATGTTCCAACCAATGGACGTCTTACCAACTTTGAAGAAAATAGTTGTACTCGCGAAGTACACCTTCCCCTTTTGCTCCTCGAGGTAAGACATGGAGGGTTTATCCACCCCTACTACTACTAGGGTGCCATCGTCAGTTTCCTCACGATGGAAAACCTCCCATTTGTCTACTTCCAGACCTCTATTTTGTTTGTCAATGGTTTTAAGCATGGCTTTGCTATCTAGCTTGCTGCCCCAACCTTTAACGAAAAATGAAACCTTGGTTAGGGATGGGATATCGGCCTTTTTCACCATGGCAAGTTTGCCACCCTCCCACGGGGCTGGTATGCCTCCCACTAGGTCTTTCATAATATGAGCGCAGGTGTCTGATTCTAATTGTAGAAACAGTACTTCGCTGGCGAACCTAAAGCTCTCTATATGGATTTGTGGAGCATTATCATCTGCTTCCAGGACATACTGCACAATCCTCTAATTTATGGCATTCTCTAACTCTCTGATGTGCCATTGGAATTTTAACCGATGCGCTATTGGAATCGATAACAGCATAGCATAGCTCATCTGTTATCTTCCTTCTTTCCACGTAGGTTGCTCCTTAGCCGATATCTCTTCCGGCTCTCTTTTACGTGATAGTGGAGTTTTCTTTCTGGCTGTTCCATCATCTACCGCTACCGCTTTCGCCTGTTCAGAGGTTGAAGCTATTGGTTCATTCCCTTCTCCTTTCAGATTGGCCAGAGGGTGTTCTTTCGGGAGTTAGGAAATGTTAACCGTTTTACTTCCATGCTGGTAACGTTTTTTCTTTTTAAACACTTCACCTGTGGTGCACTGTGGTGTAATTTCTACATTTTTCATTTCCGACGCCATAAAGTATATATTTTCTGAAAGCTTATGAATAGAGGAGTCGATTAAGCCCTGACCGTCTGCCCGTGTGTTGGTTCAAATCAACTTTTAGAAGCAACTATATGTTCCTCAGATCTGTATATGGTATAAATCTCTTGGAAATATCCGGGAATGAATCGCTATTGAAATTCAGCACAATCGCCCGATAACTTTCTGAGATATGAGTAAAAAAACCACGACCACCTCGTTTTTTTCACAATTACAACAACAACATGCATATATACTGGTTAGAGTAAACGTGGCATCGAATACCAGCTGAGCCAAAAAAAAATTTTTTTATTTAATATATTTATATTTTTTTATATATTTATTTTTAATTTTTTTAACAAATTTTCTTAAAAATTTTTTTTTTTTAATTTTTTTTTATATATACATATTTTTATAAAACTCAATTTATAATTTTACAATGGTTTTTTATATGTATGTACGTATTTTATATGACATGAATGGTGATACAAACAATTGTTATTGCATGACTACACGTTGTGAAGGGTATATAAGATTCGGTACGGCCGAATATAGCACTGTTACTTGTTAGTATTGCCAACGGTGTTATGTTCCTCTGGAGATCGAACTGTTTTACCCTTTTCGGTAGAAATGGGTGTAGATGAGTCTTTCTCTTTAATGACATTCCGCTGACCTTTCTTATTTACTCTCTGTTTCTTTTTGGCAGTCTTCCTTTGCTGCGCTCCAAAGATAGTTCTTATTTTATCTGTGGTGAGTTTGGCAATGCTTGCACTTACTTCCTCAACCATTTTGTCTACCTCATAGGTATCCTTTATGCATAACACCGTAGTGTCAACATCTTCTATATTTGAGTCAGAGGTGTCGGAGTCCTCGCCTGTCTTGTGTGGCTTGGGATGCTTAAAGCTCACCCTTGGATCCTTTCCCTCGGTGTCTATTCTTCTTGATGCTTTATCAGTAACGGAGCCAAGTTGCCCACCTCCGAAATTGTTTCCTTACAGTCATTTGATGACGACGATTCGGGGCCTGCTTGCTTACCACCATTAGCCGCCGGTAATGAGTTTATTAGGCTCTGCACCGTAACTTTCAATTCCTCATTATTTTTAGTAATTTTTGGTTTAATTTGGGAACCGCCCTATCTTATTTTTATTTGGTCCGCGAGGAGTTCTAGGAACCCCTAGGGTCAGAGGTAGTGTAAGGGGTCTGATCACTACAAGATGTGACAAATCTCTACTCATTTAGATGGGTAGGTCTTTCCCACTCCATAAAGTGCTCAGGCCCCCCACACTACATCCACCCCCTATCCGGCACCTGGGGACGCGTCCGATGGGAGTAAAAATAAGCAAACGACTCCACACGGAAATTTTTTGTAATAAATCGATATAAATTTTATTTAATACTAGCTTGTGCCCGCGACTTATCGCGGGATAAAAGGTAGACTTAGTATTACCATAGGTTGTTATACCCTTCACACAGTGAACAAGTAACATATATATATATATATTATATACCCTTCACAACGTGTAGTCATGCAATAACAATTGTTTGTATCACCATTCATCCCATATAAAATACGTGCATACGTACACGTTAGAATAAATGTGGCATCGAATCCCAGCTGAGCCAAAAAAAATTTATTTTATTTTATTTAATATATTATTTATATTTTATTATTTTTATACCCTTCACCTGTGGTGCACAAGGGTATATATAGCTTTGTCATTCCGTTTGTAATTTCTACAATTTTCATTTCCGACCCCATAAAGTATATATTTTCTGAAAGCTTATGAATAGAGGAGTCGATTAAGCCCTGACCGTCTGTCCGTCTGTCCGTGTGTTGGTTGAAATCAACTTTTAGAAGCAACTATATGTTCCTCAGATCTGTATATGGTATCAATCTCTTGGAAATATCCAGGAATGAATCGCTATTGAAATTCAGCACAATCGCCCCATAACTTTCTGAGATATGAGCAAAAAACCACGACCACCTCGTTTTTTTTCACAATTACAACAACAACATACATACATAGATACATGTAAAAAACATACCAAACAAAAAAAATTACAAAAAAAAAATATTAAAAATAAGAAAAAAATAATAAAAAAAACTACAAAAAAAAAATTTAAAAAAATTAAAAAAAAAAATTTAACAAAAATATAAAAAAAAATAATAAAATATAAATAATATATTAAATAAAATAAAATAAAATTTTTTTGGCTCAGCTGGGATTCGATGCCACATTTATTCTAACGTGTACGTATGCACGTATTTTATATGGGATGAATGGTGATACAAAGAATTGTTATTGCATGACTACACGTTGTGAAGGGTATATAAGATTCTAAAAAAAATTTTTTAAAAAAATTTAAAAAAATATAAAAAACAAGTAACAGTGCTATATTCGGCCGTGCCGAATCTTATATACCCTTCACAACGTGTAGTCATGCAATAACAATTCTTTGTATCACCATTCATCCCATATAAAATACGTGCATACGTACACGTTAGAATAAATGTGGCATCGAATCCCAGCTGAGCCAAAAAAATTTTATTTTATTTTATTTAATATATTATTTATATTTTATTATTTTTTTTTATATTTTTGTTAAATTTTTTTTTTTAATTTTTCTAAATTTTTTTTTTGTAGTTTTTTTTATTATTTTTTTCTTATTTTTAATATTTTTTTTTTGTAATTTTTTTTGTTTGGTATGTTTTTTACATGTATCTATGTATGTATGTTGTTGTTGTAATTGTGAAAAAAAACGAGGTGGTCGTGGTTTTTTGCTCATATCTCAGAAAGTTATGGGGCGATTGTGCTGAATTTCAATAGCGATTCATTCCTGGATATTTCCAAGAGATTGATACCATATACAGATCTGAGGAACATATAGTTGCTTCTAAAAGTTGATTTCAACCAACACACGGACAGACGGGCAGACGGACAGACGGTCAGGGCTTAATCGACTCCTCTATTCATAAGCTTTCAGAAAATATATACTTTATGGGGTCGGAAATGAAAATTGTAGAAATTACAAACGGAATGACAAAGCTATATATACCCTTGTGCACCACAGGTGAAGGGTATAAAAATAATAAAATATAAATAATATATTAAATAAAATAAAATAAATTTTTTTTGGCTCAGCTGGGATTCGATGCCACATTTATTCTAACGTGTACGTATGCACGTATTTTATATGGGATGAATGGTGATACAATTTTTTTTAGAAAAATTTTTTAAAAAAATTTAAAAAAATATAAAAAACAAGTAACAGTGCTATATTCGGCCGTGCCGAATCTTATATACCCTTCACAACGTGTAGTCATGCAATAACAATTCTTTGTATCACCATTCATCCCATATAAAATACGTGCATACGTACACGTTAGAATAAATGTGGCATCGAATCCCAGCTGAGCCAAAAAAATTTTATTTTATTTTATTTAATATATTATTTATATTTTATTATTTTTTTTTATATTTTTGTTAAATTTTTTTTTTTAATTTTTTTAAATTTTTTTTTTGTAGTTTTTTTTATTATTTTTTTCTTATTTTTAATATTTTTTTTTTGTAATTTTTTTTGTTTGGTATGTTTTTTACATGTATCTATGTATGTATGTTGTTGTTGTAATTGTGAAAAAAAACGAGGTGGTCGTGGTTTTTTGCTCATATCTCAGAAAGTTATGGGGCGATTGTGCTGAATTTCAATAGCGATTCATTCCTGGATATTTCCAAGAGATTGATACCATATACAGATCTGAGGAACATATAGTTGCTTCTAAAAGTTGATTTCAACCAACACACGGACAGACGGGCAGACGGACAGACGGTCAGGGCTTAATCGACTCCTCTATTCATAAGCTTTCAGAAAATATATACTTTATGGGGTCGGAAATGAAAATTGTAGAAATTACAAACGGAATGACAAAGCTATATATACCCTTGTGCACCACAGGTGAAGGGTATAAAAATAATAAAATATAAATAATATATTAAATAAAATAAAATAAATTTTTTTTGGCTCAGCTGGGATTCGATGCCACATTTATTCTAACGTGTACGTATGCACGTATTTTATATGGGATGAATGGTGATACAATTTTTTTTAGAAAAATTTTTTAAAAAAATTTAAAAAAATATAAAAAACAAGTAACAGTGCTATATTCGGCCGTGCCGAATCTTATATACCCTTCACAACGTGTAGTCATGCAATAACAATTCTTTGTATCACCATTCATCCCATATAAAATACGTGCATACGTACACGTTAGAATAAATGTGGCATCGAATCCCAGCTGAGCCAAAAAAATTTTATTTTATTTTATTTAATATATTATTTATATTTTATTATTTTTTTTTTATATTTTTGTTAAATTTTTTTTTTTAATTTTTTTAAATTTTTTTTTTTTAGTTTTTTTTATTATTTTTTTCTTATTTTTAATATTTTTTTTTTGTAATTTTTTTTGTTTGGTATGTTTTTTACATGTATCTATGTATGTATGTTGTTGTTGTAATTGTGAAAAAAAACGAGGTGGTCGTGGTTTTTTGCTCATATCTCAGAAAGTTATGGGGCGATTGTGCTGAATTTCAATAGCGATTCATTCCTGGATATTTCCAAGAGATTGATACCATATACAGATCTGAGGAACATATAGTTGCTTCTAAAAGTTGATTTCAACCAACACACGGACAGACGGGCAGACGGACAGACGGTCAGGGCTTAATCGACTCCTCTATTCATAAGCTTTCAGAAAATATATACTTTATGGGGTCGGAAATGAAAATTGTAGAAATTACAAACGGAATGACAAAGCTATATATACCCTTGTGCACCACAGGTGAAGGGTATAAAAATAATAAAATATAAATAATATATTAAATAAAATAAAATAAATTTTTTTTGGCTCAGCTGGGATTCGATGCCACATTTATTCTAACGTGTACGTATGCACGTATTTTATATGGGATGAATGGTGATACAAACAATTGTTATTGCATGACTACACGTTGTGAAGGGTATATAAGATTGTGCACCACAGGTGAAGGGTATATATAGGTTTGTCATTCTGTGTGAAATTTCTACAATTTTCATTTCCGACCCTATAAAGTATATATTTTCTGAAAGCTTATGAATAGGGGAGTCGATTAAGCTGTCAGTCTGTCCGTCTGTCCGTGTGTATGTTGAAATCAACTTTTTGAAGCCCCCCGACATCGCTTGGACCCGGGTGAGGTATTAAAATATCAGAAATATTCGGGAGTAGATCGGTATTGAAAATCAGAAACATCGGTACATAAACAACTGAGATATGAGCAAAAACCCACGACCACCTCGATTTTTTTTCACAAAAACAACATTACAACAACAACATACATACATACAAACGTGTATACTAGTTAGAGAAAACGTGGCATTTAACATACATACATACGTAAATTTATAATTTTACAATGGGATGTTTTTATATATGTATGTACGTATTTCATATGTGATGAATGTTGGTACAAACTACTGTTATTTCATAACTACACGTTGTGAAGGGTATATAAGATTCGGCACGGCCAAATATAGCGCTCTTACTTGTTATTTATATGTTTGTCAAATTTATCCAAACATATAAACATTCACATTTATTATATTAGTAGGATAAGTAGGATTATTACTTTGAAAATATTAAAGAAAAGTCAAAACTTACAACAAAACTAAAAATATTAACAACATAAACAACCCGTTTAGGCTGTGTTATGATGAGTTTGCTAACAACTTAGCCTGGCCATCGTGATAAAAAGTAGCGTATGTGTTAACCTAAGTTGTTATATATGTGTCGAATTTCATTTAGTTCCGTTAAGCCGTTTTTGCGTGATTGAGTAACAAATATCCAAACATTCACATTTATTATATTAGTAGGATAACCTAGCTCGTATTTCGATTTATGGTTAACAAATAACGAATAATAAAATGCAATTAATTAAAGGGAAAAAATTAAAGATAACAAAGTGTGGTTTTCTGATTTTACATCATATATTGATAGGCAAGTTTGTTACGCAATTTACGCTCATATTACACAACAGATTTTAATAAAAAATATATGTACATCCTGCACTTGTTCATAATCCTAACCTTATTAAAATTAGTTTAATATTTTAGAAGTTATAAGCATTTAAGGTAAACAAAATTAAAAAAAACGTGTTAAATTAACATAATGATACTAACCCATATTCGTTAGGTATATTGCGGCAACAAATAACGTATTAATTTCGTCCATAAAATTTGAAATTTTTTCCTTAATTATTTTTCCAGAATTTTACTTATTGAGGATAGTAGACTTATTTGTGTATAGGAAAATGGCTTTCATGGCTTTAGAATTGGAATAGTTTTTGCGACTTTTCTGGGAAATAGCATAATTTTAGGCATGCCTTCAAGATGTTGGTAATATAATTAATACATTTGTTTGGAAGATATTTTAAACATTTGTTATTAATTTCATCCAAACCTGGAGTTTTATAGTGTTTCACAGTCTCCGACTAACTCTCAAAGCGTATGGTTGTGTTTGATCTTTCTACTTAAAAAAAAACAATAACAATAACATTGAACACTATTGAAAATAATGGTTGATAAATTCCTCAAATTTTTAGTGTTTTGTTTTTCTCATCTTTCTTTTTCTCCTGCATTCAACTTTGTAAAATTGTACATTCATACATAGAAATAATAATTGCTAATTGAAATTATGGCTCCGAGCCCTCCGGATAACTTATCCAATAACAGGTTCCACATTCTGGGAGACTTCATAGATAACCCCTCCAAGAAAAAAAGGCCCAACGAATACTCAAACCTGCCAACACAACAATAACAACACAAATAACCCGAAAACATCCACTAATACAAACAAACAACTATCAAAACTAAGACCTTTTGCCATTAAAAAGGAATAGAAAGTATAACCCTCTGAAATTAACTCAATATCTCTGCTCCGCGATGGAAGCGGTTGGATTGCAGAAAAATTTTTAAAAACAAAAACACTAGCAAATCTATGCTCAATTTCATGTAAACTTCACAACACACAATACAGTAAAAGGCGTTATATACGGACCGTGCTTAATATACATCCTAGAAAGTGAAATAATACAGAAGATAAAAAGCAAAAGCGTAATCGACGTTTATAAATTCAACTGACCCTACGAAGATGGCAATTCGCTCTGAGCAACTGGCAAGATAATTTTAACCTTCGATTTATACCGATTACCTACAACGGTAGACGTCGCATGATACAAGTGCATAGTGGACCACTACATCCCCAACTCCATAAGGTATAAAAACCGCGCTCGATTTTTAACCAATTTTTATGTATTTTGCACAGTAAATAAGGTTTTTGTGTTTGGCATTATATCTGAAATTAAAAATCAAAACAAGTAGTACGATAAATTCACAAATATTTAATAGGTATGTCATGAATATACTTGTGAATACATCATATATTTTTTTAAATATTAATTTCGAACTGAACTACTTTTATTACGAAATATTTTTTTTTCTTTATTGTTATATATTTTAGTTTAGTGACATACCTATTAAATATTTGTGAATTTATCGTACAATTTGTTTTGATTTTTAATTTCAGAAATAATGCCAAACACAAAATCTTCATTGTAAAATACATTAAAATTAGGTAATATCGTAAAAATTTTGGAATTTTGTATTTGGGGATTTTGTGACACTATCTCCAAAAAATGTGGGAATTTTGTATTTGGGGATTTTGTGTTTTGGGATTTTGCATTTGTGGATTTTGATTTGGTTTTTTTTTCTTGGGGATTTTGTGTTTGGAGATTTTGATTTTGGAAATTATGTGGCACTCCCGAATATTTACTTCTTATTTTGCGGCTGGGGAGCCAATAACCATTAGTCTTAGTTTGTATTTAATTTTATATTTACATATTTTGTTATTTTGGTCCTTAGGGCTTGATATTACTGTATTAAATAAATTGAATTGAATCGAATAAATAACAAAACTTAGCAAACCACACACAACAAACATAAATTAACTCACAGACAAATTAAACTTACCAACTACCTATATACCAAACACGACATTAAAAACAACGACACTTATAACATCCAAAACAAACACAACACCAAAATATAATGAAACTAAAATTAAAACTCACAACAACGGAAAAAACTGATCCAACAAAACCTACAACATCAACCTATAAAAACAACACCACAAACTATTCTGTAGAAACAAATACCAACATACTTATGTACAAGGAGTCACTCGACACATAAACAACGTAATAAATAAAACAAACACCTTTATCTACAACCAGGGGGCTACTCTGAAACTAGACCCGTGGAAAGGCTGTTCGAGCTTGCATGCCGCTACATGCTTGTTCGGAGGCTTCCGATTCAGGTGAAAGAGAATTCCCCAAGCTCGCTACAACAAATAACACAAACTACAGCCTTAATATAACTCCTCACTATGGACTTCGTTATTCTACAATGGAATATACACGGCCTACAAACAACTACCCTGAGCTTTAATTACTGATAAAGGACTTAAGCCCCAGCATCATAATCGCTACTACATACTGTACGCCCCAAAAAACTACAAAGCTTACTTCACAAATTCTGTACAAAATACATCATCAAAGCAAGGCACCGTAATTTTCATCAAAACCGAAAACCCCTCACAAAGAAATCCACAAACATTCCGAGTATCAAATCGTAGCTATCGAAATAAACCTCGATATAAAATTCACCCTCCTCTCTCTACATTCCCCTAACCCAAGACATCTCTGTTCGGGATTTATCAAACATATTATTTTCGTTCAATACCCCCTCCTGGTCGTTGGTGGCTTCAATGGCTGGAATACTATCTGGGGGCCACATCAAATAATAAAAGAGGAATATTGCTAGAAAATGTAACTGCAAATGCAGGGCTATGCGTGCTGAATAATAAGAACCCCACTCCTTTCTCAACACACAACACCTCTCACATAGATGTGTCTTTTTGCTCAATAAGCTTACTTCGGGTAACCTCCTAAAATACAATAACTTACAAAGCAGCGATCATTACCCAATTAAGATCAGCATTAAACTCTCAAAAAACACAACTCTCTGAAAAAAAGAGGTTCTTGGTTGAATTAGCTGACTGACCAAAATTTTCCTGCAAAGCTGAAAATGAAATATCCAATCGACAGCAGCTATCTTCATCCAGCAATAAAGATACAGCTATAATAACTAAAGCAAAACGTACTGCGGCAAATCTCTATATATCCCAATCTAATGGCAGCACAAAAACAGACCATCCTCAGACTCCCAAGTGGAACTCTTCATTATCTAGACTGCGCTTTAAAAAAATGGATAAATGGAAAAAGTCCGACCCAACTCCATCTTAAATTGCAAACCATTTTGCTAAGTACGCCTCTAAGTACTCTCACCTCTGAGCCAATTAAAATTGCTTAATATCTACAACACAATATCCTTGCTATCATGTCCTTCAAAAATTATCGAGCGAATTATAGCCACCAGGCTTTTTTGGTTTATGGCAAACCAAATTACAAAAAAATTAATCGCAAACAAGGAATTCGACGACGTACTATTGCACATAGACCACTACGTTTCAAAAGCGCTACTGCCCGCAAAACATCACGTAACCGGACCAAAAATCTTCAACTTCTTATCTAATAGGCATTTCAAGGTAATTATCAACGGGCAAAGTCAAAATCTTTCTCCCTCAAAAAACGGCATCCCCTAAGGTTCGCCTCTTACAGAGATTCTGTTCCAAATTGCCTTTAACGAAATTAGTAAAATCATACAAAAGCACGACACTGTAGACAATTGTCTCTATGCAGACGACTTACACATTCTCTGTCAAAGAAACAATAATAAAGAGGCTTAAACAGCGCTAGAAAAAGTTATACACGACATCAAATGGACTGATTACTCCAGAGCTAAAATGTCTATTAGAAAAAGAAAAAAATTACATATCTGCAGAAAACATCTCTGCAATTCCGACTCCCACAGGATCCAAATCAACAACAATGGCAACGTTTAAAAGCTGAAAATCCTCGGACTTAAGGCCATGTCAGATAAAACTTTTACATCGCGTTGCGTTAGATATTCGCTTTGACATTTAAGATGAAGTAGCCATACTTATATGAACCATAGTTATAATAAATTTTACAAAAATTTAAAATTTTTATTCATAAAATTTTATTGTTTCTAACGAAAAACACACATTTTCTTCTAAAAACATTATTATTTCTTTATGTTTTTAAATAATTTGAAAGTGTGTTGAACAGTTTCAGCCCCTTGTTAAAAAGCGATCTCTGCATTGCCGTTGTAGTAGCTCTCATTAGACTGAAACTTTCCGCATGTCGTAGCCGGTATGGCTGTACTTCTCCGACTTATTTTATCTGTTCACTCAGATATTCAGGTGCGTTTTCATATTTCATTTTATGTACAAAGTTTAAAGTATTTAACTCAAGCGTTTGTTTTAAGCTTAACAATTTCAGTTAGGGATGGGCAAATTGGAAAAATCTATCGATATTTATTATATCGATATTTTATTTTACCATCGATATTTATTGTATTTAAAATATCGATATTTCGATATATCGACTGAAACATATTTACCTAGTTATTGTTGAAATGATTTACATTTGAAAATTAAATACACCCACTTATGTACATACAAACAAAAATAGATGTATATTAGGCTTCGTAGTAATTTTTTATTCCAATTTTTATAATAAATAAACTAGATATTATAAAATATATTATTAGTATAAATGCTTGCTCTTATGCGTGAGCTTATAAAAACGAAAATTAGAAACAATATTTACGATTAAGGATAAGATCAGTTATATGACTAGATCAAACATAAAAACAAAAAATAAACCAAAAATTCATTAGAGAATCTTAAGTTTTAAAGTCAACAATTGATGAATTGTTTACACTAAATCTATAAAATAAATTCTGAAAAAATATTTACGATTAAGGATGAGATCAGTTATACGACTAGATCAACAGAAAATCTTAAGTTTAAAGTTAACAATTGAGGTATTGTTATTGTATAAGTATATATATATATATAATAAGTATCTTAGTATAATTAAAACTAAATTCGCCTTTGCTGCTGTACCTTTGTTTGGAAAACTTTTAAAAATATTGGCTCCGATATTAGTAAATAAATATCGATGTATCGATATTGAGGTATTTAAAATATCGGCGATTAATATCGAATTTTTTTAAACTAAATATCGATATTTTGATATATCGATATATTTTGCCCAACCCTATTTTCAGTGGTTCAAGCATTACTCTTATAGTTGTTTACCTTTTGCATATCAAAATAATACGCATTGCTTTGTTTTTAACTTTTGAATTAGTTCTAACCTACCGTTGCCACATGCAAGTGCAAGTGAAAAAAAACCAATACACTAACACTTTTTTACTAACACAACTACACTTTGGCAACCTGCGACTCAGCTTGCGAAGAAATTTTTAAGCAAGTAAAATTTTTACAGTTACGGCAAGTAAAGTGACAAGCCGAAAAACAGTGTTGTCTAATACTGAGTTTTTTGTTAACTCAACAATATATCATACAATTGTGGTAAATAATTCAGCTAATTTTTTTTAATAAATATGTATATATGTATATGAAGAATATTAAGAAAAAAATATAAATATTCATTTAAAATGTAAGTTTTAATATAAATATCAATATTTAATAAAAAAAATTATATTAAAAAGTTACATGTCTAAAGGTAACGTTCAATACAAGGCATATCCATAAGGTATATGCAACGGCGAATTGATACAACAAAGCAACTTTTCATGGGATGTTTTATGTCAAGGCCAATTCGTATATCAGGGATGGAAAAGTTGTTTTTACATATTAAAAATAATAAAATTTGATTAAAAACAGAATATAAATTTTTTAAACACATTATTAATGACGCAAAAGCAACAAATATACATAAATTAAGCACATCTATTATCCAAAAAGTACACTCAAGTTAATTGTTTAATACCGAAACCAAAATCACATTTCCTATCCCTGCATTAATAAATGAAATCAAAGCGAATTCAACCAATTTTGACAAAATGTTTCACAATCAGCTGGGCTGATAATTTCACCTGTATGAATTCGCCTTGGTTCAATAGTGGCTATTGACAACACTTAATTACCAATTGAAGCAGCGCCATTTGTTTTAAATTTGTTTGAAGTTTATTTGTTGACGACATTTTAAAAATGAACTTGCACTGTGCTGTGTAGCCACTCAAAAAATTTTTGTGTTTTTTTTTGGCATTTCTCCTGATTTTCGTTAGTAAGGCCCCTTTCGCATTAGGCAACTATAATTGCGCAATTCTTGTGTTTGTTGGTGTGAGAGGAAAGGTCGGTGTAAAGGGGAAAGAGTTGCCGAGATTTGAGTACAGACTTTCTTGTACTTGGCAATTCTGCTTTAGCTGTCATTCTTGTCTTGGAATATTTATTTGTTTTTGACATTGTCTTTTATTTCTTCTACTGTGTGTTGTGTAATTTTGTGTTTGTGAAAATTTTATTTGTTTATAAGTGTATAAAATATTTAAAAATGATGAGAAGTTGGAAAAAACTGGAAGAAATTGAGCAACCAAGTTGCTCAATGTGAACATAAAAGCCAGTTCAAAAGAAAATAAATAAAAATTAAAATTATACTTGCGCAATTATAGTTGCCTAATGCGAAAGGGGCCTAATACGTATACACTACTTGTAAGTAAATACTTGCCTGTGGCAACGTATGGTAAGTGTGTATCATTACAGCATGTATGTATATATCATAGTATGTATCTACTATATATACATAGCAATTTTCTACGTTTTGGCACTCTTGCAACTGTACTGTAAAAAACAAATATATTGTCGAACTGACTAATGTTGATTATTTGATTAAGATCATCTGAAATGGGAAGGTTCATTCTTATGAACTTGGCAAAACGACGCCAATTAGCTCTTTTGAAAGAGTAATATAAATTAAGAAGTGTATCGAAAAAAATTTTTTGTTGCATTAAGTTAAATAAAACTCAAATCGTGCAATATAGAAACTCTTTCAAATACGCAAATTTATTGGTTTATTGTACAAATTTATTTAACATTGAAATCTTAATATATTATTTCGTATTTATGAAATTATCGACTTTTTTCGGAAGTCCTTCCATTAATATATAGGCACTCGATGCTGTCTCAAAAAAGGTAAAAGTCGTTTTTGTAGGCACACCGTGATATAAATTTCTGTGTTTATCGTGCCTGATGCCACAAATGCTTAACTTCGTTTGCCACAACTGCAAATAACTTGCCACACGAGAAATTTCTTATGGAATTTTGTTTGTTTTTTGTCCGGAATTCTTCCTGAACATTAACTCTTTCATCAGCAACATAAAAGTCTTGGCCGTGAAGTTGAGAAAAGTCTGCCAGAACGTATGTGTCGACATCCATCACACAACAGGTGTATTTTTTTTATAAAATCTGCCTTCAATTTTGTCGCTCGTTTTTTGCTCTAAGTTCTTTACCGAATTGCGATCTGGAACTTTCTGAACTTTGTATGTCTTTATCCCAGCATAAGTTTTGGCCCTTTAGACAAAACTATTATAGCATTTCACCGTACGCGCTGCTTTTCTAAAAGAAGTGTAAGGTGCTCTTCGAAACAGTTGTTCGACTTCTTTTACCTTACCAATATCCCTTGGACCTTTTTTATTTCCTAATTCAGGTTTTCTTTTAATGTTCAGGTCTTCTTTATACCGTTGGCATTTGAAACAGTTCGAGAATCAACTTTCATGACCATGACGGATTTTTTTTGAAAAGTTTTAATTATATTTTCACGTACTTTTTTTTCGCCGTTCATTTTTATCGTAATAACAATTTTTTCCAAGAATAACCACTATATTTTTTTTGATCCGCTATATGGTAAGGTTTTTTTTTTAATTGTTTTATATAAAATTTGAGATTTTTGAAGAGGCTGCTCCATGCATCTTGTCATAACTTTGGAACGACTTACCCGATTTTGTTTAACAATCCGTCTGAAAACTTTAAATTACACCAGCTTTAAGTTTTTCTAATATTATTTGCTGATCTAGCCATCAGTTTTTGAGTTATCGACAAACAAGACGAAAAAAATTTTGTTTTTGAAAAATTATAAAATTTTTAACATAAAAAAATTCATAAACGCAACAAATAATTACCAGTTTTGGTACTTAATCTTAAAACTGCATTTATTAGAAATAAAATAAATTTTATTACATGAAAATTCATGGATAAATTCGTGTTTTATTCCCGATAAACTCAAAGTACCTAGTTTTGATATTTTTTATAACAAATTAGTGTAAAGCAAAAAAATTTGTGATTTTTTTAATTTTTTTAATGAAAAATTAATTTGAAATTATTTTCGGACGTTAATTAGTCTAGAAGTTAGATGAGATCTTAAAAAGTTTCAAAGTTAAAATTTTTTCTATTCAATTGAAAACATGTGTTTAAGTACTTAGTCTTAAAGCTTCATGTATTAAAAATAAAATAAATTTGATTGCATTAAAATCCATTGATATATTCGAGTTTTATTCCCGATAAATTGAAAGTATAAACAGAGGTAACAAGTAGTTATTTTTTAATCAACAAGATTTACAAAGAATAATCTAAAAATAATTTCGACTTCTGTTTTGTCTTCTATAATTTTCTGAGTTTGGTTCTCTTATAAGGAACCAAATAAAATCTGACATCATATTTTCTTTCCATAGTCCCTGATAACGTTGGTCTATGGTCTTAAGTTGTTGATGAAATCAGTCACCATGCTGGTCGCTTACGGCACCAAGGTTTTTAGTAAGAATATCAGCTATCATCTGGTCAGTGGGCAAGTATTTAATTTCAATTGTTTTATTACAAACCAAATCTCTGACAAAATGATATCTGATATCTATATGTTTACTACGTGAATGATATATAGGATTTTTAGCCAGTTGCTGTGCGCTCAAATTATCACCATAAACTAACATGGGTTGTTTTTCATCATATATACCAATTTCACTAAGCAAACTTTTCAAATACGCTGCTTCCTTTAACGCTGCTGCCATAGCAATATATTCAGCCTCTGTACTGCTCAAGGCCACACAATTTTGTTTTCTTGAGGACCACGAAAAAACAGCCACCAAGGAAAAATGCATAACCAGAATAGGACCTGCGATCTAACGTGTTACTGCCCCAATCAGCATCTGATTAGCCTTCTACCATTCCGCCAGTGTATTTGTATACTAGTTTTACATCGATCGTACTCGCTAAATACCGTAGAACATGTTTAATGCCTGCTTCGTGTTCCTTATGAGGGTTCATATTACGCTGAGCCAGCTTCGAAACCGAATTTAAAATGTCTGGTCTTGTACACATAGCCAAATACATAAGTCCACCAATGGATGACTGATAAGAGGTGGGGTCTACTTTTGCACATTTATCATTGTCACAAACTATTTGAAAACCAACATCTAAAGGAGTTGATGCTGAACGACAATTTTCTATGTTGTGCTGACGTAACAAATCTTTTATATACTGGGACTTACACACATAAATAGTACCAAGTTCACCTTCTCTTTCCACTTGCACACCCAAGAATAAGTTGAGTGGACCCTTGTCTATACATGCAAATCTTTCAGAAACATATTTCTTAACATTTATCATAACGCTTTTGTCTTGGCTTCCAATAATCAAGTCATCAACATACACAGTTATTAAACATAATTTTCCTTTGTATACCATTTTATACAGGCACGGATCATTTATACACGGAGTGAAACCAATTTTTCGAAGAACTTTATCCAGTTTCGAATTCCATTCACGACCCGATTGTTTCAGGCCGAAAATTGCCTTATTCAATTTTAAAACGTAATCTGGATGTTTTTTATCCACGAAATTTTTAGGCTGTTTCATATAAATTTCCTCAGACAATTCACCATTCAAGTAAGCCGTACAAACGTCCATCTGATGTAGATACATTTTAAATTCAGCCGCAAGAGCAAAATCATACGTAATGTTTCATATCTAATGACTGGAGAAAAGGTTTCCGTATAATTTACACCAAATTGTTAACTACATCCCTTTGCCACCAAACGTGATTTAAACTTTTCAATTTCACCAAATTTGTTACGTTTCAATGCAAAGACCCATCTTGAACCAATTGCCTTTTTACCTTCAGGAAGTTTCATTAAAGACCAAGTTTCGTTTGCAATAAGTGCATCATATTCTTTTTGCATTGACTGTTTCCACTCTGACGAGTAATTACTATTTTCCACATCTTCTACAGTCTGAGGTACCTGAATATCCATATCGTTTTTCATTAAATTTACCGTATTGCGTATTTTTCTTGGTCGGCCAGGCCTCCCAGTACGTTCCACTTTTGGCCTTCCAACGCTCGATTTAGCAACCTGCTCTTCCTTGTTGGGGACATCGTTGTTTTCTTCTATACGTTCTTTTAAGTTTTCATCAAAACCATAAAACTCATCTTCGCTGAAACTATCTTCTGATGACACTACATTGGCTTCATCAACTAAGTTTTCTTCTAAAACTATTGAACCAGCCTGTGTACTACCAGCCTCATTAGTAGTATCATTTACCAAAAAATCTACCACGTCAACAGATTTTACAGCATCTGGTGTTATAGGTTCAATAAACATAACATCTCGTTTTTCTACCACAATACGTTTTTTATTATCATACAACCGATACGCCTTGGATGTTATTGAGTAACCCACCATTCTATACTCGATTCCCTTTGGTTGAAATTTTCCATGTGTTGTCTTATCTAACGCCACAGCTACTGAACCAAAAATTCCGAAATGATCTACGGATGGTTTCTTACCAGTAAATACTTCAAAAGGTGTGATGTCTCCAATACTTTTTGTAGGTGACCGGTTTCTAATATAAACAGCCGTAGCTACAGCTTCAGCCCACAACGATTCACCTAAGCCAGATTGAAGCAACATAGCACGCGACATTTCGACAATTGTTCGGTTAGCACGCTCGGCTACGCCGTTTTGTTGTGGCGTATACGGCACTGTCAGTTCACGAACTATACCACATTTTTCAAAATAATCATTAAATTGTTTATTCACGAATTCACCGACGTTATCGCTTCTTAAAATTTTTATTTTTCTTGTTGTCTGACGCTCGACCATCTCCTTAAATATTTAAATTTATCAAACACTTCGTCTTTACGTTTCAAAAAATATACAAATACGCGTCTCGACTTATCGTCTATAAACGTTAAAAAGTATTGAGCACCGGCAAGAGATTTTGTATTAAAGGGACCGCACACGTCGGCATGAATTCTGTCAAGAATTTCCTTTGAACGCGTTTCACTGTTCTTAAATGGCTTTATATGAATCTTCGTCTTCATACATATTTTACACTGATTGTCTCCCGTAAATTTCACGTTTTCCATACCGCAAACCATATTCTTGTCCTTCAATTCTTGTAAACTACGATAATTCAAATGACCGAACCGATTATGCCATTTCGTAGCATTTTCATTCACCGCGTTAAAACAATGTTCATTATTACCTCTAATTACAAATAAATTTCGTTTCTTTGTCGCTTTCAACATTACCATATTGTCCTTGTCTATTATAAATGCACTATCTCCATCAAATGTTACCTTATAACCGTTTTCACACAACCTGCCAAATTTGCATTCATTTTCGGTAAATATACATATTTATAAAACGTTCTGTAGTATCACGTCACAGTTGTCTACTTTTATTTTTATTTCTCCTTTTCCTTCTGCTGTTATAGTATTTTCCCCCGCTAAATAAATATTTTCATGATGTTTTCTTATTTTAGCAAAATACGACTTGTCACAACACATATGCGCCGTTGCGCCGCTGTCCAAAAACCACGATGATTTGTTCATAACATTTACATCAGCCGCTGCTAATATTGTATACTGCTGCTCTCTTTTATTTTCTGCTTTTCGATCTGTGTTTGTATTAGTGAAACAATTTGCTGCATAATGGCCGCGCTTACCACACTTAAAACATTTGAAGTTTTGTTTTCCATGCTTGTTGTTGTTCTTTCTGGTATTAGTTTCAGCTGAATTATTATTTCTGCTCTTCGCCATATATGCATGTGATTCGCTGTTTGTGTTTCTTGCACCATCTTGATTTTTTCGTTCTGCCTCTTCTAGAAGCTTCACTTTTATAATTTGAAATTGCGGTAACGAATCTCTTGTCTCCATAGCAACTACGAAATGCTCGTAACTTTTCGGCAAACTTGATAATAAGATTATCACCACCAACTCATCTTGAAGCTCTATTCCAACTTCCGTTAATTTATCCACAGCACTAGAAAAATCATTTAGGGAAACACGACATATCTTCACTATCGGACATACGAGAATTTAAAAACTTTTTGTATAATGAAACTTTTCTGACTGGACCACTTGGACGATGTATATTTTCCATCTTTTTCCACGCTTCATTTGATGTTTTACACGATTTTAGATGATTCAATTGTGATGCCTTTACACTAAGGGTTATTGTGGCCAATGCCTTTTCATCCTGTTGTTCCCATTCGGTCAAATTTTTTGCATTCTCTCTTGTCGCTTTTCCATTTACAATATGCCACAGACTTGAATGTATGAGAATACTTCTCATCTGAATACACCACGCATCATAATTTTGCTCATCAAGTTTATCGATCTTATATAACAAATTCATCTTGAATAATACCGTCTTTAAATAAAACCACCTGGGCCCAAAACCTGTTGGACCAAAAATCCAATTTAACGCAAATTCAAATAAAAGCACGAACACACGATGTTAATTATAAGAACGTTAAACGTATTAAAGACTAAAGACTATTGAATATAAAAAAAAATAAATACAGAGTTGTATACTCGTGGAAATACTTGCTTTCAATGATTTCATACTTCAACATTTCTATATATATCTTTAAATTCTTCCTTTGCATATACTATAAATAAAGATGAATATTGGATTTTTTTATTGAAATTTAGCACAATCGCCCCATAACATTCTGAGATATGAGCAAATAAACACGACTGCCTCTGTTTTTTCCCATATTTTTACCACCAAAATTAAAATTTTTCAGCTATAGAATAATTTATAGGTACCTTTGCTACTATTTATTGATATAATATGCCTTTAGAGATATTCGTGAAAAATTTTGGATAAAGCTGGCTCTAATCGGTAAAGTTTTAGGAAAATTTTTTTTTTTAAACTATATATTCCAAAAATTTACAAACGAAAATAATTTTTTTCATCTTCTAGACAACCGAGAGAGTCAATATTGATTGGTATATGAACGGACTTGACTAGCGCAATATAAGCACTATAAAAAATTAAAATTCATGTTGGCCGCCACTACAAAATGGCGGACAATAAATTTATATATAGGTCAAATCTTGTATATGTACCCAGTAAAAAAATCTATGACAAAAAAGTGGATTTGCAGGGGTTCAACTGGTGATGAAGTGATTAAATTTAGGTGAAAACACTAATGATTTTAACATTAGCGTGTCATTGGAGATCATGTGTTTACATGAATACATTAATGAACTGCACTCCATTCTAAGTACATATTTAGAACTCATGCATATTTGATGAAAGCATCGGATGTTTCATGAGTTGAATTTGTTTGTTTACATGAATTGTTTAAGATATTTAGCATGATGTTACATTCATTTTTAAACACATCAATTATGACAAATTATTTCACATTTAGGAAGTCATTTAGAATGAATGCTTTTACACAATTGATTTAGAAGTCTTGAAAATGTAATTCGCTTTGCACTACTTCTAATTTTTTTTGCTGGGTATGTATATAAATGTTACTTCTTGAACCCCCTCAATATTATTATCAAATGAAAGGCTTGACCAGTAGATTACATTTAATTATTGAAAAATGTTAAATCCAAGATGGCATCTAAAACAAAAAAAAATGGCGGAAAAATTTTTTTTAACCCCATAAATATGGGTATCAAAGGAAAGGGCTTGACTAGTAGGATACAGATGACTACGTAAAAATTCAAAATCGATGATGCCGTCGGAAATTATAAAGAAAAATGGCATATAACATGAAATATGGTATATGATAGTGAAGGGTATAATCAGATTCGGCACGGCCGAATATAGCACTATTACTTGTCTTTATTCATATTGTTTTCATTATTTCTGGATCAAGATTTCTTCATGGTCGAATCTAGTTTCGTTGAATTGTCAGCCCGTCCTATGTGCACAAAATTATTTCTATATAAATTTCCGTATTGTCATTCTTTATATCATTTAACTGTAGTTTTTTATGTTCTTTACGTCATTCATGGATGTGCATTCCCATATTTAACTTGCATATGATCAGATCGTCTCCTATTTTGCCTTGTGATAAAACCGCTCTCAGCGCACAGTTTGAGGGATCTGTGGTTAGTATAAAAGGTTTATCGAAACCAGGGTATTGCAATATTGGTGGATTGATTAGTTTTTCTTTTAGCGTTTCAAAAGCATGTTGGCATTTTGTCATCCATTCGAATTTTGAAGATTTCTTCAGTAATGCATTAAAATCTTTTGCTATATCAGCAAAATTAGGTATAAATTTTCTGAAATTGTTGCAAAATGCGAGGAAACGTCTAACTTCGTCCGCGTTTTTCGTATTGCCGAAATTTCTTCTGTTATTGTCATTAAAGTTGTGATTTCTATTGTTGTTATTTGTATTTGGCAATCGTTTGTTTCTGGTGAATTTGCTTGTAATATTGTTATGTCGGCAATTGCTTTTGTTATTGTAATTATTATTGTTATAATTATTATTATTGTTATAATAATTATTATTGTTATAATTATTGTTATTGTTATAATAATTATTATTGTTATAATTATTATTAATGTTATAGCGTTTGTTTCCGTTTAAACTATGTCCAGTATTTTGTTGTCTCTGTTGGCACATTTGTTGTTTGTTGAAATGCATGATGGAGTTATTGGTTAATATTTTTTCATTTTCCATTTAGAAATCAAGAGTAATAAATTTTATTAATCTTATTTGCTATATATCTGTTATATCAATATTATTCTTATGTTTTAGTACGTATTTTTTAAAATAAATGTTAATTTTATAAGCTATAAATAATATAAGTGCTATTATTATTGTTTTTAAATATTCTGGTATTATATCCAAGTTATTTTCTACATTATTCGAAATATTTTCTTGTATTTCTATCGTGCTTTCTGGTTTACCCATTTTATTGCTACAAATAGGACCTACCATTGAATTTGATATTTTAAGTCCTTGTATTATTATTATTATTATTTTATTTACTTGTATTATTCCTAACATGTATTTTATTTTCCTGTTTATTTTGATGTTTTTAGTGAAGGAAAAAATGTTACTTTAATTATTTTTAGAATTATTTTTGCAAATTCGCAATTTATGAATCCTAATTTTCAAACACAGTAGCATTGATCTTGGTTTTAGATAGAAAATATATCCTTAGTTTACTTTTTATTTTTCAAAATAAATTGAATCAGAGATGCAAGTTTTCATAAACTGAACTAAAAATATTTAATAATTAAAATAGAACTAGAGCATTCAGTAAATACTAAAAACTGCGCTATCGAAGTAGCAAGATTAATGATAAGAACTGAATCAATCAATACATAACCCTTTATCACATTTTTTACATTCAGTTCATACAGTTGATTTACATTTATCACCAGCACACCGTCTCTGTTTACTACTATTTGTTTTTTGCACATAGTGCATACAGTGAACTCGCACAAACGTGAACATTCAGTAACATGAACTACCCAAAAACATGAAAATTTTTTTTATTACATTGACTACTCTAAAACGTGAACAAAGGTTGAAGGCACTAAAAGTGAACTTTTATCGAACGTTAAAATTCAATTTTGTAAGCTTATTTAAAATTTTTGGGATTCCCCGCAGAAGAATTTTGCAGTATGTTTGTTTTAAGCAACTTTTGTTGCATGATAAGTAGCTTTAGTATTAATGCGGCAGTTCTACTGGAAGCATCTGTGTGCTGACTATACATATAGGTATATAAATAATATAAACAAGTGATCTCTTAAAATATTTTTATTGAAAATATGTCTAATAAAAAACCAAAAGTGTTAAATCTTTAAGAAAAGTCAGATATTTTAAAGCTTTTACGCAAAGGTTCATCTGTAACTGGTTTGTCGAAAAAGTATAATGTCGCCAAATCGACGATTTGTTTTATAAAAAACAATAAAGATGCAATTTCAAAATACGTAAATAATACATTTTCGGGTCCTGGAAAACGGAAAACACTGCATACTTCGGAGCTTCCAAAAATGGAAAAATCTCTGTACAAATGGTTTACCCAACTTCGAAATAAAAACCTACCGGTTAGCGGCATTATGATTAAAAAAAAGCTATTGAATTTCACAATCAAATTAAGGAAAATAACCATGCTAAACCTCTATTTTGGATGAATTCAACAAATAATTGAGAAATAAGTATCTTAAAAACCCTTTTGCAAACCATAGGAGCTATGTATGTAGTACATTAAAATGTGGCAGAAACTCACAAAAAGTTGAATCAAAACATGTTTCATTGGTGAAAATAACGTACATACTTTATTTTAAATTAAATAAAAGATAAAAGAGACTAAAATATGTTATAGAAAAAATGCAATCTAAAACGTGAACAAAATCGAAAACGTGAACGCCTTTGGTAAAAATTAGCTCACGTTTCTGAGAGTTTACTGTATATTCATCACATCTCATAGAGTCAGCTCCAGGTTGGACTTTCGATGTTCTCCCAGGACTTTCTCTAACAAAATGTATGACATGGCTAAATTCCTACGAAAGCTCTTGTGTTAAAGGTCAGCATTGCTCCATCTCTTTGCTTTTCCTTCTGGATCCGTAAAAAAATTGTTGAAGCTTCTGTTACAGCTGCATTATCTTTCCACCTAGTTACAAAACTTTTTTTTTTTGAAAACGCGCAATTGCAGCCTGTGTAGAACCTCTATCCTTTTTTTTGAATTCGTTAAGATCTAGCAAACAACAATTATTTACCAATCGGTTACTTCTTATTGTTCCAGTACAATTATAGTCTCTATTTCTAATCTGTTTGAGTGAAGGAAATGTTGTAAACAAATTAGTAGTAGTAGTAGTTTTATTTAATCTTAGTGAATTAATTCCTAGATTAAAGAGAATTTTTACAGGCATTGGCTTCATAGGCCATCAGCTCTACATGTATGTAAGTAAAATTAGGTTTATAATAAAATTAATTTTTTTTTTTAAATTTTGAGTTTTTTAAAAACTCCCTTTCCATTTGTTCATTAACCTGATAAGTTTTTCCTTAAAATGGATCAAAAGCAATTAGATAACCAGATAGTGAGTTTTGACACCAAATTTTGTACCCAAAAACGAATTGGTTTGTTTCGTATGGCTTGTTTACAACCATGTTTTCCAAAATATTCCACCATTGCTTCATCATGTGACACTGACTTAGTTGGTTGGAAATGCGCGAAACCGCGCGCGATTTTTAACCTAATTTTAATTTATTTTACACAGAAAATGAGGATTTTGTGTTTGGGGATTTTGTGTTTGGGGTTTCTGATTTAGGGATTTTGATTTTGGAAATTATGTGGTACACGCAATTCTCGGGAGTGCCACATAATTTCCAAAATCAAAATCTCCAAATACAAAATCCCCAAGAAAAAAACAAAAAACCAAATCAAAATCCACAAATACAAAATCCCCAAATAAAAAATCCCCAAATAAAAAATCCCCACACTTTTTGGAGATAGTGTCACAAAATCCCCAAATACAAAATTCCCAAATTTTTACGTATTACCTAATTTTAATGTATTTTACACAGAAAATGAGGATTTTGTGTTTGCATTATTTCTGAAATTAAAAATCAAAACAAATTGTACGATAAATTCATCATAAATAAATCGCGCGCGATTTTTAACCTAATTTTAATGTATTTTACACAGAAAGTGAGGATTTTGTGTGGGGATTTTGTGTTTGGGAATTTCGTGTTTGGTGATTTTGATTTTGGAAATTATGTGGTGCACCCAAAATCCTTATTTTCTGTGTAAAATACATTAAAAATAGGCAATATCGTAAAAATTTGGGAATTTTGTATATGGGGATTTTGTGACACTATCTCCAAAAAATGTGGGGATTTTGTATTTGGGGATTTTGTGTTTTGGGATTTTGTATTTGTGGATTTTGATTTGGATTTTTTTTTCTTGGGGATTTTGTGTTTGGAGATTTTGATTTTGGAAATTATGTGGCACTCCCACTAAAAATTACTTATAAATTGAGCAATATATACTTTATTGTTTCACTTATTATGCTAATGGAGTAAGATAAATTGAGTATGTGTGAACACTTATTTTAATTGCTAAATCAACACTAAATTAAAACAATTAAAAATATCTAACCGGGTATTAGACTAAAAATGCAACTATTTCATTATAGTATTAAATCTATTTCTAAGCATTGCATTGTATAATTTCGTTAATCATGATTGCTTTACTGGACAGCGGACTATATCCAGAAACGATCAAAATTCCAAAAAATTTTCTTAATTCCCTTTTGCTTAACATCACATCTTGCCAATTTTTAGACAAACAATATTCAGTATTTTGGGCGATAATAAGCTCCATTAATTAATCGTCAAAAAAAGCTCAAAATACTGAACAGCTGTCATGCCTTCATTGTATTGATTTACAGGTGCACTTAATTTTCAATTTTTGAAGTTTTTCCAAATATTTTCATTTTGTTTCTTTCCTTGCACCTTTTTCTTTTAAAATCTTGCTGTACGGAGTCTAGAATTTTGTTCATCATATAATATTTCAGCAGGTGCCATAAGTTGATTTCGAGATATAGTATTGATGATACCTTCGCTTTCATCATCTGAATCTTCATCAGTTAAGACGGTAACCTCTGGAGGCTCGATGTAAAAATCGTTTGACTCACCTTCCACAATTTCTCTTACGCTAAGACGCTTTCTGTAAAAAATATTCGAAAACAAGAAAATAAAAAATTATAGAAAGTACTCGTTCTACCATAGTGTCTTCATATGATGACAACCAAATATATTCTCAAAACACAAAAGTTCTTTTTACAACTTGAATAGCGGCTCTTAAAAAAACTTCTCTTGAAATGTAAGTTTTCAAGTTATTTAACTTAAAATTTACATAAATATAATCTGGTATGTTTTAACTGCTTACTTCTTAACTTAAAAAACAATCAAAATAAAAAAATTTACTGAGCACGAACCGTTTGTACTACAACTAAATTTAGAAAAAGAATTTATGTGCAAGACATGTGCTTTGTTTTAATTTTTTTCTGACATTATAAATGTTCCACAATTAATTGAAGCTGTCAATGTTTTCGTCTTCAAGTGACGACGCTAGGATAATTCGGGTTAAATTTATATAATTTCGCTATACACAAAGTTTTTCGAAGAAAATAGAACTATATTGAAATGTTTAAGTGGCATTTATTACCAGAAACTATATTGACTCTCCTACTATAACGCTCAATTTTTACGTAATCTACGGTAAATGAAATTTAAAAACTACACCTACCTCCAATATAACGCTCTCAAACCAATTTATATATATAAAAGTGAAACTTTGTGTGTGTGTTTGTGTGTGTGTGTGTGTAAAACCGATCGGACTCAAACTTTGGCAAGTTGTTGTACACATTCCAGGGAGTGTTTATGGGTGGTAAAAAGTGGGCGGGGCCACGCCCATAAAAAATTAGTTATAATTTTTAGCTACTCGCACTGGACCGATTTTTCTGAAACTTTGCACACATATTGAGCTGTCATGACTTTACAATCTCGTGATTAGAAAGGTGGGCAGTGCCACGCCCATAAGAAGTAAGTTATAATTTTTAGCTACTTGCACTAGATCGATTTTTCTGAAACTTTGCACACATATTAAGCTGTCATGACTTTACAATTTCGTGATTAGAAAAGTGGGCAGTGCCACGCCCATAAAAAATTTATCATTTTCAGCTACTTGAACTTCACCGATTTTTCTGATGCTTTGCACACACATATTGAGCTCTCATGATTTTACAAATTCGTGATTAGAAAAGTGGGCAGTGCTACGCCCATAAGAAATAAGTTATAATTTTTAGCGTTTTGCACTTGATATCCAATTTAAATTTATAATGCATTTTTATTCATTAAGGGGCGTAGCAACGCGCGCCGGGCGTGTATTTCTGACAATGTTGCCGCAAAAAAGAAAAAAGCTCGGGGTAATGACCCAAAATTCAAAGTGCCAAAAATATCCGACGTACCTAGCAGCAGTGCAAATAGATTTCATCTACTTGCAAATGAAGAAGAAGACAGTACTCACAAGGAGAAAATACCATCTATTGTAGTGAACTCAGTTCATAGTTTTTCGTCCGTTTTTGGGCTAATTAAAGAAAGGTATAAGTTTAAAAGAATGTCAATTGGAGCAAAAATATTATCTAGTTCAAGAACTCTTTATGAAGAGGCCTTAAATCTACTAAGAACCAAAAAGTACCAGTTTTACACGCATGAAATAAAAGATACAAAAACCTTTAAATTAGTGTTGTTTGGTCTTATCACATCACATAACATAAATCCGGTAAGTATTAAAGAAATCACTACCAAAAGGTCTACCGCCGATGATACACTATATCTAATTGAGTTTGACCGCCAGCAAGTGTCGAAGAGGGATATATTAAAAATTAGGTATTTTAGTAATATTACCGTTTACTGGAGAAGACCACTCAAGGGCAGTAAAGATCCTACACAATGCACTAAATGCTCTATGTATGGTCATGGTGCTAGAAACTGTAACAGAATAGTAGTGTGTGCAGCCTGTGCTGGTAATCATGAATTTGCAGATTGCCCATTGAACAAAGCTAGAAATAGTGATAACATCGTTTATAAGTGTCACAACTGCACAAAAAAGAATTTTAGAAATGTGAAGCACTGAGCTGACGACCCTAAATGCCCATGTCGTCAGGAATATCTTAAGATTCGACAACGTACCACAGCCAGAATGAAGGTGCCACAGAGGAATAATATGATTAACTTCAACGTCAATGAAGTTAATTTTCCACAACTGCCCGGTTAGGAGCATCAAAATTATGCACGTGACTCTGGTACTAAAAATAATATACTGTACTCTGATGTAGGTTAGTTAGGTTAGGTTAGATCCGGCAGCCGCCAGAAGGCATAGCTCACTTGGGTCCTCCGAGGGTCCCGTTGTGATACCGTAGGCACCATCGCCCGTTCGTTTATGTCCTCTGGCCGTCGTTCCTCAGCCATCCTGTCCTGTTCACGAAGGTATGGATCTTTCCTAGATCAACTGCGGAAAGACAAGTTTTACTTACAAGTATTCGTTGACCTAGAATCTGGCGTCTCAGGTCCCCGAATGCAGGACAATTACAGAGAAGATGTTCAGTCGTCTGCTCCTCTTCCTCGTTATCACAACTTCTGCAGAAGTCGTTGTAAGGGATATTCAGCCTTTCCGCATGTGTACCTATAGGCCAGTGTCCGGTAATGACCGCTATGAGGTTCCAGCATGTGATTTCGATCCGTCAGTAAATATCTGGATGGCATTCTCCGGAGGTCGAAGGCCGTTGTCGTATTCAGATCTATCCGGTATATTCGTCGCGAAACCCGGATCGAATGCTGGTTCAGGTACCTTGTAATCAATAGGAGAAGTAATATTGATCATACCCAAAATTCTTGCATGTCCATAATTCACATACTTCCATGCCGTTGTGGCATTCAGCCTCAGTGCGGTGTCCGCAGCCATCTGCTTGGCCATGATGTCTGGTGGTAACCAGTTCTAAATAGTGAACAGTGCCTTAGATGGTGTGGTCCTAAGAGCACCTGTTATCATAATCGCAGCCATTCTCATAATACGTCCGAATCTGTCCTGGTGGATTCTCTTCTCCAGCGCCACCCACCAGAATTGGTCTGACGACAGAATCGTATAGCCAGTATAAGTTCCTGGGGTTAATACCCCAATTAAGGCCAATTGCCCTCTTGCAGTAGTATAATACAGTTGCCGCCTTAGTGGTGCTGGACTTTGTGTTCAGGTTTTAGTTTAGTTTGCTGTCCAATACGAGACCCAAATATTTGGCATTATCGGATAGCGCTAGTGCCACTCCGTCTATCCTAAGCGTAGCAAAGGTCGGTATTTTGTACCTCCTTGTGAACAGTACCAGTTCCGTTTTGGCAGTATTGACTCCCAGCCCACATCCCTGGCACCATCTAAGTATTAATGTCTGCGCAGATACCAAGAGCTCCGAGAGCAGTCCAGGATCTTTGCCCGTAGCTGCTACAGCCACATCATCCGCATAAGCAACAGTCATGCAGGATGTATTCTCCATGGCCCTAAGCAGGATATTAATGTTGATGTTCCATAGTAGTGGAGAAAGTACTCCACCTTGCGGTGTGCCATTTACAGCCACCTTGGAGATGCTTGAGGCGTCCAAAGTTGACTCTATGCGCCTATATTTCAGTAGTTTTCCCACAAAACCGGTGACCGCAGGATCTATGTCCAGTTGTCTCAAGGCGTTCAGAACCGAATCCGGTTTGACATTGTTGAAGGGGCCCTCAATATCAAGGAAGGCGACCAAGGTGTAGTCCCTGTAGTTCAGAGATTTTTCAATATGGCCAACCAGCGCCGTTTCCGTAGATTTGCCCTTCGTATAGGAATGCTGTGCCCCCGATATAGCATCTGGTCCTAGAGACGATCTGATATAAACATCACTAATCGTCTCCAGAGTCTTAAGCAAGAAGGAGGAGAGACTTATTGGCCTGAAGTCTCTGGCCCTTGTATGCGAGGCCTTACTTCCCTTGGGTATGAAAATAATCCTATAGGATGTCCACCTCGATGGGACATGGGATAAATGCAAGCATGCCTTGAATATCACCAGAAGCCATGGCATTAAAATATCGATGTTCTCCTGTAGATCCGCTGGAATTACGCCATCAGGACCTGAGGACTTGAAGGGATGGAAACTACTAACTGCCCATCTTATGCGATGCTCAGTGATCGGTAGATTCGATATGCATCCGTGTGGTCAACAGCAGGAGGAGAGTCCTGCTCTAGACAGCCTGGGAAAGGTGTCTCCATGAGAACCTCTAGCGTTTCCTTGCTACTGGTGGTCCAAGAACCATCCGCCCTCTGTATGTATGATGGTATTGTTGGATTCGATGATAAAATCTTTCGTAGCCGAGTTGTCTTCGAAGAATTTTCCACCTCACTGCAAAATTTTCTCCAGGATTGCCTTGGCTCTTCTGATAAGGTTTTTAAACCCATTTAGCGAGGATTTATTTGTAGCCCAATTTCAACTCCTTTTAGCCTCATTGAATAGTTTCCTGCATTCCTTGTGCTTTTCCGCAATTTCAGCATTCCACCAACTGGGCTTGACCTTACCTTTCCTAGTAGTTCTCCTACAGGAGTTATCGGTTGCCTCAGCCGTTACATTACTCAAGAACTCAGTTACGGAGTCCAGAGTGGACTTATCGTCAATGGAGTCTGGACATGAAGAGAGCTTTCTATTCAGCACCTCAGCATAAACAGACCAATTTGTCCTTCTCTTATTCAAGAAATGACTCTCAGATTCCACTTCGAAAAACAAGTCGAAATCAATATATAGGTGATCGGAAAAAGAGCAGTCCTTTGACACCCTCCAATTTCCTATCAAATTCACATACCTATCGCTAATAAGAGTAACATCCAAAACCTCGCTTCTGTTATAACTACAAAGGTGGGTTCATTACCCCTATTAACTACTGTTAGTCCATTTTCAATTATAAATTCGAGGAGTGAGTCACCCCTTTGGGTGGTAGCCGAGCTACCCCAGACGGTATGGTGCGCGTTGGCATCCGCGCAAATTATGAGAGGGATGTTCCTTTCGTTCGCGTAAGACATCGCCTTCCTAGTGATGGAGTTAGGTGGGTCCACTCCATGATCGTGCGCTATATAACAGCTTATTAGCCAGACTATTCGCCTCTTGTTCTCGATGGCTGTAGTACAGGTGTCCTTATCACTGAAGTGGGATAGAACAAAAGCTTTAAGATTGGTTTTGGCCATAATGCAAGATCTGGTCTTACCTGGTCCGGCTGTATACAGAATGTAGTAGCCATCCTTGTTTAGCCCACAAACCCTGTCTTTGTACAACAATGGTTTTTAGACACATATAAGATCCTCCGTGCCTGAAGACAGTCGGAGGAGTAGGGCAGCTGACGCCGCTTTTGAGTGGTGAAGGTTAATCTGAGTAACCTTCAATGTAGCTAGTCGCTGTGGACGACTGTGACATCGGCGTCCTCTGAACCGTCGTCAGATTCTAGAAGGGTGTCTTCATCTTCTGCCACATCAAAGAATTCCCCCATTAGTCCTGAGACCGATTGGGTGTCATCAATGTCCGATGAAAGAGCAGATTCATCGTCACAGCTCATGGAGAGATCCTTAGAAGAGACCTTACTCTCCGGAGGTTGAGGCTTCTCCTTGTCGTCACTTTTATAGACCCGGATAAAGATAGTACCAAAACCATAGTATATATTTCCCTGAGTTTCGAAGTGGAGGCAGGAAGTCACTGTTTATAATAACAGTGGCCTTTCTGGAGCCTTCTACAGCTTCAGTAACCTTGGCTATTTTCCAGTCCTTTGTGGGTAGCTGAGGATTACTGACCTGCATAATCTCCAGAATCTCCTTTGGGTCGGATGATTGTGCGGGAATCTTGGGGAATCTCTTTTGGCAGCCGTAGAGGTCGAGGGTGGTGCTACAGGGATCATCGAATCATTCTTCGCATGATCCTTCTGCACAATGTTTGGCACAAGGGAGCCAGGTTTAGTGGCAGACTGAGTCTTAGCCACCTCAATCGGAACTAGTCCCATCCGGACCTTAGGAGCCTTAGAGGTACCTGGTTTCGAAGAACCACGCTGTACCAAGCTCGGGTTTCGGTCGCCTATCGGCTTGATCGGGCATGTTTTTAGCGTACTAGTAGCTAGTCGGCTAGTGGAGCCTGGCGCTTCCAATCCACTAGTCAAGGTTTCAGTAGCCAACAACTTACTGCAGCCTGATACCGACACTGCAGTAGTTGGGTCTCCGGAGATTATGAAGCCCTTTACCGGATACGCAGGGCATGATTTTTTCGACATTACGGACGATTGGTTTGTTTGCATTTTATGCCTACTGCCAGGCTTGCTATAAACTGCCGCCCCACTAGAGACAGACGCAGACCAACAGACGCTGGTGGATTTATGGTTGCGAACCGACGATTTAATAAGGCGGACGCATTCTCAACAGCCTGTGTGACGAGGGGGTTGATAAGTTGCCTGCCAACCGCCCCAACTAGGAGAAACAGACGCTGGCAGGCAGGGGGTGGGTAGTTCTTAGTTAGTGTAATTTACACTTAAGCCCTCGCATCGCGACAAGATGACTACCCCTTCGCGAGGGTACTCTGATGTAACAACAAGTAAAAATCGTGTGAACAGAAATAAAGATGATTTTTCCAATGAGAAATTAATGGACATATTTTTCGATGCTGTCGATGCACTTCAAAGATGCCAAAATAAGTACGACAAGCTACGAGTGCTGGGAATGATGATTCAACATGCCATATAAGTCAACAGTAAATCACAATGTTCATGTTATGCACTGGAATGCTCAAGGCATGACGACTGAGTCAGCAGCTTCACAGCTGGAAAAATTTTTATACGACAGGAAGTTGATATTCTCCTTGTCAATGAGACATTTTTGAAACCCCACCATAAATTTAAACTTGGGGGCTACAAAATTTATAGAGAGGATAGACCAACACATGGCGGAGGTGTACTCATCGTGTGGCTGAAAATATTTCGGTACGAGTAATAATAAATAGGCGCCCTGTGATTTTTACATCTGCGCACAATCCGGCTCACACTATAAATTTTAAAACTGATATGGATGCCTTAACTAAACGTTCAAATGACTTCTTTTTATTCGATGATTTAAACGCTCCAGATACTCACTGGAATTGCTTTTCAAACAATATTGCTGGTAATGAGCTTTATAGCCATTGCCTTCAATCAAACTACTATATTTATTACCCAAATGCATTTGCTCGTTTTGGACAAAATATTAATCCAGTACAGCCGTCTACAGTAGACATCCTTTTAACTAACTCTTGTCTTCCTTTTTCAACCTTTTAAACCCATCCAAATATTCTGCAGTCGGATCATGTACCAATATCTTGCGTCATTTATGGAGAGGTACATAATAGCATTTTGTTGGTACCTCTATATTATCGAGCCGATTGGTTATCAATACAAAATTGGGTGGAGAATGAAATACTATTACTAGATATAAATCAAAATATTACGAACACAGGTAACCTAGATGTATCATTAAGTAAACTAATATATATTGTAAAAGAAGCTATAAATAGAATACCAGTTGGTCATAGAAACCCCTGGCAACGCCAAATTTCAGAAATTAGCAAAATGCTAATTGCTCAGAGAAACAAATATAGACGTAAATTCCAAAGATGTAGGGATTTTCATTTTAAAATGCATTTATATTGTATCTTGAAAAAGCTAAATGGGCTTATTGACTTTCACCTGAATAAAGACAGGAATGAGTCTTGGTCGAAATTCATTTCAAATCTGCCTACCGGTTCCAAAAAGTTTTGGAAATTAACTAAATCTTTAAAAGGCAAGAATCCTACATATTCTAAACTTCATGTAGATGGATCAATTCTGAATTCTGACTCCAGCTATAGGCCAATAAGTATTCTAAGCCTATTGGATAATGTGTTCGAGAAAATTATTCACTCCAGAATTTTAGATTTTTTAAATTGCAATAATATCATAAATAAAGAACAATTTGGTTTTCGAACTCAACTCAACTTAAGAGAGTTGTAAACTTTCTTGAATGTAATAAAAGTAATCGAAAAAGTACTGGAGTCGTTTTTCTTGATACCGAAAAAGCTTTTGACTCAATCTGGCATGATGGACTAGTATATAAATTAAATACGTAAAATTTTCAAATTTACCTTCAAAAACTTATCAAAAGCTTTTTAGATAAACGTACGTTTGTTGTATCTGTCAATAACAAATTTTCTAGTGAAAGGCAAATACCTGCGGGCTTGCCGCAAGGATCAGTATTATCCCCTACACTATACTCGATATAGACATCTGATGATACTCTAAGAAGATACCATGATGCAGCTTTTTACGCGGATGACAGCGCCTTTATTTGTTGCGGTAAAGTCTCGAATGCGATAATTAGAAGAATGGAAAATAATCTTAAATTAATTCGTAAATACTATGACAAATGGAAAATAAAAGTCAATGACGATAAAACTCAAGCAATTATATTCCACTCAACAAATCGCGAAAACGCTTTCCTACTAGATATTTATCGTCTAGGGGAACAATTATCCCATTGAAGGACGAAATCGAATATCTAGGAGTAATCCTTGACAGAAAACTTTTATTCAAACAGCACGTTAATTACATTTGCGAGAAGGCAATTAAGTGTAGTCGTGCCTTATACCCCTTAATTGGCCGAAGATCTAATCTTAATATAAAGAACAAAGTTCTTATTTACAAAATGTGTATTCAACCGATTATGACCTATGGTTGTCAAATCTGGTCCCAAAAGGCTGCTAAAACGCATACAAAAAGATTGCAAATCATTCAAAATAAAAACTTGAAAATAATACTCAATCTACCTTTTAGATATCCCACTTATCTTCTACACAGAAACTTTGACTTCAAAATGTTTAATTCATTGACAAGGAAACTGACGCTGTCATTTAATGAAAAATGCAGAAGGTAAAATTTTTAAATAATAAGAAATTTGCTGAACAACCACTGAGGGTCTTTTGTTTAAAAGACACATTTCAGTGATTGTTTTAAAAATTCTTATAACTTGTAAATTGATGCGAGGTTTTTTATAAACAACTTTTCCTTTAAACTGTGATATTAATAGTTTCTTTATTTAATTGATCAGATGTTAATTGTTGTAATACTATATGTAAATTCTCATAACTCTGTTAATGATATTGATAAAATGAATAAGTTTTTAATAAAGGATAATAATAATAATAATAATAAAAAAAAATAACGCTTTATTTTATATTCATACAAATTATCTGTGGACAAAGTTTTTGGAAGAAAAGAGAACTATATTGAAATATCTAAGTTGAATCTTTTAGCAGAAACTATATTGATACGCTTACTTTAACGTCCACTTTCATTGCAAAATTAAACTTACGAAAATATATTAATAGCAAATAGAACTTACACAAAGAAAGTGATACATACTTTAGTATTAAGAAATTATTCCATAGCGATTACTGTAAATAACAAAATAATAAATTTTGTGCAATAAATGTACTTTTATTTGGGGGTGGGTTTTAGAAATTCGGCACAGCCATAGTGCTCATTGTTAAAATTTCTTTGAGCATAAATGAGAGGGCAGCATCGTTTTTATATAGCTTCATATCACGTCAAACTTTATTATGCTTTGTCAGATTAATTGGCATTAGTGTTGCCAGTTCCGGAAATGTATTCAAATTTTCTAAATTTACTACTAAAGTCTTTTTCTGTTCTTGGTTTTATTTTTGTTAATAGTCACTTTTTTATAGTTTTTTGCTTTAAGCATCAGTTTGATGGCAATGTAAGAATTTTTGACATTTTTATTTCAGTCATATTTGTTTTTGTGTTTTTGTCCGTTATCAGCAGTATGTTAGTATTGTCCAGGCAATAAGATTCACTACAACGAGCTATATAATTAAATGTATGTATTGTAATCTTTATAATTGACAGCATTGGTTCAAGACCCATTTATATTTACTTAAACTTTATTTTCAAACCGTGTAGTTCAAATGCAAGAGTGGCCAGATCAAGTTTCATGGCGCCACGTTCCCACTAAACTGAATCCAAGGATGTGACGTCGTCAGAGAATTGGAAAACTCTTTTTAATTTAAAGGTCCTACGTTTATATGAAACTATAGTTCCAATTAAACTGTTAACAAACTTTTCGTGTTAACAGAGAACCAAAAATTATTCGAAATTAAAAAAAAAAATTGTGTATTGCTTGCAGTATAGGACCCATACAATTGCTAACTGGATCTGATAAAATATTTTGTCATACAAAAAGTTGTTGCGAATAACTTTTTTCTCAGATTTGCTGTCATTATGAAATAGCGCAAAATATATAAAAAATTTTACCTACTGCAATTGTAATGGTCACACATCGGCTTGTAGAGATAATCCAAAAATCTAAATATTTTGAGAAAATTTAAAATTGCATATATCTTCAGTCTTGCAATTAAACATTTAAAGATTGATCCTGTTTATTTTAGAGAAACGAACATTTTATCTTTTAATGGTAGGTAAGGTAGCGCTTAATATAGATCTAGATAATATATAAATAAAATTACCTCAGTTTAAGATTACAGATCTTCAATGAGGGCGGAATTTTGAGCCATGTAGTTTTAGATAAGTATACATGTTAAATATTGAATTTTTTTAATAATAGAATAAATATGTAACACTTAAAAATTAAAACTATCCCAATATACATCGGGTGTCCAACTATAACGCAATTTTTAAATTTTAAATAAAACACAGATATTTAAAAAAAATCGTGAAACTTTATTATATCGTAAAGTAGACAGAATGAAGTTATGTATGGAACAATATATCGTGCAGATGGCCGCCGCGGCTTTGCTGGCACACACGCGATCTTTTAACGAAATTTTCAATGACCTTTTTGCATAAATGCTGCGGTATTTCATTAATGCAGCGTCCAATTTCCTCTTTTTAGGCTTGAGTCGTCGTACGCTTATTCGCGTAAACCATCGACTTCAAAAAACCCCAAAGAAAAAAATCTAAAGGTGTTAAATCACACGATCTAGGCGGCCAATTCTGGTCTCCAAAACGCGAAATAACACGACCGGGAAATTAATGATGCAGCAACTGAATTGTTTCTCTGGCTGTATGACATGTGGCGCCATCTTGTTGAAACCCATGCCCTCCACATTCATTTCTTCAATTCTAGGCAAGAAGAAACTGGTTATCATTGACTGTTTGCGCTTGACCTGCCTCATTTTCATAAAATAAAGGTCCAATGATTCCTCCAGCCCAAAAACCACACCACACAGTGACACGTTGAGGATGCATTTGCTTCTCGTGAATCACTCGAGGACTTTCCTCACCCCAAATGCGACAATTCTGCTTATTGACGAAGCCAACAATATGGAAATGTGACCCCAAATTGATCGCAATTTGCGAACTGTAGCCGCAAAACTTTCACCATTTTGGTAAAACAATTTCACAATGAGAATGCATTGTTCATTCGTGTAGCGCTCCATTTTTATTAATCTCGTACCTTCTGACAGGTGGCGCAAAAATAACCTTCCGATGTTTTTTGGCTGTAATTTAAAAAAAAAATGAAAAACTTTGATTCTTCTTGTGAGTATTTTTATTTGGTCTTTTAATTTTTTTTACATCAAGTCGAGAATATGATGTCATGTAAATGGCCGCCGTCACAGTTGATTGTCATTTGAGCCCTTTTTATGGCATTTTCCATCACTTTGGCCAAAACTTCCGGCGATAGGTCCTCACATTCTTGACGGATATTATCTTTAAGAGCTGCAAGAGTCTGAGGCTTGTTGACATAAACCCGCGACTTCAAAAAGCCCCACAAAAAGAAGTCTGGAGCGGTCAAATCAGGCGATCTTGCTGGCCAGTTCAAATCGCCAAAACGGGAGATTAGGCGCCCGGGAAATGCATCCTTCAGCATATCGGCTGTGGCACGTGCAGTGTGTGCTGTTGCACCGTCCTGTTGGAACCACATGTTTTCCAATCCCAATTCATCAAGTTGCGGCAAAAAGAACTCGTTGATCATTGCTCTGTAGCGCTCACCATTCACAGTAACCGTTTGGCCCGCGACGTCTTCGAAGAAAAAAGGTCCGATGACTCCTCCAGCAAAAACAGCACACCATACAGTAATTTTGAGCGGGTGTAATGGCTCTTCGTGGGTTACACGTGGATTTTCAGTGCCCCAGAAGCGTAAATTTTGCTTATTTACGTACCCGCTAAGATGGAAATGGGCCTCATCACTCATGATTATTTTTGATGAAAAATCATCTTCCTCTTGGTGGTGATTCAGGATGGCTTGAGCGTATGTTAGACGCGATTGGCGGTCAGCAGCTAACAGCTGATGCACCGTCTGGACTTTGTACGGAAACATCTTCAAATCTTGTACCAAAATTCGCTGTAAAGACCGTCGACTGATAGCCATTTGCGTGGCACGTCGTCTGGTCGATGTCGACGGCGCTTCCATGACTTCCTCGGCTGCAGCAGCAATATTCTCTGCAAACGGCTACTCCGGGGTCTGCCACTCCTGGCAGCATCTCGTGTTGTGCCAGTCTCTTCGAGGCAAGCGGCTAAACGTCGCAGTGTTTCACCAGTAGGCGTTGGACGGCTAGGAAATCTGCGACGAAATTCACGTTGTGCCAAAGTCACCGACCGATTATTGGTCAAATAAATAGTCACCAATATTCCGCGTTCTGGAGCAGTGTAGCGTAACATTGTTTATTAACGTGTATTTTGCATGTGTTTACTACACAAATGTCAAAACAGAACTGACATTAGGGGCCAATTGCAAAATTTGTAGCATTTTCTGATAGGAGGATTTCTTTTGCGCCGCCTTGTACTAGCAAACAATAACAATTGTTCAAATGTCAAACAATGACACTTTGAATGGCGCCAAATTTAAAAATTGCGTTCTAGTTGGGACACCCGATATAACTTACATAAGTTAGTAAAAATAAAATGTTTAATGTAGCGGTATTACTGAAGAAGAATACTGTTTTTCAAAATAGGATTTTTATGTAGGTCATAACTAAATATACAATTTCAAATAATAAGCGCATATTTCATTCGTTCTAATTTCACATATCGCACAAAATAAAAAAATTATGGTTTTGTTTTATTTTTTTTACATTTCTTTAGATAACACACTTAATGCGTTACAAACTTTTTGGTCCTTTAACATTGCAGGTTGCACACCACGCTTTGTAGACTACAATACAATAGTCAGTAGTGTATTTTATTTCTTTAAAATTTAAACACAATCAAGTGATTATTAACGCAATTATGCAGATTTCGAATACTATAAGTAGAATATTCTAATAATATAATGATTTTGTTTTATTTTTTAGGAATGACTTGCTTATTTTGTTTAAATATGCTTGCAGAGGTATGTGGAACAGATATTACCACAAAGTTGTTACTTCCAACTGTGCTGCTCCTGGCTTCAGACCCTGTTGCTAATGTTCGCTTTAATGTTGCAAAAACTCTTCAAAAGATTTCGCCTTATCTCGATAGCTCAGTTATTGATTCACAGGTTAAGAAAACTTTAGAAAAGCTTAATGGTGATACAGACGTGGATGTTCAACATTTTGCTTCGGAAGCTATAGCTGGTATTGCCGCAGGTACTAAATTATTTTAACTTATGTATAATTATTATTAAGTCCTTATTTAATAAAAGTGAAACTAGCACAAGTTATTCTTAATTGCCACTGTACCAAAATATTACTTTGGTTAGAATTTTACCTAGGTACTGCAGACATTTTTGTAGTTTATGGTTTGTTTACAATAAGTAAATATGAGTAAAAAATAAAAGTAATAATAAAAACAAATACATTAATTCAATCGCCCAGTTTCTTTGTTAAAACTTAACCTACAAGAATTGTGCCTTTAGTAATAAATATAATTTATGATATTAGTATTTGTCTGCTTCTTACATTTGATTTAAATATTCTTAATATGCCGAAATCCTATTCATATTTTTTCACGGTTTAACTAATACAGTTTAAAATTTTTTCCTAGCTTTGTGTGTTTGAAAGTTACATAGGGTACCAAAAAAGTACCAAATTATAGTTTTTATTCTTTTTTTTTCCTTAGGGGTTAAAAATTCGAAAAAAAAGGCAGATTACAAAACTTTTTCAATTTAATTTGTATTGTTTTTAGTTTAGTAGATATAAGATTACCAATTTTACCCCCTTCAAGTACGATTTTTCAAAAAGGAGGAACCGATGGTCCAAATTTCATATTTTTAGCTCTTTGCGTTTGGGCTGTGCGATGATGAATCAGCCAGTCAGTAACGTTACTCATTTATATATATAGACTAGAAAAGCCTGGCGCCCGTTGCTACGCCCCCTAATGAATAAAAATGCATTCTGAATTTAAATTGAGGTGAGAATCAGGTGCAAAAAGCTAAAAATTATAACTTTTTTTAATGGGCCCACTTTTATAATCACGAAACTATAGTCATGACAGCTCAATATGTGTGCAAAGTTTCAGAAAAATCGGTGAAGTTCAAGTAGCTGAAAATGATAATTTTTTTATGGGCGTGACACTACCCACTTTTCTAATCAAGAAATTGTATAATCATGACAACTCAATATGTGTGCAAAGTTTCACAAAAAACGGTCCAAAGCAAGTACCTCAAAATTATGACTTTATGGGCATGGCCCTGCCCACTTTTCTAATCACGAAATTATATAGTCATCACAGTTCAATATGTGTGCAAAATTTCAGAAAAATCGGTCAAGTGCAAGTACCTAAAATTGATAACTAATTTTTATGGGCGTGACCTCGCTCACTTTTTGCTACCCATAACACTCCCTGGAATGTGTACAACAACTTGGCAAAGTTTGAGTCCGATCGGTTTTACAGTTTCGGAGTCTATAGCTAACACACACACACAGACAGAGTTTCACTTATATATAGATAGATAGATAGATAGATAGGAAGCTCTTATAGACCATTGTGTATGCTTGATACGATTGGGAAACTCTTGGAATGTCTTTTGCTGAAATGGTTAGAGACAGAAATTGAATGCCTAGGAGGACTCTCCCCAAAACAATATGGTTTTCGAAAGGGAAGGAGCACTGTGTACGCAATACAAGTTTGCACAGCAAATATGGCGAAAGAATCCCTAGGGTTTTGCGCAGTCGTAACCTTAGATGTGAGGAATGCTTTCAACACAGTGAAATGGAGTGTTGTTTTAGACTCTGTTCGAAAAAAGGGAATAGGAGAATATCTGCACAGTATGGTAGTAGATTATCTTAGTGATCGTGTCTTAATGTACAAAACGGATTCGGGTATGAGGGAGTATACCATTACTGCCGGAGTACCCCAAGGTTCGGTTCTTGGTCCGTTTTTATGGAACGTAATGTATGATGGCTTACTTAATCTCGAATTTCAGGATGGGGCAAAACTCATAGGATATGCTGATGATGTAGCGCTGGTCGTATCTCGATCATGTCCAGAATTGCTCAGAATAGTAGCAACCGACAGTATTAGTCGATGTGATGGATGGCTTTTTGAAAATGGTCTCAAACTTGCAGCAGCTAAGACGGAAGCAATACTAATAACTGATCGAGGGGCATATAAAATACATAAGATCATCGTACAACATGAGGAAGTGACTTTTGGCCGCAGCCTTACGTATCTAGGTGTGCAACTAGATGATACACTCCCAGATACTTTATGCCGCTCCAGCGTTTGCTGTGGCAATGAACAGAAGTTACGTAGTGGCTCAACTAATGAAACCGCAACGAATTAGTGCCCTACGTGTAATTTCAGCATATCGTACAGTACCTATTTACTAGTGCTGCATTAGTACTTGCGGGTATTTTGCCAATAGATCTCATGGTAAAAGAACGGAAAATAATCTTTAACTTGACCAGATCTGCATGTTAATGAAACACCAATTGAAGCATAGCAGAATCGATGGAATAACTGTGCGACGGGTCGATGGACCTTTAGATTAATACCAAATGTTAAGGTTTGGATTGAATCGAAACACGGAAACGTGAATTATTTTATGACACAGAGGATGACTGGTCATGGAAACTTTAACAGCTACCTATACAGATTTAAACTGAAAGAGTTTAGATACTGCAATGAATGTGGCTTCGAGGATAAGGATGCTGAACACACCCTTTTCCATTGTCCTAAATGAGAACGTGAAAGGAACAGACTTTACGGAAATCTTCAGGTGATACTTACATCTGATATCTTGGTGGGGGAAATGTTAAGATCGGATGAAAGATGGAGGTGGTGTGAGTCTTTTATGGCTCATATAATGAAGGCGAAGGCCAATGGAAATCCGAACCCCTAATCTCTTGGAGGAGGGGGGATGTAGGATTCTGGTGTCTGGAGGATGCGTAATTGAATTACACTAAACCATCCATCCTAATGAAATGCTTCGGTGGTACCAGGATGGTTTGGGGAGAATATCGTGGGGCCACTAGATGCTAGCGTGCTAGCACTACGTCCATAAAAAAAAGATAGATAGATAGATAGATAGATAGATAGATAGATAGATAGATAGATAGATAGATAGATAGATAGATAGATAGATAGATGTTTTTGTTAAACTTTGTTAGACAATTTGTTATTTTATTTTTTCGTTTAATAAATATTTATTTTGATTGAACTATTAAAAATTTTTTTATCACTTATAGTTACCACCCACACCATCACCACAACTCTAGGGCTATTTGTATAAAGTTTTGGAAAAATCGTTTCTAATCTACAAAGTTATAGGCAAACTATTTTAGAAAAATTATTTAGTTTTGTAATATTTAGCAAGTTCAAAAGGCTTCTTATTAATTTTCGGATTAGAGTAATCAAATATTCGAAAAATGAGAAAACCCCCCGCTTTTCTATTAATTCTGAAAACCCCAATTTAAAAAACAGGTTTTCGGTTATTTAGACGTAAAATAATTTTTTGTATACGAGGTACAACTGGTTCCTTTCATCCCACCTTTGACGTCAAACCCAATTACACTGATACAAAATCCACTTTGCGTTCTGCATCACTGTCTCAACATGACCATGTTAGGTTCCAATCCAGCGTTACCCCCAGATTTTTCACTTCCTGGACACGTTGATTTCGGTTCTAAAAAGCATCAAGGATCTAATCTCTATAGCCTTCCTTCTCCGCGTAAAGAGCATAGCATCCTACTTGCCAGCATTTTTGGTCAGTCCCTGTTTACAAAACCATTCCTCGGTTACCCTAAGCGCCCGTCTCATGCAAGCTGGAATAGTCTCCAAGAACTTTCCACCAACCATAATTGCCACATCAACTGCATACTGCTCATTGCCTCAAGTTTTCTGAGCAGGCTGTCCACGGTTGTGTACCACAACAGAGGTGATAAGACCCCTTTTTGTGGACAACCTTTAACCACCCTTTTCCGAATCCTAGTGCACCCATCCCTGTAGCTCAATGCCCTACATTTCAGCATGAAGACAATGTCACTATAATAGTACCAACTCCTCGCGCATCAAGAGCATTTCTCATTCTGTCAGAAGAGATACTGTCAAAAGCTCAGGGCAATCTTAGTAGATCTTCCAGCCGTGTAAGCGGGTTGACGTCCACTCAGTAGCCTAATATGTAAGACTGATTAGCCTGAAAGTCCAACTTTGTACAGTTTTATAGTTTTTAAGATTTTAAAAACCTCATATTATCAAATCCAAATGAGTTATTGACCCCAAAATTAAAAATTTGCTTAATTCTGTGTTTATTGTATTTATACGGAAATCACAAAATTCGGAGGAGGTTGGTACACCCTTTGGTTATTTGACATGGAATTCCCCATAATAAAAATATTATAAAATGGTGTGTAAATTTAAAACCTTTCTGAGGTTTCAAAAAATAAGTGCATTATTTTTTTTTTTTGCAAATTTTTATATGATCTTCTATTTAATTTTTGGGTACTGTAAATAAAAGAAAATTAAAAACAAAATGTAACGAAACACCCTAGTATTCATGTGTATATAAATATAAAAATTATTTCTTATAGAAACAAAGAAAACACTAATTATTTTTAAAATACAGAATCTTATTATTTATCCCAGAAAATCTTTTAACAAATACATGAAACCAGCTATTTACATATGACTAAAAAAATGTTTAATTACTTATAATGATCATACACTTTTGCATGTGTATGAACCAATTATACTGCTCTGCAAAAAATAATTTTTTGTCTTCCCATTTAATAAAACTATGTGGACTATATGGATTTTGACGCGCTGACCTCAAATCCGTTGTCGGTTTTTTTCCATCAGATCGGGATTTTTTTTTATGGGCGTGGGAAATTTTTCCCCTAAATTAGTCAGGTACGGAGACTTATTTCCTCCTAACTTGAGAACCAGTCATCCGATTTTCAAAAATAAAACACCAAAAAATGTGTAACAAAATTGTATTTCTTTTAGTGAAATAAAAATTTTCTCTATCTCTTATCGTTTTGGAGTTATTTAGAAATTAATAGAGAAAAAAAAATTTTTTCGTGCAAAATTCGTAATATTTTTCAATTTAAAAATGGAATTAAAAAAAATATAAGACAAATATTCAACATTTTAAACTTTTTTCTGAGAGCTATTTATATTGGAAATAAAAAAAGTCATAAACCATAAAAATCGGTTAAAAAATGTGGATTTTTCTGTAAATTTAGCGCAGGTACCCAATATTGACCAAATATGTGTAATGCAGCAAACAACGTCAGAGTGGGCGCACTAAAGCGCCTTGTAGCATCAATGAATGGCAACTTTTTACTTCTATCTATTTCGTACAACAAAAACAAATACAAGCAAAAAAATTTTCCAGATTGTAATTTTGTAGCAACGCCTCGCTTAAAGCACCCACCCTGTCGTCACCCGTAGATAACTTCAAATTACAATAAAAAATTAAAATATTTACAGACTATTTTATTTAAAATAATACAAAATTTTTGATAATAATTATTAATTTTTATTTAGGAAACATTTTTAAAATAAAAAAGTAGTGTTTAATTCAGTCGATACTGAATTTGGTTAAACTAGTCTGTTTAACCTATTGTTTTTTTTTTTACCTATTCTACAGGGCGACGAGCCGAGTAGCGTTTGATTAATTGTTCAGGCAGTAACACCAGAACAATTAGATTGAGTAACTCAAGCACTTGGAACTTGGTTACTTGGAGAGAAAACAGTCAGAATGCAATTAACACAAATAGTTGAATGTTTCTGTTCTTTATTTTGAAAAGTTAGTTATTAAATACTAAATTATTGCTGATTACTAATTATTAATTATGAATAATACATACATAATTACTATTTAATTTGCTGAATATTAAGTGGAGTGCAGTTCATTGCACACACAATCAATTTGCTGTCGTAGCAAAAAGGTGCAATGACTTTTGCTGCGAATTAAATTACATAAACAATAAATAAATAAACACAATTAAATTGCTGTTATAGCCAAAAAGGTGCAATGACTTTTGGCTAAGAATTAAATTAAAAGTCTAAATAAATGCTAAATGTGCAAGCAGAAACAACAAGCGGTAATTTGATTGTGAATGTTTTGAACATACACCCCGGCGTTGAACTACGTAAGTTCAACAAATAATAATTACAACTAAAATTAACAAATAAATTATTATTCATAAATTTTATTAAAAGCTTAGAGCTTAGGTGACTGATACTGCAAAATCTGATGATGTGACATGTTGACGTACTGCAGGCCTTGGAGGCATTTGACTGAGTGCCACCCTTCGACGTTGTATTCTTTTAAAGATAATCGCCCCAATTACTCCAATTGCGAGAAGGAGAGCAGCATAAGCAATTGTTGCATGATGATATGTTATGTAGTTGATTTTCATTGGCAGATCAATCTGCACTTGTTGGTGTAATTTCCTTTGTAATTCTGAAATGTTCTTCATTTGGTCAACATAAGTTTTAAGGTGGAGTTTTTCGAACTGTATTTCATTTGGCTTCATGATGTCGCTTATATTCACGGTTGTGGTATAAGATGACTGAAATGATGTGACGTAAGTTTCATGCCCGTGAATGATGACTGATTTATGTTTCAATGTGCAATCTGGTTTTATTGTTAGCAATCCGGAGCCCTTCAAAGTTAACTGCGAGTGTTCTGGTCCGCATACAGCGGTAATTTTGGTGGGATGCGGCATAGTGTATATCCACTGGTTGCTGTGTTCTAATTGTGTTATTGACATGCTATCCATGACTGGTGAAATGTGGCAGTTAGTGCGAGTATTGTTGTTAAGAAGTGAAATTTCACACATGCATTTGTCGGCGTCTGCGTTGAATTTTGATTGCATGCGCGGACATAAAAATTCATCTTCCTTTATTACTGTGCATGTCCTCCACTGTTTTTCAGATAATGCGAAATATTGATCTCTATGAGCAGTTATCGCTATGAAGTCACTACATGATGTTATTGCGAATATTGTGTCGTTAATGAGAGTTGGAATCGGGTGTGGTTTGAGAAGCTCGAATGTCTCAATATCACATAAAGGAATGGATATGTGAAATATGACATGGTGGTCCGTTACTCCTCCCTTCACACTCATAATTTTGTACAGTTGTAGAAGATTTTCTTCGTTAACCGGCAGCCGTAGCGATGTTGGAAGATGATTTCGTATCTGCGCTAGCTCGGATTCAAGTTGTGATGGGGATAACAACATTGGACTAATTTTTCCGTGGTGTGAATCAGCTAGTGTGGTAACTATTGCTGATTGAATTCGATGTAACCTAGCCGATATTATAGACAGTTGCACGGATAGCGAGATGAAAATTTGAAATAGTTTTGTTTGTTGTTGTTCTTTTTTATCTTCATGTAGTCTTGAGATGATCTGTGTTACCTGAGCGTCCAGATTGTTGAATTTTTCTTTGACTCTTTCTTCGTCTTGTTTAAACAAATTTAGAGTTGAGTCAATGATTGATGTTTGGTTTCTCAAGAGCTGCTTCAGGTGGCCTTCATTTGCCTTCACTGAATTGATGGTGGCTGACATTTCTTCAGCGAAGTTTGAATCTAAAATGCCAAATAGTGAATTAGCAATATTGCCGACCAGGTTAATAGCGCCGCGTTTAATTCTCTTTTCTTTCAGCAACATGTTTTCGTCTTTCAGATCTGCCAAGCCGAATTCGATAGTTCTTAAAACGTTTGTACATGTAGCCTTTTGATGTATCAGACTGCATAAATGTTGTAGTGCTTTCGTTCCACTCATAAAACCAGTCATTTCTTTCCAATATGGTTGCAGTTCGTAGTAAGTAATGATGTTCCATTCAGACCGGGACATTAGTGTTTTTCCAATTCCTTCAAAGTGGAAGCCGGGATTAGGTTCGAATTCCCTTATTTTAATTTCTTGTGTGAAAATTAGTGGAAGAGCAAGTAGAGCTATGAGCAGTATAGGCATGCTGGGAAGTGATGACATCTTCCTTTTTTTAATCTGCGGCATATCGGCGGATGGTGGTGCAGAGGGTTGTAATTCATGATTTTTTGTTGATGACGTAGTTTGTTGAGTTGGTCGATCCTGTTCTTCTGGATCGTTGCTGGTAGGAAGTGGTGCTAGATATCGAATTGCTCGTTTCAGCATTCCTGAAGCTGTTTGCACATCTGCAACTCTTACAATTTCATCTGCTCCCTTGTAAGTTTTTATTATTCGCCCTAAAGGCCATTTCATGACTGGCACGTTGTCTTCTTTAAGGATGACCATATCTCCTGGCTTGAGATTTTTTGATCGCTCTTGCCACTTGTTTCTATATTGTAGTTCATTGAGATAGTCTCGTGACCACCTGTTCCAAAATTCGTGCTTGAGGTGGGAAACTAATTGCCATCTGGTTTGCAGGCTGATTTTTGTAGATTTGGCTTGCGCATCAATTTGAGCTACGAGTGGTTCACCAATTAAAAAGTGTCCTGGAGTAAGTGCAGCTATATCATTTGGATCATTTGACATTGGAGAGATTGGTCTGGAATTGAGTATTGCTTCAATTTCGATGACTAAGGTTTCGAGCTCTTCGTAGGTTAATGATGCATTTCCCAAACTTCTCGTCAACAGATGTTTTGCGGATTTTACAGCCGCTTCCCATAGTCCTCCAAAGTGTGGTGCTCTTGGAGGTATGAAATTAAATTGTATACCCTTAATGCTGCATGCAGTTGCAATTGCCTCCTGAGCGGGTTTAGAATGAATAACCGTTGTCAGTTCGGGAAGTTTGTTCTTGGCTCCTACAAAGTTTGTTGCATTGTCACAATACAAGTTTTGGCAGTGTCCGCGGCGACCAATGAATCTTTTGAGGGACCCAATAAATGCCTCGGTGGTAAGGTCGCTTACTAGTTCCAAATGTACCGCCTTCGTAGTGAAACAGCAGAACACTGCGATGTAAGCTTTATGTGGTCTTTTTCCTCGCAGTTTGTAGTGCACTGTTATTGGACCACAGTAATCTACTCCAGTGTTTACAAATGGCCTAGCTGGAGTCACCCGAGTAGCGGGTAAATTTCCCATTACTTGATTGAATAATGCTGGCCTAGCCCTACTGCATGTTGTGCAGCGATGAATTGTGGCTCTTGCCATGATTTTTCCTTTTATTGGCCAATACTTTTGTCGAACCAGTCCCAATAATGTTTGTGCGCCACAATGATTGTTGTCTTTATGAATCATTTCAAATATACGCTTTGAAATGGGATTGTTATATGGAATGAGTAGCTGGTGTCTGGAATCATACGCTAGTGATGAAGCTTCAAGTCGGCCGCCAACACGGATGAGTCCATTTATGTCCAGGAATGGTGACAGATTGCTGAAATTACTTGATCCTCGTAGATCGTTGTATCTTTTTAATTGTTGAAGTTCATCTTTGAAGTCTGACGCTTGCATTTGAGTTATGATTGGAATTAGTGCTTTTTCCAACTCCGTCGTTGTTAATGAAATTTTAGAGTCTTGCCGAGCATTTTTACATCGGGAATGAGTTATAAAACGCAACACGTATCCCATAATTCGCTGTAAACGGCGGAATGAGTTTTTGTGGTTGATGGTGTAAATGAAGTTAGGGTCTGCTGTTGTCACCATCAGCGACTCCTGCACCTTCTTTTTTCTTTCAAGATTTGTTGGATGGGTGAGTTTTGGATCAACTTTAGGTGGCCAGAGTTCTTCCCTACCATGTAGAAACAGTGGTCCGCAAAACCAAAGCGTGCATTCTCTAAGAGCTGATGGCGACATTCCACGTGATAGTATATCTGCTGGATTGTCTTTGGAGCTTACGTGGCGCCACTGTTCTGCAGTCGTTAATTCTTGGATTGTAGAAATTCGATTACCTACGAATGTGTTAAATGATGTTGATGACGAGTTTATCCAAGACAGTACAATTTCTGAATCAGTCCAAAGCCAGACCGGGCTGGTTATTTGAAGGTCTGATCGAAGTCTTGCGGCTAATTGTGCACCAAGTACTGCTGCGCATAGCTCTAATCGCGGTATTGTCTGTCTTTTAAGAGGTGCAACTCTGGACCTTGCACAAAGGAGACGTGAAACGATTGTACCATTTTTAAATACTGATCTGATATAGGCTGCTGCTCCATATGCCTTTTCTGATGCATCTGTGAAAAGGTGTAACTGAAAAGCTTCTGGAACTTCTCCCTTAAAAATATGTCTGGATATTTGCAATGTCTTCAAAGTGATCAAATCATTTCGAAATGTGATCCACTTGGTGTGCATGGATTCAGGTAATGATTGATCCCAATCTAGTTTTAATTCCCATAATTCTTGAATGAATATTTTTGCGGTAACTATGATGGGAGACAGAATTCCAAGAGGGTCGAATAATCTTGCCAAGTCTGATGTGACTGTACGCTTAGTAATTCTCTTGGTTGCATCAGTGTTAACTTTAACGCTCAGCTTATCATTTTTGGGAAGCCAGGTTAGTCCCAATGTTTTTATGGTATCTACATTTGCGTTATCAAAATCCAAATTTACTTCTAAATCTTCTTGTGGAATGTTTTGAATCAATTTTGAATGATTAGCACACCATTTTTGTAGAATAAAACCGCTTTCTGTCATAATTTGCTTGAGTTGATCTTGTATGTAAGTTGCAGTTACTAAGCTATTGGATCCCCCCAAACCATCATCTACATAGAAATTTTCTTTAAGAAATTGTGAAGCAAGAGGGTATCGCACAGCATTCTCTTTAGCCAATTGCTGGAGACACTTAGTGGCCAGATATGGAGCAGCCCTTGTGCCATACGTGACAGTGTTGAGTTGATAATATGTTATGGGTTGTGAGGCATCCTTTCTCCAAATTATGAGTTGAAATTGGCGATCTTTTGGTGAAACTAAGACTTGCCTATACATTTTTTCGACGTCGGTGGTGAAAACGAATCTTGGCATTCGGAATCTCAAGAGTATGGTAAATAATTCACTTTGTACTATCGGTCCTGTGTACATGAGATCGTTCAAAGAATATCCTGTAGATGTTTTAGCTGATGCATCAAATACAACTCGGATTTTAGTAGTTGAGCTTTCTGGTTTCAATACGCAATGATGAGGAATGAAGTAGTTTGGTTGTTTGATGGAATCTGCTGAGACCTTCGTCATGTGCCCCATTGACTCATAATCGTCCATGAACTTAGTGTATTGGGTTTTTAGATCGGGGTTTTTCTTTAGCCGACGTTCGAGAGCGAGAAATCGATTAAGGGCAATTCCATGTGAGTCACCTAATACGTCCGGACTTTGATGGAATGGTATTTGTACAATAAATCGATTTTGATCATTTCTAATGGTATGTTGCGCAAAGTGCTCTTCACATTGCCTTTCTGCCAATGACATTGTTTTGGTATTTGTTTTGACTTCATCGAGTTCCCATAGTCGAGCGATGGAGGCTTCGAGAGTTTCATCTGTAGAGCAGATACCACATTCGACGGTTGATGAACATTCCCCTTGTATTTTACCTGAGACCATCCATCCTAATACAGTGTTTTGTAAGATTGGGAGTTGATTAGATAGCTGGATTTGACCAATTGCGAGCAGCTGGTGATAATGTTCTGCACCCAATAGTATATCAATTTTCTCAGGGCGGTTGAACGTCGGGTCAGCTAGCGTGAGATTTTTTGGTATTGACCAGTTACTGACATTGATGAATTGCGATGGTTGCGGTGAGACGATGCGTGGCAGGACTAGAGCTTCCACTCGGGTTGAGAAACCGTTACACATAGAATGTATTTCTACATTTACTCGATGTTGAGTTTTGGCATGAGTAGCACCAATGCCATTGATGTTTATTGAAGATGGCTGCCTTGAAATGCCAAGTCGCCTTACTAGGCGTTCAGTGATGAAATTGACTTGAGATCCCGAGTCAAGTAGAGCACGGCACTCAATTTCTGTTACGTTTGTTTTAATTCTGACCATAGCTGTGCCGAGTATCACGTATGAATTGGGCTGATGTTTCTTTGCTGCTGCTAATGACGTCGCTTCAGAGGACCCTGTTGTGGGTGGAGCCGCTTCAAGTTCGTCTTTTGTCGACGGTGCGACGGCAGCTGAAGATGTCACTTGAGTGTTACTTCCAATTGCAGATTCTTGTTTAGATGACTGATGTCTGAATCCAAGATGCAATAGTGAATTGTGTTTTTTGTTGCATTTTGTACAGGACCCTGAAGCGCAATTTTTCGCTGCATGACCTGGTTTCAAGCAGTTGACGCATAGGTTTTGTTTCTGAATGAAACTAAGGCGATCCATTGGAGTGAGTTGTTGAAAGCGTTGGCATTGGTAGAGGGGATGAAAAACACCTTTGCATAGTATACATGTTTTTTCATTCCGTTTGGCAGCAGCAGTAGTTGCACATACCCTTAAAGATGATTTTTCTTTCTGGCTCATGGCTTCCATGGATTGAAATCGTGTTTCAAGAAAGCCCAAAAGATCCTTGACTTCCTGTAGCTCTTTTGGATTCTTAATTGATCTCTCATAGAGAGCATATACACTCCGATCCATTTTTTTGACAAGGATGTGGATCAGCATGGGATCCCAGGAAGCAGTGTCAATTCCAATGTTGTTTAAGGCATGCAAGCATTCTTGTGTGGTATCATGCAGCTGCTTGATAGCTGCAGCTGACGGTCCGGCAGAAGATTGGTCAAGCAGCTGTTGAATTAAAGTTGTGACAATAATTCTCTGATTGTTATATCTTTCTTGCAAGAGATTCCAAGCGGTAGCGTAGTTTTCTGCAGTAGCAGAGAGATGACTTATTAGCCTTTCAGCCTCGCCTCCCACGTTGGACTTCAAATACCACATTTTTTGCACTGCTGGTATTTGTTGACTGTCTACCAATTGGGAGAACAAGTCAAAAAATGCCCGCCACTTCAGATAATCTCCATTAAATTTTGGAATGGAGATTTTAGGCAGTGGGATAATGTTGTTCGACACTAATGCGGGACCCTGCAATTCATCATGGGACAACTTTCGTACCTTGCCTTCTAAGGAGATAAATCGTTCTTCATTATAACCTTGCTGAATCGGATCGTGACAATTTTCGGCAATTTCAAAATGGAGGCCTTCTATGTTTTGCCATAATTTTTTGGCTATTGCCACATCCTGATTTGTTACATCGTCTTCAAATAAGCGTTCCAGAGATGCCATCACTGCAGCTTGTCTGCGCATTAGCTTCAGAAGTTCACCTGATAATATTGGTGGTCCTTCTGCGCTTGTTGTTTGATGTGTTGGGTTTTGAATTTGTGCCTTGGCTGAGGTTTGAGTGGATTTCAACATCGCTGCTTCGAATATTTCCTTGTATTGCTGGACGATGTTCATTATATATATAGTATAGTAGTCTTCCGTGAAATATTTATGCTCAATTTGCATATCTTCCAGTAAACGAATTTGGTTATCATTCGTCTCGAATTTTGACCACTCTTCATCTAATCTTCGTAGCCTCTCTTGAAAGTAGCTCACGGAAGTCTTTCTTGATATTGGATCCTTCTTGTAGTTCCGAATTATTGTTTCAATTCGGTCGCCAATCTGCTTTTGCAATTGTATTAGTTCATTAAATGAAGCCATAGTTTCTTCTGTTTAGTTCTGTGTTTCAGGGTACGCCAAAGGTCCTTTGTTCAGGATCCTCCCTTTTTTGTTGAAATTCACGTTTAGAAAGTCCTGTGTTCAGGATCTTTTTGTTTTGTTGCAAATCCTGTGGTCAGGATAACGGTAAAGGTCCTGTGTTCAGGATCCTTTTGTTGTTTGATGAAAATCCTGTGGTCAGGATCACGTTGAAAGTCCTGTGGCCAGGATCACGTCGGGGTCACCAAATGTTTAATTCAGTCGATACTGAATTTGGTTAAACTAGTCTGTTTAACCTATTGTTTTTTTTTTACCTATTCTACAGGGCGACGAGCCGAGTAGCGTTTGATTAGTTGTTCAGGCAGTAACACCAGAACAATTAGATTGAGTAACTCAAGCACTTGGAACTTGGTTACTTGGAGAGAAAACAGTCAGAATGCAATTAACACAAATAGTTGAATGTTTCTGTTCTTTATTTTGAAAAGTTAGTTATTAAATACTAAATTATTGCTGATTACTAATTATTAATTATGAATAATACATACATAATTACTATTTAATTTGCTGAATATTAAGTGGAGTGCAGTTCATTGCACACACAATCAATTTGCTGTCGTAGCAAAAAGGTTCAATGACTTTTGCTGCGAATTAAATTACATAAACAATAAATAAATAAACACAATTAAATTGCTGTTATAGCCAAAAAGGTGCAATGACTTTTGGCTAAGAATTAAATTAAAAGTCTAAATAAATGCTAAATGTGCAAGCAGAAACAACAAGCGGTAATTTGATTGTGAATGTTTTGAACAAGTAGCTTAAGCTGTCCATTCTCTTTCTTCCACATCATTCAATTTCGTTCTGAAGACCTCGTCCTTCATAAGCTATCGTATTTGTGGACCTACAAATATGCCTTCTTTTACTTTAGCATCTCTGATTCTAGGAAATTTGCTCTTAATGTATAGAAAGGCTTCACCATCCTTGTTCATTGCTTTGACAAAATTTTGCATTAGGCCTAGCTTTATATGAAGAGAAGAGTTTGTTCCTTTTGTTTTAAAGGCTCTTCTGCTACTTGTTTTTCTGGAATAAAATTTACTCTTTTCGGTCAAATTTTAACATTGTAGTGTTTTTCTTTTGCGCGGCTATCCCATTCACATAAGAAGCAATGAAACTTAGTATATCCACTTTGCAATCCATTTAACATTGCTACGACTTTTAAATCTGCAAACTCCATGAGTAATGTGAATATTTAATTTTTTGTAGTATCATCTTCATGCTACAATAGTTTTTTTTCATATTTCTTGCATACGCGAGTGGGACCGATAAAAATTTGTTGCCATTGTGAAGTAAAACGGCTTTCAAACTTGTCTTGGATGAATCAATAACAAGCCGCCAATCCTCAGATTTATGACTGAAACACAGCTGTCGCAAAAGTCCATCAGCATTGTCGCAAAATATCAAACCTTCCTCTTTGCTGAAATATATCAAAAAAGGTTGTTCTTTATTTCGAAAGTACGAGACGTTAACGTCCGTTTACACCAAACTCCATTCTTTTCATTGGGATGCAAGAAGCTCAGACTTGTTTTTTTAAAAGCCCTAATTTCCGAACTAAGTTATTCATATCAGTTTAATTCGGAAAAAAAGGTGTACTCGTTGGACTTCCAAATGAATGCGAAGAAACACCCATGCTGGCGTAAGTGGATTCAGTTGCTGCAGAAAGCCCATCTTCTTCATCGTCTGTAGGAGGCAATGCAGGTAAAAATTTACTTATGAACTGGTAAAATGGTTGTTTGACGCACGAAGTATTTGGTTATGAAACTTTATTTTTTGTTTCTTTCGTAAACCCACGTGTTTTAGTATGGCAAAAGTAGCAATCATTTTGATGATTTTGTGGTTTACTCCAAATTGCTGGCTTCATAAAGACTTATGACTTCCTTTTAACCAACCTCTTAAAGACTTACCACAGCTACTACAACATATTTTCGGCAGCCAATTTTTATCTCTATCATCGATAGGAAATCCAAAGTAACGGAGATAAGCATTTTCAACCTTGATATTGTCTCCCGTTGAGAACTTAAAGTTAGATTGCCACAAACAAAAAAAATTTGGAGATTTGTTACAAATCCTTGACATTTTGTAATATGAAAGCGTTTGTGGATTCTTTAATTGCTTTCTTTCTTTACACAATAACGAAGAACACTATAAGATCTATTTACTGTTGCCGATTTTAACCGCACGATATTCAAATTAAAAGTGACTTACTTATTGCCCATTAGCTTCTATATATACAATAAATACCAGAATCTACACTAATGTTCTTAATTTGAAATCACAGGTAATTAAAAAATACTGTTATAAATATTAATTCCAAGAACTATGTAAAATGCCGTTGTACTTTAGTTACATTACCTGCTCACATAACGAAATGTTACATATATCATATGTTAGGCTGGTTGCATTACAATATTGGGTACCTGCGGTAAATTGACAATAAAATCCACATTTCTTAACCGATTTTTATAGTTTATGGCGTTTTTTATTTCCAAGATAAGTAGTTCTCAGAAAAAAGTTTAAAATGTTGAATATTTGCCTTATATTTTTTTTAATTCCATTTTTAAATTGAAAAGTATTACGAATTTTGCACGAAAAAAATTTTTTTTCTCCATTAATTTCTAAATAACTCTAAAACGATAAGAGATAGAGAAAAATTGTATTCCACTGAAATAAATATAATTTTGTTACACATTTTTTGGTGTTTTATTTTTGAAAATCGGATGACTGGTCCTCGAGTTAAGAGGAAATAAGTCTCCGTACCTGACTAATTTAGGGGGAAAAATTTGCCACGCCCATAAAAACAATCCCGATCTGATGGAAAAAAACCGACAACGGATTTGAGTTCAGCGCATCAAAATCCATATAGTCCACATAATTTTATTAAATGGAGGATTTTGCTGCAGAGCAGTGTTATCAAAGCATTTTTACTAAACTCTAAAGAAGTCCCTTATCTGAGCCGATGTGTGCGAGCTCGCACTGCTGTAGTGGAGAATACATGTTCATATAATTTTGAAGAGTCTCACGATAAGTTACATGACGATATTTCAGTATCATTTTACGCAGAGGATCAATTGCTTTCGAAATAACAACTGATTTTGCAGGACCTTTACGGAACTCGTCGTTAAAATTTGGTAAACCATTGATAAACACTGGTCCTTGATGTTGCATCATCGCTAAAAATCATAATTTTTTTTTTATTGTCAATTTGACCACTATTTAATTTAATAACTAAAAGTAATCTTTTATTACCGATTTAAACTGATTAAGTTTAAGTAAAAATTTGATAAAACTGTTTAAAAGGGCGGATTTTTACTATTCATTGGCGTAAATCTTACGAACCAATATACTACACAGATTTTTTATAGGTTTCAAATCTGGTTGGAAGTGGACATTTATTTTCGTTGCTATTCTAAATTCTGTATTAAAATACATTAAATTTAAAATTCAATTTTTAAATTCCAGAAAATTCAGTTTTATTTTTGATTATGTGAATTGAATACTGTCCAAACTCATCGTTGGACATAAATTTTTATTTAATTTTTGTATTTTATAAGCAAAACTGAAATTATTTAGTTATAATTAAAAATGAATTTATTATTATAATGATTTATACTACTTACCTTTGAATATTATACTTACCTTTAAATATTATACTTACCTTTGAATATTATACTTACCTTTGAATATTATACTTACTGTTGAATTGTACCTACCTATAATTTATTGAAAAATAATGTAAAGTTGCCCACACTAACGTACGGTTTTGGTTGGAAATTTCCAACCGGTTTTCCGCCAAATCTTCGGGTTGGCTTAAAACCGAGGTTTAAAGTAAATGAAAAAAAACCCCTGTTATTATTCGTGAGCTTACCTTCAGTGCAAACCTTGTTTCAAATCGCTATTTTGTGCAACTTCATCTCCACAACAAAGGTGAATATTGTAAATAAATACTCGACTCAAATCACAATACTAATTCTCTTTGTATTTTATTTAATTTCCCAATTCCCTACAATTATAATAACTCTGAGTTTTTATAATTACAATCTCCTTTAGAAAACCACCCTCATTTCTTACCCTACAGTTTTTGGTGATCTAAGGCAGATTGTTTAATATTTTGTGTGTGCCCCATACACACAAAACTACAAATACTTTCTGAAGTAAACACACGCACCACATGACAATACTCCAACTAAAATTACGACATGAGAAATATAATTATCATTTTACCTTCACTAAAGTAATATCTTCGGACGGGAACAAATGGAATATGGATCTGTCAGTAATACCAACTATTGGTTTGACTTACATAAACGTAAAGTCATTACGTGCATACGTCATAGTTATTAAGGTTTTGAGATAACTATTACCAGCTGTCAAAACTAAAATAAATTGATTAGTTAAAAATTTAAAGAGCTGCAAGTATAATTCAATACATGGCGAACTATAAACATATAAAAAAGCTATTTCTACTAGAATCGATGTCAAAAGTTCGTATATAAAATAGACTATTTGGTCCTCCTAAATTCTCTGAACATCCACATTTTTTTTATAGTGTTTACAATTAGAAACTACGAAGTTTACTTTTATTCATTTAATACCCCTGACTGATAAAAAAAAAACGGATTTACAACTAAACCATCGAATAAACGGATTTTTAACTACTTTGTATAATATAAAAATGTACGTGGTATAAATGAAGCACATATACTATGGTGCATACGCATAGTTCAAGAATCAGAAGCGTTTAGATTTGAAAATTTTTTAATAATTAATAAAAACAATTGGCATAATAATAAACAGCCTATGTCTACGTACACTATCGGGTTGTTACTGGTTGTGAAGCAAGCGGTATATATGTTGCTGTTTCTCCAAAAAAAGAAAGCCGAAGTTTTTAAGCATACATATATAAAAACAAGAGTGCTATATTCTGTTTGCCTTATCTATTAGTACCCTAGATGAAACTACCACATTGTACCACATTTTCTGTTGTACGTCTTTTTTAAAAATTGCTATATTCTTCAAGTCAAACTTTTTATTTGATAACCATATTGATCGGGTTCAGAAAAAAAAAAATAACTGCCATTTTGTTTTAGATGCCATCTTGAGTTTTACACTTTTTCGATTTCGAAAAAAATACGAGTATGGGCCTTTCTACCTTATGGAGTCAGAAATAAATATTTGAGAAATTATAAACGGAATGCCAAAGCTATATATACCATTTACACCACAGGTGATGGGTTAATTTTTTTTATTTTAGTGGTTTTAGTGGCTTTTAATAGTTTTTACACATCTTTATTTATGTATACACTAGCATTTAACCCACTACTTCGATAGCACAGTTCTTACTATTTATTGAATACTCAAGTTCTATTTATAATTATTAAATATTTTTGGTTCAATTTATGAAAATTTGTATCATTGATTTAATTTACTTAGAAAAAAAATTAGAGGAAGAATATATCGGGCATATATTTCCTAACTAAAACCAAAATCAATGCTACTGAGTTTGAGCCTGTTCGGAAATGCATGACTGTTCTGCATTTGATGCGTCTGTGTAATTAATTTGCTCATCTGATACAAAACAGCTGATGCAGATGTTTAAATGCAGCGCAGAGAAAAAAGTTCATTTGATTGCAATTTCGAACGCGAGAACATTAAAAATTTAAAAATTAATAATCAACTTAATTTTTGACTTGGATGAATACAAAAATATACAAAATAAAAGGGTCTTAAAAAAAGTTCTTCTTTTCAAAAATTAAGATTCATAGTTTGCAAAAATGACCCTAAAAATAATAAAAGTAACATTTTTTTCTTCACTAAAACTTCCACTTGGTTTATTATTAAAATTCTATTCTAAATTGGTTTAAATTTAAAATTCTATGTATACAAAATATAAAAAAAATGAGGAAAAGTAATTTTGGTCGTTCATAATATTAGAAGTTAGGCCTCGGATCAAAATACACTAATTTTAAGAATCTGTGTTTACAAATGTAAAAATACAAAGAGTACAATAAAAATGCGAAAAAAAACTTTTTTGTGTCTCCAATATCATTTTAATTCTCAAATCAAATCAACAATCCTTTATTTCACAATTTTAGCTTTATAGACGTAGAAAATACAAAAAGTATCATAAAAACTCAAAAAAGTACCTTCTTGGTCGCCCATAACATTCTGTGTCTCACCTTGTATCAATAGTCACTAATTTCAAAATTCTAGCTTCGCAAACGTTGAAAATACAAAAAGTACCATAACAATTCAAAAAAGTACCTTTTTGGTCGTCTATAACATTTTTAGTCTCCCTAGAATCAATAGTCCTTGATTGTACAATCTTATCTTCATAAACGCAGAAAATACAAAAATTACCATAAGAATTCATAAAAGAACCTGTTTGGTCGCCTATAACATTTTTAGTCTCACCTGGAATCAATAGTCCTTTATTGTACAGTACTACCTCTATAAACGTAGAAAATACAAAAAGTACCATAGAAATGCGAAATTTTTGGTCCAAGTTCCAAATTCCAAGTTTAAAATGTTCAAATATCTATGTAACAAATTATTTCAATAGACATGATTTAAAGTCAGTAAATCTACTCTTTTTTGCATAGAAGTAATTATGTTCTGAAAAGTACCAAACTCTTTTCCCGATTTTTCCCCTTTCTACCCTGTTATGAATGTGTTTCATTTTTTACTAAATTACATAATTTTTTATGTCTGGTGAAATCCCAATTAAAAATTTTGTGAAAATTGGCCGTCCAATTCGAAATTACATACATTTTCCGGAATTTTCCCCATCGAATAATATAAGAAAAGTTTATTTTAAAAAAAGTACCAAAAAAAGGGAGAATTTTTACCTCTTATACATGCAAATTTGAAAAAAGTGCCGAATTCCTATTAATATTTTTTTGCGGATTACTTAAAACAGTTTAAATTTTTTTCCTAGCTTTATGTGTTTTTTTTAAGATACGCAGGTACCAAAACAGTACCAAATTATAGTTTTTACCCGTTTTTTCCCCTTAGGGGTTGAAAATTCAAAAAACGGCCAGACACCTGTCAGCCTATTTTTTGTGCAAATTACAATACTTTTCAAATTTAATTTGTATTATTGTTAGTTTAGCAGATATAAGATTACCGATCTTACCCTTTTTTACCCCCTTAAAGTACGAATTTCCAAAAATATCTTCTTAGTGGAGCTGTACATTAAAAGAGGAACCGATTGCCCAAATTTCATGTCTCTAGCTCTTTGCGTTTGGGCTGTGCGATGATGAATCAGTCAGTCAGTCACGTTACTCTTTTATATATATAGATAAAACCGTGTTAAGGCGGCCGTACACTTTATTCTTTTTGGCAGTTTTTACCGTAATTGTATGGTTAAAACTGTCGGGTTGGACGCGTTGAACAAGATCTGTTTCAGATTGATTTTAATTTACTGCTTGTGCGTGAGATTACGCTGTTAAAAAGGACGGGTTTGTTTTTTGTGTCGAATACCAAGCAATATCAACACTCCTGGTATTTTTTTACTCAATAACTTTTTATTTTGTTTTGATTATGTGAACAAAATTTTGTGTTTTGTAGTTTATAGACATTTTCTTATTGTATTCACAATGGCAGACCTAAGAAGATATAACGGACAATTATAATTGAAAATTGTACAGAAATCATTCCTGCTAATGGAAATTCTGGTAGAGATAAAAAATAAAGCTAACGAAGACATGATAATAAAAGTGGATAATTTAGCAACGAAAGAAGTACTAAAAAAAATTTGTTTTATCCTTGCAAACAGATTGCACAAGTTTCTTGGCATTTGTGTATAACCTTTGTTTTTATTGCTGCCGTCGTGATGCCACCATGTAAAGTGAATAAAACTAAAACTAAAGTAAAAAAGTCTAGTGTGTGCATATGGTTGTTGTTCGTGTTTACCTTTAATTTTTTCAGGTGCGGTTAAAACCTCCAAAAAATAACGAGGTGTATGGCCACTAGAGTGGTTCATGCTTACATAGAAAAAAAAACTTCCAAGAAGAAGTTACGCCACCTTGTAGAACTAGAAAGAAAGAACTAGTCAGAATATTATGTAAAAAATGTAAACAATGTATTAAAAATAATTTTGTTTATTCAGATATAGTATTAAAACACACACAAAATAATATAAATAAAGAAATACTTAAAAATAGTATTAATTAATTTTTTTTTTTCAACTTAAAACTAAGTTTGTTAGCATCGTTTTTGAAGTTTTAGTAGAAATGATATTTCTGTTCTGTTCAACGACATAAAGTTAAAATTGTTTTTCCTCCTCATTGTTAGTGAGTATCTTATTGTAATCTTCAAATAGTTTCCGCAGTGTCGTTAACCACACGCAAATTTCTTATGCAACTTTTACCTCGAAGGTAATCAACATTGTCATCCCAAGCCTCAGGAGGTAATTGCAAGAAAGAGTCTATGATTTCTAGAACTGAGAGCGTTTTTAGCGTTCTTTGCGATGCAAAGGCTTTTAATGTGGCTTCCATTGATAATTTGGCAGAGTCACCTCTTACCAAACGAGAACCGCCGTCAACATCCATTCTTCGCACAATGGCCATTTTCTCGTCATAAGACAGCTTGTCGGAAAACAAGGCAAAGGCAACTAGCTCATCAGATAAGTACCACTAGTGACGCTCTAATACAACCCTTGCTGCTTCACTGATTTCGGCATCAATGACTTCGTATAATTTTAATATCTTCCAAAGTTGGAGGTCATTAATGGCTGCATCTTCTGCCAAAGGCGCTTCGGTCCAAATCTTCGTATATATGAGTGCACCGAAACTAACAAATCGAACAATTTGTTTTTCTTTTCTTTTGGTTAGCTTAAATGCTTGAGAATTATTTCGAAAGAGAAAAATCTTCATTGCATACAGCAGTTTTGCCATCCACCGATAATGATGTATTGGTCCCGGAGTACGCCAACTAATCCTTGCAGGTGGTTTGTTCAGAACAATCATTGTGAGCTCTATTAGCTCTATCTATATTTGTCGTATTTGTCGTATTTTCGGCAAACTGTTTCGTGCTAGTACTGAAGTCAAGACAAACGTAGTGGTCTTTTGGTAATGTATCCCCAACATCGCTGAATCTTTTGAATAATGGAATCTTAGGAGATTATGATGGCCCAAAGCACAGTGTAAATATTTTTAAAAGCATTTTTCAAACACGTGATGACTAGCAAGCTATAAAAGATCACTACCCGTTTTTGCTTCGAGGAGGGTGCACGCTTCTTCTTTGGCATCAGTGTTAGAAGCAGTAGTGTCAAAACTCTTACCTCGGACTTTATTTGTGACATTCCACTGTTCCATTGTATCAAAAACAGCATCAGACGTGTTTTTCCCCGTTCCTGTAGTAAGTTTGGGTACGCCTAACAGTTTTTCGCAACCATTGCCGGAGACAAGAATGGGAAGGCGTTCTACTTTTTAATTACCTATTATATCAGGCAGTATTTTTCCATCCCAATGTATTACAAGTGGATACTTCAGGTCGAATAGTTCTTTTATATTCGAACTAAATTCTTTTCTCCGCGTTTTTTTTTTTTGCACGTCGAATTGTGCTTCGGGAGATTGGGAGTGCAGCAGGATTACAACCAAGTGCGGCAGACAATGGAATAATCAGCCGCACTGCTTCTCTGTCGGTTATTTTGTTACGATCCAGAGCGCTGGTAACATGTGTAAATATACCACTAGTCGATGGCTCAACGACATTTTTACTTGTAGCGACCCGTTTCTTTTTTGGTAAAGTAACCACAAAATCATCTTCTTGCTTATCCTTCAAATTGGTAGTTGCACTCGAAGTGCTACTGCAGCTTAAATCAAGTTCTATTTCTTGACTTGATACTAATGAAATTGAAGCATTATGTTTAGCGGCATTTTTTCTTAATTCTTCAGCTCTTTGTTTTCGTTTGAGAGAACGTTCTTTGGTCTTTGCTAGTTTCTTGTCAATCGATGTCATGATCATCTTACGCTCACTTCTTTGATCCATGAGAAACTCTTTCTGCCTGTTCAACGATGTCGAAAGAAAACACAAGCGAACTTTCATTCGTACAAATATATTGAAAACAACAACAAAAACTAAAAATTTGTTTTTGTTTTCAACGTATTTGTACGAATGAAAGTTCGCTTGTGTTTTCTTTCGACATCGTTGAATAGGCAGTTAGTCTTCTGCAATTTTGATTAAATTCATAGCGTTTGCATGGGCGATATCGAAAAGTTTGTCTAGCTCTTCTGTAAACAAATGCTCTCTATTTTTCTGTGCTTGCGAATCTCTTGTTTTATTTTTCTTTAAAAGCAGCCAGTTCTTATGAATTTTTATAAACTTTTCAACGCAGTGATTTGGTTGCCTGGTTGGAATACCAGATTTGCTCCACATTTTTATGACTTCTTGAATAAGCATATGCGCAGAATCTCACATTCCTTGATTCATTTAATGTGTGGTGATAACGATAGAACTTGCCGAAGAGTTGGAAGTTGGTTAATCCTTACCAATGACTCAAGATCCCGACATCCAAGTAGAAAAATATCGTCTTTTTTTCGAGTTGATGAATTCATTTTATTGCACTGATTCACTGAGTCTGACCAAACATGTATGATTGCATTAATACTTCACAACATACTAAACATTTCAATTGCCCTGGCAAGTAAATTTGCTTGTATGTACAAAAAGGGAATTCCCCTAAAATTGTGCTATTTACAAAAGCTCTGACCAGTAAATTTTCTTGCATGTATTTATTTATACACAATAAAAACGAAGGAGAAACTTTGTGCTCTTTCTTGTTTTCGTATGGTTTCTAGCAGTTTGCGTTTTTATTTATTTGTGCTGTGTTATTTTGAATCGTGCTAAATAGAATAAAATCGGCTAAAAAAATTGTATTTTCAAACCGTGTTAAATCAAAACCGTGTAAAAACAGAATTAGGTGTACTGCATTATCATTGTCTACCTAGTCGGGAAGGTAGTGAAAATTCGATCGTAAGAATCCGGTACAAACATAAAAACAAACAGACAAGGATTGTTAAATGAAAACATTTAAAAATAAAAATTAAGCATTTTTCTCAAAAATTTAAAAAAAAGCACTCGATTGAGCACCCTCTTCCAGTACAGCTAGACAACTGAAATTATACAATTTAATTGCTATTGATACCTGCTACAAATTTATGGGGAGGCCAATCTGAAAAACAAAAAAAAAATTTTTTGGACCACACTAATGGCCACTTTTATGGTGTTGCTATAAGTATGTGTAATATTTTTATCAGTCTACACACACCCTTATAAAGTTGTCTATTTTTTTTTTTTCAATGGAACAGTAAAATTTCTTGATTTTACACTTTAATACATTCTGTGTTAAAAACTCGTTTGCATAAAAAAGTATTTATTTACATAATACAGCTGTAAAAAATTTTACTTTGTTACACTGAAATATAATTAGGGGAAGGATTTGATATACTCTTGCCAGTTATTTGTGCAACATGTTCAGAAAAGAAAACGATAACTGTTTTCACTCTTGCATGTATTTTTAGAATAGAACATAAACCCGCTCGAATGGTGGCATTATTGTAACATTTTTGTCAGATGATCGAATTTTGTTTTCAATCAAAGACATTACTCTTATAAAACAAAAAATAAGCCCTTTTTGCATTATTTTTTATTTATGTCTCTGGTTAATTTGTACAAGGTGGCGCAAAAATAACCTTCCGATGTTTTTTGGCTGTAATTTAAAAAAAAATGAAAAACTGATTCTTCTTGTGGAGTATTTTTATTTGGTCTTTTAATTTTTTTTACATCAAGTCGAGAATATGATGTCATGTAAATGGCCGCCGCCACAGTTGATTGTCATTTGAGCCCTTTTTATGGCATTTTCCATCACTTTGGCCAAAACTTCCGGCGATAGGTCCTCACATTATTGACGGATATTGTCTTTAAGAGCTGCAAGAGTCTGAGGCTTGTTGACATAAACCCGCGACTTCAAAAAGCCCCACAAAAAGAAGTCTGGAGCGGTCAGATCAGGCGATCTTGCTGGCCAGTTCAAATCGCCAAAACGGGAGATTAGGCGCCCTGGAAATGCATCCTTCAGCATATCGGTTGTGGCACGTGCAGTGTGTGCTATTGCACCGTCCTGTTGGAACCACATGTTTTCCAATCCCAATTCATCAAGTTGCGGCAAAAAGAACTCGTTGATCATTGCTCTGTAGCGCTCATCATTCACAGTAACCGTTTGGCCCGCGACGTCTTCGAAGAAAAAAGGTCCGATGACTCCTCCAGCGAAAACAGCACACCATACAGTAACTTTGAGCGGGTGTAATGGCTCTTCGTGGGTTACACGCGGATTTTCAGTGCCCCAGAAGCGTAAATTTTGCTTATTTACGTACCCGCTAAGATGGAAATGGGCCTCATCACTCATGATTATTTTTGATGAAAAATCATCTTCCTCTTGGTGGTGATTCAGGATGGCTTGAGCGTATGTTAGACGCGATTGGCGGTCAGCAGCTAACAGCTGATGCACCGTCTGGACTTTGTACGGAAACACCTTCAAATCTTGTACCAAAATTCGCTGTAAAGACCGTCGACTGATAGCCATTTGCGTGGCACGTCGTCTGGTCGATATCGACGGCGTTTCCATGACATCCTCGGCTACAGCAGCAATATTCTCTGCAGAACGGCTACTCCGGGGTCTGCCACTACTGGCAGCATCTCGTGTTGTGCCAGTCTCTTCGAGGCGAGCGGCTAAACGTCGCAGTGTTTCACCAGTAGGCGTTGGACGGCTAGGAAATCTGCGACGAAATTCACGTTGTGCCAAAGTCACCGATCGATTATTGGTCAAATAAATAGTCACCAATATTCCGCGTTCTGGAGCAGTGTAGCGTAACATTGTTTATTATTGTGTATTTTGCATGTGTTTACTACACAAATGCCAAAACAGAACTGACATTAGGGGCCAATTGCAAAATTTGTAGCATTTTCTGATAGGATTTCTTTTGCGCCACCTTGTATATACATATGCATGTTAATTTTTTCCTTATTTGACTTTATTTCATTATTAATTTTTTATTAATTAATTAATTTTTTGTTAATTAATTAATTTTTTTTATTATTTATTTTATTATTCATTATTTATTATTTATTTAATTATTCATTTCTAATTATTTATTTAATTAATTTTTTTATTTCTTTATTTAATTATATCAATTTTTATTTATGCATTAAAAATACTTCTATCTTTTAATGTAGAATTAGAAATGGATATTTTTCGATCTATTGTACCTCCTGTGTTGGGATGGGCTGAAGAGGCGGCAATTGCAGCTAAATTGGCAACAGCTCCACCTACTTCGCAAGATACAAATTTTTTCGTATGTCAGTATCTCTATGTGTGAATTTTGTGTTTTTATGTTAATATAACGTTAATGGCAATTTTTAACTTAATAGTGCGTTTTCACTTACGTGTTTTGCAGTAAATTCTTGTTGTGCTCGAAAACATTTGTATTGTTTCTTGTTTTCCCATACAAATTTCACATGAGCAAAAAATCTCACTTAAGATAGTTAGTCTAAATATGCCTAAACAACACTGCGTTGGTTGCTTGATAGGTAGTGCCATTGTATTAAAATTATTAGCATTTAACAATTTATATCAACGTAAATCTTTTATACTTGTTGCATACAAAAGAGTAGACAGATCGTATATCATTGTATGGGATATCACGAATTCCACAGAAAAGTCATCCGTCACACATGTGCGTGACGATGTTAAAAATTAGTAAAAGATGAATATATATATATATTTTTTCAGATAATATAACTTTTCGTATAATCTAAGATTGCTTCTTCTAGCTGTTAAAAATATGAATTTTTATCTGAAGTAAATTCGCAGAAATTTTTGATAGAAACTGACATAAAATGTTCAAAAGGTAAATTTTGTAACATGTGCGTACGATACATTTTGATTTATACTAACGAAATTAGAAAACCTATTAATAAGTGCTTTATAAATTTTTGAAAGAGCATAAAATTAAATAATAATAGCGGCAAATCTGCTTTAACAAAAAATATTTTTTTAACAAAATTAGTTGCAATTATTCGCACTCTGTAACAGTGTGTGACATGGATTTTATGATATAGTTAAATAAATACATCTATTATTTTAAAAAGTAAAAATTATTTAGGTAAATATTTTCGAAAGAAATTAAAAATAATAAATAATTTTGTTATATAAAAGGTTTTCTAATAAGAGTAATATGATTTCTCAAAAAAATAACACTTATTGTTAAAGAAATTAAAAAGTTTTTTATTATTGTGAAGTACAATTGATACAATTAAGTACTAATCATCTGGCATCTCTGCCTCAAACCGTGAACATCGTGTAATTTTATATATTATTTTATTTTATATATTAAAAAGTCAATAAAAAATAAAATTTTAAGTGATTGTGTATTTCTGACAATGTTGTCGCAAAAAAGAAAAAAACTCTGGGGTAATAACCCAAAATTTAAAGTGCCAAAAATATCCGACGTACCTAGCAGCAGTGCAAATAGATTTCATCTACTTGCAAATGAAGAAGAAGAAGACAGTACTCACAAGGAGAAAATACCACCTATTGTAGTGGACTCAGTTCATAGTTTTTCGTCAGTTTTTGGGCTAATTGGAGAAAGGTATATGTTTAAAAGAATGTCAATTGAAACAAAAATATTATCTAGTTCAAGAACTCTTTATGAAGAGGCCTTAAATCTACTAAGAACCAAAAAGTACCAGTTTTACACGCATGAAATAAAAGATGCAAAAACCTTTAAATTAGTGTTGTTTGGCCTTATTCAAATGGACACTAAGATAATCAATGATGAATTTAACAAATCACATAACATAAATCCGGTAAGTGTTAAAGAAATCACTAACAAAAGGTCTACCGCCGATGATACACTATCACCCCAATTCTAAATATTCCCAGGGAATTTAATTCCCCGGGAATTCATTTTTCCCGCGAATAAAATTCCCCTATTCTAAACAGTCGGGGAAGGGAATAACAAGAGAGAGAGAATTTTACATTTTCGAAGTCAGCTGTTTGCTTTTGTTGTTTTGTTTTGACAAAATATTTGCTAATAATTTTTAGCGTAAAAAGTGAATATTCGTAAATAATAAAAGAAAATTGTTAAAAGTGAACAAAAATGTTTAGTGTAGCGTTGTTAATAATAATAGCTGAAGCAGAAAACTCTGAAGCACAAGAATAAGCAAAGGGTAGAAAGGAAAATGCTATGTGACGCCAGCAACCCACTTGAGTTGCCGCACACTTTGTAAATTTTACTTTTGGAAGGTTAGAAAAATATTACAGAATAAATAAACCGGCGTTTAAATATCTGTTGGACGTGTTAAGGTATTCAGCCCAAACGTAAGTCCTTTGCAATTTCTCCAATCGTGAAATTAAGTGCGACTTTCCGCTTTTTTGCTGAAGGTTTGTACCAAACGGGTATTGATAAAGATTACGGTGTGTCTGTGGCTCAGTGTAGTGTTAGCAAAGTTCTGGCAGAAGTTATTAATATATAAGGAACATTTACGCCCAATGTAGATAACTTTCTGCAGAATTGAAGTGCAAAAACGGAAAGTTTCGTTAGCTCTTTATGTGAAGTATGGCATTCCAAACGTTATTGGATGTGTTGACGGAACTCAAAAAAGTAAAGGTCTGTGATCATGAGCTGAGGATTCAGTACGTTGATGCCTCACATCCCGGAGCGTGTCACGATTCATTTATTTGGAATTCTGGCGAATTGCGTGCTCACCTTGAGCAAGAATACCTTAGAGGTGGCAGCAATTATTGGCTTCTTGGTAAAGTTTTGAATGATAACAGACAATTCATAAATTAAACATGAATTTTTTCTAGGAGGCTTATAGATGCCAGGATGAGCCTGTTGAAATAAAATTCACTCCAAGTGTTGAAATGTGGTTGAACGCATTAATAGTGTTTTAAAAAAGAGATGGAGGTGCATTCTTGGTGCTAGACAGCTGCACTACACTCCAAAAAAGGCTGCTAAAATAACAAAATTTTGCTGTGCGTTGCATAATATCTGCATTCATTTTAAATGCAATGCTGAAGTAAACGATGTAGAAAATTTAGATTATTTGAGCGCTCAGAATAATGATGTGGTATCCTTAGACTCACCACAATATTTATCCATTGCCCAAAATATTAGAAAATATAATAGAAAAATATTAGAAAAAATATTCCGAATAATCTCTGATAAATTTCTGTAATAAAGCCATTTCTTATATATGTGTGTAGTATATACATTTTTTTAAATAAATATAACATTTTATTAAAAAAAATTTAAAAACTTCAAAAAAGATAAATAAAAATTAAAATTATTTTAAAACTAAAAAACAATTCATTATTCTGCTTCCTGTTTGTTGTTTTTATCTTAAAAGTAACAATAAATTACAATATTTATCACAATTTTTATAAAAAAATCTTAAATACTTACTGCTGTATTCATAAAAAATATTTTAGGTTTATTAAAGGCTTATTTGACAGATGTTGCATATACATTTGTCAAATAAGCATTCAATAAACCTAAAATATTTTTTATGAATACGGCAGTTACATTTTTGTCACAACTCCCTTTGAATTTGTTGGCGGATTTTTTCCCAAAAATTGTTATTACATTCTCCCTTTAATTACCTTTCGTAATACCTACTTTTTTCCCAGGGAACAATTTCCCAATTTCGAAGTTTATTTAGAATAAGGGAAAAGGGAAAGGGGACAAATTTCCCCGGGAGAAATTATTTAGAATAGGGGAACAGGGAATAGGGAAAAAATTCCCAGGGAATTGTTATTTAGAATTGGGGTGTATATCTAATTGAATTCGATCGTCAACAAGTGTTGAAGAGGGATATATTAAAAATTAGGTATTTTAGTAATATTGCCGTTTTCTGGAGAAGACCACTCAAGGGCAATAAGGGTCCTACACAATGCACCAAATGCTCTATGTATGGTTATAGTGCTAGAAACTGTAACAGAGTAGTAGTGTGTGCAGCCTGTGCTGGTAATCATGAATTTGCAGATTGCCCATTGAACAAAGCTGCAAATAATGATAACGTCGTTTATAAATGTCACAACTGCACAAAAAATAATTTTAGAAATGTGAAGCACAGAGCTGACGACCCTAAATGCCCATGTCGTCAGGAATATCTTAAGATTCGACAACGTACCACAGCCAGAATGAAGGTGCCACAAAGGAATAATATGATGAACTTCAACGTCAATGGTGTTAATTTTCCACAACTGCCCGGTAAGGAGCATCAAAATTATCCACGTGACTCTGGTACTAAAAATAATATACTGTACTCTGATGTAACAAGAAGTAAAAATCTTGTGAACAGAAATGAAGATGATATTTCCAGTGAGAAATTAATGGAAATATTTTTTGATGCTGTCGATGCACTTCAGCGATGACAAGCTACGAGTGCTGGGAATGATGCTTCAACATGCCATATAAATCAACAGTAAGTCACGATGGTTATGTTATGCACTGGAATGCTCAAGGCATAACGACTGAGTCAGCAGCTTCACAGCTGGAAAAATTTAATACGACAAGGAAGTTGATATTCTCCTTGTCAGTGAGACATTTTTGAAAACCCACCATAAATTTAAACTTGGGGGCTACAAAATTTATAGAGAAGATAGACCAACACATGGCGGAGATGTACTCAGCGCGATAAAATATAATGTTGAACACGAAATATTAACAACTATAAATACGCGTTTGGGTGAAAATATTTCGGTACGAGTAATAATAAATAGGCGCCCTGTGATTTTTACATCTGCGTACAATCCGGCTCACACTGTAAATTTTAAAACTGATATGAATGCCTTAGGTTTAGGTTAGGTTGAAAAGGAGGGGTATAAAAGCCCAAACCCATGACAGGTATACACCTATGCCCAGTTGGCATGTTGTGCGCTCCATGTGAAAAACGGAATTCCCAAACAAAAAACCATAAACATAATTTCCCATAAATAACGGACTAGTCCAAGAAACCAGTCCCCTCAATGTAACGCCTTATGGATCTCCAGTTCGAGTTCCCCAGGTATTCCAAGTTCGGCATAGTATCCACTGTAAAATTTTCGCGCCTAATATGCCCAAACGCAGGACAATGACAGAGGTAGTGTAGCAGGGTCTCATCCTCTTCCTCGCAAGCTCTATATGTCGTCACCTCAGATAATCCCATGCGAGCTAGATGAGTTCTCAACTCCGTATGACCTGTAATTACACCGGTTAATTTCCTAAGTGTAGGTCTACTTAGTCTCAGAATCTCCTTTGACTTCCCAAGATTTGGGTCACCCCAGAGTGTTCTTGTCACCTTACCGACATCAGTGCTTTGCCATTTTCTGACATGTTCTTCCATTGCCCAACGTTTAAGTTCATCCTTAAATCGTTTAAGGGGTTTGGCGTTCTCCAAAGTTTTAGTACTCAGAAGAGCTCCCATTTGGGATAATTTGTCGGCTTTCTCGTTTCCGATCAGCCCGTGATGGCTTGGTATCCATATTATCTCCAGATGTTCACAATTTGCATATGAGTTTATCTCACTCTTGCATTGCAAAACGTTCCGGGATTCAACTTTCTCCTTTCTCAATGTCTTAATCACTGATTGGCTATCCGTAAAGATACGATTCGGAGTTTCGCTATTCGTTTCCTTTATCCATTTAATTCCTTCCGTAATCGCCATGATCTCAGCCTGAAAAATATTGTTGTGATCTGGTAGACGGAAGTATTTGCCTCTATTTCGGCTTATGTCGTATAAGCCCATTCCAGTTTGGTCACCAATCTTTGAACCGTCTGTGTAAAGATCGATTCCATGGGTGTTTCCCATCCTGATTATCTCATCCCATTCTCCCTCTTCCGGTATAATGGTGATGCAGTTAGTATTCTCATATCTCATCGGGATTTTATCACATGTTAATTCCGTAATATTTCCCATCGGTAAGATATCCGTTATTCTTTGGTATCTGGTCTTATGTTCTCTTATAAGCCACTCATCTATTGCCATTAATCTTGTGGCAGCTAAGGCCGCTTCATATTTTACCTGTACCTCAATAGGCCAAATGGATAATATATTCTCAATGGCCATTGTCGATGTGGTCCTCATGGCGCCGCAAATACTAATACAGCACAGTCTCTGAATCTTTTGAAGAGGTTTTATATTCACCTTCTTCTCTAAGGATGTCCACCACACTAATACTATGTTCACACAGGCGCCTTAATTGTCAATTTATAATATTATCGCAATTAAAGGCCTTATTGAGCTCAATTTACCATACTAAAAATTATTTTTAAATTGAGCAATATATACTTAATTGTTTCACTTATTGTCTAAAACTCGAAATACAACTCTTGAGAAGTATGTTCAATGAGAAGAAAATTCTATAGGTGGCATTTATAATGTCAAACAAATAAATATACAAAATATAAAAATTAAGAAAATGAAAAATTTTTGAAGAAAATTTTAAAAAAATTTATAATTGTAAATATATTTTATCAACAGGAAAAACACTGAAAAGAAGGCATTATTTGATTTGGTATATATACATCGTATTTTACAGCTATCAAATGCTAATGGAGTAAGATAAATTGAGTATGTCTGAACACTTATTTTAATTGCTCAATCAACACTAAATTGAAACAAATAAAAATATCTGTCTGAACAGGGTATAACGAAGCGTACGTAATTGTAGGCCGCAGTACACTCGTATATAGCCAATGTGTCATCCTTGGGCTTAAGCCCCATTTTGAGCCAATCACTCTTCTGCAGAGGGCCCATATTCTTTGAGCTCTCTTCACTTTACATTAAATGTGGTCCTTCCAGGATAGTCTCCAATCAAGTACTATGTCTTATTCCGAAAGATGGGATAGCTATGCACCGGTATCTACCTCTTTCTCGTAAACAAACAGATTTCAGTCTTTTCCGGGTTGACATTGAGCCCTCGCTCCTTCGCCCAGTTATAGGATATATTCAAAGCCTCCATTGCTCTCATACATAAAGAATTTGGATTCGTCCCCCTGATCAGTATCGCAACATCATCTGCGTAACAGATAGGCTTGAATCCCTCGTTCGATAGAATCCTCAGTAGACTATGTATGGTTGTTACCCATAATAATGGAGATAAAATACCTCCCTGCGGGGTTCCTCGACATACTTTGTCCCTTCTTCTTACTCCATTTGCCTCACAATTTATCCATCTGTTCCTTAACATATTGCTAATCCATGCAATTAAGACATGGCTTAACCCTAAGTTTTCTAAGGAACCGATAAGACTCGAGGTCATTACGTTATTGAAAGCTCCTTCTATGTCTATGAATACGCCCATGGTATACACACCCAGGTCGAAGGATCTTTCTATATGATAAACAACCTCCTGAAGAGCAGTCTCAGTAGATCTGCCCTTGATATAGGCGTGTTGTCCAAATCTCATTGAATTGCCAGGTAGTCGTCTTCTGACCATTCCATCGACGATACGCTCCATGGTTTTCAATAAGAATGATGTTAAGCTTATGGGTCTATAAGCTTTGGGATTTGCGTAATTTTCCTTCCCTGGTTTAGGTATGAAAACGACTCTCGCCTCCCTCCATTCCACAGGGGTATACGCATATTTCAGGCAAGTAGTAAAAATATTCGCCAGCCTTATATCGATTAGGTCAATGCTCCTTTGTAGGAGAGCCGGAAAAATACCGTAAGGCCCTGGTGCCTTATATGGCAAGAAACTATTTACCGCATCTCTAACTTGCGGTTATAATTATATCCGTCGTGGCATTCCCATCATGAGGGTGGGGATTTTCCCCATCATCCGCCATTTCCGTTTGGAAGTGTGCCTCTTTTAGTATTCCTAGTGTTTCCTCCATCGTCTCCGACCTTTTCCGTCTGCAAAAAAGCCTCCAGGATCTGCGTTTCTTATTGCCTTATTGTATATTCTGAGCTTCTCATTGTAATCGTCTCAGTATACTGATTGTCTCTTCCGATAGGCTCTATTAAATAGCCTTCGGCTTTCTTTCCTGAGATTGATCAGCTCACCTGTCATCCAGGGCTTTTCTCTCGGGGTGCGCCTTTGTCGGAGTGGATAATGCTCCTCAAAGGTTTCCTTTAAATCGGCAGTCGGGCTCCCCAACATCGAATCTATCGTTCCCAGATTTCCATCTGGTTCCGGATAAGTTTCGAGTTTATGTGGTAGACCTAACCTAAAATTTGGCCAATCTGTCTTGGCCTTATTCCTAAAAGTCACCGGTTCCGGTGGTGGATGAGTCAAGGTCATAAAAATATAACGATGGTCCGAATAAGAGTGTATATCAGATACGTGCCAATCGCAAATTTTATCAATCAAATTTTCTGAACATATAGTTACATCAATTACCTCTTCCCTAATTCTGTTAATAAAAGTAGGTTTATTACCAGAGTTAAGAGTGAATAGGTTGTTCGCATTTAGGAATTCCCATAGGGCGTCATCTCTCCTGTTACAGTTTGTGCTGCCCCAAGAGAGGTGATGCGAGTTCGCATCACATCCTATTAAAATATTCCTACCTGTTCCCCTTACCGATGTTATAATGCTTCTTAAATCCGACGTTGGTGGTAGTGTCGGAGCGTCAGAAGGTTGATACCCCGATGCCAACATTAAATTGCGTGCGCCATGTATAAAGGTGGTGGCGTCCGCTGTTGATTAATCCGGGGAAAAAAGCAAATATAATCCCTTATGACAAAGTATACATGTCCTGGGTCGAGACCCAGTTTTAGCATAAAATAATTGGTAATCACACTCATTCAAGCCACTGACTCTGTCTTTAACAGTCCAGGGTTCCTGTATGAGAACTATGTGTATCTTACCTTTTATTATATTTTCCATCAAAGCTTGTGTAGCCGTCCTGCTCCGATGGAGATTGATCTGCAAGAGCAGTATCATTGCCGTTCGGCTAAAAGAGATTCTTCTTGGGATTGAGTGATCTCCGACTCCTCCCTCTTCATTGATACGGTGTGGCCTTCGCCCTCATTTGCCTCATCTTCGGGATTTTTTTCTCCGTTGGATTATGTGTCCAAAAAATAGGCGTTTTACCAACTTTGAAGAATATGGTCGTACTTGCGAAGTACACCTTCCCTTTTCGCTCTTCGAGGTAAGACATGGAGGGTTTATCCACCCCTACTACTATCAGGGTGCCATCGTCAGTTTCCTCACGATGGAAAACCTCCCATTTGTCCACTTCCAGACCTCTGTTTTGCTTGTTAATGATTTTCAGCATGGCTTTGCTGTCTAATTTGCTGCCCCAACCTTTTATGAAGAATGAAACTTTGGTTAGGGATGGGATATCGGCCTTTTTCACCATGGCTTTGCCACCCTCCCATGGGGCTGGTATGCTCCCCACTAGGTCTTTCAGAATATGTGCACAGGTGTCTGATTCTAGTTGTAGAAACAGTACTTCCCTGGCGAACCTACAGCTTTCTATGTTGATTTGTGGAGCATTATCATCCGCTTCCAGGACATACTGCACAATCCAAATATTTGGCGGCAGGGCTTTGTTCTATTAGCAACGGCAAAGGTGATTATCACTGCTCCTAACGGTATGTCAGGCCATTTCAGGGCAATACTTGATTCCGGATCACAAGTGAATCTTGTATCGAAACGTGTGACACAAAAACTATTAATATCTCCAACGGAAACCTCGCTCTGCATCGATGGTGTTGGCCAGACTCAGAGAAGATCAAGCCATCGGGTCAAGGTCGAGATGAAATCAAGGGACCTTAACTTTTCAGCAAATCTAGATGCGTATGTACTACCAAGCATCATACCACCACAACCAAGTCAACATATTGACATTTCAACGTGGAACATTCCAAGCAACATTCCATTGGCAGATCCCCGATTCAATGTTCCTGAAAAAATAGACATTCTCCTTGTAGCAGAATTGTTCAATCTCTGAATATTCATCACTAAATTCACAACGTGAATTTACCTGTGCGATATTAAATACCCCTACATCGTTAGAAGAAACTATTGAACAACTCTGGAAGTTAGACGAGCTTAAGACCGGCGAAAGACCACTCTCACCTTCTGACAAGTTATGTGAGATGGACTTTTGTCAACATGTACATACTAACCAGTAAGGTCGGTTTATAGTCAGACTTCCCTTTCGGGAAAACCCAGAAGCTTTGGGGGAATCGCATGCCATGGCTTTCAACAGATTCATGAGTCTAGAGCTCAAACTCTTAAGAAATGAAGTCATCCGGACACAATATGTAGAGTTCATGAGGCAATATGAACAATTGGGCCACATGCAAAGAATTAATATCGATAGCTTGTGTGGTCCAAAATACTTTATTCCTCACCACAGCGTATTGAAACCAGATAGCTCAACAACAAAACTTAGGGTGGTCTTTGATGCATCGGCGAAAACTTCTTCAGGCTACTCATTGAAATCTTCTCCGATTTCGATTGCCAAAATTCGTATTTACAACAGATATAGAAAAAATGTATCGACAAATTCTACTTGATCCAAACAATCATCAACTCCAATTAATTATCTGGAGGGAGCATCCAGATGCACCCATTAATTATTATAAATTAACTACGGTTACGTTTGGTACACGTGCAGCGCCTTACCTGGCCACGAGATGTCTACAAAAAATAGCTGATGAAAACAATGGCAAGTTCCCATACGGCTCTCAGATACTAAGGAACAATTTTTATGTGGACGATGGTCTTGGAGGCTCAGATAGCCTCAATGCAGCAATTAAAATGCAAGAGGAACTCATCACCAAACAATAATAGAAATTTTTAATTTACAACCTGGTGTTTGATAGTAATTGTACCAAACGGTAAGTCTGATTGATTTTTAATAATCTTAAAATCAAATCAAGTAAACAATTGAACTTTAGAGTTAAAAGTGGGCAGAAGTAAACACTGCAGTCCTGAAGTCAGGAAAATAATAAAAAACTTCATAATGAAGGCAAAAGCTATAGAAAACTTGCTGAAATTATCGGCTGTTCATATAAAATGGTCCAAAACGCGATAAATTATAAGTTTAAGGCAGAAACTAGAGGAAAAAAAACCAAAAATAACACCCCTTATGGAAAGAAAAATTGTCCGACATGTGAAAAAAGACCCATTTGCAACCTCCATGCCATTAAAAAGGAATATAACCTTGATATTTCCACTCCAACGATTAGAAGGGTTTTACTCCGAAATAATTTAAAAGCCAAAAGTAGCAGAAAAGTTCCATTTTTATCTATACGCCACATACAAAAAAGATTAGAGTTTGCAAAACAGCATATAATTGGCCTATGCATAAGTGGAGAAATATTTTTTGGTCAGACGAAACTAAAGTCAATTTGTTTAACTCTGACAGAAGTAGTTTGACTGTAAGAAGACCCCCGAACACTGTACTCCTTCCACAATATACTACAAAAACTATTAAACACGGTGGAGGAAGTATATTGGTATGGGGATGTTTTTCCTACCATGGCACAGGTATAGAAGGAATAATGGATGCCATTTATTATCGCCGGGTTATTGTACCAAGTCCTGAGGTAAAAAACTGTAATTAAAACGAAATATTAAATTTATTTACTATAAATATTTTTTAGAACATTAAATTTAGTGAAGCTATTTTTTTGGACAGGAAAAAATTGCTGATTTGAACAATATTAATGAATACATAGTTTTTTTAGTTTCCATGTTTTGAAGTTATATCTTTTTATACCCTTCACACAGTGAAAAAGGGTATATATAGGTTTGTCATTCCGTGTGAAATTTCTACAATTTTGATTTCCGACCCCATAAAGTATATATTTTCTGAAAGCTTATGAATAGCGGAGTCGATAAAGCCCTGTCAGTCTGTCCGTCTGTCCGTGTGTATGTTGAAATCAACTTTTTGAAGCCCCCTGACATCGCTTGGACTCGGGTGAGGTATTAAAATATCAGAAATATTCGGGAGTAGATCGGTATTGAAAATCAGAAACATCGGTACATAAACAACTGAGATATGAGCAAAAACCCACGACCACCTCGATTTTTTTTTTCACAAAAACAACATTACAACAACAACATACATACATACAAACGTGTATACTGGTTAGAGAAAACGTGGCATTGAGTCCCAGCTGAGCCCAAAAAAAATTTTTTTATATTTTTTATATTTTTTTTTATTTAATTTTTTTTTTATTTTTTTTTATTTTTTATTTAATATATTATTTGTATTATTTTTTTTTTTTTTTTTTTTTTTTTAAAATTTTTTTTTTTTAATTTTTTTTTTTTTTTTTTTTTTTTAATTTTTTTTAATTTTTTTTTTTTTTTTTTTTAACATACATACGTAAATTTAAAATTTTACAATGGGATGTTTTTATATATGTATGGTTTTTATATGTATGTACGTATATCATATGGATATACATGACTACACGGTGTGAAGGGTATATAAGATTCGGCACGGCCGAATATAGCGCTCTTACTTGTTTATGTTATACTTTTATCACAATAAAAAAATTAAAATTATTCATCGCTTTTTTCTAATGTTTTATTGGCCTCAAAGTTGTTAGATAAAATTGAATCTATTTTATTGAACACCACTGTATATTCAATATTCACATCGTTTGTAATCGGTGCTTTACATTTTTAGGAATTTTTAAACAAGCATGGAACTTTTCTTAAAGTTCGGCCAAAATTAATAAAGTCTCTCAATATTTTTGTTTTTTTTTTTGTAAAATCTAAATAAAATAAACATTTTTTTGAAAAAAATATAGCATTTTTACATGTTCCTGATTTGGAGGCTTGTATCTTTTCATTTAAGTCAAATGTTTACATGAGGGTTACTCTAAGTTTTTAATTTTAATGCAATCCATGTAATAAATATCAATCAACGTATTTGTTTCATCGACTTCTTCAATACGAACTCTTTTCGCGAATTAAAAAAAACTTTTTGCTTAAAAAAAAAAAAAATTAACTACCATATGTTTACTGACCACAAACTGTCCGATTGTGGTTTGTTCTACCAATTTAATAATTACTAAATATTTCGACTACATACTTAACAAGTTTTATGAAAAAATCTATTTGTATATGAATCGATGCATTCCCAAATCCTTTGTTGTAAAACAAACAGTGGAACACTGCCGTTAAAAATAAAAAGCTATGTATAGGTAGGAAGGTAGGTAGGAAAGGGAGATGCAGAAAGCAGTATCTGCCTCCTACACCCACACTCGGAGAACAATAAGGTCCATTGCGTTACCCTTTGTATAATAAAGATAGAAAGGAGAGGGTTGCCAAAGATATAGTACATGAAAAAATAATAATCATAAGTTAGTAGGAAATAGAATAGAAGAAAGAAAGAAAAACAGATTCTCTGTTTGCATGTTCACCAACCACCCGATCCCCATGATCCCCAACTCATCGTGGAATCGTTTACCTAACTACTTTAGCCTGTGATTCTGTAGCCTTGGGCAGTGACAGACAATGTGTTCCACAGTTTCTAGCTCCTCCTCATCTTCACACATCCTACAATAATCCGGAGTGCCGCGATTCCATCTACTAATCTTAGTCCTCACAGGACAGTGCCCTGTTAAAACCCCAATAGTGGCCCTCAGACATATCCTATTCAGGCCCAGAAGTACCTTTCAACTTGGGCCATAAAGCCCTTGACACTCTGCAGTCTCTTCTGTCCCTTCACGCCATATTGGTCCTGTCAGATACACACGCCCTGATACGCAATTTCATTGTCGACGAATCCATCGGCTCTGGTACCCAACACAGTCTGACATCGAAGAGGTTCATGATCCTATCGAGTGCCCTCCTACACTTCTCAACTAGTCTAGATTTGACATAATGTCCCTTCAAGGCTATGAGCGCCGCCTGACTGTCAACGTATAGTAACCTCGCTACCCCTTGGAACATGTTCCAATAAAAGATCCGTCGCTCTATAAATAGCCAGTATCTCCGCTTGGAACACACTACAGTTATCAAAAAGTTTGTTAGACCTCTTAAAGTTTTCTCCCATAATATAGACACCTGCCCCTGTGCCTATATCCATCTTCGATCCATCCGTAAAGACTGCACACCCCTCAAACAGTCTGTCAGATCCTACCCAACAATCCCTATCCGGAATTATCAGCGGGGGTATCCTAACAAAACTGATCTCTGTCTGTCAAATTACCCTGACATTGAACACAATCCTGGAGACCAGTTTCCCATAAAATTATAGTGTTGCCCATGTTAAGTATCCTACCCAACCCTGACTCACCTAGCCTAATGAAGCTCCTTGCCTCCATTCCCATCACCCAAAACTCTATAGGCATAGTGCTGAGAATGGTGTCCAAAGACGCCTGAGGTATGTTTCTCATAGCACCAGTGATACAAAGTGAAGCACACCTCTGGACCTTTGTAAGGAGCTTCCTATAACAACCCTTCTTCAATACCTCCCACCATACAGTACATCCATATGTTAGAATGGGCCTTACCACCGTCGTGTAAATCCAATGTACCACCCTTGGTTGTAGGCCCCAATTCTTGCCTATGGAGTTCCTGCAAGTGTAGTAGGCATTTAGGCCCCTTTTCACCCTCTCCCGCGTGTTCTGACCCCATGACAGCTTACTGTCGAGGAATATACCGAGATATTTCGCCCCGCACACTAATTCTTAACGGTCGCCTAAACGCTTCGATCTTGTCTCTCCTGGTAAAGAGAACTAGCTCAGTCTTCTCCGGGTTCACACCCAGTCCATTCTCCGAAGCCCAAGTAGATAATGTTCATAGTGCCGATTGAAGTACCTCGCTAATCGTCGGAAGAAATCTTCCCCTGACCAGCAGAACTACATCATCCGCATATGCCACACTCTTCATGCCCTCACTCTCAAATCTCCCCAAAATACCATTGACCGTTAGTAAGCACAACAGGGGCGATAAACCCAGATAAGCATGTTGAGCTACACTGGTTAAAACCCCTCAGATGTATATCGACCAGTCTCTCTAACGTCTCAAGCAGAAAAGACGAGAGGTTGATAGGTCTAAAATTCCTTGGCTTCGAGTGTCCTGCCTTACCAGCCTTGGGTATAAAAATAACCCTAACTTCTCTCCACCTCCTAGGTACATATAAATCTCCTCAAGAGACACTCTAAACACTTTTCAACAGTAAAAGAAAATGATCCGAGACGTTTTGCAGCATGGCAGGGATGATTCGATCAGGACCTGGGGATTTATAGGCCTCAAACGTATTAACCACCCATGCTACTTTATCCGTCGTTATCATCTCCTCAACTATCTCCCGTTCCCTTTCGATCGATCCCTGGTCAAATGAGCGTCCCTCACATTCAGACAGCCGGGAAAGTGTGTCTCCTTAAGTAGATCTAGGGTCTCCGAGCAAGACTCTGTCCACGAGCCATCCGTTCTCTGAATATAACCAGGTACCATAGGGTCTTTGGATAATATTTTCCTGAACCTTGATAGCTCATTTACAGACTCAATGGACTTAAAAAACCTCGTCCATAATGCCCTTTTGGTCCTCTTGAGTTCCCCTTTATACTTGTTGAAGCACACTTTAGCTCTTTAGGGCCTTCGCCCTATTAAATCTCTTCCTAACTATAGACCTTTGAACACCTAGTTCCCAGGTCCAACATTTTGGCTGTTCCCTTTCCCCTGGGAAAACTAATGGACTTGCCGCCCCGTAGCTCCCCATAAGAGTGTTAGTGAGTTTCCGCACCACCGAATCTATATCAGAGTGCTTACACTCTCCCATTGGTATATCCCCTATGCCATACATAGTAGTCTCCCTAAAAGTCGCCCAATTCGTTCTGCGCGGGTTCCTATAGGGTTCCCTACTAGATCTGGTATAGTCCAATTCAAAATTGATCCTGCTGTCTGAAAACGAGTATTCACTCGCAACCTTCCATCCCCTTACAAAATCATTACCCCTATACGTCAAAGTAATATCTATAACTGCCTCTCTATCCCTAGTTCTGAATGTCGGCATACTGCCTTAATTATAAATATAGAGATTGTTAGTAGTTATTAAATGAAAAGTTTTCTCACCTCTTTCATTTATGTCAGTACTTCCCCACTGACTGTGATGTGCGTTGGCGTCACATCCAAGTACGATATCAAACTTCCTCCTTCTTGCGTACTCGACTAGTCTTCGAACGTCCATGCCTGGTGGATCTGCAGTCTCATAAGGCATATATACTGAGGCCAGTGTTAAAGCTGGTTGGCCTTTGGCCTCTCTCCCAACGACAGTTATGTCACCTGTGCTTGAAGAGGAAATTAAAACAAAGTTAAAATTTTTTTTTTTTAGCAAGTATGCATGTTCTAACCTTACCATCCGTGGACATGACGAACAGCATATAATCCTTATCCTTTAGAATCTTATTATTGTTGATCCAAGGCTCTTGTTAGGACCACATCCTCTTTGAATTTGGCAAGGTGAGTTATCAGTTCTGCCGAAGATGCTTCACTGCAGCTTCTTTGGACCTGTCAGATCTAGGGAACCTAAACCGTACAGTTCCAAGACCAAATCTGATAACCCCTTTGCCGCTTCTAATTTACCAAGGGATTCTCTATCCACTGCAAATCTAAGATCCCTTCCAGCATTCTCCTTACAGCCCAGCGAAGTCACCAGCTTCCATTGGTCAGTTTTGAGATCCTCATTCTGGTTGGCAAACACTGACAGTATAGTTTCCACCGACCTCACGGGTGGTGGGATCCACACTGTCACTTTTGGCCTCCGTGCAAGCTCAGGGGCTAGAAGACTAGCCCCTGGACAAAGGTCGCTACAGCCTTCAACTGAGGTTTTTAGAAACTCGAATGAGTTCTTACTTGACAGACTGTATGTACATGCAGACATATGATTTACGGTCTAATTAAAAAAAAATTTTTGAAAATTGTAAGGCTCTTATAGAACAGTATTTTTTATGAAAAAAGGCTTCATTATATATATTTTATATTATATAATACTTAATATATGGACAAGTTAAACAAGTTTTTGGCCTCGGCGGCTTCTTCTGACAACTGGATGGAGCCTGATACCTGGGTTCCCATGTATTTTTTATGTACCTGTATTTATTTTTTGTTAACTTATTTTTGTAATTAATGCTTTTAAAAATTATTCTTATTAGGTACGTGTATTTATTTTTTTAACATATAATGTTTTGCAGAGCAAGGTATATAAAAATACCTTTTATGAGGATGGGTGGGACATTCCCTTATAATTATTATCGCTAATAAAAAATTTTTCAAATTTATAATTATAGGCAGGTATTAACATTGTGAGTGTTAAAAGTAATGTGAATAACAGTTGAAATCAATAATTCAAAATACATAGAATAGAAGTTTATGACGATATAAATGTATAAGAAAAAATTCCTGATGAGCAAAAATAGAAGAAATGTGAAAATATATAAAAATCGTCAAAAATAATGGCGCATACTTGCGCACACTTTTTTTGTTTCTAAACTCAGAGATTCAAAATTTTATTCGTAGATGCTAACCTCACTTTTAAAACACCTTTTTTTTTTTTTTTTTTTTTTTAGCTTTTGAACGAAATATTTCAACATGAATATTTAACATATTTAAAATTTTTTTTCTTTTTTAAATAACTTTTGATCAAACCTTTCAGGAAAAAAAAATCATTGTTAAACCCTTCAATCAAACCCTTATTCGTTTAACCGCAAAAAAAAATAATATAAACATCCAGAAACCGAAAAAAAATGTAAATCTCATATAATTTTCCTTACTTTCCAGACTTTAGCAGGGTTTCAAAGCTGCTAATCGCAACTAAAAGTCTTTAAAATTTACAATATAATGTAAAATATTATTGTCTGTCGAGCTGCGTACTTAATTCTTAAGATTTCTTAAAATTCAGTTTTGCATTTTTGGCTAGCTTTTCAGGCCAAATACTCCTCTATGCGCCATGTCATATAAATTTCCAGTCAATGCTATTAAGGCCAAACAATTCTGTGAGAAAACATTTCGTTTATATATGCTTAAATACCCGTGGTATCCGATGTCGCCTACTTTACATAAAAGCTTGATTCATGGATCTCAAATAATATCATCATCAGTAATGCCAATAGGTTGCCTTGGCGAAAACGCATCAGAAGCCCGCAACAAATTTTATAAACAAGAAAGGAGATCGAATGCTCGTCAGAATTTGCGGATTAATAATATGCTCGATGTGTTTCACAGACCAATTGACTCTTCAGATCCTATTCTTTCGAGCATTACGCTCAAGAAAAGGTCAGCTCAACTTAAACAAGTAAGAGTGCTATATTCGGCCGTGCCGAATCTCATATACCCTTCACAACGTGTAGTCATGCAATAACAGTAGTTTGTATCACCATTCATCTCATTAAATACGTACATACATACAGGCAGGGGCTTCAAAAAATTGATTTCAACATACAGACGGTCAGACTGAAAGAGCTTAATCGACTCCCCTATTCATAAGCTTTCAGAAAATATATACTTTATTGGGTCGGAAATAAAAATTGTACAAATTTCACATGGAATGGCAAACATATATATACCCTTTTTCACTGTGTGAAGGGTATAAAAAAAGGTGTTGCCTAAAGATGTTATTGAACTGTTAGAAGCACCAAATTTTGGAATTGAAAATACAAATGAACCTGAGAATAAAGAGAGTGACTCTGATTCCGAATGCGAAAATGTAATCAATTATTCATTAGAATTAGACGTAGAGGACGACTAATTTTTTTAATTTGGACGCAAATATTAAAGTAAGCTATGTATATTTAAGAACTCAGGGCTTTTTAAGTCAATTACCAAGATAACTATATTATATATCACTTTAATAAAACTTTTGTAATTTAATTATATTACTTTCTCAAATAAAAACACATTGGTATTCGAAATTTCAACTGAAATATTTCGTAATTTGGGAATTACAGGTCCAAAAATAACCCGATTTTGACCAGCTTGGGCCTGGTATTAAATAGGTATGTATTCCTGATCTCAAAAAGCTCTTAAATTTTGTACAAAACAATATTTTAAGCAAAATTTGGGAATATTAAATAGTTTAACGTCCGTTTTGGCCCCATATGGAAGGAAAGCGTGGTCGGATTGGTCCAAAATTTTGCACAGATTCTACGCATACTATAGCTATTAAATGAACCAAGTTTCAATTTTGTAACTCTATTTTTAGACTTTATGCCAAAAATTTGGCGATCCAGCCCAGTGTACAGTGATCACCACAGCCGTCTCTGCACTCTTACCAGAGTCGTCAGATCCGTATCTGTCCTTCCTGGTCCATAATAACCTTATGGATGTCCGTAAGGGCAGCGTCAAGACCCTTATCCGATTCAATATGTTGTTCATTTTGTGTTTTTTCTATATTCTCTTCAATTTTGTTCCCACGAGTAGGCACGTAAACGGTCGACGATCGCGCGCAGTGACGGCGTACGCGGATTAGGCAACTATCATTACAACCGGGCCGGGCCCTAGCGCCGGAGGGGAGCCATACAGGTCCTCGGCACTGTTACCAACCACCTTGACCTTAAAAGTGTCCCCCAGTTTATTTGGTCCACGAGAACCCAGAGGATTCTCACCTTAGTGCCTGGCACTGTCAGACCCCCTACTTTATACTAAGCTCCCCCTATTCGCCACCTGGGGACGCGTCCGATGGGATTAAACTGAGAAAAAAGACCACACGGAAAGCTATGTGTATAAAAAGTACGAAAGTCTGTATCTACTATTGGCTATGTCAAGTATTCTATAATACATGCTCAATAAAACTAAATAAAATATGTGATGAAATTCCGCTGTGCCTTCATATTAAATGTGTTGAGGCTTTGACTGCCCCTCTTACATTAATTTTCAATATGCTAACAAAGTGTTGTTGTTTTCTTTTTATTACACCATTTTAAAAATTTTTCTGCAGAAATAACATTGCTCACTACAGAGGTATTGCTAAAACTAGTATGTACCATACCAAAACTTTTTGAGAAAATCATAACATACCTTTGTCATCAAGTGTCATTTTTATTATGTATGTCCTTTACAACATGGTTTTTGTAAGGGTTGTTCGGCTGTTACTTATATGATGCACTTTACTTACTACGCTAGTTAATCGTGGTTGCGTCAAACAAAAGCAAACTGACGTAATATACACTGACTTTAGCCGCAATATTTAAAAAAACAAGTAAGAGCACTATATTCGGCTGTGCCGAATCTTTTATACCCACCACCAATTTGATTTACTGTTATAGCTCAGAATTTATTATTTTGTTATTAACAGTAATCGCTATTGAATAATATCTTTATACTAAAATATGTATTACTTTCTTTGTATAACATCGATATGTTGGTAAAATATTTTAGTAAATTTAGTCTTTCAATAAAAGTGGACATTAAAGTAGGCGTGTCAATAAATTTTCTGCTAATGAATACTACTTAGATATTTTAATATAGTCCTTTATTATTCCAAAATCTTTATTTATATAGAAATTATATGAATTTAATATAAAGCGTTATATGGTAGGTGGGCGTAAAAGTGTGCGTGTAGCATTTATTTTCCATTAGTATAAAGCCATCGACCAAAAAGCAATGGTTGAAAAATTTCAGAATCATACATCTAGTTTTGCCGGTTTTATTACATTTAAATTTTATATATACCGAAAAATACACTGCGTGGTATAAATTTTCATACGTTTTGATCTATAACTTCTTTCCTAATTCATGGATTTTGGCAATTTTTGAGGAAAAATATTTTTTTTACTCAGGAAATATACATTCGAAATTTCATGACTCTACGTTAATGCGTTTGGACACAATTACATTTTATTCGTTGTTGGAAGGACACGGTTTTTTTTACCTACTCTTGCATACGAGCTATAACTCTCTTCCAACGGACGGCAGACATACCTAGATCATCATAAAATAAAACCCCTATTCAGAGTATATATACTTAATGGGGTCTAAAATTTATATTTCGATGTGTTACAAACAGAATGACAAAATTAATATACCCTTACCATTTTTTTTTTTTTGTTGGCGGGTATAATAAAATATTGGTATGGAATATAAAGGATGGTTTAATTTTAAGGGCCGATGTTGAATGTGAACTACACCTAGACGTCAATTTTTTTTTCTGCATTTCATTTGACATTTCTCAACTTGAACCATGGAAAGATACACAATCGAGCAACGATTAACTTAGTTTTATTCAACATATCTCGATTTCTGTAAAAATCGCACGTGCGTATCCGGATATCACTTTCTTTTAGCTTATATTTCTTCTTAAAAGTTATTGAGTCCTAGACTGGTAAAGCTTGAAAATAAGAAAAATCGGATCAAAGGAAAAAAATTTCCTAAGAAGACCTAATCCTACCTCTACCTACCTATACTGAATTTAATGTTTTGTTTTCTTTTAATACATTGTTTTTACTTAAAAAATTTACAACTAATTTTGTAAAAAAATAATGTTTTGGAAACATAACTTTTGATCTGGTTTTCATATTGTTTTTTTTTTCATTTACCACTGAGGCATGATTTTTTTATAAACCTGTTTTTATAAATTTATCTATCGCTTAGAGCGTGTTTACATGAAAGGACATGTCCAAGGGACATGTCGCCCGCGACGAGATGCTCGTCCCAGAAACATGACGCCTGCGATACGAGTTTGTTGGCGGGGTAGCAAGTATCACACGTTTTGTGAATTTGAGGGGACAAATACATGATCTTGTCGAAAAAAATCATCTTTTCAGATGAAGCTCATGTTGATCTTGGCGGGTATGTAAACAAACAAAGTTGTCGCATTTGGGGCATAGAAACCTGCATACATTGAAAAGCCGATACACCCAAAACGAGTCACTGTTTGGTGCGGATTTTGGTCCAGAGGCATGGACTTTAAACAAGAGACGTACGTTTCATGGCGCCAGGCGGCGCAAACCGCCTACAAAGTTTTTGAAAAATTTGGAGGCAGTTCCAAACATTATCAGGCCGTGGCCATAATTAGGAACAAGATAAAAGGACCGGCCGATATGGTATTGTTCTCTTTTAACACAGTCCTAAACTTCAGAGCAATCATTGCTCGGCTCGACTTTACGTATTCGGACAAGTGGCCTATTTACTTGATTGAGCAGGAACTTTCAATCCTGCGTCAAGGAAACATGACCCTTTTGCAGTTTTATGACGAGGTTGAAAGAAAATTTACTTTACTGACAAATAAGACTATTATGACATATGATAGGGCCACTGCAGTAATTATTAATGAAAAATACAGAATGGACGCGCTTCGCGTATTCATATCCGGAACAAAAAAAGGGTTAAGTGACGTACTTTTTGCGGCTCGTCCAAACGATCTACCCTTAGCCCTGGCGTTGGCACAGGAAGTCGAATCCAATTCGCAACCAACTTTGCTAGAAGTCTTGAGAACAAAGAGAAGGGTAGGTTTGAATCAAGGCAGCAAGATGGAAACCCTACTACGGGAACACGCAATATTAAGAACCCCCATTTCTCCGGACGTCAAGGTCCGGGTAACAGGGTCCCTCGAAATGAGGAATTGGTTCCGTCAGTTGACACCGACCAATCGATGCGTACCATACAGTCGGCGAGGCCAAATTTTAACGGACCGCCTCAGAACCGGTATTATGAGAATCGAACGCAAAATCGTAATTTTAATAATCAAGCCTCGGGGCAGGCAATAAAGCATCAGAACAGTGGCTCCGCTAGATTTACCGGACCCAAGCAACAGAGGATCAACCATATTTCCCAAGACATGGCAGAACAAGACGAGTATGAGCATCAGGCAGAACTAATGGCATCGGAAATCGATGCTGAGGAGGGATTTGATGAGATAAATTTTTTAGTCAAAGCTCCCTGCTGCCATTCATAGAAAGGACAATTGCAGGGAGAAACGTTAGATTATTAATAGATACGGGGGCTTCGAAAAATTACATAAAGCCCTTTAGCGGGCTTGGAAATATAATTTCGGTAGAGAACCCATTTTTAGTAAAATCTATCCATGGCTTTAACACCATCGATAAGAAGTGTAATCTTCACTTATTCAACACGAATAGCACGTTTTTTATATTGCCATCGTTGTCAACATTTGATGGCATACTGGGCCTTGATCTGCTAACACAGTTAAGTGCGAAACTGGATTTTAAAAATAGTGAACTCAAAACGGTTCGGAGAGGATAAAATTTTTGAAGTAAATGTGAATTTCACACAGGTTGAGGATATAGTAGTACCCCACACAGTCCTTACGAAATTTCGGAACATGATGAAGAGTCTATTAGGGGTTTTTGAAAACCCTAATGAATCTCTACCATTCAACACTAACATAGTCGCTACTATCCGAACCGAGACTAACGACCCGGTTTATTCGAAACTCTATCCTTACCCAATGGGCGTGGCTGACTTTGTTAACTCTGAGATACGTAATTTGCTGGAAAATGGCATAATCAGACCTTCTAGGTCCCCTTATAACAATCCCATCTGGGTTGTCGACAAGAAGGGCAAGGATGATCGCGGAAACGCTCTGAAACGGCTCGTTATTGATTTTAGGAAACTAAATCAAAAAACTATTACCGATAAATATCCCATCCCGGATGTGACATCGATTTTGTCAAACTTGGGTAAGGCAAAATTTTTTACAACGCTTGATCTTAAATCAGGCTTTCATCAGATAACGCTTGCGGAAAGGCATAGGGAGAAAACGGCTTTCTCAGTTGGAAATGGGAAATACGAGTTCTGTAGGCTCCCTTTCGGTTTAAAGAATGCTCCCAGTATTTTTCAGCGTGCCATTGATGATGTATTGAGGGATCAGATAGGAAAGTCATGCTACGTTTACGTTGATGACGTAATTATTTTCTCGGAGAACGAGGACGATCATGTTAATCACGTAGCATGGGTATTGGGTAAACTATATGAGGCAAATATGAGAGTCTCTCGTGAGAAGTCGCACTTTTTTAAAGAAAGTGTCGAATATCTCGGCTTTGTGGTCCAGAGGTGGCCTTACAACAAGCCCCGATAAGGTGAATGCAAATCGCAAATACGAACAGCCTAAAATACTGTTTAATGTTAGATCTTTTTTGGGACTCGCAAGCTATTATAGGTCCTTCATTAGGGATTTTGCTTCAATAACAAAACCGCTGACCGATATACTAAAGGGTGAAAACGGCAAGGCAAGCGCCCACCAGTCAAAAATGATTAAGGTAAACTTCAATGAAAGTCAAGTTCAGGCTTTTGACAAATTGAGGGAGATATTATCCTCAGAGGAGGTCATGTTACTCTACCCGGATTTTAATAAGCCATTAGATCTAACGACAGACGCTTCCTCGTTGGGTTTGGGGGCGGTCCTATCACAAGGAGGTAAACCGATTACCATGATTTCTAGGACCTTGAAAGACAGGGAATTGAATTACGCAACTAATGAACGCGAGTTGCTGGCTATAGTATGGGCTCTACAGAAGCTTAGAAACTACCTCTATGGTGTGGAAAATTTGAATATTTATACGGATCACCAGCCACTCACCTTTGCGGTTTCGGATAGAAATCCGAATGCTAAGATAAAGTGTTGGAAGGCCTTTGTGGATGAGCATAATGCAAACATTTTTCACAAACCTGGCAATGAAAATTATGTTGCCGACGCTTTGTCACGTCAAAATATTCACGCTCTGGAAGAAAGTGCTCCCTCTGATGTTGCTACGGCATACAGCGAGAGGTCGTTTACCTACACGATCGAAGCATAAACCAATCAATTGCTTTCGAAATCAGATAGTCTTGAAAGAATCGCGTTTTGCTAGGAAGCGAAATTTTATACTTTTCACTGAAAAGACTCGTCACTTGATTGACTTTACTGATAGGAACATGCTCATCGATGAGGTAAAGCTGGCGGTTAACCCAGGAGTGGTGAATGCAATTTACTGTGATTTACCAACATTAGCTAGTGTCCAGAACAAGTTAGTCAGGTGCTTTCCAGCAACCAAATTTTGGCACTGCAGAAAAATGGTATTGGATATTTTTGATAAAAATGAACAGATTGAGATAGTTAACACCGAACATAATCGTGCTCATAGGGCAGCGCAGGAAAATGTGAAACATATTCTTGATGACTATTATTTCCCAAAAATGGCTAAGCTGGCGGCCGAAGTCGTGATAAACTGTAAGACCTGTAACAGGGCCAAATACGATAGACATCCACGCAAACAGGAGATGGGAGCGACCCCAATACCATCTTACGCAGGGGAAATGCTTCACATCGATATTTTCTCTACGGACAAAAAATATTTCCTCACATGTGTTGATAAATTTTCGAAATTTGCCGTGGTCCAACCAATACCATCCCGTACAATTATAGATCTGAAAATTCCAATTATACAACTAATGAATCTTTACCCTGACACAAGGAACATCTATTGTGACAATGAACCGTTATTAAAATCAGAGACTATCACGTCAATGTTGAAAAATCAACTTGGCGTTGTGATCGCAAAAACGCCTCCACTCCATAGCACTTCGAACGATCAGGTCGAGCGCTTCCATAGCACTCTCTCAGAGATTGCGAGATGTCTCAACCCTACAAGAACAGTGACGGTCATTTGACCGGTTATATGGCTGGTATTAGTGACTGATATATCGGTTAAAGTTTCTATTAGTTTCTTAAGGGCAATGTGAAAAAAATTACTGAAACTTTTGTGTACATGTGATTTTGCGTCTTTCTCTTACTTATTAGTTCTGTCGACTGCAAAACATATCCACACTACAGCTGTTTCAAATCAAAAATAATATAAATAGTAGTCACACTTAACGTATATATCGGTCAAAGCTAACTAGTCACACTTAACGTATATATCGGTCAAAGCTAACCAGGTATATATTTTACTCGTACAATAAAACAAAATTTATTATCTTTTATATTATTTATTGTTATGTTTTTTATTACATTCACTTTTCTTTTATCACTATTTATAACGTTTCACTACTTCCTGGATGGGCTTATTTTAATCCTTTTCCATTGTGTCAGCGTCATTGGTATTATGGCTGGAATTGTTAAAAATAAAAATTATGAGAATATGCAAAGGCATATACATATTTATTTTTGGCTGCTACCTTTCGTACTTACCTTTTATTTCTTAAGTATTTTATAAAAAACATCGTCGAAAGAACGGCAAATTTTTTAATAAAAATTACTTTTTGTTACACTGAATAAAAAAATTTTCACAATAATTTTCCAATTTTAAACGTCAAAAAATCAACATACATTATTTGTCTCACTCTTGCATACGCATTATTTTTTCTGTCGCATGAATTATATATTAAATTGCTACAATAGTGTTAGTACAAACATTTTGTATGTGTTAGTTTATTCAGTCATTCATTTCTTTAGGGAAGCTTGAGAAGAAAATCGAGAATACAACCGAGCTGATAATGTTGGCTACTGCAAAATATAATAGAACCATTCATTCAGTGACTAACAAAAGACCTATAGATATTGTTCACAGCACATCGGTAGAAATAAGGGAGGAAATAAAAGGGAAAATCATGAAAGCTCAACGAACACAACTTGATAGGGACAACCCCTCTAGACAGAATAGGACCTTTGAAATTGGGGAACGTGTGCTCGTGAAGAATAATAGGAGATTAGGGAACAAATTGACACCTTTGTATACGGAAGAAAAAGTAGAGGCAGACTTGGGAACTACAGTTCTTATTAAAGGGAGGGTGGTCCATAAGGACAACTTGAAATGAGAAAACCCCTACTTCTTAACCCTTTAGCATCGCTCCATCTTAACTTTTTTACTTTGTTTTTCTATAGGATTTTACTCATAATACTTCCACTCCGTATAGTGACTGCAAAACTAATGGACTACTCTAACTCGGATTACATTCCCATTATGGACGGGAACGTGGTTGTATGGAAGGATTTTGACTACTTGCGACATACTACAAATTTGACGATGTACTCTGAAATAGCTGACGAGACGGAGCGCCTTACAGAACATTTTCCTTTATCCCATATGTTGAAAATTTTGGTCTCGGACGCTACTCGAATTAGGGCAATTTCGGCATCATTCGAAATTCACCACAGACACGCCAGAAGCCTTAATATCTTAGGAACTGCCCTTAAGGTAGTCGCTGGCACACCGGATTTCGACGACTTTGAGAGCGTAAAATTTAAACAACAGGAACTCATAGAATCCGAAAACAGGCAAATACTTGTAAATACAAATACGCAGGCCCAGATAAATAGACTTACAGAAACAGTTAATATAATCATTAAAAATTAAAAAAACAGACAGATTGATACGGGTCATCTGTATGAAACACTTCTCGCAAGAAATAGAATAATAATTTCGGAACTTGAGACTTTGATGCTATCTGTCACCCTTTCAAAGATAAGTATAATTAACCCTGAAATCTTGGATTCTAATGATTTAAAAAATATTGTAAACAAGCACTCTACAAATATTATTATCATCAACAACGATGACACCGCCGTAATCAAAAATAATGACACTTCAGTAAAGACTATCACTGGAACCTTCTTACTCATCTTTGATGATGAGATTCATGTTAATGGGTCCACTTATAAAAATCTGAAATAAACGGTGAAGAGAATACCAACTTCAGCAACCGTGGCAATGCTTAATGTCACTGGTTATCAGGAAATATTAAGCCTCCCATATCTCCAAAAGTTAGGCATCCAAAATCTCAATTACATTAAAGAGCAAACTTATCATATGTTGATCGTAATTTTAATTCTTCTAACCTATTGTTTAATTTCCAAAGTACGCATGAGACAAATGAGAAAGCGCCAAGATCATGTCATTCAAGCCACTATTGATAGCTTTAGGAGAACCGAGGACGGCCCTCACTTAAGCGGGGGAGGAGTTAACGTTGGCAAATCTGAAGTGTCACCTTAATGTTTTTACTGTTTTAAGCAACACCCTAATGCATTTCATATAAATTGCTGACGACATGTCTGGCAATAAATGCATTTGTTTACTAAATATTTTCCAGCACCTTTGGTGTAATCTGATTCCCACACGAGTTGCATTGTCAACAAAACAAATGGTATGGGAGCAATAGGCTTGCTTTAGTTTAATTCTTTTTATATTATGATATTTTTAGTTTTTTAGTCAGTCTGTAACCAGCACTCAAATTATAAAGATAAATTAAAAACTTAATTTGTCATTAATAAAGAAAAATTAAAACAAAACCCACATCTAAAAATATAATTTATACATACTTTAATAAAATTTAGAACAAACGTAACATTTAGCAATTTTCTTCGGCATTTAAAAGTTTGCAGCTTCCCAAGTGCAAGTCTACTAGTAAAAGGCGTCAGGTTTAACAAATTCGACTGTAAGTCACGAAATCTAAATAACAGGGACGGTTTTTGCACAGATTCAATGCGATTGATGTAAACAAACTAAAGCCTCAGCACATTTAACATATTTATAAGATTTTTTTTAACTGCTGAAAACCGTTGATTCAAAAAGAAATGGAATTGATATAGCTGGATTTAATAATTCCATTAGTAGATAGGATTTTGGTTCATCGAACTTAGCGTCAGAATAAGTGGTAGAAAAAAGTTAGCAAACAGATTACTTATTATTAAGTCATCATCGGATTCAGGATTTAGGAATTTAGGTTTGGAGCAGTTTTAAAATTTTGACAAATTTTATTAAAGTAACTCAAGTAACAAGAATGATTTATTGCATTATATTGGGCACGAATCACCGAATATTCGGCATCATTAATTACAGATCCAGACTTTTTGTATATTTAATAAAGCTTGTTCTTTTTATTTTTAACGGTAGAGAGATACTTGTAGTTCAACAGTGGGCCAAAGTGTCTTAAAGCAATGGTTTTACGAATTAGTTGATTCATATATAAATAGATTTTATCATAAAACATTTTAATTACGTTGTCGATATCGTAAGTTCAATAAACATGTGGTAGTTCATTCATATTAATAGATTGTAGTGTTGAAGAATTTGATAAAACAAAAATTTTGATATCAATCATAGGTTGGTAACAATCCTCCGGCAGAGAAATTAGATCCGAACGAATAATAGTAATATCAGTATAATCGTTTACAAAAATTAAAATTTGTAGTTTAAAAATAACGATACAAATTCCATTTATCTGATAAATATTAAGAACCATTAGCAAATTCACGAACTCTATATAATACGTATTTATCCTTGACGTTGTCGGAATGAAATAACTATTAAAGAATGAGATCAGTGAAACCTTAACACACATTTTTAATTCCACCTTTCTTCATGCACAAAAAATATAACTGTTTATGATCAAGTTTGCATTTAAAAACTTGTCAAATTATGTGTACAAAATAATAGCATAATCGGATTATTAGATTGTTTGAAAATGGATTCCGAAGAAAAAGTGCGTGAAAAAATAATAACAATTTTTTTAAAAAATCCCAGTCGTACTTACAAATCTATTGCAAATGAGATAAAGGTGTCACGACAAACAGTTTCGCGTGTGATAAAAGTGTATAACGAACGTCGTAGTATTAAAAGGAAAGCTGGGAGTGGAGCTAAAAAAGGTATAACTGACCCACAGTTAGCTTCAAACCTTAAAGCCGCCTTAAAAGCAAACTGTTCCGATTTTTTTGTAAGGAAGGTTAAAAGATATGAAGGCCTTAAGTCCTACAAGGTTCAGAAAGTGCCAGACAGAAATTCGAAGAAAAACTTGGATGCAAAACGTCGTGCCAAAGAACTGCTTAGAAATTTTATCAACAAATATGAGTGTTGTATTATGGAGGATGAGACTTACGTTCTTGCCGACTTTTCTCAGCTCCCAGGGCGAAGTTATTATGTGGCCGATGGAAGAGGTAATGTCGATGACCAATTTAAGTTCCAAAAAAAGACAAAGTTTCCAAAGAAGTACTTAGTTTGGCAAGCTATATGCACGTGCGGAGAAACAAGCAGTAAATTTATTACTACTGGGACTATCAACACTGATATTTACATCAAGTAGTGCTTGCAGAAGAGGTTGCTTCCATTCATACGAAAACACAATAAGTCAACATATTTTTGACCCGACCTAGCGTCGTGTCATTATAGTAAATCTGCAGCAGAATGGTATGAAACAAATAATATAGTGGTAGTGCCAAAAGAAGCAAATCCACCTAACTGTCCAGAACTAAGGCCCATCGAACGTTACTGGGCTTTAGTTAAAAGAGTGCTGAAGGATACAAAACAAGTTGCTAATACTACTAAAATTTTTTCCCAGAAATGGTCTTATTCCAGCAATAAAGTTACTAAGGATACCATCAAAACCCTCATGGTCTCAATTCCGGAAAAGGTGAAACAGTTCATCAAAAAAAGCTGAATTTTTACAAAAAGCATTAATATTTTAATTTACTGTTATTTTATTGTTAAACCACGCTATTTTCATTAAAATGGATTAATTCGTTTCAAAGTTATTGCGTTTTATTCGTGTTAGGGTTTTATCGATCTCATTCTTTATCAAATTAGAAATGCCATGATAAATATGGCATATTAAAATCTTCAAGAACAAAAACAGAATCGTTTTGATTAGCAGCTTCAGCAATATTTTTTATAGCCTCAGCATGTTCACGGTAAACTATCTCAGGTGAATTAGGAGGGATATGTGAAAGTTATAAAAATTGTCTTACGTTTCAACTTAATAGCAACGCAAATAATATCAATATTAAAAGAAGAAGTTGACTGGAAACTGCAATTAGAACTTCACCTCCTCTGATACCAGAACCACGATCACGTCTATAAATTTTATAATCACTATAGAATATTACAGTGTGTAAAACATTTTCCATAAGCCGTGTTTCAGTAAACACTATAACGCTGTGGGCAAAAGCGAAGCTATTATTGAACAGGTCAGATAACTTTGTATTTAAGCCACGAACATATTGATAAATTATTGAAATTTGAGTATATAAAGTTTATTTTTTTTTTTAATAATTCAATAAAAAGGTTCGGCTTGGTATATGTTCGTCTGGGAAAGTTCAATTCCACAAAATCAATGTCGAGTAGCGCATCCGCGGTGATTACCGCAACCTAAGTACACTACCATACCAGATTATTGTGCGGTTCCACATATACATGATTTTGAAATTTTTTTGAATTGTAAGAATATATTAGTGACGCGACATGACGAAAGGGACCTTATCTTGCCAGGGTTTTCGATACCAATTCCGAACAAAATAACACCAAAATCATGCAAAAGTCTCAAAAATTGACGAAGTTATAGCATTTTGAAGTTTTTATTTCAAAAAAGGTAGTTCAAGATAATTGAGGTTAAAGTTTGATTATGTTTTTTAAGATTTTGGCTGCCCTATGAAGTGCCCATGTGCTTATTTTGATTTCGTTTGGGAATTTTACCCACCCTTGCCATTTTTGAACTCCCTCTCCACCCAAGTGCTGACCCATATACAAAAGTTTATTTTGCGTGACCTTTTTTTCGTAAATAAAATGAAATAGTATAATATTTTTATTAATAATTTTAAATTTAAAAAAAAGCTTGTAAAACTACAATATAGGCAAGTACCAAGTAAACATAGTTTTTAAAAAATAGAAAAATTAAAAAAATTGGTGTTAGGTAGAAAATATTTGTTTTTAAAAGGTCTGCCATCTAACGTTTTTTTTTTTCAACTAGTGCTTATTTTGTGAATGGTAACACTTAGCTCATGTCTGATTTGACAGATAATTAGTTTTATCTTTCCGCTGAACGAATATAGTTGTGTATACGCTTAAACAACGCTGGGAAATATTGCGACATTACTTGGCCGATCTTGCCAAAAAATATCATCTTTTCAGATGAAGCTTTTTTGGTCGCTTTGAAGCATGGACGCTGTCTTTTTCGGAATCGAGATATTCATCTTTACTTTCAGACTGGGGCTCAGCAATAGCTGCGGGAGGCTTAGTAAATCCTTATGCTTCTTCCTGCAAATCGGTCTAGTTTTTTCATATAAATAATTTTTCATCTAGCCCATCATTTTCATCCCTAATAATATTTGATTCTTCAAAAAAAAACCCCAAACATGAAATTTAGACTTTAATTCACGTTTTGGCATGTACTGAAAATTTTACTCTGGCAAGATAAGGTCCTTTTTGTCATGTCGGGTCACATTTAGTTAGGTAGATTTAGCGTGCCAAGATATTCTAGTTGCGGAAAGCGATATTTTCAGTATTTTTCATTAGGTCGTCAATTTTTTTATTTTTTTTACCATAAGCAGAACAAAAGCCAGATAAAGCTTATCCCAGAGTCAATATACTGCAGCCATTCATCATATAAAACGAAAAGACAATGTTGCTGACACACTTGTTTTGATGCAATTGATATTTGATGAGTTAATAACATTGTTGATAATAACTGCGACGTTTCTGATTCAGAAATTAAACCTTATTTAGTAAAATGTTTTCGAAAAGCAGTATTTGATAATCTCCATAACCCAGACCATCCAGGCTAGATATAGTTCGTTCACGTTTTGTTTGGAAATCCCTAAGGAAAGATTTTTATAAATGGACAACATCTTGTATAATCTGCCAAAATCTAAAATAAAGTCCTTTAGGAGAATTTAAGCCAACAGCGCAACGTTTCATGCATATTCATTTAGATATTGTTGTTCCGTTAACTAGTTGTTAAGGTTATCGATATACTCACGTGTATTGACTGTTTAAAAAAATAGACGAAAACCATTGCCTTGGTTGATATTAAATCTGATGCATTGGCATTTGCTTTAAAAAATATATGGGTTTCCCAATTTGGAGAACCGAGGCAAAGAGTAACGGACCAGGGAAGACACATCATTTCGAGAACTTTCAAAAATATTTGGATCAAGACCATAAATCACCATCAATCAAACGGTTTAATTGAAATATGGCATCGTACTTTTAAGTTAGCTTTGATGTGCTGCGAGAAAAAAGATTGGGTAAGTGTTCTACCGCTTGGTCTACGTACGAGTTTTAAAAAATCGTTTTTTTCTTAATTCTGAGCTCGAGGTCAGTTTTTTTAACATAAAAAATATTTTATTATTTATATCCGATATTTCCCTACTGCACTGAATTGCTTCTTCAGGGAATAAAATAATATTTAAATAATATTTTTACAAAAGTTGGAACAAATTCCTATTTTTGTACAGTTTTTTTATACCCTTTACACAGTGAAAAAGGGTATATAAAGGTTTGTCAATCCGTGTGATATTCCACCTCGCTTTTTTTTCTTCTTCACAAGAACAACATACATACATACAAACGTGGTGTATTGGTTGGAGTAAACGAATCCCAGCTAGGTTAGGTTAGATTCGGCAGCCGCCCGAAGGCATAGCTCACTTGGGTCCTCCAAAGATCCCGTTGTGATACCGTAGGCACCAACGCCCGTTTGTCTATGTCCTCTGGCTGTAGTTCCTCAGCCATCCTGTCCTGTTTATAAAGGTGTAGATCTTTCCCAGATCAACTGCGAAAAGACAAGTTTTACTTTCAAGTATTCGCTGACCTAGAATCTGGTGTCTCAGGCCAGATCTTTCTGGTTTCCAAGCAAGTAGGTTCTCTCACCCACCTTTCCTTGGCATCCAAATAGAATCGATGCGAGAGTGGTTGTTTACCCTTCGATAAGGGAATACCTAAAGCACAACTGGATTTAACCGAATCTAAGGTGGTACCGGCTCTTGCAAGTGCATCAGCTCTATTATTACCATCAATATCCCCATGTCCTGGAACTCACACAAGAGTAACCGTCGAATGTCTCGCTATTTCCTCAAGAGACACCCGGCATTCCTGGGCAATTTTCGATGTGCTGTACACACTTTCCAGGGAATTAATAGCCGCCTTGCTGTCAGTAAATATATGAATATCCCTGCCAGATATTCCATGATACTGAATCTGTTCCGTGGCTGTCTTAATAGCCATTAATTCGGCCTGTATCACGCTACAGTGGTCTGGTAGCCTCAGGGACAATTTCAAACCCAACTGGATCGAGAAGATACCACATCCAGTACCAGCATATGATTTCGATCCGTCAGTAAATATCTGGATGGCATTCTCCGGAGGTCGGAGGCCATTGTCGTATTCAGATCTATCCGGTATATTCGTTACGAAACCCGGATCGAATACTGGTTCAGGTACCTTGAAATCAATAGGAGAAGCAATATTGATCATACCCAAAATCCTTGCAGGTCCATTATTTACATACTTTCATGCCCTTGTGGCTTTCAGACTCAGTGCGGTGTCCGCAGCTATCTGCTTAGCCAGGATGTCTGGTGGTAACCAGTTCAAAATAGTGAACATTGCCTTAGATGGGATGTTCCGAAGATGACCTGTTATCATAATCGCAGCCATTCTCATAAAACGTTCGAATCTGTCATGGTGGATTCTCTTCTCCAGCGCCACTCACCAGTCTGCCGCTCAGTAATAAAGAATTGGTCTGACGACAGAATCGTATAGCCAGCAGTGTTGCCGCCAACCAACTTTTTTTCGCAGTGAAATCGACAAAAAAAAAACGCAGTGAAGCGCAGTGACGAGAAATAAAAAAATGTCGTTTTGGTTTGGACAAAAAAAAAGGAAATTTTTTTCACTGTTTTAACACTCTTTGCCTTTTTTTTAAGAATTACTTGTTTTTAAATTTTTTTTAGTTAATTTTATCTTAACTACTCAAATGAAATAAAAAAAAATTATTATTTTTGATTGTCAACAACAGTGCAATAAATATTTTTAACTTTAGTTTTTCAATTTTATTTATCAGAACAAAAACAATTCATTTTATAACTAAAAGTTACATATATAATATAATATATTTTAATAAAAAAAAGGAACTCATTTATCAGTCATATATCTCTTTGTATGACCCTCGGTATTTGAATGACGTTCAAAATGTGTGTAATTATTGTCCAAGTATTTGCAGCATAATTTACAGAAAGCTTTTTTGTCTTTACAATCCAGCCAATTATATTTTTCTTTCCAAGATGGTAGGAATAGTTGTCGAAATGGCGTTTTCTTTGAATTAGCTTGATTAGAAGAGGATGATGATGGCTCGTTGTCATCTAAAATTTCAATTCCCTCTGTACTAGTACAAGCTGTATCATCTGCTTCTTTTTCACAATTAGGATTGATAATTCTTTCTCCTTGCTTTTCCAAAACATGTCTGAGGTAAATCATATTAAGGCGATGTTGATCAAAAAAAGAGGAAACTACCAAAAACTGAAAAACGCAGTGATATTAAAGAAAACGCAGCTTCGCAGTGACGACAGGCAAATCGCAGTGAAAACGGCAACACTGATAGCCAGTATAAGTTCCTGGGGTTAATACCCCAATTAAGGCCAATTGCCCTCTTGCAGCAGTATAATACAGTTGCCACCTTAGTGGTCCTAGACTTTGTGTTCAGGTTCCAGTTAAGTTTGCTATCCAATACAAGACCCAAATATGTGGCATTATCGGAAAGCGCCAGTACCACTCCATCCATCCTAGGTGTAGCAAAGATCGGGATTTTGTACCTCCTTGTGAACAGTACCAGTTCCGTTTTGGCAGGATTGACTCGCAACCCACATCCCTGGCGCCAGTATTAACGTTAGCGCAGATTCTAAGAGCTCCGAGAGTAATCCAGGATTTTTGGCCGTAGCTGCTACAGCCACACATCGGCATAAGCAACAGTCATGCAGGATGTATTCTCCATGGCCCTAAGCAGGATGTTAATGTCGATGTTCCACAATAGTGGAGAAAGTACTCCACCTTGCGGTGTGCGATTTACAGCCACCTTGGATATGCTAGAGGCGCCGAAAGTTGACTATGCGCCTATGTTTCAGTAGTTTTTCTACAAAACCGGTGACCGCAGGATCTATGTCGAGTTGTCTCAAGGCGTTTAAAACCGAATCCGGCTTAACATGGTTGAAAGCGACCTCAATATCAGGCAAGGCGACCAAGGCGTAGTCCCTGTAGTTCAGAGATTTTATGGCCAACCAGCGCGTGTAGCGCTGTTTCCGTAGATTTGTCCTTCGTATAGGCATGCTGTGCCACCGATCTGGTCCTTGAGACGATCTGATATAAACATCAATAATCCTCTCCAGAGTCTTAAGCAGGAAGGAGGAGAGACTTATTGGTCTGAAGTCTCCGGCTTATAGGATGTCCACCTCGATGGGACATGGGATAAATGCAAGCATGCCTTGAATATCACCAGAAGCCATGGCATTAAAATGTCAATGTTCTCCAGTAGATCCGCTGGAATTATGTCATCAGGACCTGGAGACTTGAAGGGATGGAAACTTCCAACAGCCCATCTTATGCGATGCTCAGTGATCGGTAGATTCGATATGTTATCTATATCCATGTGGTCAACAGCAGAAGGAGAGTCCTGCTCTAGACAGCCTGGGAAATGTGTCTCCATGAGAATATCCAGCGCCCTTTGCATGTATGATGGTATTGTTGGATTCAATGATAAAATCTTCGTAGCCGAGTTGTTTACCTCACTGCAGAATTTTTTCCAGAATTGCCTCTTGGCCCTTCTGATAAGGTTTTTAAACCCATATAGCGAGGCCCAATATTCACTCCTTTTAGCCTCATTGAATAGTTTCCTGCATTCCTTGTGCTTTTCCGCAATTTCAGCATTCCACCAACTGGGCTTGGCCTTACCTTTCCTAGTAGTTCTCCTACAGGAGTTATCGGTTGTCTCAGCCATTACATTAGTCATGAACTCCGTTAAGGAGTCCAGATTGGACCTATCGTCAATGGAGTCTTGACATTAAGAGAGCTTTCTATTAAGCACCTCAGCATAAAAATACTAATTTGTCATTCTCTTATTCAAGAAATGACTCCCAGAATCTAGTTCGAAAAATAAATCGAAGTCGATATACAGGTGATCAGAAAAAGAGCAGTCCTTCGACACCTTCAATTTCCTATCAAATTCATATGCCTATCGCTAATAAGAGTAACATCCAAAACCTTCCTTCTGTTAGTAACCACAAAGGTGGGTTCATTTCCCCTATTAACTACTATTAGTTTATTCTCAACTATAAAATTAAGAGTTGACTCACTCCTTTGGTTGGTATCCGAGCTACCCCAGACGGTATGGTGCGCGTTGGTATCCGCACAAATTATGAGAGGGATGTTTCTTTCGTTCGCGTAAGACATCGTCTTCTTAGTGATGGAGTTAGGTGGGTCCTCTCCATGATCGTGTGCCATATAACAGCTCATTAGCCATACTATTTGCCTCTTGTTCTCGATGGCTATAGTACAGGTGTCCTTATCACTGAAGTCGGATAGAACAAAAGCTTTAAGATTGTTTTGGCCATAATACAGGATCTGGTCTTACTTGGTCCGGCTGCATACAGAATGTAGAAGCCGTCCTTGTGTAGCCCGCAAACCCTTTGTACAACAATGGTTCTTGGACACATATAAGATCCTCTGTGCCTGAAGACAGTCGGAGGAGTAGGGCAGCTGACGCCGCTTTTAAGTGGTGAAGTTTAATTTGAGTAACCTTCACTGAAGCTGGTTGCTTTGGACGACTGTGACATCGGCGTCCTCTGAACCGTCGTCAGATTCCAGTAGGGCGTCTTGATCTTCTGCCACATCCATCTTACCAAAGAATTTCTCCACGAGTCCTGAGACCGATTGGGTATCATCAATGTCCGATGAAAAAGCAGACCCGTTGTCTTGCTCCGCGAGCTCGTCAGTAGGTTTTCCACCAAACCGACTTATTATTTTATAAGCGGAACGCTTAGTAGTGAAGGCCCTTTTGGAGTGTTCTCTGTGCCTTGGGGAATCTATTTTGGAAGCCGTGCAGGTCGAAGCTGGTGCTTCAGGGATTATCGAATCTTTCTTCGTATGATCCTTCTGCACAATGTTTGGCACAAGGGAGCCAGGTTTAGTGGCAGACTGAGTCTTAGCCAACTCACCGGCACCTGATGCCTTAGAGGTACCTGTTTTCAAAGAACCACGCTGTACCAAGCTCGGGTTTCGATCGCCTATCGGTTTAATCGGGCATGTTTTTAGCGCACTAGTAGCTAGTCGGCTTGTGGAGCCTGGCGCTTCCACTCCACTAGTCGAGGTTTCAGTAGCCAACAACTTAATACAGCCTGATACCGAAACTGCAGTAGTTGGGTCTCCGGAGATTATAAAGCCCTTTACCGGATACGTAGGGCATGATTCTTTAGACATTACGGACAATTTTTAGTTTGTTTGCATTTTATGCCTACTGCCAGGCTTACTATAAACTGCCGCCCCACTGGAGACAGACGCAGACCAACAGCCGCTCACTCTGAGGACAGATGCTGGTGGATTTATGGTTGCAGCCTGTTTTAAGAGGGGGTTGAGAATTTACCTGCCAGCCGCTCCAACTAGGAGAAACAGACGCTGGTAGGCAGGGGGTGGGTAGTTCTTAGTGTTGTTTACACTTAAGCCTTCGCATCACGACAAGATGACTACCCCTTCGCGAGGGGAATCCCAGCTAAGCCAAACAAAAAATTTTTTTATTTTATATATTACTAGAAAAGCCCGGCGCGCGTTGCTCCGTCCCTTAATGAATAAAAATGCATTCTGAATTTAAATTGAATATCAAGTGCAAAAAACAAAAATTATAACTTTTTTTAATGGGCCTGCCCACTTTTCTAATCACGAAATTGTATAATAATGAGACTTCAATATGTGTGTGAAAAGTTTTAGAAAAATCGGTGAAGTTTAAGTAGCTGAAAATGAGAACTTTTTTATGGGCGTTGCACTGCCCACTTTTCTAATCAAGAAATTGTAAAGTCATGACAGCTCAATATGTGTGCACAGTTTCAGAAAAATCGGTCCAGTGGAAGTACCTCAAAACTATAACTTTTTTTTATGGGCGTGGCCCTGCCCACTTTTCTAATCACGAAATTATTTAGTCATGAGAGCTCGTGTGCAAGTAGCTTAAAATGATAACTTATTTTTTATGGGCGTGGCCCCGCCCACTTTTTTCCACCCATAAACACTCCCTGGTATGTGTACAACAACTTGCCAAAGTTTGAGCCAGATCGGTTTTACAGTTTCGGAGTCTATAGCTAACACACACGAGTTTCACTTTTATATATATAGATTTATATTTTTTTTTATTGTTTTTTATACTTATATTTTTATTATTTTATTTTTTTTTAATTTAATTTTTTTCAATTTTTTATTTTTGTACTTTTTATTATTTTTTTTTAACATAACGTACGTAAATTTATAATTTTTCAATGGGATGTTTTTATATACATATGTATGTTTTTTATATGTATGTAAGTATTTCATATGAGATGAATGCTGATACAAACAATTGTTATTGCATGACCACACTTCAGCACGGCCGAATATATTCTTAAATTTATTGTGAATCATTCATTCTGGCTTAAGTTTATTTTTCTTGTTAAACTTCCTAAAACAATTTTTAAATAAAATTGTAAGGCTTAATATCTATTGGTGAAATAAGACATAGTTTATGATGTTTAAAAACCGTTTGTTAATTATCAATAATTTTAAAGCGGTTTTATAACAAATAAATATTTTATTTTATTGCTATAATTTTGTTAAATAAATATCTCTTTTTTTTAAACCACATGAATAATATATAAATATATGTATATTTAAAAGTAAAAAAAACAATAAAAAACTACTTAAAAAATAATATTGACAATACTGCCTATTCGTAAAAACAGTATTTTTAAATTTTATCAGGTTCGTTCTCAACGCAAATGGTACCTATGTATGAGTGTAAAAGTATATGTAGGTTTGTCATTCCGTGTGAAATTTCTACAATATATGTTTACGGCCTCAAAGTATATATATATATTTTTTTTGAAGCCTTATGACTAGGGAAGTATATTAAGCAATGTCCGTGTGTATGTTGTAATCAGTATTTTAAAGCCCACTAACATCGCTTAAACCCCTATGTAGTATTAAACTATCAGGAATATCGGTATTGAAAATCAGAAGCATCGGTCCATAAATAAGTGAGATAGGATGAAAAAACATAGACCATATCGTCTTTTCACAACACATTCGAACGTAGGTTCCAATACCAGTAGCTTAATTTATCATTTTAAATACAATGGAATGATTATAAAGATAATGAAACAAATATGAATGTATGTACGTATTTCATTTTAATGAGATAATACAATGCACTATCGAAATTTAAGATCTACCTGCATTTTTTGTTTTTATAAGGTACATACAACCCTAAGTTATATGTATATAACTGTAAGCAAATATGCATTCCTTTTAATATTTTTAATTAAATCTGCAAACAAAACATAATGTTGGTATTCTAGTGATTATGTCGCTGAGCGCTACAGGAACAAGAAAAGAATCCCGGGGCCAAGATTTTATTTTTTTACTTTTACTACATACATAACCTTATTTCATAATTTTACTCTGGGTTTCTAAGCAATTGCCATAAAAGAGGAAAAAAAGTAAAAATTCAAAACCAAATATGGCATTGGAAATAATTAAAGAAATTTACGTATAACAATAAATCGGAAATCTAGGCTAAGTTACGCTGTGGCCACTACCAATGTACAAGATGGAGAAGGGTATTATCATGTTATATAATATATGTATGTAAAATATAGCACTCCTACTTGTTAATATGTATTTCATTTTAAAAGTGTAGAATAAAAGTTTGAAATTTAAATTGAGGCATTTTTTAAGACTAACACTATGTACTAATAAAATACTTAATTAGTGAATTCACAAGGTGTCATAAATGTTCTATTGTCGTAATGTCATATTTTTCAAAAAAGGCTTAACAATTTTACAATAAACAGTACAAAACCTTTTATTCATTTAAAACATTTTTTTGAACTTGTGAATGCACCAAATAATAAATTACTTATATAATGAAACTTTTCTAATTCTGTTTGTCCATTGTTCTATGTTTTTTATTTCTAGCGTAAACACAAACATTTTGTCACATTTTTATTTTTGTTTTTCTATGTAGCTGAAGCTAACAACGTGAATGAGTAAATCGTGTTGGTAAGAAGAGATTACAGTTGACAAAATAAACATACCAATTCAAAACTAAACAGCTACCAGTCCAGGACATAATTTAAGCATTAATGGATTCGGTGTTTACATTAATAATTTTCAAAATAAGGCAAAAATCATTTTATTATATTAACAGTAAATGTATGTAATTAAAAATTTTTAAATAAATAACAAACGTTATTACTTATTTGTCATAAACCTATAAAGGGTGGTTAAATTTTAAGGACCGATGTTGAATTTGAACCACACCTAAACGTCAATTTTTTTTCTGCATTTCATTTAACATTCCTCAATTTCAAATTAACTCAATTTGAGCTATGGAACGATACACAATCGAGCAACGCGTTAAAGTTATTCCGGCTTATTATGAAAATGTGCGTTCAAATCAAAATGCATTTCGTGCACTTTGTGATTGTGCTCCGCAATTTGGCCGATATTTTGTTTCATACATAATTGAACCATACCAATATTATCATAATAAAATTAAATTACAATAGTTTCCTTAATAATTTGTGTTATATTCAAAATCAACATCGGCCCTTTAAATTTAACCACCCTTTATAATACAATTGCCTCATTTATGTAAGAGCACGGAACCAGGTTTGTATGAAAAAAATTAGTGGGCATGCATGTTCATACATGCTTCTTAATCTCATTATTAGAAAATTAAAGCAATTAAGGTCATGATTGATTTCTAGATAACTATGCAAGAAATCAATTTCTAAATTGAGCGTAAAATTTTGGCAAGAATCCGTAGATGTGCACTTCAGACATCTCTTATGTTCGGACATGGTCAATTTAAAAATATAACGAGTCTGTGAGACTTTCAAGACTTATGAACATTCGTGTTGTATATTAATTTTATTAACACTTGTTATAGAAGTTTTTTTTATATCATATTTTATATTACAGCTTAATATTTTTGTTGATATCGACTAAGGAAAATATGGTGCATCGGAATTTAGTAGAAGACGCTATTCTAGTCAAAATTGATGAGGTTACCTATGAAAATACGGATAGCGAGGTTAAAAACCACGAAAGCAAAGGCTATATGCAAAGCTAGAAGAACAACCTATACGTAGCGAAAACAAAGAAAAGGATATTGAAAAACAAGATTCTTCATAATTATTTCTGCGAATATTAACTTTTTCGAAGAAAACTTTAAGAGGAAGGAAAAGACATTGCTGATCGACGTTGAAATCAACTGGGCGCGGCCAAATATTTTAAAATCTTAAAAGGGTCCCACACGAATCTTTCTTTTTTGTAAAATGGACTAATTTATTTTATTTTTTATTTAATTTAATATATTGTCTATAGATTATAAATCCTTACAGACTAAAGTATGTAAAATAACAAAACAAAATTAAGGTTATATATAAAACAATATTCTATACAATTCAACGATTTAAATATAAAATAATATTTCTTTTCACAATTTCTTTAGTTTTATTAAGGCCAATAAGGTGATAATTACACTAGTATACAAGAAAAAGTATCCGAAATAATTTTAACTAATTTTTGCTTCTCTGTCCATGCAAAATACGAATTGATAAGTAAAATTCATTTATTAGTTTTAGTTTTTGCGATCCCTGATATGTTTCGAATTTAACGAAAGTACCCACATTTAACATCATAGTGTTGATATTTACGTAGTTAGTTGGTATCAAATATCCAAAATATTGCTTTTTTGTGCTCTTTTCTGTATAATTTAACGATAAAAGTGTTAAAAGTAAAAAGTATAATACTATTTTATTGCAAAATGTCTCGAAAATGTATTAATAACCCCGACAATTTTTGTTATATTTGCGGTGAGGTGATATTTAGTAAACAAAGGTGTTGTATATCGCCTATAATAAAAAAAGCCTATTATTACTACTTTAACGAAAACATCAAACACCAAGATAAAAGCTGGGTTCCACATTTCTGCTGCAATCCATGTGCTACAGGTTTGAGAAATTGGCTGAACGGCAAAAAAATATCATTTCGTTTTGCAGTGCCAATGCAGTGGAGGGAATCGACAAATCACGTTAGTGATTGTTATTTCTGCATGACGACTCATATATTTGGAAAAGGCAAAGGCGTTTCTAAAAAAAAGAAGAGTGTCATAACATATCTAAATATACCATCGGCTACTCGTCCTCTCTCGCACAGCAATCTTTATCCGATCCCGAAACGTCCTAACATCGGTGGCGACGAAGATGAAATCACGGGTGGTACACCGTCAATTTTGTCAATGTCAGAATACGAGGTACCTAGCACATCATCACAGCCACACATGATAACGCAAGCTGAATTAAATGATTTTGTAAGGGACTTAGAATTGCCAAAGAACAAAGTAGAATTTTTAGGTTCGAGATTACAACAATGGAACCTTTTAGAAAGTGGTGTGGTTATAACATGTTTCCGTACCAGACAAAAACATTTGATACAATATTTTGAAATGGCTGAAAGTTTAGTTTTTTATAAAGATGTCCGGGGTTTGATGGGATCTCTTAATATTACATATAAATGGGACGAATGGAGACTTTTTATAGATGGCTCTAAATTAAGTTTAAAAGCTGTATTGTTACATAACCAAAATATTTTTCCATCGATTCCTATTGGTAATGCAGTCCATATGAAAGAATCTTATGATAATATGAAAACCCTCTTGCTGCAAATAAAATATGATGAACACCAATGGCAAATTTGCGGAGATTTAAAAGTCATAGCTATATTATATTTGGACTACAATTAGGCTACACGAAATTTTGTTGCTTTCTGTGCGAATGGGATAGTCGTGACAGGAAGCAGCATTAGGTGTGGCCTCATCGTCAGTCACTTCAGCCTGGTAAAAAAAAATGTTCAAAATAACCCCTTAGTTGACCGACAAAAAGTGTTACTTCCACCACTGCACATAAAACTAGGGCTTATGAAGAATTTCGTAAAAGCAATGAACAAAAATGGAACTGCTTTTCAATACCTTCGCCAGAAATTTCCAAGATTAAGTGAGGTTAAGATCAAAGAGGGTATATACGTTGGTCCCCAAATAAGAAATTTATTTGCAGATGAACGCTTCGACTCTATTTTGGAAGGTAAAGAAAAAAAAGCCTGGGAAAATTTTCGCCTCGTGACAAAAAACTTCTTGGGAAATGAGAGGACTGACAACTACGCTGAACTTTTTGGAAATATTTTATCATCTTACCAAGAACTGGGTTGTAACATGTCCCTGAAAATTCACTTTTTGCATTCTCATTTGGACTTTTTTCCGGATAACTGTGTGGCCTTCAGCGGTGAACACGGGGAGCGCTTCCACTAGGACATCGCAAACATGGGAAAACGATATCAGGGCAAGTGGAACGTTTCAATGTTAGCGGATTACTGCTGGACTATTTATCGAGATGCTCCAGAAGCACACTACCATAGGGCAGCGAAGAAACCACGTCGCAATTCTACCAACGAATAGAAGAACGGTGTAATTTCTATTATTTTTTCAAAAAACTTTTTTTAAGAAATTGTAACTAATTTTAAAATATAATTGTCATTTTTGTGTGCAGTATTTAAACATAAATAAAAAAATTTACTTACCCTAAAAAATACTTTTTCAAAATCAAAATTTGTATACTAGTGTTATTACTAAGTTTTCACATATACGACGAAGAGGATCATTATTAGCATAGTTGGATCTATAGTATTTGAAGTTAATAAGACGAAAGTTTCGAGTTGGTCTGGTTGAAACATTAAAAAATATTTTACTTAGCAGGAATTCAGAGTCGATATCGCCTTGGATTAGGCCTAGAGAAAAACTCAGCATTGAACGTCGACTTTTTAAAGTTGGTAATTTTATAAGACAGAGTCTGCTTTCGTATGAAGGTAGTAAAAACGAATTCCATCCAAGGCTACGTAGACAAAATATCAAAAACTTCTTTTGTACAGACTCGATACTATCAATATAAATATTATAGTAAGGATCCCAAATAACACTGCTCTGCAAAAAATCATTTGTTGTCTTCCCGTTAATTAAAACTATATGGATTTTTATGCGCTGAACACAAATCCGTTGTCGGTTTTTTTCCATCAGATCGGGATTTTTTTTTATGGGCAAAATTCGTAATATTTTTCAATTTAAAAATGAAATTTCAAAAAAAATATAAAACAAATATTCAACATTTCTAACCTTTTTCTGAAAGCTACTTATCTTGGAAATAAAAAAAGCCATAAACCATATAAATCGGTTAAAAAATATAGATTTTATTGTCATTTCACCGCAGGTACCCAATATTGTAATGCAATCAGCCTTACAAATGATATATGTAACATTTCGTTAGGTGAGCAGGTAATGGAACTAGAGTAAACGGTATTTTGCATAGTTCTTAGAATTAAAGTCTATAACAGTATTTTTCAATTACCTGTGATTTCAAATTAAGAACATTAGGGTAGATTCTAGTATTTATTGTATATATAGAAGCTGATGGACAATAAGTGAGTCACTTTGAATATCGTGCGGTTAAAATCAGCAATAGTAAATAGATTTTATAGTGTACTTTGTTATTGTGTAAAGAAATAAAGCACTTAAAGAATCCACAAACGCTTTCATATTAAAAATTTCAAAGATTTGTAACAAATCTCCAAATTTATTTTGTTACGTATGTGGCGATCTAACTTTAAGTTCTCAATGGGAGACAATATGTTTCAAGATTAAAAATGCTTATAGCCGTTATTTTGGGTTTCCTATCGATGATAGGGATACAAATTGGCTGCCATAAATATGTCGTAGTAGCTGTGCAAGTTCTTTAAGAGGTTGTGTAAAAGGAAGTCATAAGTCTTTGCCGTTTATAAAGCCAGCGATTTGGAGTGAACCACAAAATCATCAAAATGATTGCTACTTTTGCCATACTAAAACACGTGGGTTTACGAAAAAAAACCAAAAATAAAGTTACATATCCAAATACTTCATGCGTCAAAGACCAGTTTACAAGTAAATTTTTACCTCCATTGCCTCCTACAAACGATGAAGAAGATGGGCTTTCTGCAGCAACTGAATCCACTTACGCCAATATGGGTGTTTCTTCGCATTCATTTGGAAGTCCAACGAGTAAACCTTATTTTCCGAATTAAACTGATATGAATAACTTAGTTCGTAAATTAGGGCTTTTAAAAAAACAAGTCTGAGCTTCTTGCATCCCAATGAAAAGAATGGAATTTGGTGCAAAAGGATCTTAACGCCTCGTACTTTCGAAATAAAGAACAACCTTTTATGAGATATTTCAGCAGAGAGGAAGGTTTGGTATTTTCTGAAAATGCTGATGGACTTTTGCGACAACTGTGTTTCAGTCATATATCTGAGGATTGGCGGCTTTCTATTGATTCATCCAAGATAAGTTTGAAAGCCGTTTTACTTCACAATGGCAACAAATTTCCATCGGTCCCACTCGTGTATGCAAGAAATATGAAAGAAAACTATTGTAGCATGAAAATTATACTACAAAAATTTTTTATATTCCCATTACTCATGGAATGTGCAGATTTGAAAGTCGTAGCAATGTTAAATGGATTGTAAAGTGGATATACTAAGTTTTATATGTTAAAATTTGGCCGAAAATAGTAAATTTTATTCCAGAGAAAAAAATGTAGCAGAAGAGCTTTTAAATCAAAAAGAAAAAACTGTTCTGCCTCCTCTTCATAAAAAGCTAGGCCTAATGAAAAATTTTATCAAAGCAATGAACGGGTGTACCACATAATTTCCACAATCAAAACACAAAATCTGCGCGCGCTTTTTAACCCAATTTTAATGTATTTTACACAGAAAATGAGGATTTTGTGTTTGACATTATATCTGAAATTAATAATCAAAACAAGAAGTACGATAAATTCACAAATATTTAATAGGTATGTCATGAATATACTTGTGAATCATATCATATTTTTTTTAAATATTAATTTCGAACTGAACTACTTTTATAACGAAATATTTTTTTTTTCTTTATTATATATTTTAGTTTAGTACTATTCATGACATACCTATTAAATATTTGTGAATTTATCGTACAATTTGTTTTGATTTTTTATTTCAGAAATAATGCCAAACACAAAATCCTTATTTTCTGTGTAAAATACATTAAAATTAGGTAATATCGTAAAAATTTGGAAATTTTGTATATGGGGATTTTGTGACACTATCTCAAAAAATGTGGGGATTTTGTATTTTGGGATTTTGTATTTGTGGATTTTGATTTGGGTTTTTTTTTCTTGAGGATTTTGTGTTTGGCGATTTAGATTTTGGAAATTATGTGGCACTCCCCAATGAACACGGACGGTGAAGGCTTTCTATACATTAAGACCAAATTTCCTAGAATCAGAGATGCTAAAGTAAAAGAAGGCATATTTGTAGGTCCACAAATACGATAGCTTATGAAGGACGAGGCCTTTAGAACGAAATTGAATGATGTGGAAGAAAGAGCATGGATAGCTTAAGCTACTTTTTTATTTTAACAATGTTTCCTTAATAAAAATTAATAATTACACTGGTTTACAGCCAAAAAATTGCAAGAACGCCACATGCCTAGATAAGTTAATTGGGACCTCCTGAACACAAAAAACGCTGTCCGATCGAGATAAATGGCATATCGTTGGGAAGGTAATTGAATATTTTCATCTTCATTGCTCACACACTATATTCGGTGTAAATTAAAAAAATTAATTTAAAATGACGAGCGACTTGAACTGAATATAGTGTGTGAGCAATTAAGATGAAAATATTGTCGTTCCACAAAATCCTTAAAAAAACTTTATTTTTCATCCGATTTTTTTCAAATTACGTTTAAAATGTTGGTAATTAAATAAGCTATGTGGTAAAAAAATAAAACATTCCAGATCTTTACTATAACGTAGAAAAAAACGAAGTAAAAATTAAAAATTTTGAAAAAAACGTAAAAAATAGGCAAATTTTGAACTTTGAGGTGTCATAACTCAGCCATTTCTTATCAGATAGAAATTTGCAGCATATCGACGGAAAAGGTATTCAATTACCTTTCCAGCGATATGACTTTTCGGTTGGGTTCCACAAGGGTTTGAGTGGGACCATACACCGAAAAACACAAAAGTACCGTTATCTAAAAAACGGTACTTAGAAAAAAAAATTACAGAGTTTTTCGTGTTCAGGAGGTCCCAACTAACTTATCTAGGCATGTAGCTTTCTTGGTATTTTTCCAAATTAAAAATTTGTAAAACAGTGTTATTAACAAAAATTTTGTGTTTTTTAAAATAAAATCGGTTGTAAATATTTTAATTTTTTATTGTAATTTGAAGTTTTCTACGGGTGACGACAGGGTGGATGCTTTAAGCGAGGCGTTGCTACAAAATTACAATCTGGCAAATTTTTTTGCTTGCATTTGTTTTTGTTGTACGAAAATAGATAGAAGTAAATAGTTGCCATTCATTGTTGCTACAAGGTGAGCAGGTAATGTAACTAAAGTACAACGGCATTTTACATAGTTCTTGGAATTAATATTTATAACAGAATTTTTCAATTACACTAGGTCACAAATAACAAACTTTTGTCTGTTATTTGTTTCTAGCATACTTTTTCTCATGGATTTGGACCTACTGAACACGAAAATGAATTTTAAAAATTTTTCTGTCGATTGGTTTGCGAGATACAAATTTTTTATTTTTTTTTTTTAATTTTTGGAGGTACACTTACTATTTTGAGCATATCTTTAGTCTTCTTTGACCTATTTTATCCTACTACTACTCAAATTAAAGACAATTGAGCCGTCTACAACTTATTCTCAGAAAATTTTCAAATCGGGTTAGTAGTTTTGATGTTGGCGGCTTAAAAAGGTTAAAAAACTGGGTTTTTTTAGTAAAAATGTGGCTGAAAAATTCATATAAAAATTCATATAAAATATAAAACGCGATGTTAACAGCGATTTTAATTTTTTTACGTATAGCTGACACTTTTCCAAAGAAAATAAGCCCTTACTTAACAAAATCTGATGACAAATGGCCGACTTATTATTTTTTTGGTAAACGACCGAAATTCCGCTATTTCACGATTTTTTGATTTTCATTATTTGCACAGCTTACCTACCCAACGCAAACGAATAAATACATTTGAACTTAATTTAAAATAAACAAATTAGTCTTCGTATATTATTTTTTAATTTATTTACAGCACTACATGCTCATACATATTTAAACATAAGGAGACACGGTTATCAATTGCATTTCAAAACTGTCTGTGAAAGTGTAAAGAAGTTAATATTTAGAAAACGCAAGGAAGACAATGAGTAAAAGACTACGTGTGTTCGAGTGTTTGAACGATCCAGACAATTTCTGCAATGTTTGTGGCCAGTTTATAAAAAAAAATCACGCACACAAGTTTACTCCAGCAGTACAATTGCACTATTTGAATTATTTTGGTATTTCACCAAATATCACAGAACCATGGACACCTAAGTCGCTGTGTGATCTTTGCTATATAATCTTAACCAACTGGGCAGCTGGCGGAAGGTAAGAATTTTTATTTAAACACATTATACATAGCGAATATAGTAATTTATTTTAATTTTAGCCGCCATATGAAATTCGATACACCAATGATGTGGAAAAAGCCGCTATGCCATTCCACAGACTGTTATTTTTGCCTCACCACAAACAGTGGGGTAGGAAGATTTTTTAAATGGAACTACGCTCAAGTGGGATCGTTTGCGCTTCCAGTACCACATTCGCATGATGTGCCATATCCAGTGTGCCCTGGTGCATCTCTTCAAAAAGCAGAATCGTCAGAAGAAGAGTCCGAGTCAAATGCAAGCGAATTTGAGCCGGGTGCAAAGCGAAAATTACTGTCACAGGCCGAACTAAACGATTGGGTGCGCGATTTTGGTCTCACTAAGGAGAAAGCCGAACTTTTTGCGTCTCGGATGATACAGTGTGGATTTGCGGCTTCAGAAGTGAAAGTAACAGCGTACAGAAACCGTCACAAGGAGTATGCAAAATTTTATACAAAGAAAGACCAAATATGTTTTTGCAGCGACATTTCAGGCTTGTTCCAAGAGCTTCACCAAATTCACAACCCCAACGAATGGAGGTTGTTTATTGACAGCAACAAAGAGAGCTTGAAGGCAGTTCTCTTACATAATGGGAATGAAAAGCCATCTGTTCCTATTGCTCATGCGGTTCATTCAAAGGAGAACTATGAAACTATGGACATTTTGCTGAAATGCATAGAGTATAGGAAATACAATTGGAAAATATGCGCCGACCTTAAAGTTGTGGCCATTCTGTGTGGACTCCAAGGAGGCTATACGCGACATTGCTGTTTTCTGTGCCTTTGGAATAGCCGCGCTGATGATCAGCATTATATAAAAAAAAAATGGCCGGTACGAACGAAACCTGTAGTTGGAGAAGCGAATGTTCAGCGCAAACCACTAATAGAGAACCGTGAAAATATAATACTTCCGCCGCTGCACATAAAATTGGGTTTGATTAAAAATTTTGCCAAAAAATTAGACAAAGAAGGTGAAGCTTTTGCCTATTTACGGTCAATTTTCCCTTACCTTTCGCTGGCAAAAATTAAAGAAGGAGTCTTCGCAGGACCCGAGATAAAAAAAATTTTGAAAGATGAAAAATTCCCAAAGCTGTTATCACCCATCGAAGCCGCAGCATGGAATTCCTTCAGGCTTGTTGTGGAAAACTTTTTAGGAAACAACAAAAGCCCGAATTATAAGGACATAGTTAAGGATCTGGTAAAGAACTATGAAACCATGGGAGTGCACATGTCACTTAAAATACACTTTCTGCATTCTCATTTGGATTTTTTCCCTGAGAATTTAGGAGACGTGAGCGACGAACACGGCGAGCGCTTTCATCAGGAATTGAAGGCTATGGAACGACGCTATCAGGGCATCTATGACACGGCTATGATGGGTGACTATATTTGGACCCTAATACGTGAGACCGATTGCAGCGAATACAAAAAACAAAGAAGAAGTCAGCAGTTTTTCCACATGGCATAAAATGTACACTTATATCTTTGTTTTTACTCATTTTTTTTGTGCGTTGATTTGCTTAATTTAATTAGTTAGTTTAATTTCGTTAGTTTAGCTAATTGTGCGATACATTGAGCATGTAGTGCTGTAAATAAATTAAAAAATAATATACGAAGACTAATTTGTTTATTTTAAATTAAGTTCAAATGTATTTATTCGTTTGCGTTGGGTAGGTAAGCTGTGCAAATAATGAAAATCAAAAAATCGTGAAATAGCGGAATTTCGGTCGTTTACCAAACAAATAACAAGTCGGCCATTTGTCATCAGATTTCGTTAAGTAAGGGCTTATTTTCTTTGGAAAAGTGTCAGCTATACGTAAAAAAATTAAAATCGCTGTTAACATCGCGTTTTATATTTTATATGAATTTTTCAGCCACATTTTTACTAAAAAAACCCAGTTTTTTAACCTTTTTAAGCCGCCAACATCAAAACTACTAACCCGATTTGAAAATAAGTGAGAATAAGTTGTAGACAGCTCAATTGTCTTTAATTTGAGTAGTAGTAGGATAAAATAGGTCAAAGAAGACTAAAGATATGCTCAAAATAGTAAGTGTACCTCCAAAAATTAAAAAAAAAAATTAAAAAATTTGTATCTCGCAAACCAATCGACAGAAAAATTTTTAAAATTCATTTTCGTGTTCAGTAGGTCCAAATCCATTAGAAAAAGTATGCTAGAACCAAATAACAAAATGGCTGTTGCCTAGTGTTACCTGTGATTTCAAATTAAGAACATTAGTGTAGATTCTGGTATTTATTGTATATATAGAAGCTAATGGGCAATAAGTAAGTCACTTTTAATTTGAATATCGTGCGGTTAAAATCGGCAACAGTAAATAGATCTTATAGTGTACTTTGTTATTGTGTAAAGAAATAAAGCAATTAAAGAATCCACAAACGCTTTCATATTACAAAATGTCAAGGATTTGTAACAAATCTCTAAATTTATTTTGTTACGTATGTGGCGATCTAACATTGAGTTCTCAACGGGAGACAATATCTTCCAAGCTTAAAGATGCTTATTGCCGTTATTTTGGGTCTCCTATCTATGATAGAGATAAATATTGGCTGCCGAAAATATGTTGTAGTAGATGTGTTAAGTCTTTAAGAGGTTGATTAAAAGGAAGTCATAAGTCTTTATGAAGCCAGCGATTTGGAGCGAACCACAAAATCAAAAAAATAATTGCTACTTTTGCCATACTAAAACACGTGGGTTTACGAAAAAAACAAAAAATAAAGTTACATATCCAAATACTTTATGCGTCAAACGACCAGTTTACAAGTAAATTTTTACCTGCATTGCCTCCTACAGACGATGAAGAAGATGGGCTTTCTGCAGCAACTGAATCCACTTACGCCAGCATGGGTGTTTCTTCGCATTCATTTGGAAGTCCAACGAGTACACCTTTTTTTCCGAATTAAACTGATATGAATAACTTTGTTCGGAAATTAGGGCTTTTAAAAAAACAAGTCTGAGCTTCTTGCATCCCAATGAAAAGAATGGAGTTTGGTGTAAACGGACGTTAACGTCTCGTACTTTCGAAATAAAGAACAACCTTTTTTGATATATTTCAGCAAAGAGGAAGGTTTGATATTTTGCGACAATGCTGATGGACTTTTGCGACAGCTGTGTTTCAGTCATAAATCTGAGGATTGGCGGCTTGTTATTGATTCATCCAAGACAAGTTTGAAAGCCGTTTTACTTCACAATGGCAACAAATTTTCATCGGTCCCACTCGCGTATGCAAGAAATATGAAAAAAAACTATTGTAGCATGAAGATGATACTACAAAAAATTAAATATTCACATTACTCATGGAGTTTGCAGATTTAAAAGTCGTAGCAATGTTAAATGGATTGCAAAGTGGATATACTAAGTTTCATTGCTTCTTATGTGAATGGGATAGCCGCGCAAAAAAAAAACACTACAATGTTAAAATTTGACCGAAAAGAGTAAATTTTATTCCAGAAAAACAAGTAGCAGAAGAGCCTTTAAAACAAAAGGAACAAACTCTTCTCTTCATATAAAGCTAGGCCTAATGAAAAATTTTGTCAAAGCAATGAACAAGGATGGTGAAGCCTTTCTATACATTAAGAGCAAATTTCCTAGAATCAGAGATGCTAAAGTAAAAGAAGGCATATTTGTAGGTCCACAAATACGATAGCTTATGAAGGACGAGGTCTTCAGAACGAAATTGAATGATGTGGAAGAAAGAGAATGGACAGCTTAAGCTACTTTTTTATTTTAAAAATGTTTCCTAAATAAAAATTAATAATTATTAACAAAAATTTTGTATTATTTTAAATAAAATAGTCTGTAAATATTTTAATTTTTTATTGTAATTTGAAGTTATCTACGGGTGACGACAGGGTGGGTGCTTTAAGCGAGGCGTTGCTACAAAATTACAATCTGGAAAATTTTTTTGCTTGCATTTGTTTTTGTTGTACGAAAATAGATAGAAGTAAATAGTTACCATTCATTGTTGCTACAAGGCGCTTTAGTGCGCCCACTCTGACGTTGTTTGCTGCATTACACATATTTGGTCAATATTGGGTACCAGCTGTAAATTGACAATAAAATCTACATTTTTTAACCGATTTTTATGGTTTATGGCTTTTTTAATTTCTAAGATAAAAAAAAAAGTTTAAAATGTTGAATATTTGCTTTATATTTTTGTAAATTCCATTTTTAAATTGAAAAATATTACGAATTTTGCACGAAAAAAATGTTTTTTCTCCATTAATTTTTGAATAGTTCCAAAGCGATAAGAGATAGAGAAAAATTCTATTCGACTAAAATAAATACAATTTTGTTACACTGGTGTTTTATTTTTGAAAATCAGATGACTGGTTCTCGAGTTAGGATGAAATATGTCTCCGTTTCTGATTAATTTAGGGGGAAAAATTTGCCACGCCCATAAAAAAAATCCCGATCTGATGGAAAAAAACCGACAACGGATTTGAGTTCAGCGCATCAAAATCCATATAGTCCACATAGTTTTATTTAATGGAGGATTTTGCTGCTGAGTAGTGTAATTGATCCGTATTCTAGAATAGGTCGAACTAATGACGAATATAATTGTTTCGTAATATAAGGATCAAGAAATTCCTTGCACCACCTCTTCATAAATTCAGATACACCATTTGCTTTGATAACAATTAAAGAAATATAGTGGCAAAAATTTAATTGGTGATCAAGCAAAATACCAAGATAAGGAAAGTTCAGAACTTTATCAAGTTTACACTCATTAATGCAATAAAATAAATCCAATTTCTTAATTCTGAAAAAGGACATATGCTTACATTTTTTTATATTCAGTTCCATTAAGTTGATTTCACACCAATTAGTCAATATCAGATTGAAGGAAAACGAGATCTTCGGGATTATTAGAGGAACGAAAAATTTTGACATCATCGGCATACATCAAAACTTTAGAGTGCTGAATAACTGAAGGTAGATCGTTTATAAATAAGGTAAATAAAATAGGACCAAGGTGGCTACCTTGCGGAACACCAGAAGGAACTTTAATAGCTTTAGACGTAGCACTTCCATACTTAACTTGTTGAGTTCTTAAGGACAAGTATGATCTTAACCATTTTATTGTTATATCCGTAAATCCCAATAATGACAATTTGTTAAGCAAGAGATCACGGTTTACCTTATCAAAAGCTTTACTAAAATCTGTGTTGATAGCATATGTATTTATAACAGTAGTAAGCTCCAAAATATTAGTCGTTGTAGAACGATGTTTACAAAAACCATGTTGGCACGGTGACAAAATCAAAGAAATTTGATAGTATAAATTATCAGTTAAAATTTTTTCAAAAAGTTTGGGAATATCACTCAGCTTTGCAATGCCACGATAATTTGGTATCTCAATTTTGTTTCTATTTTTAAACAACGGAATTCTATAGGATAATTTCCAAATCAATGGTACGTAGGCCGACTTCCTAAACGCAAGTTGCAATGCATATTTACAATGCATACACTTCGTAAACGCATATGTAAACTTTCTAGCAATGTCAAATGTTCCTAATCGTTTAGCAACTCATTTTACTACGTATCAGCTGTCAAAATCGCGCATCATTTTTATTTTGTATGCAAACATTTGAGCTGCAATGACTGAGTTAGTATTTTCTTTGTTTATTTTTAATAAATTATTTATAATTGATAGAGTTTATTTAAATTACAGGCTATTAATTTAAATAATTAAACACTTTATATTGCAGAGACAAAAAGTGGATCCATGAGCATTCCTAAATGCCGATAAAATGCAAAAAAAATCTCTGCAACGCAAGGTTGCGCTTAAGACATGTTTAGCATTGCATACGCATTTTTTAAATTATGAATTGCAACTTGCGTTTAGGAAGTCGGCCGTAACCTTATTTAAGGGATTTGTTAATGCAAATTGGTATATCATATGGAACAGCATTAAACGAATTATTTAGTGATAATAAATTTGAAATTATCGTTTTATAAGTTATTAAAGAGAATTGTACACCAGATGATTGAGAAATATTAAATGGGTAAGATGTTATGTTATTATATACTTTTTTAGAGTAGATAGTTGAAAAAAATTCAGCACACAAATTGGAAATAGAAACGTCATCATCAGCGTGAGTTGATCCATATTTAAAGTATTTAGGATTAACGCACGATCGCCGTTTAGAGTACCAAATTTGAGCTCATTTTCGACTTCATACGGATTATATAGTTGTCGTATGCAGATTTATTTGCCAAATTGTGGTAAGAACGAGCAATACAGTATTTGGTATATTCTACAGATGATCCAGTCTTTCTTATATAATTATAATTTGTTTTTCCTTTTTTTTATAGTTCGGAGATACTTATTATTCCATGGTGGCCCAATATTGTTATTTCTAATTGTAATTTTTGGGACAGTTTCAGAAATGCAGCGGCGTAATGTTGAATAGAAGAGAGAAACAACATCATCTAAGTTTTCGATAGAGATTATGCTATTCCAGTTAACGTTTGATAACAAAGAGTTAAGCTTCTGATAGTTTACACGAGAGAAGCAAAAAACTTTATGGGGTTTAATTTGGTTAGGAAATAAAACAGGTAAGTTTAATAAATTAAATATTTCCAATTTTAATGTAGAATGATAACGATCTTCAGGGTAAGTAACGGAAAGTGTTTTATGTAAAAATATATCTATCGGCTGGTTGACAAATGCAAGATCAAGAAGTTTTTCATTAACATTGTTTGCATGGTTGAAAAATGAATAGTTTGAAAAAGTCCATAGCTTGTGAGCGATATGTTAGGTAGATTAAAATCTCCCAATACAATAAATAAATCAGATGGAACAGATTGATGCAAAACAAAATCAATGGCAAAGATGTGATTATTGTATATATCCAGAGAAGAGTTTGGAGGAATGTATGAGCACGCAATGTATAAATTTGTATTTCTCAGTCGAACTTTTACAGCTACAAATTCGATATCATTAAGTATAACAATGATTTCCTCACAACGAAAATTGTTATGTGCGGCAATGAGCACATTTCCACCCAATTTATGTGATCGATTATGTCGTAACATTTGGTATTATGAAGATAATATTTCGTTGTTATTAATACATTTCTTATCGTTTAACCAGGTTTCAGTAAAGACAATGATGTGGTATGAAAAATCAAAACTATTTGCATAAAGTGTGGTTAATTTCGTATTAAAGCCTCGGACATTTTGGTAAACAATATTAATAAGATTATTTGTAGAAAAATTTTTTTAGTTTTTTTGGATATTGTTTTAAGTAGGTAAATAAACGATAACAGAACGAGAAGCATTTCTATATTTATATTATATTATAGTATTATAGCATTGGGTGGTCAAAAATCAGGATTGACAATGGTATTAAAATTTTCTTCTGGTACGATGATTTTAAAAGAAGACTTACTCCGTTTTTCTGAATAATTGAATTTAAAAACAGACAATCGTATCCAAGCTTTAATTTAATGTAGTCAGCCACAGCCTTAGAAGTAGTATCAGATGAAAATTGAGCAGCAAAAATTGTTTTCTTTGGAGAAATTACTTTAAGTATTGCATGATTATTTAACGGACTAGAAACCAGAGCCGGAAGATGTGAATTAATTGGTTGAATGTCGTTTTGAAAATGTATATTACTTGCAATTTGTTGAATAAGATTAGTATTAGGTTGTAATATTTCAGTGTTATGAGGGAGAGTCGATGGAAATTTGTTTGATTCATGAAGAAAATCACTGGAGCATAACGAGGGATTAGTTTTCGGATTTTGAAATGGTACAGGTACATTAACTATGGAAGAAATAGTAGACGGACTCGGACGTGTTTAATTTTTGGAAGTGTTTTGATCAACAGAAGAGTTGTTACGAGACATAACAGGAGGTGAAGAGTTTAAAGTTGGAGTTGTTTTCTTTCTTTTGGGCGAAAATGACGCATTATCAAATAATGCTTTGAATTTTAAAAATCTTTGGGATAAACATTTTAGATCGTTATTTATGCCGACAAATTCATCTCGCTCATTTTTAAATAATGAATAGAATTCAACATTATAAATAATAAATTTTTTACAGCACCAAGCCTTTATCTTCCCGAAGATTGTCTGCAGTTCATGCTGCTAAGTCAACACATTTTGCAGGATAAACTGCGTTGCATAGCCAACAGGAAATAATTGGATCATCCGCCTTATTTCTGCACTTTAGTTTAGAACAACTCATATTGAAAAAATATACGTAACAGCACAGTTAATAAGTTGTTCAAAAATTTATTTAATTTTTATAAAATTTTATTTTAGCGCGTAAATTGAGGTATTAGTGTAAATTTATTGTATTAAAATTAAAAAGTAGTTGTTATTGTTAACGAGAGAAATAAAAACACTTGCAATTTTATTGTTGTTAATATTGGTGAACTGTTATGTTTGTTATTATTTTTACTTTCGATTTTTTTTTTTATTTACAAGCAAAAAAAAAAAGAAACAAGTACAAATGTATTGATTTTAATGTTATATTTAAGATTTTTAGTTATATAAATCTTACAGAAAATAACACGATTTAGGACAGAGCGTAATTAAAAATACGTTTAACTCGCACGACGATCGATCGACTGAGATATCTTTGAAACGAGACATAGTGATGCATGTAGAACAAGTAAGGTTGCAAAAACCAAAAATTGTATATGCCCCTAAACAATATTGAATAAACCTATTGTCCGACGATTTCATGTATGCTACTTTTATTAGAATCAGATTTTTGCTACAGAACATATTACACAATGCAACAAGCAAAAATTCCCAGAATAACCACTATATTTTTTTGATCCGCTATAGTCACCTAACTGCAAAAATCATAATAATTTCAAATTCTATGATAGTTTTTTTTAAATTTTTTTTTAATAAAATTTGTGATTTTTGAAGAGGCTGCTTCATACATTATATAATAACTTTGGAACGACGCACTCTGGGGATTTCGCGGAAAACATCAAATTGTCAACATACTCTTCATGCAATATGCAGTGATATTTTGAAATTTTACTCTAAATGGTACAATCAAAAAAAAAAAATTACGCCGATCTAACTGCTAGTTTTTTTGTATAGCCGTCTCAAACTTAATACTTGTATGTTTTACCGAACCAACTTAGTTTAAACCTAAGAATTTCAAAACGAATATTTTTTTATTATGTGAGCTAACGTTTTTCTTTTTATTTCTTTTTTAAAGTAGGATATTTCAGTATACTAAAATTGAAAAAATAAACTCTGCAGAGTCTTAAGTTTTTTTATGTTTGTTTATTTTTATAAACATATAACAAAAATCCTTTTTGTCTCCTAACATTTGGATACAATACATTGTCTCATATCGTTTTTTACATTTTTAATCAATTTCAAGTGCCACCAGAAGCCTTATTCTGTAATTCTCTTAGCTAAAGCTAGATCTCGATGGCTAAAAAGCTTAAAATAAATTGAATGAAATATTTTAGCTACATCGCTAAATTGGTACTCTATATGTTAAGTCGCTTAGCTAAAATTTTACATTTTCGTCGTAGCTAACACTGCTCTGCAACAAAATCCTCCATTTAATAAAACTATGTGGACTATACTGATTTTGACGCGCTGAACTCAAATCCGTTGTCGGTTTTTTTTCCATCAGATCGGGATTTTTTTTTATGGGCGTGGCAAATTTTTCCCCCTAAATTAGTCAGGTACGGACACATATTTAATCCTAACTCGAGAACCATCCGATTTTCAAAAGTAAAACACCAAAAAATGTGTAACAAAATTGTTTTTATTTCAGTGGAATACAATTTTTCTCTATCTCTTATCGTTTTGGAGTTATTTAAAAATTAATGGAGAACAAATTTTTTTTTCGTGCAAAATTCGTAATATTTTTCAATTTAAACATGCAATTAAAAAAAATATAAGGCAAATATTCAACATTTTAAACTTTTTTCTTAGAGCTACTTATCTTGGAAATAAAAAAAGCCATAAACTGTAAAAGTCGGTTAAAAAATGTAGATTTTATTGTCAATTTACCGCATGTACCCAATATTGTTATGCAACCAGCCTTACATATGATATATGTAACATTTCGTTAGGTAAGCAGGTAATGGAACTAAAGTACAACGGTATTTTACATAGTTATTGGAATTAATATTTATAACAGTATTTTTCAATTACCTGTGATTTCAAATTAAGAACATTAGGGTAGATTCTGGTATTTATTATATATATAGAAGCTAATGGGCAATAAGTTAGTCGCTTTTAATTTGAATATCGTGCGGTTAAAATCGACAACAGTCAATAGATCTTATAGTGTACTTTGTTATTGTGTAATGAAATAAAGCAATTAAAGAATCCACAAACGCTTTCATATTACAAAATGTCAAGGATTTGTAACAAATCTCTAAATTTATTTTGTTACGAATGTGGCGATCTAACTTTAAGTTCTCAACGGGAGACAATATCTTCCAGGCTTAAAGATGCTTATTGCCGTTATTTTGGGTTTCCTATCGATGATAGAGCTAAAAATTGGCTGCCGAAAATATGTTGTAGTAGCTGTGGTAAGTCTTTAAGAGGTTGGTTAAAAGAAAGTCATAAGTCTTTATGAAGCCGTTTATGAAGCCAGCGATTTGGAGTGAACCACAAAATCATCAAAATGATTGCTACTTTTGCCATACTAAACACATGGGCTTAAGAAAAAAACCAAAAATAAAGTTACTTATCCAAATACTTCATGCGTCAAATGACCAGTACCCATGTTCTGTAACTTTAGTGAGAACTTCTCGCGTCGAAAAGTCATGAAACAAAATATCCCACCGTTTCTCGATGTGTGAGAAAAAAGTGTATCTGTAATAATATAATAATAATAATAATGTAATAATAATATAAAAAACATTTAAGCTGTACCTTTTCCATGTTTTTGTCACTAATTTTATACTTTTGATATTTTTTGGCTCAACGTATTTGCAATCTCGCGGTCTTTTTGTTTGTGACTTATTTTGACAGTTCAAAGTGAGAAGTTCTCGCCTGAAAACTTTACAGAAACACTTTTTATATCGCTTACGAGTATTTTTCTTACGTGACATGTACTTCTCACATGAATAGTTACAGAAACAGTACAGTGAGAAAAAACAGCTGTTTGTCTCGATTTACTGTATTTCTGTACCAATTTACATGTTTCAAGTGAAAAGTTTCTCGCAGCGAGAGTTACAGAACATGGACACAGTTTTCCAGTTTTCAAGTAAATTTTTACCTCCATTGCCTCCTACAGACGATGAAGAAGATGGGCTTTCTGCAGCAACTGAATCCACTTACGCCAATATGGGTGTTTCTTCGCATTCATTTGGAAGTCCAACGAGTACACCTTATTTTCCGAATTAAACTGATATGAATAATTTAGTTTGTAAATCAAGGCTTTAAAAAAACCAAGTCTGAGCTTCTTGCATCCCAATGAAAAGAATGGAGCTTGGTGCAAACGGACGTTAACGTATCTTACTTTCGAAATAAAGAACAACCTTTTTTAATATATTTCAGCAAAGAGGAAGGTTTGATATTTTGCGATAATGCTGATGGACTTTTGCGACAATTGTGTTTCAGTCATAAATCTCAGGATTGGCGGCATGTTATTAATTCATCCAAGACAAGTTTGAAAGCCGTTTTACTTCACAATGGCAACAAATTTCCATTGGTCCCACTCGCGTATGCAAGAAATATGAAAGAAAACTATTGTAGCATGAAGATGGTACTACAAAAAATTAAATATTCACATTACTAATGGAATCTGCAGATTTAAAAGTCGTAGCAATGTTAAATGGATTGCAAAGTGGATATACTAAGTTTTATTGCTTCTTATGTAAATGGGATAGCCGCGCAAAAAAAAACACTACAATGTTAAAATTTGACCGAAAAGAGTAAATTTTATTCCAGGAGAAAAAAATGCAGCAGAAGAGCCTTTAAATCAAAAAGAACAAACTCTTCTGCCTTCCCTTCATATAAAGCTAGACCTTATGAAAAATTTTGTCAAAGCAATGAACAAGGACGGTGAAGACTTTCTATATATTAAGAGCAAATTTCCTAGAATCAGAGATGCTAAAGTAAAAGAAGGCATATTTCTAGGTCCTCAAATACTACAGCTTATGAAGGACGAGGTCTTCAGAACGAAATTGAATGATGCGGACAAAAGGGCATGGACAGCTTAAGCTACTTTTTTATTTTAACAATGTTTCCTAAATAAAAATTAATAATTATTAACAACATTTTTGTGTTATTTAAAGTAAAATAGCCTGTAAATATTTTAATTTTTAGTGTAATTTGAAGTTTTCTACGGGTGACGACAGGGTGGGTGCTTTAAGCGAGGCGTTGCTACAAAATTACAATCTCGCAAATTTTTTTGCTTGTATTTGGTTTTGTTGTACGAAAACAGATAGAAGTAAAAAGTTGCCATTCATTGATGCTACAAGCCGCTTTAGTGCGCCCACTCTGACGTTGTTTGCTGCATTACACATATTTGGTCAATATTGGGTAGCTGCGGTAAATTGATAATAAAATCTACATTTTTTAACCGATTTTTATGGTTTATGGCTTTTTTTATTTTCAAGATAAGTAGATCTCAGAAAAAAGTTTAAAATGTTGAATATATGCCTTATATTTTTTTTAATTCCATTTTTAAATTGAAAAATATTGCGAATTTCGCACGAAAAAATTTTTTGTTCTCCATTAATTTCTAAATAACTCCAAAACGATAAGAGATAGAGAAAAATTTTATTCCACTAAAAACTAATTTGGTTATACATTTTTGGTGTTTTACTTTTGAAAATCGGATGACTGGTTCTCGAGTTAGGTGGAAATAAGTCTCCGTACCTGACTAATTTAGGGGGGAAAATTTGCCACGCCCATAAAAAAAATCCCGATCTGATGGGAAAAAACCGACAACGGATTTGAGTTCAGCGCGTCAAAATCCATATAGTCCACATAGTTTTATTAAATGGGAAGACAAAAAATTATTTTTTGCAGAGCAGTGTAATTTGCCATCAGTAGACTTATCCTTTCCCTCTGCACTTATGAATTACTGTTGAAAAGAGACAAAAATATTATTGTAGTCTTTGATACTTCATGTCAGTGTTACCTTACTTTATGATTTGCTTTTCTTTAAAATTTTATACTTTGCCACGAAAAGATTTAAAAAAAGATTATGTAAAGGCAATTTATAATTTATTTTAAGAAGTATGCTTAAGAATTTCTTAATTTTTGCAACATTCGGATTTACATCTTTATGTATGTATGTATTTGAACAAATTAAATTATAAGTTGAATCTTGTGATTATCCATTAAACCATTAATTCCTAAAATTATGGGAATATATACATGAGGTGGAAACATGTATTTGTTTATATTTGGTAGGAAATAATGTTTATTTAGTCATCGATGAGACACCGACGAGTGCATATGTGGTGGATGCTTTTACATTTTTTGAAATTGTTATATTTTGAATATTGTTTTCTTTGCATAAATAGTTATTATTTTGCTGAATTAATTGTAGTTTATGCACTTATTTATAATTTTTTGCAAGATAAGTACATAAGCGCGAGGCTCCACTAGTCGACTAGCTACTAGTGCGCTAAAACATGCCCGATCGAGCCGATAGGCGATCGAAACCCGAACTTGGTACAGCGTGGTTCTTCAAAACCAGGTACCTCTAAGGCTCCTAAGGTCCAGATGGGACTAGCTCCTGTCAAAACACCAGCTTCAAACCTGGCTCCCTTGTGCCAAACATTGTGCAGAAGGTTCATGCGAAGAAAGATTCGATGATCCCTGTAGCACCACCCTCGACCTCCACGGCTCCCAAAATAGATTCCCCAAGGCACAGAAAACAATCCAAAATGGCCTTGACTACTAAGCGTTCCGCTTATAATAAGTCGGTTTGGTGAAAAACCTACTGACGAGCTCACAGAGCAAGTGAAAAACTCTCCGGTGGGCGAAAACCCTCATTGAGGGGTTAAAACGTGATCCTCCTGTAGGCAGTCCTAAACGGACGGCATCCTCTGCAGCTCCTAAACGGCAACGGTCTGAGGAGGACACTCTTCCAGGAACTAAACGTTCCAAACACATGCCTCCACGGCCACAACCAAGATCCTACAAGGAGGTGGCAAAGAACCACCTTATTTGGGCGACCATTGACCGCAACTCCAGCGACGGCACCATTTCCTCTAGCAACTGGAAATCGGTTGTCATGGCTCTCAATGGGGTGTTCTTGAAAGTTGTTCGGGACAACCCTTGACCACCACTCCAGTGCGAAGATGCTGGCTGGTACCAAGGCCACATCAAACTTATACCCTGTACAGACGAACGTTCAGTGCAGCTGTACAAAGCCGCCATAGAGTCCCTCGGGGAAGTATGGTCTGGCGCGAAGCTCGAAGCAATACCTCTCGCCGATGTTCCACAAAGGCCGAGATCTATTGCCAAGATTTCCGCAATACCATTCGGCCCAAAGGAGATTCTGGAGATAATGCAGGTCAGTAATCCTCAGCTACCCACAAAGGACTGAAAAATAGCCAAGGTTACTGAAGCTGTAGAAGGCTCCAGGAAGGCCACTGTTATTATAAACAGTGACTCCCTGTCTCCACTTCGGAAGACTCGGGGAAAGATATACTATGGTTTTGGTACTATCTTTCTCCGGGTCTATAAGGGTGACGACAAGGAGAAGCCTCAAGCTCGGAGAGTAAGGACTCTTCTAAGGATCCCTCCATGAGCTGTGACGATGAATCTGCTCTTTCATCGGACATTGATGACACCCAATCGGTCTCAGGACTAGATGGATTTGGCAGAAGATGAAGACGCCCTACTAAAATCTGACGACGGTTCAGAGGACGCCGATGTCACAGTCGTCCACAACGACTAGCTACATTGAAGGTTACTTAGATTAACCTTCACCACTCAAAAGCGGCGTCAGCTGCCCTACTCCTCCGACTGTCTTCAGGCACGGAGGATCTTATATGTGTCCAAGAACCATATTTGTACAAAGACGGGGTTTGCGGGCTAAACAAGGATGGCTACTACATTCTGTATGCTGCCGGACCAGGTAAGACCAGATCTTGCATTATGGCCAAAAACAATCTTAATAAGGTGATAGGGACACCTGTACTATAGCCATCGAGAACAAGAGGCGAATAGTCTGGCTAATGAGCTGTTATATGGCGCACGATCATGGAGTGGACCCACCTAACTCCATCACTAGGAAGGAGATGTCTTACGCGAACGAAAGGAACATCCCTCTCATAATTTGCGAGGATGACAACGCGCACCATACCGTCTGGGGTAGCTCGGATACCACTCAAAGGGGTGAGTTACTCCTCGAATTTATAATTGAAAATGGACTAACAGTAGTTAATAAGGGTAATGAACCCACCTTTGTAGTTACTAACAGAAGGAAGGTTTTGGATGTTACTCTTATTAGCGATAAGTATGTGAATTTGATATAAAATTGGAGGGTGTCAAAGGACTGCTCTTTTTCCGATCACCTATATATCGACGTCGATGTAATTTTCGAATTAAAGGGTGTTTTTTGAAGCCCGATAGAACTTGAAATTGTAAAAAATAACACAAAAAATTAAATTGTAATCAAAATTTTTTTTTATTTGAAAGATCAATACGTGACATTAACATTTGAAAATGATTTCGGGCATATGGGCACCGCGGCTGTTCTTGACGAAGCGCATTCTGGACGTCCAATTTTGGGCCACTTTTTCGAGCACTGCTGGCCGTATGTCACGAATAACACGAACAATGCTGGCCTCCAAGGCGTCAATTGTTGCTGGTTTATCAGCATAAACCAGTGACTTCACGTAGCCCCACAGGAAATAATCGAGAGGTGTCAAATCGCACGACCTTGGAGGCCAATTGACAGGTCCATTTCTCGAAATCAACTTATCGCCAAATTTTGATTTCAATAAGTCGATGGTTGCGTTCGCCGTATGGCACGTAGCGCCATCCTGTTGAAACCACATCTCCTCCGGATCAATGTCATCCATATTTTCAAACAAAAAATCATTGATCATGGTGCGGTAAAGATCTCCATTGACCGTAACCGTAAGAAATAAGGTCCGATGATGCCACCAGCGTGAAAACCGCACCAAACGGTGCATTTTTCTGGGTGTAATGGAGTCTGTAGGGTCCCTTGTGGATTGGTCTCGCTCCATATGCGGCAATTTTGCTTATTAACAAACCCGTTAAGCCAAAAATGCGCCTCATCGCTGAACACAATTTTGCGATAAAATTGGACGTCCAGAATGCGCTTCGTCAAAAACAGCCGCGGTGCCCATATGCCCGAAATCATTTTCAAATGTTAATGTCACGTATTGATCTTTCGAATAAAAAAAAAATTTTGATTACAATTTAATTTTTTGTGTTATTTTTTACAATTTCAAGTTCTATCGGGCTTAAAAAAACACCCTTTAGATTCTGAGTGTCATTTCTTGAATAGGAGAAAGACAAATTGGTCTGTTTATGCTGAGGTGCTGAATAGAAAGCTCTCTTCATGTCAAGATCAATGTGTTGTCATCACTGTACTGTTTGGACGTGTTTTGTTCGCTGCTCCATTTGGATTTATATTTTTAGTGGATTTAACCTGATTGTAAATGGTAGAGTTTTATATTTTATCAGTATTGTGTATAAAGTGATATAATACAACAACTATTCAGTACATCTGTTTGTACTATATTGGCGCCATCTACTGTTTAGTAGTTGATGTTTGCTACCCAGTTACCCAAATAACCAAATCGTTAAAATTTTATTAGATAAATTACATTTTTTAAAAATTACATTTCATTAAATTATGGATTGCCAGAACAAAAATTGTAACGTTTCGGGTAATGACCGCTTGATATCATGTTAGTTGTGTCTTGGAACCTATCACTTAAAATGTAGTGGACTGAAAGCGCGTGATGCAGATGCGCTTGCTGATCCTACTAAATCCCTACAATGGAATTGTCCTCATTGTAAAAATATAAATGTTGAATCTTACAAATTCTTCGAAAGTTATACAGAGCAGTTCGATCAACTAAATAAGGACTTCTTATCTGTTCAATTTTAATTTTTAAAATTTGGTGAACTTTTCACAAAATATCCGAATTTAGACAAATTTGCTGACGTTCAACAAAATTTATCACCTAAGAGGAAAAAATCTGCAAGAAATCCAATCCCTTCAATAACAATATCAAAAGCGGCTTCTCGTAATTCAGTAGAATACGATGATTTGTCTCTTTCACCTTGCATGGAGCACACCAACTTGATTGTATCTTAAGTTATCACTCCGTTAAATACTATACCCCTTGAATTAAATAGTAATTCGCCTACTACATCTTTTTCATCAGCTGCATCTTTTATTTCTGATAATACTGTACCAACTAAAGCCGTCAGAGAACTTCGTACAATTCCGCCAAGAAAAACTATATTTGCTACTCGTTTTCTTCTTGAAACAACTGTTGATGATGTTAAAAACTACCTGTTATCTAAATTTAATAATAATCTACCTGCTAACATAAATATTTTTAAAATTAATTCAAGAAATAGAGCCTCGTTCAAAATAATTGTCCCACTCGAATATTTTGAACAAATCGTAAACGTAAATTTTTGGCCAAACCATACTCTAGTACGTGAATTTATTTATCGTGATGAAAACTTAGATCGTATTCCAACATCTAATCAAACTTCAAAAAACTAATGCAAAATTCTACCCTTAGCATTATTTATCAAAATGCAAATGGAATGAATACTAAGCTTACTGATATGTTCCTTAACAGCTTTGACTGCGAATTTCATGTTGCTGCATTTACTGAAACCTGGCTTACTAATAACTCTGAAATTTTTTGTAGTAAATATCAAGTTTTTAGACGTGATAGAATTGGCAAATGTGGTAGTGGTGTTTCAATTGCTGTTTCCTGTTTGTATCCTGCTGAACAGTTATTATTTGTAAATTCATCTGACATTGAATTTATCGCTGTTGTAATACAAATTCAAAATATATCATTCTTTATTATCTGCTCATATACCTCCAAACTCTGATCCACAACTTTATGGTGAACATGTTTTGTTAATAAAATCCGTTGCAGATAAACTAAAGTCAGCTGATTTTTTGATGATTTTTGGTGATTTTAATATTCCGACTGCATCCTGGATTACATCAGATGATACAGATTTCTTTGTACCGATTACATCACATGATTGGAGTCAAAATTTTTTCAATAGTCTGACTAATTTAAGTGTCTTTCAAATAAATAAAATTTTTAATAACAACAACCGCTTATTGGATCTCGTATTTGTAAATAATCCCTCTCTATTCGACGTATCTAGTACTAACCCCTTTTTTATTCCTGAGGACCGACACCATCCTACATTGTTAATTTCTACACCATTGCCTCAAAAGGAAACTGTTCACACTGTATCTGAGTCGCTCTGTTTTAAACGTACGAACTACCATATGTTAAATAACTTGTTACATAATATTAACTAGTTTGAAATTCTTGCTTTTTCTTATAATGGTAGTAATTTTGATCAAATCGTGTTGAAATTTTACTCAATTATCTTCAGTTGTTTATCAGCAAGCACTCCATTGTTAAAAAAGGTAACCAAATCGTCCTCCATGGTATTCCCGTACTTTAACCTGGTTAAAAAATCGTAAAAACCGTTTATATAAAAAGTTCATGAAGAGCAAAACCCTTATTGATCGTAGCTATTATTTAATAGCTCAAAGCCGTTATATTTTTGAAAACAAAAAATGTTATGCAAAATGAAATTTTACTTTAAAAAGAATCCGAAAATGTTTTATAATTTTGTCAACTCCAAACGTAGAGTTTCAACGTATCCAACTACTATGAAAATGAATAATGTTGTTTATTCTAATAATGCAGATATTGCCAATTCTTTTGCTGATTTCTTCGGCTCTACTTTTTCTGCAAAAACGTTCCATAGTTCAATTTATCCTTATGATATTACTTCGTCTTCATCAATTAATATATCATCTTTAGATGTCGATACTGTCTTAAAAAGCCTGAGAAGTATAAAAAATTGTTATAAACCTGGTCCTGATGGTATTCCTAGCTGCATATTAAAAAATTGTGCCGACGTTTTGGCTATTCCTATCACTCATCTATTTAACAGTTCTTTGAAATTTGGTATATTTCCTAAATGTTGGAAAGATTCATTTATCATCCCCCTTCATAAATCTGGTAACCGTAGTGATGTTACTAATTATAGAGCAATATCTAAACTTAACTCCATTCCTAAACTCTTTGAGAAAATATTAACGGACATCCTAACTACCCAAATATCAACAATTCTTTCTCCAGCACAACATGGTTTTTATAAAGGTAGATCTACATCCACAAACCTAATGGAACTGACGTCCTTCATCAATACAGAATTTTGTAATGGTAACCAAACTGATGTAGTCTATACTGATTTCAGTAAAGCCTTCGATAAGGTTAACCATGATTTATTGTTAGTGAAGCTCAAAAAATTAGGGTTTCCGGTTAACCTTTTAAAATGGATTAGTTCTTATTTAAAGGATCGGAGACAATGTGTTTTTTATAATGATTGTATATCAAAACATATTAAAGTAACTTCCGGAGTTCCTCAGGGAAGTCACTTAGGCGCCATCTTATTTTTATTGCTTATAAATGATCTTCCAAAGGCTATTCAATACAGCAATATTTTAATGTTTGCTGATGATGTTAAACTTTATTCATGGCTAAGAACTGTTGACGACAGTTTTTATCTCCAAGCTGATTTAAATAATTTATTTAATTGGTGTACGGTAAATCTTATGGAATTGAATTTAACAAAATGCAAATCTATGACTTTCTGCAGATATTCACCGATTTCAAATGTTTACTCTCTAAATGGCTCTAATTGGAATGTTGTTGATTCGTTTTTGGATCTTGGAATTCTCTTTGATGTAAAAATTAATTTCAACTCACATGTAATAATGACAGTAAATAAAGCTTATGGGGTATTAAGTTTCATAAAGCGTTGGACTAAGGAATTTAATGATCCTTATGTAACAAAAAATTTATTTACGTCATTGGTAAGACCTTTACTGGAATATGGATCAGTAATTTGGGATCCCCAATATGATGTTTATATTCAAAAACTTAAATCAGTCCAAAAACAATTTTTGCTATTCTGCCTTCGTAACCTTCGTTGGAATCCTAATACAAACTTACCGTCATACCGTAGTCGTTTACTACTCATTGCGCTCTCAACGTTACAAAGCCGAAGAATTGTTTCCAATATTGTATTTGTCATCAATCTAATTCAAGGCAAAATTGATTCTACATATCTTCGACATAAAATATGCATCAATGTTCCTAATAGGCAGCTTAGATTTTATGAACCGTTATATGTACCATTTCATATATCAAACTACATTAACTTTGATCCAATTAGAAGAATTTGTGCTAAGGTAAAAAAGTTCTATGTTCACATTGACTTTTCTGATAATGTTGCTGTAACGTTTAATGTTGTTTTTATTTTTCTTTATTTTTGTAAATTAATTAAAAATGTTGTTCAACTGTAAATATTATTATGTTGATTAAATAAAATAAATAAATATAAATAAATAAATAAATGTCTAGACTCCATTGACGATAAGTCCACTCTGGACTCCGTAACTGAGTTCTTGAGTAATGTAATGGCTGAGGCAACCGATAACTCCTGTAGGAGAACTACTAGGAAAGGTAAGGCCAAGCCCACTTGGTGGAATGCTGAAATTGCGGAAAAGCGCATAGAATGCAGGAAACTATTGGGCCACATATAAATCCTCGCTTAATGGGTTTAAAAACCTTATCAGAAGAGCCAAGAGGCAATCCTGGAGAAAATTTTGCAGTGAGGTGGAAAATTCTTCGGAGACAACTCGGCTACGAAAGATTTTATCTTCGAATCCAACAATACCATCATACATACAGAGGGCGGATGGTTCTTGGACCACCAGTAGTAAGGAAACGCTGGAGGTTCTCATGGAGACACATTTGCCAGGCTGTCTAGAGCAAGACTCTCCTCCTGCTGTTGACCACACGGATGCATATCGAATCTACCGATCACTGAGCATCGCATAAGATGGGCAGTTGGTAGTTTTCATCCCTACAAGTCTCCAGGTCCTGATGGCATAATTCCAGCGGATCTACAGGAGAACATCGATATTTTTATGCCATGGCTTCTGGTGATATTCAAGGCATGCTTGCATTTATCCCATGTCCCATCGAGGTGGACATCCTGTAGGATTATTTTCATTTTCATTTCCAAGGGAAGTAAGGCCTCGCATACAAGGGCCAGAGACTTCAGGCCAATAAGTCTCTACTCCTTCTTGCTTAAGACTCTGGAGAGGATTAGTGATGTTTATATCAGATCGTCTCTAGGACTAGATGCTCTACCGGGGGCACAGCATGCCTATACGAAAGGCAAATCTACGGAAACGTCGCTACACGCGCTGGTTGGCCATATTGAAAAATCTCTGAACTACAGGGACTACACCTAGCTCGCCTTCCTTGATATTGAGGGCGCCTTCAACAATGTCAAACCGGATTCGGTTCTGAACGCCTTGAGACAACTGGACATAGATCCTGCGGTCACCGGTTTTGTAGGAAAACTACTGAAACATATGCGCATAGAGTCAACTTTGGGCGCCTCTAGCATCTCCAAGGTGGCTGTAAATGGCACACCGCAAGGTGGCGTGCTTTCTCCACTACTATGGAACATCAACATTAATATTCTGCTTAGGGCCATGAAGAATACATCCTGCATGACTGTTGCTTATGCGGATGATGTGGCTGTGGCAGCTACGGGCAAAGATCCTGGACTGCTCTCGGAGCTCTTGGAATCTGCGCTGACGTTAATACTTAGATGGTGCCAGGGATGTGGGTTGGGAGTCAATCCTGCCAAAACGGAACTGGTACTGTTCACAAGGAGGTACAAAATACCGACCTTTGCCACGCCTAAGATAGATGGAGTGGCACTAGCGCTATCCGATAATGACAAATATTTGGGTCTCGTATTGGACAGCAAACTAAACTGGAACCTGAACACAGAGTCTAGGACCACTAAGGCGGCAACTGTATTATACTGCTGCAAGAGGGTAATTGGCCTTAATTGGGGTATAGGAACTTATACTGGCTATACAATTCTGTCGTCAGACCAATTCTTTATTACGGAGCGGCAGTCTGGTGGGTGGCGCTGGAGAAGAGAATTCACCAGGACAGATTCGAACGTATTATGAGATTATGATAACAGGTGCTCTTAGGACCACAGCATCTAAAGCACTGTTCACTATTTAGAACTGGTTACCACCAGACATCCTGGCTAAGCAAATGGCTGCGGTCACCGCACTGAGGCTGAATGCCACAAGGGCATGGAAGTATGTGAATTATGGACATTCGAGAATTTAGGGTATGATCAATATTGGTTCTCCTATTGATTACAAGGTACCTGAACCAGTATTCGATCCGGGTTTCGTGACGAATATACCGGATAGATCTAAACACGACAACGGCCTCCGACCTACGGAGAACGCCATCCAGATATTTACTGACGGATCGAAATCACATGCTGGACCTGGATGTGGTATCTTTCCGATCCAGTTGGGTTTGGAATTGTCCCTTAGGCTACCAGATTACTGTAGCGCGATGCAGGCCGAACTAGTGGCTATTAGGACAGCCGCGGAACAGATTCAGTATAATGAAATATCTGGCAGGGATATTTATATATTTACTGACAGCAAGGCGGCTTTTAGGTCCCTTGAGAGTGTGCACAGCACATCGAAAATTGCCCAGGAATGCCGGGTGTTTCTTGAGGAGATAGCGAGACATTCGACTGTTACCCTTGTGTGGGTTCCAGGACATGGGGATATTGATGGTAATAATAGAGCTGATGCACTTGCAAAAGCCGGTACCACCTTAGATTCGGTTGAATCCAGTTATGCTTTGTGTATTCCCTTATCGAAGGGTAAGCAGCTAATCTCGCATCAATTCTATTTGGATGCCAAGGAAAGATGGGTGAGAGAACCCACTTGGTTGGAAACCAGAAAGATCTGGCCTGACATGGATGTGCATAGGACGCAATATGTAGTGAATATGCCCCGAATCCACCTTTGGAACCTCATAGCGGTCATTACCGGACACTGGCCTATAGGTACACATGCTGAGTATCCCTTACAATGACTTCTGCAGAAGTTGCGATAACGAGGAAGAGGAGGAGACGACTGAACATCTTCTCTGTAATTGTCCTGCATTCGGGGACCTGAGACACCAGATTCTAGGTCAGCGAATACTTGTGAGTAAAACTTGTCTTTCCGCAGTTGATCTGGGAAAGATCCACACCTTCATAAACAGGACAGGATGGCTGAAAAACGACGGCCAGAGGGCATAGGCGAACGGGCGTTGGTGCCTACGGTATCACAACGGGACCATCGAAGGACCCAAGTGAGCTATTCCTTTGGACGGCTGCCGGATCTAAACTAACCTAAGCAACAGTTTCGCTGTTATAAATAAATGTATGAAGAAAAAAAATATTTTTTGCCTAAAAAAACTATTATTTTTTTTTTAACTCATAAAAAATCCAAAACTGTAAAAAAAGTGTCAAGTTCTATTACCTTCACGTAAAGCCAACATAAATCATGAAAATCGATGAACGCGATTTGCTTTTATTCACAATTAAGTAAAGGTATGAATTCAAAAAATTTGATCGAGATATGCACAAAATTCTTTGAAAAAAAAAACATTTATGACTTTTTTTATGATTCTCAAAACTAAAAAAAAAGTAATAAACAAAAGGTTATTTGATTTTTATGATTGCAGTAGCAAAGTAATAAGCGCTAATAAATTTGGGTGAACAATTAAAAGGTTAAAAAGGAAAGTGCACTTTTTAAATTATTTGGGTTTTTTCGTTGCACCCACATTTATGAGTGCTCATGTTTTGGAACGTTTCGAAATATGCGCCTATTAATATGTACCTGTCAGTAAAATATTGAAAAATATGTAGTATTTGTAGGTGTTCATTGATCATCAACAAGTGCCGACGAACGAGAAAAGTACAAGCGATTTTTCTCCAGGTTTTTAATTATAACTAAAACTAATTCCTGAGAGTTTTACGACAATAGAAAGTGTTTCTGTTTCACATGGGGTTTAATGCTCGATGCTTTCGGAGTTTGACAAAGGCAGAACAAAATTGAAACAGTTATTGCAACAATCGCACGTTGGCTTAAACGAAACTAGAGCATGTGAAATTTTGGATACAATATATAAAGGCTTTTACTCTAACTTCAAACAAAGATGGCAGGATTCTAATCGTACGAAGTCGCGATTTGAAAAAAAGAATGCAAATTGGCTTGAACGCACATTTACAATTAAGTTTACTGAGGCTGCAGGTTCTACCAGTTCTGCACTTGGTCGGCCCCGTAAATGGTTTGAGGAGTGCTGTGATCGAGCCAAGCGACGTGATCAGTTTTATTCAGCAAGCCGTCTGAAAACTTTAAACTACTTCAGCTTTAAGTTTCTCTAATATCATTTTCTGATCTAGCCATCAGTATTAAAGTTATCAAAGAAAAAGTTGGATTTTGTTTAGTAAAATTATAAAATTTTTTAAATTATAAAAAATATAAAGCAACAAATAATTACCAGTTTTGGTACATAAACTAATACAAACAAACTGTAACTTAAACTACTGTAAATATAAATAAAATAAAATTATAATGTAAATAAAGCTATTTAAAATAAATCTGTAACACTACCGCCTGCTTAAGCCTGTTCGTCCCGAATAGGCACAAATTCACTTTTTCTGTACTTATCGAGGCGATTGAGATGAACCACTTTCATCTTTGATCTTGGACTGTTGTCCTTTTGTATTCTATATACGACATCATTTATTCTTTTTATCACCTTATACGGCCCATCCCAATGAGTTTGTAATTTAGGAGACAGTCCTTTTTTTCCGTTGTGGGTTATATAGTAGAACTAGCTTACTCTCATTAAAGCCTTCAGAACTTGCTGCTCGGTCATATCTGGCCTTATCTTCTCGCTGGTTATTTTTATTCGGCCACATCCGAATTCATGAATTTCGTAGAGATCTTTTTGTCCTCTTGAAGAGTCTTCTTCGTGCTCATCTATTGTCGAGGGTTTAATACCGAATTCTAGATCACCTGACAGTTTCAGCTCGGTTCCAAACATAATTTTTGCAGGTGTTCGGGAGGCAGAGTCAGGAACGGCTCAACCCAGTCCCTTTGGTGTGCGCTTAAGTATTTCTCCAACGTGCGGTTAAATCTCTCGACCTCCGTCAGATTGTGGATGCAGTGGCGTAGTCCTCGTTTCTCGGATACCGTATAGTTCGCACATTTCCTGGAATATCGCAGATTCAAAATTTCTTCCCTTCGTTCCACCGTGCCTAAAGTTTCATGATGGCAAGGTGTTGAGAAATTCTGTTTTATTTTTAATAATACACAAATCTCTCTCATTAATTCATTGGTAAATTCGGTTCCTTTATCTGTTTTGAGAATGTTAAATAAGCCGTATTTTAAAACTATATGTTTATTAAAGCTTTCGCGACTGGCTTGGCATCTTTTGACTCAATTGGACAAGCAACAACATATTTTGTCAGTTCACATTGCATAGTAAGTATGTATCTAAATTGTCCAGATGGTCTTAATGGTCCAACTGTGTCCATTACAATAGTATCAAAACCGTGTGATGGTGTGTCCATCATAGTAAACGGTTCTTTTGTATTCCTTATCTGTTTATGCCTTTGGCATGAATCACATGTTGTGATGTATTTCCTAACCATTTTGTTCATATTTTTCCATATATATCTCTGTTTTAATTTGGAAAGTGTTTTCCTAATTCCAAAGTGTCCTCCATGTGGTCAGTCATGAAATTCCTGTATCAATTTATATTGTGTTATATTATCTTTTATTTCTCTTGGCATTCTGTATATAATTATTTCTATGTCGTTCTTTTTTATATTGTTATATTTTTCTTTCAATTCTTCGGCCGTTATATATTTAAATATTTCATCATTATCATATAGTACGTATTTTTTAAATTTAAATTTCTTCAATTTCAATAAAAGTTTCTCCAAAAATGTTTCTGAAAACATAGGATTTTCGCTTTTATTGCATATTATACGCGTTATTTTATCATTTTCTTTTTTTGATTCTTTTCTCAATTCTTGCTGCAGCTTATTATCATATATAAATTCAATCTTTTGGGTACCCTTAATATAATTTATTGACGTACATTCCCACATCTGGAGGTGATCAGTCTCATTTTAAGATATGCAGTCTTTTATAATATTTTCTTCTCTACGAACGTTCTTTCTATTGTTATTTTTATCATAAGTATATATCTTTCTCTTCATCACCACTTTTATTTTTCATACTTCGTGTTATTGCCAAGGTTTTCTTCTCTTTTTCATCAATATAGGTCAGAATCATGTCTCTTAACATTTGTGAATTTATGTCTATGCGTGATAGAGCGCCTGCGTTCGTATTATTCGCTCCTTTTTTATATGTGATATAAAAATCATAATCCGATAGTTCTAGTCTAATTCTGGTTAATTTTGAAGACGGGTTTTTATGTGTAAATAAAGCAATAAGAGGTCTATGGTCAGTAATTACGGTGAATTTTTTACCATATAGATATGGTCTGAAAAATTGTATTCCCCAGTGAATACCTAATAATTCTTTTTCAATTACTGATTTGCTCTTTTCATGTTTGTTTAGGGTTCTGCTTGCATAAGATATGGGTAGGTCGTTACCAATTTCACCCTGTGATAGGACTGCTCCTAGCGCTACATTTGAAGCGTCTGTGGTAAGGATGAATGGTTCGTCAAAGTACAGATATCGTAGTATAGGCGGGTTTTTTAGTTTGTCTCTTAGAGTCTTAAATGCTATTTGGAAATTTTCTGTCCAATTGAAAGTTACTTTTCCTTTTAATAAATTATTAAGGCAAGTTGCCGTTTTGGCGAAGTCTGGAATGAATCTTCTGTAGTAATTGCAGAAAGCTATATATCGTCTAACGTCGTCTGCGTTTTTTGGAATAGGATATTGTTCAATTATTTTGTATTTTGTCGGGTCGGTTTTTATACCGTTCTTTGTAATCAAATGTCCTAAAGTTGTTGTCTTGAATCGGTTACCGCCGAAATTATAGCTTTTAAAAATCATATTAAAAATGATAATATAAATGATATTGAAAACTTGAAAATTCAATCATCGAAACACTCAAATTCAATTGTTGCTTGTGATTTGCGTATAAATAGAGTCCCTTTCCGTACTAATGAAGACTTGCATGGCTTATTTGATACCATCTGCAGGGCCCTGAATGTTTCTACTCCAGTGTTTCAGTTTATTCATCGCTTGCAAAATAAAAACAACAGAAATGTTCAAAATTCTCCTGATGGTGTTATCATTGTAAGGCTAATGACACCATATGATAAAAATTTTCTGCTAAAAGCTTTAAATGAATATAAAAAAACACACAAAAACCTTGCGTTAACCTTACTCGGATTTCAGTCAGATGACAAAAATCAATATTTTTATATTCATGAAAATTTGACTAACGGGAATTTTAAAATTCTAAGAGAGGCTACTATCCTGAAGAAGAGAAAGTTACCGCAATCTGCTTATTCGTATCGAGGACTTGTATATGTCAAACGTTTAAATGCTGATAATCCTTCATGTATTGTACACCTAGATGAATTAAATTTTTTTCGTCAATAAGATGAAATCCAGTATTACGATGTTTAAACATAACTTCATACAAATTGTAATTTGTTCATTTTTAATACAGCTTATATTCTATTATTTTTTAATTTATTTAATTAATTTTTCATTTTGTTATAAATTTAAAATTATTTATTTTTTGCGGACTTTAGGTACTAACGGTTTAATATTTTTTATCTTAAATTGCGTTGCGTTTATGTTTGTTGTTATTTTTGATTTTAATTTTATATTGTATTTAAATGATTAATAGTGGAAGATATGAAGGGAATTCCTGTGACGTAACAAGTAGCATGGTTAAAATCCTTGCTGGACGGAAAAAAGGTCTTCAAATTTGCCATTTAAACCTAAAATTGATGAATTTAGATGGATCTTTGAAAATTCAAAAATGGCCATTGTTTGTGTTTCAGAGACGTGGCTAGATGAGACAACACCAGATGGGCTTATATCTTTATTGGGATATAAAATTTTTAGATCTGATAGATTAGCCGGTTTGGGAGGTGGTGTTGCCATTTATGTTAGGAACCAAATAACTTGTAAATTTTGTTCTAAAAATGGTATAAATGACAAAGTTGAATACATTTTACTAGAAGTCTCGTCTTTTGGTAGGAAAATGCTGGTTGGCTGTGCATACAGACCGAACAGTTCAATTGCTTACAGCAACTTTATTATTAAAATTGAAACCTTCACAATGCAGTATAATGATGTTCTAATAGCTGGAGATTTTAATTCTAATGTCCTTTGTGAGTCTGCTTTTAAGGATGATATGTTATCACTTGGTCTTACACTGACTAATACAACATTTCCTACTCACTTCACTAGAAATAATAGTACACTTCTAGATCTTATCTTTGTCGGTGATATATCGAAAATACTACTATATGATCAAACATCAGCTTCGTGTTTTTCCAAACATGACTTGGTCTTCGCATCGTATGATTTTCAACTTGGGCCAAAAAATCAATCCTATACTTTTCGTGACTTTAGTAACATAGATTGCAATGTCTTAAATGATAATTTGCTTCAAGTAAATTGGAATAGCATCTTTAATATGATTTCCGTTGATGATAAGCTATCGTTTCTTGAGCGTAATTTGTTAAGGATCTATGATGATGTGGTACCTATTAAGACAAAAACGTATACAACAACAAAAAAACCCTGGTTTAACTTAGAAATAAAGGAGTCAATAAGGCGTAGAGACTTGGCTTACTCGCGATGGAAGCGGTTTAGGACAACTGAATTAATGGCTGAGTTTCGCTTTGTTAGAAGAGATGCCAATGAACATATAAGAAGGGCTAAGTCTGAATATTACTCTCATAGATTTGGTTCAGCCCTTCAATCCAAACACACCTGGAAGACTATTAGGGACATTGGGGTTGGTAAAGTGGGTAATAATATTAGATACTCCTTTGGTGCTGATGAACTAAACAATAAGTTTGCAAATACTCCGCTCGACGCTTGTAATGATGCAGTATACGACAGTAATTCAGCCTGGAGTAACATTGATAGTATTGATCTGAACGTGTTTGGTTTCTCATGTGTCAGTCAACTTGACGTCTTCTATAGTTTTAGACAAATAAAGTCAAATGCAACTGGAATTGATAATCTACATCCCAAATTCGTAAGAATTATTTTACCATATCTTTTGCCATATATAACTCACTTATTTAATACTATCATCACAACTAGTTGTTTTCCTACGAAATGGAAACATGCTAAAATAATTCCAGTCCCTAAATCGAACACTGAGTACCGGCCAATAGCAATACTAAGTTTTATTTCTAAGGCGTTGGAGAAAATTCTGCACTACCAGATAAGTGCTTTTGTTTATGAGAATGGGTTAATGTCTGATAAACAATCTGGTTTCCGTTCAAATCACAGCTGCATAACTGCTCTTGCAGATGTATCTGAGAACATCAGGTGTAATCTTGAGGATGATAAAATTAACTTTCTGGTTCTCCTTGATCACTCGAAGGTATTTGATACGGTAGACCATTATATTCTTTGTACCAAACTAAGATCTTTATTTAAATTTTCAATGACAGCCACAAAACTTATTTCATCGTATCTCTCTGATCGGTTTCAGTCAGTTTCTGTTAATAACACAGTTTCCAATCCCTTAAGATTAAAAAGAGGTGTGCCTCAAGGATCAATTTTGGGACCATTATTATTCTCAATTTACGTTAATGATTTACCTCAACAATTATCTTACTGTAATGTCCATATGTATGCAGATGATGTGCAATTGTATATTGGCAGCCCAGTGCAATCAATCACAGAAAATATTAATAAACTTAATCATGATTTGACCAACATTCATCGTTGGGCATCGGCAAATCGACTATGTTTAAATCCTAATAAATCCAAATGTCTGATTATCCATAGAAGAACCGTAACTCCTTTCAGAGCAGATATCGTTATAAATAATGAAAAGATTGACATAGTAACTACAGTAAGAAATCTAGGAATATTATTTAACAGCAATCTAACATGGTCAAGTCACATAGACTCACTAGTTATAAAGGTATATAATAAGTTAAGAACATTATGGTCGGTGCAATATTTTACGCCATTGAGGGTGAGAATGCTACTAGCGAAGGCCTATTTGGTTCCTAGTCTGACTTATGGCTGTGAATTGTTTTCTCGTTGTAATTTCCTGAGTAGGAAGAAGCTTGAAGTTTTGTATAATAATATTGTAAGATATGTGTATGGTCTAAGGCAACGTGATCATGTGTCATCTTTTTCAAAAAACCTATATGGAGTATCATTTGAAAACTTTTTAAATATAAGAATGCTAATTTTCCTTTGGAAAATTATTTATACTGAAGAGCCAAAATACTTATTTCAAAAGATTCGTTTTGCTAGGTCATCTAGAGGCAGAAAAATTATAATTCCAAGATTTCGTTATCTCGTTTCTGAGTGGCAGTTTTTCATAAATGCTATTCGTCTTTGGAATGCTCTTCCACACAATCAACAAACAAATAGCAACGCAATTAATTTTAAAAAATTTCTATTTAATTATTTTGATTAAACCTTTTAAATTTTTAGTTTTTGTATAATGTTATTATTTTTTTTTTATCTTGATTAAATGTCTTATTATTATTTTATTGCTTTATAATTAAGTTTTTATTTTTATTTTGTTTTTTTATTTTGAAAATGTTTGAAAATAGAATTTATTTTTATCATGTATTATTTGTTATGGCAAAATTTTTTTGTACAAATTTAAATTCCTGTACTATAATTATAAGACTGAGTCTTGTTGTGCAAGGAAACAATAAAATAAATAAATAAATAGTTTCTGTTATTGTTGTTATAATTTCTGTTATTCCTATTATTTTTAAAGTTCCTATCAATCTGTGGATTGCGATAATTTGTATTTCTGTTATTTCTAAAACCTAAATTGTTTCTATTTGTGTTACTGTAATAGTTTCGTCCATTATTATGTATTTGTAATGTTGTAAATGTATCTGATAGTTGTAGTGATCGTTCCTGTGTACTTGCAATGTCAAACGCTTGTGCCAAGGTTTTTGGTTGTGCGGCTATTACCGCTGTTCGTATATCATTATATAAACCTTCTTGAAAAATTTCCAAAGCTAGTTTTTCATTCATAGTCCTAATCGTTGATCGAGCTATCTGATTTAAACTGTCCTCTAGTTCCGAAATCTGTACCAATGTCAAGTCCGCTATCAAAGTGTTAATCCGTTCTTTGTATTATTTTCTTTCAGGCTTCGAGATTGTTCGGCTGTAGTAGCCTATCACCTTTTCTGTTCCATTGGCGACCTGCGAAAGAGCACTACCTATCCCGTAGCCACTCGCATCGCTATCCAATACAAATTTCTCTCCAGCGATAGAATATGCCAAAGCTGGTGCTACGCATAACAACTCCTTGAGCTTCTGGAATGCTGGTTCTTGTGCTTCAGCCCACAGGAATGGTCGTGACTTCTTGGTGAGCTCATGAAGACTGGCAGCGATACTGGCACAAATCGCCTCTAGTAGGTACAGAGGCCTAGAAAACTACGTAACTCATGCAGATTTTTCGGGCGAGGCCAGTCTTTCACAGCTTGAACTTTATCTACGTCAGTTAATATACCTTCCTCTGCGACTCAATGCAGGATACTTTACATTATGTAGACTTAGGGTCATTTCGGATCTTGCTTTCCAATCCTTTTTTATGTAGGGATTTCCACGATCTCGGCTATCTCAGAGGCATAGGAAACAACAATACTTTTTATAGCCAACTTGTAAGCCGGTTAATAGGCAACGACTTTTAAGTAACAACATCCTGTATTACCTTATTTCTCTTTATAATAGAAAGAATGACAAGCGTTTGGTTTGAGTGGTGAGTACAGAATGAATTTTATTTTATTAGCATTACAAAAGGTTATCTTAACAAGTGTCAAACCTTGGACAGGGTAACACATGAATACAGAAGATCAATACATGCAGGGTTGGCACTACACCTCCCTTTTTGTATAAAAAAATTATGAAATATAAAATTAAAATTATTTTCTTAAATTTATTTACATATTATTCTATAAAAGTATATAAGTATAACTTTGGCTAATACCTCCCTTATTTGGTTATTTCATAATTTTTTATAAGTATTATTATTTACTTTTTTTTTCTTTTTATTAATTTTTTCGTTTAGACATTCTATGTTTTGAAACTTAAGTTAGGTATTATACAAATAGATTTTTCTTTTAATATTTTCTAATTCTATTTTTAATTTTTTTGTTTTTTCATTATAAATAGTAACATTTACTCCATTTATATCTTTTATAACATATGGACCATCATATATGTTTCTGTGCTTATCATATGGTTCTATTTTCAATAAAACAGTATCGTTAATTTTTAGAGTTATTGGTTTTGCATGTTTATCATAAAAATATTTGTTCCTTTCTTTCTGTTTTTCAATTAGTTGTTTTGCTATTCTGTTAGTTTCTTGTAGTCTGTATTTAACTTCTTTGCTATAATTTTCTAAATTATAAATAGGATCTAAATTTGCATTTATTTCATTTGGCAATATTATCTTTTTCCCAAAGACCAATTCAAAGGGTGTAAATTTATTTCCAAAGAAAGTGTTGGGAGTAGTATTGTGATGTAATATGAAGTATTTTAAATAAGTATCCCAATCGGACAAGCTCTCATTTAAATATGCTCGAATATACTCGTTGAAGACACGGTGATTACGCTCCACAGTGCTGACTGTTTCATGGTGATAAATGGTCGAAAATTTGATTTCAATTTTTAGAAATTTGCACAATTCGGCTAGAATCTCATTCTTAAATTCGGTTCCTAAATCGGATTTAATTGTGTTCATCTTTCCATACACTAAAATGAAATTTTCAGAGATTGCACGGGCAACGGTCTGTGACGATTTGTCTGGGATAGCGATGGTTACCAAATACTTAGATAAGTCACACATTAAAGTCAAAGCATATCTATTACCGTAAGTGGATAATTGCAGTGGGCCTATTGTATTGTGATGGTATTATATTTTAAGGAAGAAGGTAAGGTTCAGTATTTACTAAGCTCTGCAGCCGTTTTACTTCAGCACCCAACAGTGCCGATTTAACTGAGAATTTAGAAAAAAGCTGTGTAGTTTTTAGCTGTTCGATAAATTCTAATTTTATTTTCAAAAATTTACAACTTATATACTAATTTATTGTATGGTCAGCATTAATATGGCACAGCAACAAATCAATACTGGATTGGCTGTTCCCACGGGAATTTGCAATGTTGACAATTCTTTTCTTTTAGCTATCAAATATTTGTTGCACGTGAAAACAAGTAATACGCAAACATTCAATACAAAAATCATATTACATTATTCCTATCACAACAGTTCACAACAAAAAGTTTTAATGTTCATTTATGCTGACCAAACAAACAAAACAAAATTATAATTTTAATTCATTAAGAATACTTATTGTAAACAAAAATTAATTGAATTTTAAGTTCAACGCCATTTTAAATATACATAAGTCTTATATTACTACAGTGCCTTAACTAAGTATAGATGCACTACACCCTTACCCTTTTAGGTTTGGGTATTATTAAAAATGAAACAGGATTTAGCAAAAAATTTAATGATTAAGGCTTATGTATTTATAATTATAGTTGTATAAGTATTTTAAACATATATATATAAATTTTTTTTTTGTTACTTTTAAACTGTATTGCTTGCTTATAATGTTAAATTGAAATTTTTATGTTCCTTGTATTTTTATCTATATTGTTTTTGTTAATTGAAATATTTTTTTAGCAAATTATTATGTACTAGTTTTGTTTTAGTTTTATTAATTTCTAAAAGTACATTTAAAACTTCCAAATCTAATACTTTATATGGGCCTTTGTATGGAGGTTCATATTTTCTTCTATTTAAGACTTTAACTAAAACTAATACCCACAGACAGATATTTGTAATTGTTTCAATTTAGTGTTGATTGAGCAATTAAAATAAGTGTTCAGACATACTCAATTTATCTTACTCCATTAGCATTTGATAGCTGTAAAATACGATGTATTTATACCAAATCAAAAAATGCATTCTTTTCAATGTTTTTCCTGTTGATAAAATATATTTACAATTATATTTATACATATATATACTTATATGTATGTATTTGAATTTATTCAAAAATTTTTTTTAAATTTTCTTCAAAAATTTTTCATTTTCTTAATTTTTATTTTTTGTATATTTATTTGTTTGACATTAGAAATGCCACCTATAGAATTTTCTTCTCACTGAACATACTTCTCAAGAGTTCTATTTCGAGTTTTGGGCAATAAGTGAGACAATTAAGTATATATTACTCAATTTAAAAATAGTTTTTAGTATGGTAAATTGAGCTCAATAAGGCCTTTAATTGCGATAATATTATAAATTGACAATTAAGGCGCCTGTGTGAACATAGTATAAATCTCCTATTCTAAGTTCTATTCTATTCTGCTTCCTTTCAGATTCCATACCTCTGTTTCTTTTTACTTCAAGGATTATTTCCCTTGCTCTCTGTAATGAGTGCTTAAGTCTAATCTTTAGTTCACTTAAGTAGTTGTCAATATCATAAATCTTCCTGGCATCACCTAAAATGTCGTTTGGTAGACTAGGAAGTCTACCAAAAATTAGTTCGAATGGTGAATAGTCCGTATCGACATTCAGAGTCGTATTGAAAGCAAAAGTATAATATGGTATCCACTCATGCCAATTATTATCATTCACAAAATTTAGAAAATATTCATTCAGAACGCAATGATTTCGTTCCACCGTTTTTTATTTATTTATTTAATTTAATCAACATAATAATATTTACAGTTGAGCAACATTTTTAATTTAATTACAAAAATAAAGAAAAATAAAAACAACATTAAGCGTATGCATTTGAGTTTAGAAATCTTATCAGCTTTCCACTTGTTACAGCAACATTATCAGAAAAGTCAATGTGAACATATAACTTATTTACCTCAGCACAAAGTCTTCTAATTGGATCAAAGTTAATGTAGTTTGATCTATGAAATGGTACATATAACGGTTCATAAAATCTAAGCTGCCTATTAGGAACATTGATGCATATTTTATGTCGAAGATATGTAGAATCAATTTTGCCTTGAATTATATTTATGAAAAATGCAATATTGGAAACAATTCTTCGGCCTTGTAACGTTGGGAGCGCAATAAGTAGTAAACGACTACGGTATGACGGTAAGTTTGTATTAGGATTCCAACGAAGGTTACGAAGGCAGAACAGCAAAAATTGTTTTTGGACTGATTCAAGTTTTTGAATATAAACATCATATTGGGGATCCCAAATTACTGATCCATATTCCAGTAAAGGTCTTACCAATGACGTGAATAGATTTTTTGTTACATAAGGATCATTAAATTCCTTAGCCCAACGCTTTATGAAACTTAATACCCCATAAGCTTTATTTACTGTCATTATTACATGTGAGTTGAAATTAATTTTTACATCAAAGAGAATTCCAAGATCCAAAAACGAATCAACAACATTCAAATTAGAGCCATTTAGAGAGTAAACATTCGAAATCGGCGAATATCTGCAGAAAGTCATAGATTTGCATTTTGTTAAATTCAATTTCATAAGATTTACCGTACACCAATTAAAAAAATTATTTAAATCAGCTTGGAGATAAAAACTGTCGCCAACAGTTCTAATCCATGAATAAAGTTTAACATCATCAGCAAACATTAAAATATTGCTGTATTGAATAGCCTTTGGAAGATCATTTATAAGCAATAAAAATAAGATGGGGCCGAGGTGACTTCCCTGAGGAACTCCGGAAGTTACTTCAATATGTTTTGATATACAATCATTATAAAAAACACATTGTCTCCGATCCTTTAAATAAGAACTAATCCATTTTAAAAGGTTAACCGGAAACCCTAATTTTTTGAGCTTCACTAACAATAAATCATGGTTAACCTTATCGAAGGCTTTACTGAAATCAGTATAGACTACATCAGTTTGGTTACCATTACAAAATCCCGTATTGATGAAGGACGTCAGTTCCATTAGATTTGTTGATGTAGATCTACAAAAACCATGTTGTGCTGGAGAAAGAATTGTTGATATTTGGGTAGTTAGGATGTCCGTTAATATTTTTTCAAACAGTTTAGGAATGGAGTTAAGTTAAGCTATTGCTCTATAATTAGTAACATCACTACGGCTACCAGATTTATGAAAGGGGATGATAAATGAATCTTTCCAACATTTAGGAAATATACCAAATTTCAAAGAACTGTTAAATAGATGAGTGATAGGAATAGCCAAAACGTCGGCACAATTTTTTAATATGCAGCTAGGAATACCATCAGGACCAGGTTTATAACAATTTTTTATACTTCTCAGGCTTTTTAAGACAGTATCGACATCTTAAGATGATATATTAATTGATGAAGACGAAGTAATATCATAAGGATAAATTGAACTATGTAACGTTTTTGCAGAAAAAGTAGTGGCGAAGAAATCAGCAAAAGAATTGGCAATATCTGCATTATTAGAATAAACAACATTATTCATTTTCATAGTAGTTGGATACGTTGAAACTCTACGTTTGGAGTTGACAAAATTATAAGACATTTTCGGATTCTTTTTAAAGTAAAATTTCATTTTGCTTATATACGATGCATAACATTTTTTGTTTTCAAAAATATAACGGCTTTGAGCTATTAAATAATAGCTACGATCAATAAGGGTTTTGCTCTTCATGAACTTTTTATATAAACGGTTTTTACGATTTTTTAACCAGGTTAAAGTACGGGAATACCATGGAGGACGATTTGATGTTACCTTTTTTAACAATGGGGTGCTTGCTGATAAACAACTGAAGAGAACTGAGTAAAATTTCAACACGATTTGATCAAAATTACTACCATTATAAGAAAAAGCAAGAATTTTAAACCAGTTAATATTATGTAACAAGTTAAAACAGAGCGACTCAGATACAGTGTGAACAATTTCCTTTTGAGGCAATGGTGTAGAAATTAACAATGTAGGATGGTGTCGGTCCTCAGGAATAAATAAGGGGTTAGTCCTAGATACGTCGAATAGAGAGGGATTATTTACAAATACGAGATCCAATAAGCGGTTGTTGTAATTAAAAATTTTATTTATTTGAAAGACACTTAAATTAGTCAGGCTATTGAAAAAATCTTGACTCCAATCATGTGATGTAATCGGTACAAAAGTTTCATGATGGTAAGGTGTTGAGAAATTCTGTTTTATTTTTAATAATACACAAATCTCTCTCATTAATTCATTGGTAAATTCGGTTCCTTTACCTGTTTTGAGAATGTTAAATAAACCGTATTTTAAAACTATATGTTATATTAAAGCTTTCGCGACTGGCTTGGCATCTTTTGACTCAATTGGACAAGCAACAACATATTTTGTCAGTTCACATTGCATAGTAAGTATGTATCTAAATTGTCCAGATGGTCTTAATGGTCCAACTGTGTCCATTACAATAGTATCAAAACCGTGTGATGGTGTGTCCATCATAGTAAACGGTTCTTTTGTATTCCTTATCTGTTTATGCCTTTGGCATGAATCACATGTTGTGATGTATTTCCTAACCATTTTGTTCATATTTTTCCATTTTGTTCATATTTTAGGAAAGTGTTTTCCTAATTCCAAAGTGTCCTCCATGTGGTGAGTCATGAAATTCCTGTATCAATCTATATTGTGTTATATTATCTTTTATTTCTCTTGGCATTCTGTATATAATTATTTCTATGTCGTTCTTTTTTATATTTTTCTTTCAATTCTTCGGCCGTTATATATTTAAATATTTTATCATTATCATACAGTACGTATTTTTTAAATTTAAATTTCTTCAATTTCAATAAAAGTTTCTCCAAAAATGTTTGTGAAAACATAGGATTTTCGCTTTTATTGCATATTATACGCGTTATTTTATCATTTTCCTCTTTTGATTCTTTTCTCAATTCTTGCTGCAGCTTATTATCATATATAAATTCAATCTTTTGGGTACCCTTAATATAATTTATTGACGTACATTCCCACATCTGGAGGTGATCAGTCTCATTTTAAGATATGCAGTCTTTTATAATATTTTCTTCTCTACGAACGTTCTTTCTATTGTTATTTTTATCATAAGTATATATCTTTCTCTTCATCACCACTTTTATTTTTCATACTTCGTGTTATTGCCAAGGTTTTCTTCTCTTTTTCATCAATATAGGTCAGAATCATGTCTCTTAACATTTGTGAATTTATGTCTATGCGTGATAGAGCGCCTGCGTTCGTATTATTCGCTCCTTTTTTATATGTGATATAAAAATCATAATCCGATAGTTCTAGTCTAATTCTGGTTAATTTTGAAGACGGGTTTTTATGTGTAAATAAAGCAATAAGAGGTCTATGGTCAGTAATTACGGTGAATTTTTTACCATATAGATATGGTCTGAAAAATTGTATTCCCCAGTGAATACCTAATAATTCTTTTTCAATTACTGATTTGCTCTTTTCATGTTTGTTTAGGGTTCTGCTTGCATAAGATATGGGTAGGTCGTTACCAATTTCACCCTGTGATAGGACTGCTCCTAGCGCTACATTTGAAGCGTCTGTGGTAAGGATGAATGGTTCGTCAAAGTACAGATATCGTAGTATAGGCGGGTTTTTTAGTTTGTCTCTTAGAGTCTTAAATGCTATTTGGAAATTTTCTGTCCAATTGAAAGTTACTTTTCCTTTTAATAAATTATTAAGACAAGTTGCCGTTTTGGCGAAGTCTGGAATGAATCTTCTGTAGTAATTGCAGAAAGCTATATATCGTCTAACGTCGTCTGCGTTTTTTGGAATAGGATATTGTTCAATTATTTTGTATTTTGTCGGGTCGGTTTTTATACCGTTCTTTGTAATCAAATGTCCTAAAGTTGTTGTCTTGAATCGGTTACCGCCGAAATTATAGCTTTTAAAAATCATATTAAAAATGATATTATAAATGATATTGAAAACTTGAAAATTCAATCATCGAAACACTCAAATTCAATTGTTGCTTGTGATTTGCGTATAAATAGAGTCCCTTTCCGTACTAATGAAGACTTGCATGGCTTATTTGATACCATCTGCAGGGCCCTGAATGTTTCTACTCCAGTGTTTCAGTTTATTCATCGCTTGCAAAATAAAAACAACAGAAATGTTCAAAATTCTCCTGATGGTGTTATCATTGTAAGGCTAATGACACCATATGATAAAAATTTTCTGCTAAAAGCTTTAAATGAATATAAAAAAACACACAAAAACCTTGCGTTAACCTTACTCGGATTTCAGTCAGATGACAAAAATCAATATTTTTATATTCATGAAAATTTGACTAACGGGAATTTTAAAATTCTAAGAGAGGCTATTATCCTGAAGAAGAGAAAGTTACCGCAATCTGCTTATTCGTATCGAGGACTTGTATATGTCAAACGTTTAAATGCTGATAATCCTTCATGTATTGTACACCTAGATGAATTAAATTTTTTTCGTCAATAAGATGAAATCCAGTATTACGATGTTTAAACATAACTTCATACAAATTGTAATTTGTTCATTTTTAATACAGCTTATATTCTATTATTTTTTAATTTATTTAATTAATTTTTCATTTTGTTATAAATTTAAAATTATTTATTTTTTGCGGACTTTAGGTACTAACGGTTTAATATTTTTTATCTTAAATTGCGTTGCGTTTATGTTTGTTGTTATTTTTGATTTTAATTTTATATTGTATTTAAATGATTAATAGTGGAAGATATGAAGGGAATTCCTGTGACGTAACAAGTAGCATGGTTAAAATCCTTGCTGGACGGAAAAAAGGTCTTCAAATTTGCCATTTAAACGCACAGAGTTTAAAACCTAAAATTGATGAATTTAGATGGATCTTTGAAAATTCAAAAATGGCCATTGTTTGTGTTTCAGAGACGTGGCTAGATGAGACAACACCAGATGGGCTTATATCTTTATTGGGATATAAAATTTTTAGATTTGATAGATTAGCCGGTTTGGGAGGTGGTGTTGCCATTTATGTTAGGAACCAAATAACTTGTAAATTTTGTTCTAAAAATGGTATAAATGACAAAGTTGAATACATTTTACTAGAAGTCTCGTCTTTTGGTAGGAAAATGCTGGTTGGCTGTGCATACAGACCGAACAGTTCAATTGCTTACAGCAACTTTATTATTAAAATTGAAACCTTCATAATGCAGTATAATGATGTTCTAATAGCTGGAGATTTTAATTCTAATGTCCTTTGTGAGTCTGCTTTTAAGGATGATATGTTATCACTTGGTCTTACACTGACTAATACAACATTTCCTACTCACTTCACTAGAAATAATAGTACACTTCTAGATCTTATCTTTGTCGGTGATATATCGAAAATACTACTATATGATCAAACATCAGCTTCGTGTTTTTCCAAACATGACTTGGTCTTCGCATCGTATGATTTTCAACTTGGGCCAAAAAATCAATCCTATACTTTTCGTGACTTTAGTAACATAGATTGCAATGTCTTAAATGATAATTTGCTTCAAGTAAATTGGAATAGCATCTTTAATATGATTTCCGTTGATGATAAGCTATCGTTTCTTGAGCGTAATTTGTTAAGGATCTATGATGATGTGGTACCTATTAAGACAAAAACGTATACAACAACAAAAAAACCCTGGTTTAACTTAGAAATAAAGGAGTCAATAAGGCGTAGAGACTTGGCTTACTCGCGATGGAAGCGGTTTAGGACAACTGAATTAATGACTGAGTTTCGCTTTGCTAGAAGAGATGCCAATGAACATATAAGAAGGGCTAAGTCTGAATATTACTCTCATAGATTTGGTTCAGCCCTTCAATCCAAACACACCTGGAAGACTATTAGGGACATTGGGGTTGGTAAAGTGGGTAATGATATTAGATGCTCCTTTGGTGCTGATGAACTAAACAATAAGTTTGCAAATACTCCGCTCGACGCTTGTAATGATGCAGTATACGACAGTAATTCAGCCTGGAGTAACATTGATAGTATTGATCTGAACGTGTTTGGTTTCTCATGTGTCAGTCAACTTGACGTCTTCTATAGTTTTAGACAAATAAAGTCAAATGCAACTGGAATTGATAATCTACATCCCAAATTCGTAAGAATTATTTTACCATATCTTTTGCCATATATAACTCACTTATTTAATACTATCATCACAACTAGTTGTTTTCCTACGAAATGGAAACATGCTAAAATAATTCCAGTCCCTAAATCGAACACTGAGTACCGGCCAATAGCAATACTAAGTTTTATTTCTAAGGCGTTGGAGAAAATTCTGGACTACCAGATAAGTGCTTTTGTTTATGAGAATGGGTTAATGTCTGATAAACAATCTGGTTTCCGTTCAAATCACAGCTGCATAACTGCTCTTGCAGATGTATCTGAGAACATCAGGTGTAATCTTGAGGATGATAAAATTAACTTTCTGGTTCTCCTTGATCACTCGAAGGTATTTGATACGGTAGACCATTATATTCTTTGTACCAAACTAAGATCTTTATTTAAATTTTCAATGACAGCCACAAAACTTATTTCATCGTATCTCTCTGATCGGTTTCAGTCAGTTTCTGTTAATAACACAGTTTCCAATCCCTTAAGATTAAAAAGAGGTGTGCCTCAAGGATCAATTTTGGGACCATTATTATTCTCAATTTACGTTAATGATTTACCTCAACAATTATCTTACTGTAATGTCCATATGTATGCAGATGATGTGCAATTGTATATTGGCAGCCCAGTGCAATCAATCACAGAAAATATTAATAAACTTAATCATGATTTGACCAACATTCATCGTTGGGCATCGGCAAATCGACTATGTTTAAATCCTAATAAATCCAAATGTCTGATTATCCATAGAAGAACCGTAACTCCTTTCAGAGCAGATATCGTTATAAATAATGAAAAGATTGACATAGTAACTACAGTAAGAAATCTAGGAATATTATTTAACAGCAATCTAACATGGTCAAGTCACATAGACTCACTAGTTATAAAGGTATATAATAAGTTAAGAACATTATGGTCGGTGCAATATTTTACGCCATTGAGGGTGAGAATGCTACTAGCGAAGGCCTATTTGGTTCCTAGTCTGACTTATGGCTGTGAATTGTTTTCTCGTTGTAATTTCCTGAGTAGGAAGAAGCTTGAAGTGTTGTATAATAATATTGTAAGATATGTGTATGGTCTAAGGCAACGTGATCATGTGTCATCTTTTTCAAAAAACCTATATGGAGTATCATTTGAAAACTTTTTAAATATAAGAATGCTAATTTTCCTTTGGAAAATTATTTATACTGAAGAGCCAAAATACTTATTTCAAAAGATTCGTTTTGCTAGGTCATCTAGAGGCAGAAAAATTATAATTCCAAGATTTCGTTATCTCGTTTCTGAGTGGCAGTTTTTCATAAATGCTATTCGTCTTTGGAATGCTCTTCCACACAATCAGCAAACAAATAGCAACGCAATTAATTTTAAAAAATTTCTATTTAATTATTTTGATTAAACCTTTTAAATTTTTAGTTTTTGTATAATGTTATTATTTTTTTTTTTTATCTTGATTAAATGTCTTATTATTACTTTATTGCTTTATAATTAAGTTTTTATTTTTATTTTGTTTTTTTATTTTGAAAATGTTTGAAAATAGAATTTATTTTTATCATGTATTATTTGTTATGGCAAAATTTTTTTGTACAAATTTAAATTCCTGTACTATAATTATAAGACTAAGTCTTGTTGTGCAAGGAAACAATAAAATAAATAAATAAATAGTTTCTGTTATTGTTGTTATAATTTCTGTTATTCCTATTATTTTTAAAGTTCCTATCAATCTGTGGATTGCGATAATTTGTATTTCTGTTATTTCTAAAACCTAAATTGTTTCTATTTGTGTTACTGTAATAGTTTCGTCCATTATTATGTATTTGTAATGTTGTAAATGTATCTGATAGTTGTAGTAATCGTTCCTGTGTACTTGCAATGTCAAACGCTTGTGCCAAGGTTTTTGGTTGTGCGGCTATTACCGCTGTTCGTATATCATTATATAAACCTTCTTGAAAAATTTCCAAAGCTAGTTTTTCATTCATAGTCCTAATCGTTGATCGAGCTATCTGATTTAAACTGTCCTCTAGTTCCGAAATCTGTACCAATGCCAAGTCCGCTATCAAAGTGTTAATCCGTTCTTTGTATTATTTTCTTTCAGGCTTCGAGATTGTTCGGCTGTAGTAGCCTATCACCTTTTCTGTTCCATTGGCGACCTGCGAAAGAGCACTACCTATCCCGTAGCCACTCGCATCGCTATCCAATACAAATTTCTCTCCAGCGATAGAATATGCCAAAGCTGGTGCTACGCATAACAACTCCTTGAGCTTCTGGAATGCTGGTTCTTGTGCTTCAGCCCACAGGAATGGTCGTGACTTCTTGGTGAGCTCATGAAGACTGGCAGCGATACTGGCACAAATCGCCTCTAGTAGGTACAGAGGCCTAGAAAACTACGTAACTCATGCAGATTTTTCGGGCGAGGCCAGTCTTTCACAGCTTGAACTTTATCTACGTCAGTTAATATACCTTCCTCTGCGACTCAATGCAGGATACTTTACATTATGTAGACTTAGGGTCATTTCGGATCTTGCTTTCCAATCCTTTTTTATGTAGGGATTTCCACGATCTCGGCTATCTCAGAGGCATAGGAAACAACAATACTTTTTATAGCCAACTTGTAAGCCGGTTAATAGGCAACGACTTTTAAGTAACAACATCCTGTATTACCTTATTTCTCTTTATAATAGAAAGAATGACAAGCGTTTGGTTTGAGTGGTGAGTACAGAATGAATTTTATTTTATTAGCATTACAAAAGGTTATCTTAACAAGTGTCAAACCTTGGACAAGGTAACACATGAATACAGAAGATCAATACATGCAGGGTTGGCACTACACCTCCCTTTTTATATAAAAAAATTATGAAATATAAAATTAAAATTATTTTCTTAAATTTATTTACATATTATTCTATAAAAGTATATAAGTATAACTTTGGCTAATACCTCCCTTATTTGGTTATTTCATAATTTTTTATAAGTATTATTATTTACTTTTTTTTTTTATTAATTTTTTCGTTTAGACATTCTATGTTTTGAAACTTAAGTTAGGTATTATACAAATAGATTTTTCTTTTAATATTTTCTAATTCTATTTTTAATTTTTTTGTTTTTTCATTATAAATAACATTTACTCCATTTATATCTTTTATAACATATGGACCATCATATATGTTTCTATGCTTATCATATGGTTCTATTTTCAATAAAACAGTATCGTTAATTTTTAGAGTTATTGGTTTTGCATGTTTATCATAAAAATATTTGTTCCTTTCTTTCTGTTTTTCAATTAGTTGTTTTGCTATTCTGTTAGTTTCTTGTAGTCTGTATTTAACTTCTTTGCTATAATTTTCTAAATTATAAATAGGATCTAAATTTGCATATATTTCATTTGGCAATATTATCTTTTTCCCAAAGACCAATTCAAAGGGTGTAAATTTATTTCCAAAGAAAGTGTTGGGAGTAGTATTGTGATGTAATGTGAAGTATTTTAAATAAGTATCCCAATCGGACAAGCTCTCATTTAAATATGCTCGAATATACTCGTTGAAGACACGGTGATTACGCTCCACAGTGCTGACTGTTTCATGGTGATAACTGGTCGAAAATTTGATTTCAATTTTTAGAAATTTGCACAATTCGGCTAGAATCTCATTCTTAAATTCGGTTCCTAAATCGGATTTAATTGTGTTCATCTTTCCATACACTAAAATGAAATTTTCTGAGATTGCACGGGCAACGGTCTGTGACGATTTGTCTGGGATAGCGATGGTTACCAAATACTTAGATAAGTCACACATTAAAGTCAAAGCATATCTATTACCGTAAGTGGATAATTGCAGTGGGCCTATTGTATTGTGATGGTATTATATTTTAAGGAAGAAGGTAAGGTTCAGTATTTACTAAGCTCTGCAGCCGTTTTACTTCAGCACCCAACAGTGCCGATTTAACTGAGAATTTAGAAAAAAGCTGTGTAGTTTTTAGCTGTTCGATAAATTCTAATTTTATTTTCAAAAATTTACAACTTATATACTAATTTATTGTATGGTCAGCATTAATATGGCACAGCAACAAATCAATACTGGATTGGCTGTTCCCACGGGAATTTGCAATGTTGACAATTCTTTTCTTTTAGTTATCAAATATTTGTTGCACGTGAAAACAAGTAATACGCAAACATTCAATACAAAAATCATATTACATTATTCCTATCACAACAGTTCACAACAAAAAGTTTTAATGTTCATTTATGCTGACCAAACAAACAAAACAAAATTATAATTTTAATTCATTAAGAATACTTATTGTAAACAAAAATTAATTGAATTTCAAGTTCAACGCCATTTTAAATATACATAAGTCTTATATTACTACAGTGCCTTAACTAAGTATAGATGCACTACACCCTTACCCTTTTAGGTTTGGGTATTATTAAAAATGAAACAGGATTTAGCAAAAAATTTAATGATTAAGGCTTATGTATTTATAATTATAGTTGTATAAGTATTTTAAACATATATATATAAATTTTTTTTTTTTGTTACTTTTAAACTGTATTGCTTGCTTATAATGTTAAATTGAAATTTTTATGTTCCTTGTATTTTTATCTATATTGTTTTTGTTAATTGAAATATTTTTTTAGCAAATTATTATGTACTAGTTTTGTTTTAGTTTTATTAATTTCTAAAAGTACATTTAAAACTTCCAAATCTAATACTTTATATGGGCCTTTGTATGGAGGTTCATATTTTCTTCTATTTAAGACTTTAACTAAAACTAATACCCACAGACAGATATTTGTAATTGTTTCAATTTAGTGTTGATTGAGCAATTAAAATAAGTGTTCAGACATACTCAATTTATCTTACTCCATTAGCATTTGATAGCTGTAAAATACGATGTATTTATACCAAATCAAAAAATGCATTCTTTTCAATGTTTTTCCTGTTGATAAAATATATTTACAATTATATTTATACATATATATACTTATATGTATGTATTTGAATTTATTCAAAAATTTTTTTTAAATTTTCTTCAAAAATTTTTCATTTTCTTAATTTTTATTTTTTGTATATTTATTTGTTTAACATTAGAAATGCCACCTATAGAATTTTCTTCTCACTGAACATACTTCTCAAGAGTTCTATTTCGAGTTTTGGGCAATAAGTGAGACAATTAAGTATATATTACTCAATTTAAAAATAGTTTTTAGTATGGTAAATTGAGCTCAATAAGACCTTTAATTGCGATAATATTATAAATTGACAATTAAGGCGCCTGTGTGAACATAGTATAAATCTCCTATTCTAAGTTCTATTCTATTCTGCTTCCTTTCAGATTCCATACCTCTGTTTCTTTTTACTTCAAGGATTATTTCCCTTGCTCTCTGTAATGAGTGCTTAAGTCTAATCTTTAGTTCACTTAAGTAGTTGTCAATATCATAAATCTTCCTGGCATCACCTAAAATGTCGTTTGGTAGTCTAGGAAGTCTACCAAAAATTAGTTCGAATGGTGAATAGTCCGTATCGACATTCAGAGTCGTATTGAAAGCAAAAGTATAATATGGTATCCACTAATGCCAATTATTATCATTCACAAAATTTAGAAAATATTCATTCAGAACGCAATGATTTCGTTCCACCGTTTTTTATTTATTTATTTAATTTAATCAACATAATAATATTTACAGTTGAGCAACATTTTTAATTTAATTACAAAAATAAAGAAAAATAAAAACAACATTAAGCGTATGCATTTGAGTTTAGAATTATCAGAAAAGTCAATGTGAACATAGAACTTATTTACCTCAGCACAAAGTCTTCTAATTGGATCAAAGTTAATGTAGTTTGATATATGAAATGGTACATATAACGGTTCATAAAATCTAAGCTGCCTATTAGGAACATTGATGCATATTTTATGTCGAAGATATGTAGAATCAATTTTGCCTTGAATTATATTTATGACAAATGCAATATTGGAAACAATTCTTCGGCCTTGTAACGTTGGGAGCGCAATGAGCAGTAAACGACTACGGTATGACGGTAAGTTTGTATTAGGATTCCAACGAAGGTTACGAAGGCAGAACAGCAAAAATTGTTTTTGGACTGATTCAAGTTTTTGAATATAAACATCATATTGGGGATCCCAAATTACTGATCCATATTCCAGTAAAGGTCTTACCAATGGCGTGAATAGATTTTTTGTTACATAAGGATCATTAAATTCCTTAGCCCAACGCTTTATGAAACTTAATACCCATAAGCTTTATTTACTGTCATTATTACATGTGAGTTGAAATTATTTTTTTTAATTAACAATGGGGTGCTTGCTGATAAACAACTGAAGAGAACTGAGTAAAATTTCAACACGATTTGATCAAAATTACTACCATTATAAGAAAAAGCAAGAATTTTAAACCAGTTAATATTATGTAACAAGTTATTTAACATATGGTAGTTCGTACGTTTAAAACAGAGCGACTCAGATACAGTGTGAACAGTTTCCTTTTGAGGCAATGGTGTAGAAATTAACAATGTAGGATGGTGTCGGTCCTCAGGAATAAATAAGGGGTTAGTCCTAGATACGTCGAATAGAGAGGGATTATTTACAAATACGAGATCCAATAAGCGGTTGTTGTAATTAAAAATTTTATTTATTTGAAAGACACTTAAATTAGTCAGGCTATTGAAAAAATCTTGACTCCAATCATGTGATGTAATCGGTACAAAAGTTTCATGATGGTAAGGTGTTGAGAAATTCTGTTTTATTTTAAATAATACACAAATCTCTCTCATTAATTCATTGGTAAATTCGGTTCCTTTACCTGTTTTGAGAATGTTAAATAAACCGTATTTTAAAACTATATGTTCTATTAAAACTTTCGCGACTGGCTTGGCATCTTTTGACTCAATTGGACAAGCAACAACATATTTTGTCAGTTCACATTGCATAGTAAGTATGTATCTAAATTGTCCAGATGGTCTTAATGGTCCAACTGTGTCCATTACAATAGTATCAAAACCGTGTGATGGTGTGTCCATCATAGTAAACGGTTCTTTTGTATTCCTTATCTGTTTATGCCTTTGGCATGAATCACATGTTGTGATGTATTTCCTAACCATTTTGTTCATATTTTTCCATTTTGTTCATATTTTAGGAAAGTGTTTTCCTAATTCCAAAGTGTCCTCCATGTGGTGAGTCATGAAATTCCTATATCAATCTATATTGTGTTATATTATCTTTTATTTCTCTTGGCATTCTGTATATAATTATTTCTATGTCGTTCTTTTTTATATTGTTATATTTTTCTTTCAATTCTTCGGCCGTTATATATTTAAATATTTTATCATTATCATACAGTACGTATTTTTTAAATTTAAATTTCTTCAATTTCAATAAAAGTTTCTCCAAAAATGTTTGTGAAAACATAGGATTTTCGCTTTTATTGCATATTATACGCGTTATTTTATCATTTTCCTCTTTTGATTCTTTTCTCAATTCTTGCTGCAGCTTATTATCATATATAAATTCAATCTTTTGGGTACCCTTAATATAATTTATTGACGTACATTCCCACATCTGGAGGTGATCAGTCTCATTTTAAGATATGCAGTCTTTTATAATATTTTCTTCTCTACGAACGTTCTTTCTATTGTTATTTTTATTCTAGTCTAATTCTGGTTAATTTTGAAGACGGGTTTTTATGTGTAAATAAAGCAATAAGAGGTCTATGGTCAGTAATTACGGTGAATTTTTTACCATATAGATATGGTCTGAAAAATTGTATTCCCCAGTGAATACCTAATAATTCTTTTTCAATTACTGATTTGCTCTTTTCATGTTTGTTTAGGGTTCTGCTTGCATAAGATATGGGTAGGTCGTTACCAATTTCACCCTGTGATAGGACTGCTCCTAGCGCTACATTTGAAGCGTCTGTGGTAAGGATGAATGGTTCGTCAAAGTACAGATATCGTAGTATAGGCGGGTTTTTTAGTTTGTCTCTTAGAGTCTTAAATGCTATTTGGAAATTTTCTGTCCAATTGAAAGTTACTTTTCCTTTTAATAAATTATTAAGGCAAGTTGCCGTTTTGGCGAAGTCTGGAATGAATCTTCTGTAGTAATTGCAGAAAGCTATATATCGTCTAACGTCGTCTGCGTTTTTTGGAATAGGATATTGTTCAATTATTTTGTATTTTGTCGGGTCGGTTTTTATACCGTTCTTTGTAATCAAATGTCCTAAATACAAAACTTCTGGTTTCAGGAAACAAAATTTTTCTGGATTCAGCTTTAAATTGTATTGTTTCAGTCTTTCCAATACTCTTATAAAGTTCTCATTGTGGTGCTTCAAACTGCAGCCAAAAATAATGACGTCATCAACGTATAAAAATGCTTCTGACTCTAAACCAGATAATGCTATTGTTTACATTCTTTGGAAGCTATTAGATGATATTTTTAAACCAAATGGTAGTCTTTTATATTGAAAGTGACCGTTCGGTGTTGAAATTGCTGTTAGTGGTCGTGATTTTGGTTCTAGTTCTATTTGGTGAAACGAACTTGTCATGTCTAAAGTGGAAAAATATTTAGCTTTACCTAATCTGTCCAATACATCCTCAAGTCTGGTTAAGGGAAATTTGTCGTTTACTATATTATCATTCAAACGTCTGAAATCTACAACCAAACGCCATTTTTTTGTATCGTTTTATCCTTTCTTTGGCACTAATAATAATGGAGAATTATATGGACTAATAGACGGTTCTACTACGTCCTTGTCTAACAACTCTTGCACTTGTTCATTTATTTCGTCTAATTGTGTTTGTGGCAGTTTGTAATTCTTTATGTAAGTGGGTGTGTTATCGTTTAATTCAATACTTTGCTTATAAAAATTGTTCACCGTTAATGGTTCGTCTTCAAGATGAAATACTTCCTGATATTGTCGTAGAATATCACATATGACCTTTTTATTTTCTCCTTCAATGTTCTTAAAATCTAGTTTCTCTAGTAATCTCTGAAATCTTTGCTCTGAGTGTTTATTGTTATTGCGAAAGTTAGTTTTATGGATTGTGTAATTTTTTAAAGGTATTGTTGTGACTCCTTACTTCTCTAAGCGCACTGGTTCCTCTAATGTATTCAAAATTTTAACATAACGTTGACCATCATTGGGTATTATAGTGTTTGCCAAAAATATCCCGTTTATTATTTCCTTACTACATGTGACACTATCTTCCTTTATGTCAATGTTTATAGGTACTATTTTCTCTGTTCTCGGGGTTATGGTTATATTATGTATTCTTTTCCTGTTAATCTCTATTGGGATTGTTATTTGCTCTCCATCTATGCAAGTATTTAAAGTAAGTGTCTCATAGTTAATTTGGCAATTATATTTATAGAAAAAATCTATTCCCAAAATTCCATCAGCAATGATCGGGAATTCTTCTTCTACTAGTTGAAATCTTTGTGTTAATATTTGTTCTTCTAGTATTATTTGTAAGTCAGTAGTTCCTAACATTTTTTTAAAGTCATTCATCAATCGGCAAGTGTCAGTGTTTTTATAATAGTTGTATATTACATTTTCCTTACAGAGTGATATCTCTGAGCCTGTATCTATTAAAAATTTTAATTTATAGTTGATGTTTTTTAGCGATAGGAAAAGAAAATTTGATGTTCCAATATTTAGTGTATATACTCTTAGATTTTCCTGTTTGGAGATTCGTAATAAGTCTCCAGGGTTTGTACGTTTCCCTGTTGTTGTATAGTATGAACATTGGAGTGGCTTCTTCCTCTTGTGTTATTATTGTTTCTATTACCTCTGTTATTATTATAATTACTGTAGTTACTGTTGTTGTAGTTTCTGTTGTTGTTGTTATGGTTTCCGTTGCTACTGTTAAAGTTTCTGTTGTTATAGTTTCTGTTATTGTTGTTATAATTTCTGTTATTCCTATTGTTGTTGAAGTTCCTATCAATCTATGGATTGCGATAATTTGTATTTCTGTTATTTCTAAAACCTAAATTGTTTCTATTTGTGTTATTGTAATAGTTTCGTCCATTATTATGTATTTGTAATGTTGTAAATGTATCTGATAGTTGTAGTGATCTCTCCTGTGTACTTGCAATGTCAAACGCTTGTGCCAAGGTCTTTGGTTGTGCGGCTATTACCGCTGTTCGTATATCTTTATATAAACCTTCTTGAAAAATTTCCAAAGCTAGTTTTTCATTCATAGTCCTAATCGTTGATCGAGCTATCTTATTTGAACTGTCCTTTAGTTCCGAAATCTGTACCAATGTCAAGTCCGCTATCAAAGTGTTAATCCGTTATTTATAATTAAGTACATTCCCCTTTTGTCTTGTATTCTTTAACTCATGTATGCTGCTTGCCGTTCTTGTCGATTTGAAATGTTTTGTCAAAACTGTCTTCAACTCCTCGAAAGTCTCAGGCGTGTTCTGTATAATTAAGTTGTCCCTGACTTTGTCTACTAATTTTATTGCCAATATATATTTTATCAAGTTATTTTTTCCTTGCTCATTAAGTTCAGAATGAACCATTTCTATTATTGAAAGGAAAATATCAATATGTTTAGGCTTTCCGTCGAAAACTGGTATTGTTTCCGAAGCCTTTTTACTATCAAAGTTCGACATTATTTTAGGATTCTCAACTTTTTCCTCTATTCTCAATTTTTCCTCTTTATGTTCTGTCAATAGGCGAATTGCTGTTTTCTTCAAATCTCTAAATTGAATAACTTTTTCGTCCCTTAAGGGGGTTGCTAAATGTCCTACAAGTTCCTTGAATTTTCCACTTAACTGTTCTATCAAGTTACGTTTTTCCTGTATAGTTTCCTAGCGTTTACAATTAATCTTTCTAGTTCTTCAAAAATCTGCTCCATTGATCAAAATTAAAAAAATTTTCCTTTCCTTTTCTTTCATTATTTATGCATTTTGTACAGAGTTTCTTATGACCTGTTTTTTTATATAATGTTGTAAAAACTTGAATATTACTTCTACTACAAAAATTACTATTAGAATTACTTTAATTTCCTGGTCTATAGTTATCTTATTCGCATTTGTAGCGTTGGCAATTGCATGGCCCTCTACTTTTGCGTCTGCAATACCCATTTCGATCTCGATTTATTTCAAAGTATTCTGTATTCTATCCTGTTCTGTTATCTGACAGGTATGCAGTTCTATATTCATTACCTATGTCAAAATTTTCCTATTTATCTACATATTACATATTAGAAAATTTATTATTATTATTTATTATATATTTTTTTTTTTTGTATATATCTATTGGTTTTTCCAACCGGTCTTTCTAAGTTCTATTAGTTGTTGGATTAATCTTTGTTTCTGATTTCCCTCACTGATGCTGATAATGCGCTGTAGGTCCTTGCAGGCTTTTTGAAATTGTAGCTTTTTTCCTCCCTTTTTCTTTTTTATTTCTGTTTTTTGATTTCTAAAATCTTGCAATTGTTGTTTTTGGTTCCTCTGTCTGGCCTGATATTGCTCTGTAGTGATTGGCTTAGGTCCAGCAGGCTTTGGTGTAGGTGTATATGTGGGTGTTTTCTCAACTATTTTTCCTTCTGGAACGTATTCCTCATTCAGAAATTTTTCCCACTTTTCGAAAATTTCATCTACCTCTTTTTGAGTCATTTAATTTTTAAAATATATTCAAACCTTGCAAAAATCAGGATTTAAATCGCCAGGATCTTCAAAAAAATTTCAATTCTGTTTGGGTTCTATTTAAACTGGAAAGATCCTCAAAAAACAAATTTAAGTTCAATTTAGATTGGCAGGATCCTCAAAAAATTTTAATTCCATTTAGATTCGCAGGATCGCCATATGATGGTATTATATTTTAAGGAGGAAGGTAAGGTTCAGTATTTACTAAACTCTGCAGCCGTGTTACCTCAGCACCCAACAGTGCCGATTTAACTGAGAATTTAAAAAAAGCTGTATAGCTTTTAGCTGTTCGATAAATTCTAATTTTATTTTAAAAAATTTACAACTTATATACTAATTTATTGTATGATCAGCATTAATATGGCACAGCAACAAATCAATATTGAATTGGCTGTTCGCACGGGAATTTGCAATGTTGACAATTCTTTTCTTTTAGCTACCAAATATTTGTTGCACGTGAAAACAATCAATACACAAACATTCAATACCAAAAATCATATTACCTTATTCCTATCACAACAGTTCACAACAAAAAGTTTTAATGTTCATTTATGCTGACCAAACAAACAAAACAAAATTATAATTTTATTTCATTAAGAATACTTATTTCAAAGAAAAATGAATTGAATTTCAAGTTCAATGCCATTTTAACTTAGAGTAAATATACATAAGTCTTATATTACTACAGTGCCTTAACTAAGTATAGATGCACTACAGTATCTATAACAATAATGTCAAATGGTTTTGTCGGAGTTGGCGTCAAAACGAGATTTTCAATATTTAAATAACAAGACGAGGGATCTTTAATGTTAAAAAGATAAACTAATGGTCGATGATCTGAGTGAACTGTAAAGGTAGTGCCATATACATATGGTCGAAACTGGGTAATAGCAAAGTGAATTGCCAAAAGTTCGAGTTCTATTATTGGTTTTTTCTGTTTAGCTATGCTAAACGATTTTGAGGCAAAAGATATAGGTAAATCATTTCCGTTGAAATCCTGACTCAATATTGCTCCACAGCCAACTTTCGACGCATATACTGTAATCAAGAATTGTTTCGAAAAATCAGGGTATTGTAAAATTCTTGGCGATATTAAAGCAGATTTTAATTTATCAAATGATTTTTGGCATTTTTCATTCCAGTCAAAAGGTGTATTTTTCTTTGTCATATAGTTTAAAGGAGCTGCTAAGGTGGCAAAATTTGGAATAAATCTCCTATAATAGTTGGCAAATGCCACGAAACGTCTTACTGAATCCTTGTTAGCTGGTGTTGTATAATTTTTAACTGCGTTGATTTTTGAGTCGTCAGGCAAAAGACCATTTGCTGTACACTTATGGCCTAGAAAAGTTACTTCTGATCGGAAAAATTTAGATTTAAAAGGTTTTATTTTTAAATTATATTTACGTAAAGTTTCGAAACAGCTTTCTAGTTGTTTAGATGGTGAGATTTGATACAACCTACAATGATTATGTCATCAACGTATAGGAATGCTTTATTGGGTGCTAAACCGGAGAATGCTATTGACATCATTCTCGAGAACAGGTTTGGTGCTACGTTAAGTCCAAAAGGTAAGACTTTCCAGCGAAAGGATCCTTTATCTGTGCTGAATGCCGTTATGTCGCGTGAAGCTTGATGTAAAGGGATCTGATGAAAACCAGAAAATAAATCGACGACCGAGAAATATTTCACTCGACCGAGATTATCTAGAATGTCGTCAATGCGCGGCAAAGGAAATTTATCAGCAACAAGTTTCTTGTTTACGCAACGGTAATCGACACACATTCTGTATGACAGATTGTCTGAACTCTTTTTAGGTACTAGTATCAAGGGACTATTGAAATTTGAACTACTCGGTTTGTAATAAATTCTAAACTTGTCTGTTTATCTCGTCTCTCTGAGTATGCGGAAGTCTATAATTTTTAATAAAAACTGGTGACTGATCAACTAATCTGAGTTTTTGTTCATAGAAATTATTTATTGTCATCTTATCATCTTTTAATGAAAAAATATCGGCGTATAACTCACAAAGTGGCATTAAACTACTTTTTACATCGTTCGGCATTTGGTTTTTGAGGATGTTTTTGAGTTGTTCCTTACGACTATTTCCCTCCTTAATTTCATTGAGTGAATAAATGTAGAAGTTTTTTAAATTCTCGAATTTGATTTTATCATTTGGAATACATTTATATTCATTTGTAATAAGCAGTTGTTTTTTGTATTGAGCTTGAGATCACTTTCTTTTATAAAAAATAGTTATAATTTTATTTTCCGATATTTTGCTACCACATTGGGTAGCTTCTTCAGGGAAAGTTTTTACAATTGTTTAACAATTAACAATTAAAATATTTGAATTGTTAAAAAAAAAAAAAAATTGTTTTTTAATTAATATCACTGAATTGTAATTTTAAATCAAAAGATGTATATATTCACTATTTTTTTTTTATTTTCTGTAAGAGGGCGGTTTTGTTACGCTCTTTTCTTTATCTTGTAAAAACTAAAATTCAATTCCTTCAATTCTTTTAACTCAAAGTCTGGCATTTGTAGGATGTTCTTATTTTCTAAAATTTCCTTGTTTCTATAATTAAAAATAAGAAAAATATTACGAACATAATTAACTTGTGCTGGGTATGTGCCAAACAATTTTCTTTTGCTTACCTTTCTTTTTACTGGATGTTCTAAATTTCTTGTTTTGTTTGCTCACATATCGAAACATAGATCAAAAATCGTTTCCCTCAGCTTTTTAAATATTTTAGCCACATTTTCTCTTAAATTTTACTTTACTAATTTCATTCTCTTTTTTTTTTCCGAAAATTTTATAAATTTATATATGTATTCTCTTTCCCGTAAAACATCGAAGAGAAAAGTAGTACTTTTCCTTTTCCTTAGTTCTTTTGTTTTTCTCTCATTGACATGTTTTTGGGTTTCTCATATTCTTATAAGCAAAAAAAAAATTATATATGATGGTAAATATGTTAACCCAATACCCGCCATTGTCCCAATTTGAGGACGCATTTTAAAAAGTGCTTATTTAAATAACTGAATCGTATATTTTTAAAACTTTTGTTAAAATAAGAAGAAAATATGGCATCCTCATTGATAATGTTTAAGGTTTTAACCAGTTACTTCTAAATGGTTGTCAACTTCGCGTTGAAGCTGACCATTTCAACCTGTGAAATGCGTGTGTTCGTATTTAGTAACAAAACTTATAAAAATAGGGGAAAGACGCATCGTTGTTTGTCTGCGCTTGTTTATTTCATTTTGTTTTACGTATCTAATAAAAAGTTTTGCGTTAAAAATTTCCAAGGTAAAAAATTTTCTCATTTTCCTATTTTTGGGTCATTGGCGGAAAGTGCAATATGTAACTATTCAAAAAAAATTTTTTTAGAAATGGCTTCAAGAAAGTGTTTAACTTTTTCTGAGCTTACTGCGTTGATGGAATTTTGATGAATTTTTGGCAAACATAGAAAATGAGGATCATAATCACGTTAATGTTGCCATTATACCGCCAGATACAGACGGATTCTGAAGATATAATAGAAAATGATTTGGATGAGAATGACATGGTTAACGATATTGCTGGAACTTTTTTATTCGTGCCGCAACGTGAGGAAAGTCAAGCAGAGGAAACATCGACAAGCTGTGCTAAAAAAGTTAAAAAACGCAAAAGAACAATTACTAAGAATGGAAAAGATGACAACATAAAGTGGCAAAGTATTTCTCCGACTTATACTAAGACTGCAAAATGTTCTAAGGAAAAGACAGAATTTGTTGCTGAGAAATTAGAGAAATCGTCAGCTACCGAAATATTTGAATAAATGTTTTCAGATAATATATTTAAATTATAATTGAGCAAAGTGAATTATATGCACAACAAAATAATGTTACCAATTTCTCTCTGAGCTTAGAGGATTTGAAAATATTTATTGGAATTTTGCTCATAAGTGGACGCAGCAGACGTTGGGGTATCGATTGTTTTCGATTCAATGCCGAGAAACAGATTCCGAGAAATAAAGCGTTATATTCATTTAAATGATAACAGTAAACTTGTAAAAACAGATAAGTTTTACAAGCTTAGAACATTTTTCGGTGTATTGAAAAAAAACTTTTCTCAATTTGGCATTTTTAGTAGTGTTAACCTGCTCTTCTAAGGGTCTGGTTGCCTCCTTAATTGCTGAAACCACGATGATTAAAGAGTTGAGGCTCGTCGGCTATGTGGACAGATTTGTGTTGTCTTCCTTTCTTTTACCTTTCCTTGTTTTCTTCACCTTTCACTAATTTTTCTTTCTCAATAAAACGCTCTTTATTTCTTTTTCTCCTTTTTATTTTTGTTTAAACGTATACGTTTTGTTTCACTTTAAATTTACAATTCTATTAAATTTTAGTTTTTTATTTATAACAAGTAACAGTGCTATATTCGGCCGTGCCGAATCTTATGTACCCTTCACAACGTGTAGTCATGCTATAACAATTGTTTGTATCACCATTCATCCCATATAAAATACGTGCATATGTATATACTGGTTAGAATATATGTGGCATCAAATCCCAGCTGAGCCAAAAAAAATTTATTTTATTTTATTTAATATATTATTTATATTTTATTATTTTTTTTAAATTTTTTTAGAAAAATTTTTAAAAAATTTTTAAAAATTTTTTTTTAATTTTTTTTTTTAGTTTTTTTATTATTTTTTTCTTATTTTTAATATTTTTTTTTTTTAATTTTTTTTGTTTGGTATGTTTTTTACATGTATGTATGTATGTATGTTGTTGTTGTAATTGTGAAAAAAAACGAGGTGGTCGTGGTTTTTTGCTCATATCTCAGAAAGTTATGTGGCGATTGTGCTGAATTTCAATAGCGATTCATTCCTGGATATTTCCAAGAGACTGATGCCATGTACAGATCTGAGGAACATATAGTTGCTTCTAAAAGTTGATTTCAACCAACACACGGGCAGACGGACAGACGGACAGATGGTCAGGGCTTAATCGACTCCTCTATTCATAAGCTTTCAGAAAATATATACTTTATGGGGTGGGAAATGAAAATTGTAGAAATTACAAACGGAATGACAAAGCTATATATACCCTTGTGCACCACAGGTGAAGGGTATAAAAAGGGTTGTTGGCGTCTGTGCTCTTCAAAGGTTCACGAAGTTGTAACAACTGAGTCGGTTTGCTCTTTTGACGCCGTTGACCTTGCGCCGACTCACCGCACTACTAGAAGGGGTATTGCTATATGGACAACTGCAAGTGACCATCCACACGAGCAACTTTATTTATAAAAATTTTAACGCTAAACAGACGCAAACATACACCCCACCTTGCAACATTAAGTAGTTTTGATTAAAAATTATCAGTAACTTACATGAAAATTAAAAATTTTAATTCCAATTCAATATTATATTTAATTCATTACAATTCATTATATTTAGGAAAAAAAAATTTTTTTTTTAATGTATAGTTACAAACATGATTTTTTAGAGAACTAATAATAAAAAAGGAAAAAATTAACAAATTGACTTTAATGTATAGAATGAGCCACGAATACGAATTAGGAAAAAAAAGGATGGTAATCACGATTCAAGCTTTAACAGCTTCGCCAAGGTAAGTAAGTCCAAAGATGGTATCCTGTACATACCATGACCTGGTCGGCCTATCGCTGCGCCAAACAAAATTTTGGCCTGTGCATCGGCTCCCAATATCAAATGATAATCGAGACTTTAATACCATAGTCGGTTGGCATCACCCGAAGAATCACGACCATCCTGTACCACGTCAGTCGGTAGAGTCTTACCAAAACATGTATTTACTACCATGCATTCTACTCCTATACGGCGTCCTTCTGTATAGCTGCGATATACAGTGAGGTGTGTACGATTCCGGTTAATTACGCATTGTAACCGTTTCACTTCATTTGCGGTGATAGAAGATCTGGCAGCGGTCAGGTCTATCAAAGCAAACGTTCTACGTGGTTTTTTTTCCGAGCATGTGATAACGCGAAAGTATGCCGTCATTCGGACCCAGACTCTATGTACAGGCATTGGATGCAGCCAGCTGTTGTGATCTTGGTGGCACCGACGACATCTGTCAAGGCTTTTGCAGTCATTACGAGTGTGCGATTGAGCCAAGCAATTATAGCACAAAGCCTTTTGAGCAACGACACGAAGTTTTTGTTCAACTTGCATCACCATTGTTAACGCCAATGTCTTAACATAAATTTGTCCTTAACACTTTGTTACATTGGGTTATGTTCTATACAAGGGCTAGTTGCTATGTAGTCAAAAGAACATAAATAGTTAGCTCTTTCTAATATTAATGGCTAAATCAACATGTCAACTTGGTCAAAAAGTCGTCATATTACTTTTCCGTTTTTCAGATCAGAATTTTACTTCACTTTCTGTACATCCATTCTACACTAAGGTAATCCCTATTTTTTTATCCTAGAATAAATCCACATAGTAATAAATTTGAATTGTGTTTTTTCTTTCTATTTGGGAGTAAATAAAATAAAGGAAATTTATTTTATTTACTATTTCAAGAACGGGTATTCCTCTCCATTCTTCCAGTTGGACTTGTCTCTCTAGCCAACACTTGTTTTGCAATTCAACATTTGGTCCTTCGAACCGGATTGGAAGCAGGAATATAAATCTGTTCTCTTTCATAGTGTGTACATCCATACATACATACATACATAACACACATCAAATTATTTTCGTCATCCATACTAATCAAAGGTACGTTTAGTATATTATTTTGTTCAATAAGTGTGGGTGCCTTTCAGTTAGATAATATAAAATATTATAAAAAATATAAATATTAAAAAATAACAAGGAGAAAAAGGAAGAATATAGAAAATTATTATAAAATTTAAAAATTAAATTAAATAAATATATGTGTACATATTAAACATAAAATATATAAAATTTACAGAGAAAAGAAAGAAAATAAAATAATAATATAACAACAACAAAAATTCTAGTGAGAAGAAAGTCGAGTGGGTAAAGAGCGAAGTGTCCGAGTCGTTCCATCTAGTCACCTTTAAATTATTTGCATGGAGGTTTTCATAATTTTTCAGGTGTAAGTACTAATCCCTATAAATAAAAAGAAAACTATATTGTGAAAAATAAATATTCATACCTACTATTCAGTGTATATTTCCACAATCTTAGTATAGGGTACATTTCGCGCGCTTTTTTTTCTATACACATAAGTACATATATACATATATATGTATATACGTAAACGTCATTTTTTTTCATAAACTTCCCCTTCGAGTTTGACCTAAAAGTCTCTTACGCCTTTGTGTTGTTGTTTTTTTGGTTATATTTAATTATAAGTACATTTTGCCTTTGATATTCTCTTATACACCTAGAGTAAAGGTCTTTTCGTTTTTTCTCATTTCCAACGAATTCTCTTGTTTGTTTTAAGATTTACATTGTTCAATTCAAAATATACATACGTACATACTTACACCATTATATGAATACAAAATTATTTACACGAGATTGATTTAATGCAGTATTGCCGCGGTGCAGATAGTGCTACACATTGATATTTTGAAAATTAGTGGACAAGATTAGGTGAAAATTCAACGCATTTGTTAAAGGATAAAAAAAGGAAAAAATTTTATCTTGCTAACCATTTTAATAATAATCCTCGTATATATTTCATGAAAATTATCTAAAAACACATACCTAATATTGACATAATACTAATAAGGCATAATATTGCTTATTATCGTGTTTATAACTTTGTATGCTTTGCTGTAATTTTACATGGAGGAAGTTGCTTGAAGTTATTAAATATATCAATCCGTTTTACACTGAAATCTCTAGGAAACGAATGTTGTAGAATTTCCAACCCACAGAATATAACGAACTCAACAACACTGTTGATATTTTCGGTGTTTTTTTTTTTCCATAAGTGTTGCCGCCACTTCAGTTTAATTTTTTCGTCATTAAGATAATAATATATAAATTAAATTCAATCTTCGGATTAATTTTCTTTTAACACCCTCTACCACATAATTAATTTGGATAAACTTAATCTTTCGTACTTAATTACCAATTATAATTTTCGTCTTTTATAAAGTTTCATTTATAGAAATTTTAAATAAATAAATTTTCTCTCAATTTATTTTCTTCTCGAGACGTTTTACAATTTCCCATTTGCTTTAGTTTTTTTTGTAAAAAAAAAAACCTCTAAACGATTAAACATAAATTGTACTTGAACATTTATAGTGCACAAAATAGTTCAAATTGGCAACACTGTGACACTCTCTTTTTGAATTTCCAGTCTTATTCTCCTGCAATTTTAAAATTCTGGCTTACATACTTTCAGACATATGTTTATATTGCGAAATTTTAGGGTTGGTTTTATATTACAATAGGCTTGTTCGTACATTATAAAGTTTGCTTTTCTCGGATCATATTCAAAATAGACTTCATTAGAAATTTATATACTTTTAAATTGTTACGAAGCTTTGTTTTTTATTTATATAAAACGGGACATTTTAATAAATATTATATTCTGCATAAATACAAATATACTTATATATCTTGTAAATCTGAAGTACAGTTCAAATTTGGCAGTTAATTTTTTTCTCAACTTCAATTTACTAACAATATAAATTTCATCAAAATTTCGTTAAAATTGCTTGCATTTTATTTCTAAAAGTTTTAACACATTTCGGTTGTTAACTTTTAATCTCTACGTCGTACTATTTCCAAACGAACAGTCCTATTATTTCCAACAGTATTGATCATTTGTCCATAAATTTCCAATTAATAAAGGTTATTGACCTGTGATAAAAGGAATTATTCTTAAACAGCTGATTCAGTCCATAATACTAATACAGGCATTCTTGTTTTCGTGCAGTAGCCTAAAAGAATGAAATATTTATTATAAATAATTGTGGCGATTATCGACAACAGCAGTGATTCGAAATTTTACTGCTACAAATTTAATTCCCATATATAAGTTGAAATAATTTTCATTAATTTTATTATCAAAATTTTTTTTTACTGTTACAAATTAAATTCACAAATCTAATTTGAAATAATTTTCACCAAAATTTGATAATAAAAATTAATTTTACTGTTACAAATTAAATTCACAAATTTAATTTGAAATAATTTTCATTAATTTTATTAAAAAAAAAAAAAAAAAAAAAAACCACATTGTGTAACAATTTGCTAAGCTAAGACAATTTCTTGTAACTGATAATCCTATGAATTTCTAAGGCAAATTGTAAAGTTAATACTACTGAATTTGATTTATCTTATTTGGGGATTCTGCACTACTTGCTCTCCGTGTGTATATTAAACCTATTGTCATATTGTCAAGATGTCGTTAGATCAATTTATTCGTTTAGCTGATTATATAGTTGAGTTCGAAGCTGACTTAAACAACGATCAGTATCCTGTAACTTCGAAACACTCTCTAGAAGTCCATCGTTCGGAATTGAAAGCTAATTGGACTCGAACTAAAACCGCCTACGATACATTCTTAGTTGAGTCTGAAAAAGAGAGCAGCGATATCGATGATCCAATTGACCTAGAGTCAATCAAATCAAAATACAAAGCTACCTACATAACATATTGTAATTGTTTGACTAAATTGTCCGAAATTTCCGATTCACTCCTAGAAAAGACCACTTCAAATACGGAATTTATGTCACGTAACATAGATCTTCCGTCCCGACCTGGTCCTTCGCAAGATATGGTTAAAAATTCTGAATCACATAACTTTCATTTGCCTCCGGTTGACATTGGAACCTTTCATGGCGACTATGCCTCCTGGCCATCTTTCCGAGATTTGTTTACTGCTATCGTTTCAGATTCTAGAGCCAGCAACGTCGAAAAACTATTTTTCTTAACACAGAAAACAAGAGGAGAGGCCAGGGAAATAGTACAGAAAAGTCCTTTGACTAACCAAGGTTTCGAAATGGCATGGCAAAACTTATGTTTACGATATGAGAACCGAAGAGTTTTGGTGAATGGTCAACTAAAAATTCTATTTAATCTGAAAACTATTCAATCTGAATCGGGTAATGCACTCAAACAATTGCAAAGAGACATCAGTTCATGCATATCCATACTAGAACTGTATAATATTGATGTCGCAAGTTGGGACCCTATTTTTGTATTTCTTTGTACCACCAAGCTTCCGGAGAATACTTTGACATTATGGGAGCAAGAATTAAAAGACAAAACCACTATTCCAAAGTGGTCGGAGTTAAATGATTTTCTGACCAATCGTTATAGAACTTTGGAATCCGTTTCTGAGATTCGAAGTTTAGGTAATACTAAGAATAACGATATAAAACCAAAAATTCAAGCCAATTTAAGTTCTAACAAGAAAGTTCATAGCTTCCAAACTAACGTGTCAAGCCTTAAGTGTCAATTGTGTCCCAAAGATAACCATGCGATCCGAAAATGTCCAAAATTTTTGAATATGAATTATCAACAACGATTCCAAGAAATTAAAAAGGAGGGTTTGTGTCTAAATTGTTTTTCGAAAACTCATAGTGTTAAAAATTGCACTAGCAAACACGGTTGCTTTAAATGCCAAAAAAGACACAATACTCTTCTTCATAAAGAAGTAGATAATCATAATTCCGTTCCTCAAGGTCCGAGCGCCAGCAAATCCTCCCTTAATCCTAATTCAGTCCCATTTTCTAATTCATATTCTTCTAACATACAGTCCGCTAATAGTTCAGCATTGGGTCGAATTCAATCTTGTTTTGCTTCTAATTCAAAGGGTGTGTTACTGGGAACAGCTTGGGTGAACATTGTTCATATGGGCACAAAATATCAGATACGAGCGTTAATAGATTCAGGTTCAGAGGGAACTTTCATTTCAGAACGAATCCGTAAAACGCTCAAGCTTCAGTCTCAGCCGACAATTGCACAGATTTCTGGGCTGAATAACACCATTTCTGCAAAGGTTCATTACCAATGTTCTTTTATGTTAAGTTCACATATCAACGACGATATTTCGATTCCAGTAACGGCGCTGGTAGTTCCCCATTTGTCGAATAATCTTCCGTCCCAAAGTTTTTCTATAACACAATTTCCAAGTCTTCCTAATATTCAACTAGCGGATCCTAAATTCTTTTCAAGTTCGAAAATTGATATGCTGATTGGTGGTGACATTTTTCCTTTAGTTGTTCGTTCAGGGATTATACATAATGTGTGTGAATCTCTAATAGCTCAAGAAACCATATTTGGATGGATTCTTACTGGTCCTGTTCCTCATCCATCTCATTCAGTGCAAACAATTGCTTCTCATTTCTGTGAAGTATCTTTAGACAAGGAAATTTCACGCTTTTGGGAGGTGGAGAATCTTCCGAAAAAGAACTATATGTCTCCCTCCGACAAAGCTTGTGAGGATTTGTATCTTAGAACTACGAAAAGAAATACTGCTGGTAGATACATAGTGTCGCTTCCATTCAGGGAAGAATTTCCAGACACCTTGAATATCGGTCATTCTAGATCCAGTGCAATGGCACAATTTTTCCGAAATGAGGCTAGATTGATGCGTACTCCAAATTTAAAAATCGAATATGATAATGTAGTTCAAGAATATGAAAAACTTGGCCATATGCGTAAGGTAAAATCCTGTAGCCTTTCTGATAGTTCAAATGTCTATTACCTCCCACATCACGCAGTAATTAAACCTGAAAGCGTTACTACAAAAGTTCGCGTTGTCTTTAATGCATCTGCTCCATCTTCTAATGGCCAAAGCTTAAATTCATTGCTACATATTGGACCAACTTTGCAAAAGGATCTCATGGTTTTAATTATAAAATGGCGATTTTTTCAATACGTTTTCAATGCCGATATTCAGAAAATGTATAGGCAAATTTTAATCGATCCTCGACATACTCCTTATCAAAGAATTTTATTCAGAACGAATCCAAATAGTCCACTTTGTGAGTATGAGTTAAAAACTGTAACCTTTGGTGTGAATTGTGCGCCATATCTAGCAATAAGAACACTTCTTAAACTAGCAGACGACGTTCAATCTAGTCATCCAATCGCTAGTGAAATAATTCGAAATTGCATGTATGTTGATGATGTCCTTGCAGGGTCTCATACAATATCCGAGTCCATAAGAGCGAAAAATGAGTTGATTCAAGCATTGGAGTCTGCTGGGTTTTCATTAAGAAAATGGACTTCAAATAGCAAAGATATTATTGCAGATATTCCACCAGATCATCTACTTCGCGATGATTTTTTAAAGTTTGAAGATAGTAGCTCTGCAAAAACATTAGGGATTCGTTGGAATGCTTGTTCTGATGACTTTTATTTCATAGCATATCCATTTTCCGAATCTACTAGTTATACCAAAAGAGAAGTTCTGTCCAGAATAGCCAAGCTTTTTGATCCTGCTGGCTGGCTGGCACCATGCATTGTCCAAGCAAAAATTATAATGCAAAAAATATGGATAGATGACACTGGATGGGATGAAAAATTATCTCCAGATACATTGCTTCAGTGGAAAACTTTCCAATCAAGTTATTCTGATATCAATATCATTCGAATTCCCCGATGGATTGATTATAGTCCAAGTGCCGAAGTCCAATTCCATGGATTCTGTGATGCGTCCGAAAAAGCATACGCAGCGACATTATACATTCGTATAATAAAAGGAAGTTACATTGCAACTCATTTGATTTCGTCAAAAACAAAGGTAGCTCCAATTAAGACACTATCCATTCCGAGACTTGAACTTTGTGGTGCAGTGCTTTTAGCTGAAATGATAGAAGGTCTTTTAATTAACCTAGATGTTGCCAAGTATACCATACACTGTTGGACGGATTCAACGATTGTCCTATCTTGGCTGGCAAAACCACCATGTAACTGGCTTACCTTCGTTGCCAACAGAGTCTCTAAAATTACACAAATCGTTCCCTTCGCTCAGTGGAACCATATAGTTTCGGAAGAAAATCCAGCCGATCTAGCAAGTCGGGGTCTTCATCCTAGAGATTTAATTGACAACAACCTGTGGTGGTTTGGACCTCAGTGGCTAAAGCATTCAACCGATGAGTGGCCGAGCATAAATTTGTCCGATATTCCGAATACAGATCTCGAAGTAAAACATATTCGTGTTAATTTTTCTTATTTTTCTGACTTCGAAGACGTACTCGAAAGATTTTCTTCTTTTCCAAAGGCAATGCGTGTAATGGCATATGTTTATAGGTTTTTCTACCGAACTCATCCAAGATTTCGTTAGAGTTTCCACAAGGAATCAATTTTAATCTCTAGCTCTGAAATTATTTCAATACGTGATAAACTTATTTCTGTTTGTCAAAAGGTAGCGTATCCAAACGACTATAAAGCTCTGGGCTCTAGACAAACTATTTCAAAGTCTAGCAGCATTCTTAACCTTAATCCATTTATGGATCAAGAAGGATTAATACGGTCCTGTGGACGGTTAGAGCGATCTCCCGCATTATCCTATAATGAAAAGCATCCGATAATTATTCCATATAATTCCCAATACGCACGCCTCGTAGTGCAGTCTGTTCATGAAATCAGCATGCATGGCGGAAACCAATTGGTTTTACGACTATTACGTATGCAGTATTGGATACCAAAGGTCAAAAATCTTATCAAGGCTACTGTTAACAAATGCAAGGCCTGTATTATATACAAAAAACGATGCCAAAAACAGATTATGGCCGCACTGCCACCCGAACGCTGTGAAATATCCCGTCCATTTACTCGTACAGGGATAGATTTCACCGGGCCTTTTGATATAAAAAGCTACTCTGGGCGAGCTTGCCGAATCACAAAAGGATATGTTTGTGTATTCGTGTGCTTTTCTACAAAGGCAATTCATTTAGAGGCTACATCCGACCTCTCCACCCCCGCCTTTCTAGCAGCTTTTAGTCGTTTCGTGTCACGCCGTGGATGTCCATTGCACTTATATTCCGACAATGGGACAAACTTTGTTGGAGCCTCAAAGAGCTTAGCGAAAGAGTTTATTCAAACCTCTCATCAACGGATTTTGGCGAACTATGCACATCAGAATATTACGTGGCATTTCATTCCAGCCGGCGCTCCTCATATGGGTGGGTTATGGGAAGCTGGTGTAAAAAGTTTTAAGACCCATTTCAGAAAAACTGTAGGCTGCTTTAAATACACCCACGAAGAATTATCCACTGTTCTGTCCAAAATAGAGTCATGTCTAAATTCTAGACCAATTTCTCCAATGTCCACTGATCCTACTGACCTTTGCGCATTAACTCCGGGTCATTTCCTTATCGGCTCTCCAATTCTAGCACCTATTGATCCACAAATTACTGATTCATCCATATCTATTACTAATCGTTGGCAGAAAATAAAACTAGTTCATCAAAACTTCTGTCAACGATGGAAAAATTAATATTTACTGGAACTTAACAAAAGAATTAAATGGCAAACACCAAAATTGGATCTCCAAGAAGGTGCACTGGTAGTTATAAAGGATGAAAACCTCCCACCGAATTCATGGCGACTTGGTAGGATCACAAAGGTGTATACTGGCTCGGACAATCGCGTTCGTGTTGCTGATGTCCTAACGCAACGAGGCATAGTAACGCGCCCAATCATTAAACTTGTTGTTCTGTTTCCACAATCGTAGCCTGGTCACCCTATTTATTTTTAAGCTTTCAACTACTATTACATTCTATTATTTTTCAGATCACTATGCCCAAGATTTCATCGAGTTCGTCAAAAAAGGAAACCACGTCAAAAGGATTCCCGAAAAAATACAATGCGTTCCCGTGCAGACTTTGTAACCGACCACATCCATTACGAACATGCAAAAAATTCCTGGCGATGAATATTAACGAACGCATACAAGCAGTACGTAAGCACAAGTACTGCTCAAATTGTCTGGCGCATGATCACTCGCATGGCACCTGTTTTTCGAAGCATGGTTGTAAGCATTGCCAGAAATTTCACCACACGTTGTTGCATGTAAACCCAAGATTGGCAAAAGACCTTTTGTCCAATCGCTCCCAGACTCGATCTTCTTCGCCAAAACGGTCCTCGACTTCCACGAAACGAAATTCATCGTCGTCCAGGAATACAGCTACAGATTCGATACCATCGATCTCAAAATCGGCCTCTTTAACATCGATATTGCGTCAAAATATGTTAGTTCTTCTACCCACGATCCTTGTAAAGGTGCCTTCTACCACTCTCCACGCTCGATGCCTGCTTGATTCTGCATCTGTAGTCAGCAGAGTATCTAAGCAGCTAGTTGATAAATTGGACTTAACAGCGTTTACATTACGTGATGAAACTGTGTGTCCGATCGTTTTGAAATCTCGATTTGATGCGACGTCCAAAATCGAAGGTACCTTTCGAGTTGATAATCGGATAACTCTCCGTACCCCTTCCGAGTCGTTACCTGAGACATATAAAAGGAACTTCCGTGATCTATTTCTCGCAGATTCCAAGTTTTATGAGTCGGCTCCTGTTGACTTGATAATTGGTGCGGACTTATATCCTAAGGTCATGTGTGAAGGAGTTTTTTCCCGTACAGGTTTTCCCACTGCACAAAGTACCATTTTTGGTTGGACTATTTACGGTCCTTGTACTCTTTAGATATTACTTATTTATTATATTGTAAATTGAAACTGAATTTAACTGAATTACTCCTAACTGTATTATAACTACACTACACATTATTGTAATATTTTTTATTGTTAATAAAAATGAAATAACATTATACGTTAGCTATAAGTCCAATATTTATATATATATTTTTTTTGCATATTATAAAGTAATATTACGACATGGTCAAGATTGATTCTCCTTTTTTGTTGCAGATATACTGCAAGGCGGGCGGCAATGTTAACGCCAATGTCTTAACATAAATTTGTCCTTAACACTTTGTTACATTGGGTTATGTTCTATACAAGGGCTAGTTGATATGTAGTCAAAAGAACATAAATAGTTAGCTCTTTCTAATATTAATGGCTAAATCAACATGTCAACTTGGTCAAAAAGTCGTCATATTACTTTTCCGTTTTTCAGATCAGAATTTTACTTCACTTTCTGTACATCCATTCTACACTAAGGTAATCCCTATTTTTTTATCCTAGAATAAATCCACATAGTAATAAATTTGAATTGTGTTTTTTCTTTCTATTTGGGAGTAAATAAAATAAAGGAAATTTATTTTATTTACTATTTCAAGAACGGGTATTCCTCTCCATTCTTCCAGTTGGACTTGTCTTCTTAGCCAACACTTGTTTTGCAATTCAACACCATAAACCTCGAACATTGGCGAATGGTGTGAAAGCGGTTTCATAATGGACAACAAAAGTTTGGGTTGAACAATCCGTCAAGCATGTTAAACTGAAAGCAAATATATTTAATAGGAAGTGTTAGAAAAAAAAGGGAATCGTAGTCTGGTTTTTATAAATAGGGATTTAGTCATAAAATCTCGGTAGAACTACTAATTTGTGAATTGGTAGTGTGATTATACCATTTTGTGTTCTAAATTCCACTACACGCACTTTACCATCAGAACCAGGGCGAGTTTTAATAATACGACCTAAACGCCATTCAGTAGGGCAACAAGGTTCATTTTTTAAGGCAACAAGATCATTTTCCTTCAAATCAGATTGAGGAAGTTTCCATTTATTTCGCTTATGCAACTCGACCAGATATTCTTTCCTCCAACGGCGGCAAATATCCTGCTGCATTGCTTTAACTTTACGCCATCGATTGACAATACTTAATGGCGAATCCAGTTCTTCAGGTTCAGCAGAGGTGAGCAGCGCAGAACCTATCAGAAAGTGGCCTGGAGTGAGTGCAGACACTTCAGTAATGTCTTCGGGCATAGGACCAAGAGGACGAGAATTGAGACACGCCTCTATTTTCGCTAAAAGAGTAGTAAACTCCTCAAAAGAATATTTTAGCTGGCCAGCAGACCTTTTTAATAACGTCTTAAAACCTTTTACACCCGCTTCCCACAAACCTCCCATATGAGGTGCTGCTGCAGGAATAAAGTGCCACTCTAACCGACTATGACCGTATTTTTCAATTGCAGTATCTCGAAGCTCTTTCACATGTTTTTCAAAGTTAATTTCAAGTTGTCTCGCCGCGCCAACGAAGTTTCTACCATTATCTGAGAAAATTTTTTTTGGGCAACCACGACGAGCAATAAAGCGATCTAAAGCGGCAAGAAACGCAGGGGTGGACAAATTGCTAACAGCTTCAAGATGTATCGCTTTTGTAGAGAAACAAACGAAGAGACACACGTAGCCTATAGTAATACGGCAATACCGACCAGTAAAACTTTTGATATCAAATGGGCCAGAAAAATCGACACCTGTATTTAAAAAGGGACGACTCAACGTAGTTCTTTCTTGCGGTAACGCTGCCATGATTTGCGTTTGAAGTTTTTTACGATGCAAAACACAGATTTTACAATTGTGGGCAACTGTTTTGATCAAATTTTTAACCTTTATTATCCAGCACTCCTGACGGACAACATTCAAGACTAAACGAGTACCACCATGGTGAACTAATTTATGAACAAATTCTACATAAAGACGCGATAATCTACTGCCATACGCCAGTATAATAGGGTGTCTTTCATTGTAGGACAGACAAGTGGTTGAACCAAGGCGACCGTTAGCGCGAATAATTTTATTTTTATCCAAAAATGGAGAAAGGGTTAATAAAGGGCTACGAGAATCAAGTTTTTTATTCGACGACAAACAGTTGAATTCTTTGAGAAAGTGTTGTTGTTGAGATAAGAAAAACAATCAGTTACGCACAAAGGCTAATTTCTGACGATCGAGCAACATTAATTTGGACTCTTTTTGAATCTTCTGAAGTTTGAAATTCTATCGGAGTTTTGGGCCACAAAGATTTATCTAACCTGAGCCAATCAGGTCCTTGCCACCAAAGTTTGTTTTCTCGTAGTTCAGAAGGAGTCAGCCCCCGGGTTGCTAGATCGGCAGGATTGTAATTTGTAGGCACATGAAACCAATTTTTGTTACCAACTTTTTCTAAAATAGTAGCGATTCTATTTGCCACAAACGTTTTCCAATTACAAGGTGGTTTTCGAAGCCAGGCTAACACAATTGTAGAATCGGACCACAAATATAAAATATACGAATTTAAATTTAAATTGGGAACCACACTATTAAACAAATTTGCCAAAAGTACTGCTCCACATAATTCCAAGCGTGGCAATGATGGTTTTTTTACTGGAGCCACTTTCGTTTTACAAGTGAGCAAATTTGTGCAAACTTTATCACCAAAACTAATTCTAACATATATTGTGGCCGCATAAGCTAACTCAGATGCGTCGCAAAACCCATGAAACTCAATATGACAGTCTGGGGTATAATTAATCCATCGGGGAAGTTTAATTGAGTCAATATCATTATATTTTTTAACAAAAGACTGCCATTTAGTAAGAGCCAGTGGTTTAATGGGGTCATCCCAATCTATTTTATCAAGCCACATTTGCTGCATTAAAATTTTGGCTTTGACAACTACTGGGCCTAACCAACCTGCTGGATCAAAAAGTCGAGCAATAATTGAGAGAACTTCCCGCTTTGTGTACGACTGCTTAAGTTTTATTTTCTCAGTCGCAAAGTAAAAAACGTCTTCTGCTGCATTCCAGCGTACGCCAAGCGTTTTCGTTGTGCTCTTATCATCGAGCGACAAAAAATTTGAATTTAATAAATGCTCTTGGGGCAAATTTTTTAAAATTTGCTTTGAGTTTGACGTCCATTTTCTTAACACAAACCCTGCAGTCTGTAATATACCAATTAATTGGTCTCGTGCCACCAAAGCATCAGAAATACAATGAGCCCCTACAAGAGCATCATCAACATACATACACTCTCGCAATATTCGAGCACCGAGTGGAAAACGTAGTTCTTCGTCATCAGCTAATTGAAGTATCGTTCTTAGGACCAAATAAGGAGCACAATTAACGCCGAAAGTGGCCGTTTTTTGTTGAAAATCTTCAATCTCGCTATCTACTGAACTACGAAACACAACTTTTTGAAAAGGTCTGTGTTCAGGATTTACTAAAATTTGGCGATACATTTTCGCAATATCCGCATTAAATACAAACTGATAAAATCGCCATTTCCAAATCAAAGATACCAAATCAGCTTGCAAGATGGGGCCTACGTACAACATGTCGTTGAGACTCTTACCACTAGAAGACGCACTAGAGGCATTAAAAACTATTCTCAATTTTGTTGTTGTACTTTCGGGCTTTAACAGTCCGTGATGAGGTAAATAATAACTTGGACTACTTTCAGAACCTCTGAGTTTCTCCATATGTCCTAAAGTTAAATATTCTGAAGGACCTCATCGTATTGAGCCTTAAAATCTGGTTTACGCATTAATGATTTTTCATTTCTTAAATATTGACTAAGAGCAATATGCCTATTTGGACCAAGTGAAGCAATGTTATTCTTAAAGGGCAGACTCACTATATATCTCCCTTCGGAATCTCGTGTGGTAGTAGAACGATAGATCTCCTCACATTTCTTATGATCATCTGATAGAACCTTTTTACGAGAATCTTCTTCTAACTCCCAAAACTTTGTCAATTGGTCATCTATTGAAACTCTTGTCATATGAGACATTCTGACACATCGTGTGGAAATATTACTGGGTGTTGGGCCAGTCACAATCCAACCAAAAATCGTTTTTTGAGGCACTAGGGATTCAAAAATACCGTGTTGGACTCCATCACGAAGAATGAAGGGATACAAATCACCTCCTAATAATAAATCTACTTCACTGCTTTCGTAAAACTTCGGATCAGCATAATTCAATTTTGGAAGTTTATTGCTAGTTAATGGTCTAAACGAATGTGTTGGGACACTACCAGTTACACGAGGCACGACCAGAGCTTGAACATTAAGAGACACATCCTGATTGAAAAGTGATACAATAACAAATGTTGCCAACTTAGAAGATCTGCTTATTATATCTCCTCCTAGACCCGTAACTTCAGCTGATACTAGACTAGTGGGCAACCTCAGAAGTCTTTGTATTCTTTCAGAAATAAAATTCTCATCAGAACATGGATCAATTAGAGCTCGCACCTTGTAATAAGAACCAAAACTAACAATATGAACCCAAGCTGTCGCCAACATAACCTTCTTCGAAACAGACGTGTGATGTGATTGAACAAAATGTTTACCTGGCTGACTGTCTCTTGGTTTGTTGGTTTAGTGGTTGGCCGCGGATATATTAATCAAATGTTGACATTTTTTATTCAATTATAACCAGGGAGAACCACGAAAAAAAAATTTGGGAAACACTTATCGTGAAAATGAAAGGCAAGAACAACAAAGTACAAAATGGTAAAAAAATTCTAAAAATTCCGTTGTATTCCAAATAAATTTCTGTGAACAACAACAATTTAAATGGCAGCCGAAATATGAGCAAAACTTTTTGAAAAACAACAAAAAAATCCGTTATAGCGTTTTGTACAGAAAGTGTACCGTTGCTCTTTATTAATAATAAATTTCAACCGAGACACAAATTTTATTCTGCACTGAGACACTTTTTTTGTAATTCCAAAAATAAATTCACTTTACGCACCTTTTCTTCCAAAATGCCGGGAGAAAGACCAAAATGTTTACCTGCTCTTCTAAGGGTCTGGTTGCCTCCTTAATTACTGAAACCACGATGATTAAAGAGTTGAGGCTCGTCGGCTATTTGGACAGATTTTTGTTGTCTTCCTTTCTTTTACCTTTCCTTGTTTTCTTCACCTTTCACTAATTTTTTCTTTCTCAATAAAACGCTCTTTATTTCTTTTTCTCCTTTTTATTTTTGTTTAAACGTATACGTTTTGTTTCACTTTAAATTTACAATTCTATTAAATTTTAGTTTTTTATTTATAAAAAGGGTTGTTGGCGTCTGTGCTCTTCAAAGGTTCACGAAGTTGTAACAACTGAGTCGGTTTGCTCTTTTGACGCCGTTTACCTTGCGCCGACTCACCGCACTACTAGAAGGGGTATTGCCATATGGACAACTGCAAGTGACCATCCACACGAGCAACTTTATTTATAAAAATTTTAACGCTAAACAGACGCAAACAAGTAGTATGTTATCTGTAGATGAAATTATGGTACGCTATTACGGAAAACACCCGACTAAAATGTAAATGCAGGGTAAGCCTATCAAATTTGGTTATAAGGTTTGGTGTTTATGCAGCTCAAGTGGATACCTGTACACTTTTGAATCGTACGGAGGTAAGTCTGATAACATAAATGAAAGTCCCCTAGGCTCCAAAGATAGATGGTAGATATTATTCCACCCGATACCATGGAGGATCATGAAGTTTTTTTTGACAATTTTTTTACCAGCCACGGACTTTTAAAAGACTTGGGGCAAGCTAAACTAAAGGCAACAGGAACTATTCGTGAGAATAGAACAAAGCAGTGTCCTCTAATGCCATGTAAGGAAATAGAGAAAAATAAAGAAAGAGGCTATCATGAAATGCGATTTGATAAAGAGAACGAAATACAGATGGTTGGAAAGACAACAAAACTGTGACAATGGCGACAAACTACAGTGACACATTACCGTTAGGAAATGTCAAGCGTTTTTCAAGGAAAAATAAGCAATATATAACTGTCCCAATCCCTCGTTTGTTTATCGAATATAATAAAAATATGGGCGGTGTCGACCTGCTAGATAAACAAATATCGTTATACAGAACAAGAATTCGTTCGAAAAAATGGTGGTGGCCATTATTTACCCAGTTTTTGGATATTGCCGTTGCAAATACATGACGATTTTATCAAATATCTCACCCTTGTGAGAAAGTTTCGCTGTAAAATAGTTTTGGGCTATATGCCAGGCGTGAAATCAGTCCATAAAAGAACAGGTCCACAAAAGTCGAAAGCTGCTGGAGGAAGAGTTAGTATGGAAGTACGCTATGACCACAAAGATCACCTGATAAAACCAATAGCAACACAACGCAGGTGTGCAGAATGTGGAAAAAAACAACAAGAATATGCAAAAAGTGTAATGTTCCATTGCATGACAAATGTTTTGAACATTTTCATAGCCTATAAATATGTAAAAATTTTAAGTTATTTCTTTGTGAAAATTTTATAATTCTTTTCTGTTTAAATTTTGTGGAATATTTCAAGACAAAAAAAAATTTTTGATTTTAATGTTATGTATTACATTTTAAGGCAATCCGTCAATGTCCCAAAAATGGGACGGTCCTTAAAATCTGTATTTGAATAAAAAAATTAAAAAAACTCGAACAAATGACTTTACTTGGTCAGTAAGATGACAACTGAATGGCAAAGTTTATTAGTTTTAGCATATATGAATTACGGCGGGTAATGGGTTAAGCAAACTTTATTGTTTTTATGTTTTTAATAAATTTCATTTCAAAGTTTTTGTATTTTGTTTTATGAATAGTTGTAATTAACAATTATAGTTATATATAATTAATATTATAATTTATTCATGATTTATACAATTGTAGTATAAAGTTCATAGGTTATAAGGTTTAAAGTATAGTTAATAAGTAGGGTATTGATGATATACAAGTATATACAAGTAAGTAAATTAAGTAGTTAAATATGTGTTATATATGTATGTAAATATAAGTAAGTATATATGTATGTAGGTATAAAGTATTATAAATATAAATTGTGCGCTCAATTTTCAGCTTCTTGCTATTTTACTCGTCTCACCTTCAAGAAAGTGTTCAGGGTCAAACGATGTGTTGGAGTTTTTTTTGTTTGTTTCATTTTCGATGGATTTACTGTTGCAACGGGATTTCGTTTCTTTTGCTATCATTTCCACTTTTTTTTTCTTTAGATTTTGACAAACATATTTAATGGAATTTTTTCTTTTGTATTTCCATTTCACTTTTTCCCTTTATTCCAATTTTAAGGTATTTTTAAAAAAAAAAGTTTTTGGGCCTTGACAACAAGATTTTTCATTTTAAAACTTTGTTGCTTTTCTATTGTCTTAACGATTTTTGAGCATTTTGTTTATATCTTCATATTCATTTTGTAATAGCTGTAGTTTCAAATTTTGGTTTAAATATTTTCCGCTATTGTTTTTATATAATTTTGATATGGATTCTTTTTACGGTTCACTGAGATATTGTTATAAAAGGAGGTTTTATTATTTTGTTTTTTTTCACCATTTGTCCTTTAATTTACACCGTTGTTATGTTTAATTTGATTATAATGTGTTTTTGCTTTGTTTTTAAATTTCACTCGTTTCTTTAAAAGTATATAATTTTGATTTTTGATTTTTTCCGTTGTGTTTTATGTGACTGTTTTTGCATTTTACTTATAAATTTCCCGTTTAAATTTTAAAATTTGTTTCTATTGTTCCTTTGTTATTTCGTTTTAAATTAATCAGTTTGTAGTTTTTGTAGACACTACATTTATTTTACAGTTAGTTTTGATTCTATAATTGATTTTATACGTTCTAACATTTCTTTGTTTTCACCCATTTTAGCAACTTTGTTTATATTTTAGTTTGATTTAATTTTATTCTTGTTTTATTCAAACTTTTTTATTATTATTTTTATAAATTTCTGAAAATTTTAGTTGCTTTATTTCACACGTCACGGTCGCCATGTATTACCTTATTTCTCTTTATAATAAAAAAAATGACAAGCGTTTGGTTTGAGTGGCGAGTACAGAATGAATCTTATTTTATTAGCATTACAAAACGTTATCTTAACAAGTGTCAAACCTTGGACAGGGTACCACATGAATACAGAAGATCAACACATGCAGGGTTGGCACTACAATACTTTCCAATTGTGCTGTTCATAGGTCAAGTTTCTTAATAAAGTGGCCATAGTTTCATATGTTTCGTTTAATTTAACGGCATGTGCAATAGGTATGGCATCTCGTTGCCTATATGTAGTAAAGGGGCCTTAAGGCTTTCTTTGCTAATATCAATAAATAGCCGCCACTCACTTCGAACATATTTTTGGCCGACCTTCTCAACAAGACCATTTATGTCATAACAAAAGCACTCATTATATTTTGTTTTATAAAAATTGGCATACGATGCCCCAAGTATTTAACCTTTTTCTGGAGCAATGCACATTTCTTTGCGCTTAGTTTAAGTCCAGCCACTGATATTCGTTTAAAGACCTCTTCTAGATTTTTCAGATGATCGTCAAAACTTTTACCCATGACAATTATGTCATCAAGATACACCAGACATGTCTTCCAACGAAGTCCACTCGAAACGCGTTCCATTAACCGCTCGAATGTGGCTGGAGCGTTGCAAAGTCCAAATGGCATCACGTTAAACTGCCATAGCCCGTCACTTGCACTAAAGGCTGTTTTCTCTTTATCTCTATCAGATATTTCTACTTTCCAATAACCACTTTGCAGGTCTAATGTAGAGAACCGCTTTGTTCCAGCTAGCGTGTCCAGAGTGTCATCTTTTCTTGGTAGCAGATAACTGTCCTTCTAAGTGACGTCATTCAGTTTTCTATAATCGAATCAAACTCTTGTGATGCCATCTTTCTTTTTAACCAAAACTACCAGTGAGCTCCAAGGACTTCAAGAAGGTTCTTGTTAGCGGCACGCCAGCCGGCGCGATGTCTAGTGACTTCCACGGGGATTTTGAATAAAAACCAAAAACACAAGTTTTGTAAAATACTTGATTTATTTAATGTGTGTAATGGCAAATTTATTAAAATTCATAAATAAATTAAAATAATTAAGATTCATTGTGCAACTTTAAAAGAAAAGTAAAAATATTTGGGTTACATACTTTTTGGTATGAAAACCACTAGATCTTTTTAAACAAATTTGGTAGCTTTCCGAGCCAGTGCTCAAGGCTTCTTTTTACGACAAAAATGAATGAATGAATTCAAAATGGTGAAGGCTTAAACATGGCGACGTAAGCTGTTTTTATCGTTAAGTTAATCAGAGTTACATTTAAAAAAAGTATTAAGTATTTAGAACTAACAATAAGGTATTGTCAGATAAAATCATGGAGATTTTGGTTGTGGCGTTAACATTCCCCCCTCAGTATGGTGAGAAGATTCTTCGTAGCCAGACTCTTGTTGTGGAGCAACTTCCAAAATCGCCAACTTTGTTGCAGGTCTTACCAGGATTCCATGTTGAGTGAGCACTTTTGCACTTCGTACCTGACCATCACTTGCCAATCTAGTCTCTAAGACTTTTCCACGAAGCCAGACGTTACGAGGAAGTGAAGAGTCAACAATTATCACTAAATCCCCCTGACTTCAAGGTTTTGAACGATCATGCCATTTTGACCTATATGTTAACGAAGGTAGATATTCAGTAAGCCACTTTTTCCAGAAAATGTTGGTATATTGTTGTGACATAAGCCACGTTTGTTTGAGTAATATTCCAGTATCGTTACAAACCGACATAGGTTTCATCCCTGAGGAGGTTCTTACTAGAAAATGGTTTGGAGTTAATGCCTCACCTGATTCTGCATCAATAGGAACGTAGGCTAGTGGCCGAGAGTTAATAATATTTTCCACTTCTATCAACATACTATGTAGAAGCTCATCGGTGGGTGACCTTGAAGGCATAATTTGGTATAAGATTGTTTTAATAGAGCGTACCAGTCGCTCCCATGCGCCGCCCATGTGGGGTGATGCCGGAGGATTACAATTCCATTTTTTTGTCATTGTAGTGAATGTTTTTACTAATTCGTCTTTATCCACATCTGCTAAGGCTTCACGCAGTTCTATTTCCGCGCCAACAAAATTAGTACCATTGTCGCTGAAGAATTCATGTGGAATTCCTCTTCGTGCCATAAAATTGCGAATAGCTAAAATGCAGCAGATTGTTGTTAAAGAATTTGCAACTTCAACATGCACTGCCCTTATAGTCAAACAAGTAAATAGGCAGCCATGCCGTTTTTCCGTATGACGGTTAACCTTTATTATGATAGGACCAAAAAAATCCACACCAGTAAATGTGAAAGGTGCAATATATGAACTAGCACGAGCACGAAGCAGAATTGCCATTTGTGGATTTTGAGGTACAGCCTTTTTAATTTTACACATTTGACAGGAGCGAATGACAGATTTATATTTTGCACATAGTCTTGAAATTGAGACTCGCAAAATCCCATTTTCTAAGTATGGACTTTTATCGTATATATCGCTGGATTTAGGTACTACCAGATTTGATTTAAGTACTGAAATTTCGTAGAAATATTTTTCGGATTGAACCTGCTTAAATAATATATTTTTTGCTCTATTTAACTCTTCTTGAGTGAGTTCCTGCTTTTGTTTTTGAATATTGCGGCAGTTATTTATAAATCTTAGAACATAAGCTGCGGTTCTTACCAGTCGGTTCCATTTTGAAAATCTAGAAACATCAAATACTATTTTACATTCTGTAGTTTTAAATATATGATGAACACATTATTCATTAGTTGATTCTGGTACAGCAGTCATTTGAGGCCATTCATTTTCCGAGCGCATTAAAAATTCGGGACCTTGCAGCCATCGAGAGGAATTATTAAGTTTTGGAATTTTTGACCATTTCGTAGCATCATCTGCAACATTTTGGCTACTTGAAATCCATCTCCATTCATTTGGTGAGGATAATTCTAATATCTCGGTTATGCGAAAGGCTACGAATTGACTATATTTTCTGTGGTCAGAATTTATCCAGCTTAATACCGTTTTTGAGTCAGCCCAATAAAATTTTTTTGAAATTTTTATATTGTGATTTTCCGTCACGTATTTCGTAAAACGAGCCCCTACCAGGGCAGCCATAAGTTCTAAGCGGGGAACGGACGTAATCTTTAGAGGGGCAACTCTGGTTTTCGGTCCAACTATTGAGAAAGTTATGACGTCATTTCTTTTTAATATAAAGTAGCATACAGCTGAGTAACCATCTTGGCTTGCATCTACAAATGTATGAAATTGAACTTCTACGATGTTATAATTTTCAAAAGATTTTAAATAACAACGAGGTATTTTTATTTTCCTAATATCAGGTAAAATACTAATCCATTTAGACCACTTAGATAGCAATTCAGGGGGAAAGAAGATGGAAGAAATTTTAAATGTTATGACATCCTCCTGATGTTCCCAAAATACGCCCAAAACTTTCTCGATTTGATTTTCCTCTTTCATATTTATTAATGCATTTCACCAACTCCATACTAGTAGGGGATGAAATGGATTTTAATACTAATTTATCGTTAGAAATCCAATTTCGAATATTAAACCCTGCCTGGCGATGAATAAAAGAAACGTCTGCAATAAGTTTTATAGCTTCTTCGGAATTGTCAACGGAATCAAGAAAATCGTCTACGTAATGATTTTCTTTTGTCACTTTAGCAGCCATTGGAAACTCTTTTTCAGAACTGCTTGCATTCAAATTTTTAATATATTGAGAAAGGCTAGGAGCGCATGTAGCACCAAATATCATGACATCCATCACATAAATATCGGGGGTTTTATCTTGTTGACAATTGCGCCAAAGAAATCGTTGAACATCACGATCTTCTGGTCGTATATGCACCTGGTGAAACATCTCCTCGTTGTCTCCACAAAGAGCCACAGATTTTTGGCGAAATTTAAAAAGAACTGATGGCAAAGAGGCCAACAGATCAGGTCCTTTTAATAAAAAAGAATTTAGGGACACACCATTCGATTTAGCAGCTGCATCCCAAACGACACGCGATTTATTGGGCTTATTTCTATTAAATACAGCAAAAATAGGAAGATACCACACTTTTTTATCGGCACGATTAATTTCATGGGGACTTAATTTACGTATGTAGCCTTTATGTAAATATTTAGAAATTTTGTCTTTAAAAATATTTTGAAGCTCTAAGTTTTGTAATAATTTTTATCTAAACAAAACAACCGCTTCAGAGCCATTTCATAACTTTGTGGCAATTCTATAAAATCAAACTTCCATAACAGTGAAACTTCATAATGTCCATTTGATTTTCGTTTCGTAAATTTTTTTCAATAAATCTACCGCGCTTTTATCAGCCTCAGACTCTAGAGGAGTTTTTATTTTGATTCCAACACTATCAAGGGAATAAAACTTCCTAACCAACTGATTAAGTTCGTCAATAGCGGCTGAACAATCGCATATATAAAAATTAAAATTCTTACTTGTGTTTTCTGTCGTCATAATGCCGTATATAAACCATCCAAGTTTTGTACAAACAGCTACAGGCTCATTTAATGCTCCTTCACGGATTTTGTTTGACACGCCTAAGTCAAAGTAATTTAGCCCAATTAATAATTGTGGAACAGTATTACTGTAGCTTTCTATTGGAAGCTTTCGCAAGTGGCGATAACGCTGTGACATCATTTTGTAGTCCAGGGATTGCGTAGGCAAATTTAAAGAGTCTACGGTAGACACATCCATACACACTCGTTTATTATTATTACCTGAAATGTCTATTTTAAGTTTCTTTGAATTTTCTTCTCGTCTTCCCATACCTCCCGTCCACCTCAAACACAATGGATGTGGTACACCATTTAAATCTAGTTGATTTGCAAGCGATTTTTTCATTAAACTGATAGATGACCCTTCATCTGTAAACGCAAATGTTTTTATTTCTTTATTTTTTCCATACATTTTAACTGGAATTATTTTAAACAAAACGTTTTTATTTTCAGCACTGTGAATTGTTTGCAAAGGTTTCGGTAACCTGTGTGCTTGCCGGTTTGTTTTCTGTTGACATATCATTATATATTTTTTTTGGTTTGTTGATACAGAATATCAATGTAATGAGGTGTGGTGAAAATAATCGCACACCTCTTTACCGCATTTTTTTTCCTATTACACTCTCCATTGTGCTTAAATAAACAAAATTTACAAAGCTTGTTTTTTCTAACAATATTCCATCTTTCACCACGATTTATAGATAAATATGTTGGGCAATTAGCTACTGCTTTGCAATTATTGTTGTTGTTACACACAAAACATTTTCGTTCACTATGAGTGTGTATGAGTGCCTTCTTTGTTGTTGTTGTATTTGAATTATTTCTTGTTTTTTGCTTATTGCCCTTTTCTATGTAGTGATCAAGTGTTATACTACTAGCTGTTATACCAATACCGAACAACCACTTGTCAAATTCGAACAAATTTGGTTTTTTGTTTTGATTTATCAACATAATTTTTTGTGTTGCCTATTGCATTTGATATGACGGTGGTAGTTTTTTTATTATATCAAGAAAAAGAGATGAATTATTAATTTCATCATGTAAATTATTAGCTGTAATTGTTGACAAAAGACTGCGGACTTCTATTGCTAAGGAGGTAAGTGTTTTCAAATTATTTTTATCCACTTTTGGTGATAAGTTAATTCTCTTTTTTATTGAATTTATTATCTTTTCAGGTTGACCATACAGCATAGCGAGCACCTGTATTACACCAGGTACATTAGAGGGATGAATTAACATTTGCTGCACACTATGCATGGCTTCCCCCTTCAGGGCCTTTTGAAGACGAATGAGGCTTTCAGCATTATTAAACCCGCAGGCGGAGGTGGACCATTCAAAGGTGGAATGGAAAATAGTCCATTCTTCTGGTTGGCCAGAAAATTCAAGTAATTCTTTCGGAAGTGAATGCCGTGAATTAAGGTGGCTTTGTTGAAGATGTATTGGTGGAGGAAGGCTAAGTGTCATACCAAGCCTTACGTTTTGTGTTGTGCAAGGCAAATAATTCATTGTAGACGATGTCGGTTGCCGTGTAATAAATTCTTGTGAAACTGGAGGGTAAGTTGTGTGCATTTGTGGCTGCATTCATTGATAGTTACTAAAGGTGGGTACTGTCGTAGTACAATTTAGTAATGTTGAACTAATGGCAGCAGCGGTGGTTGTCGTTGGCAGATTTGTAGACGCGTTCGAAGAAAAATTAAGTGTAGATGTAATTGGTTGTCGCGAAATAAATTCTTGCGAAATTTTATTTAATAAAAACTGTGGTTGATTATTATTTGTATTGAAAGACGTAAGTATCTTACCAGGAGGGCTAGTTGTAACCGTAGGTCTTGAAGGCCGCATTCGTTGTTGAAAGCCACTAGAGCTGGAAGTGTTTGCTGTACAATTTGGTAATGCAGACACGTTAGTAGACGAATTTATGGCAGCCGTAGTGACCGTTGATGGCACAAACGTGGCAGAATTTTGCTGCCTTATATTTAAGGAGGTATACGGTATACAAGCAGTTTTAAACGTTGAGGTTTTGTTTACATCTTTGCTCATAGATCTTACATTGGTATTATTATGTACTGATGAGGCCAGTCAATCACGAAAAGACTGTGACCTTTTGGACGACACATCACTACAAGATTTAGCTTCTTCAAGAAGTTGATATTTTTTATTTAAATATACTTTGTCAAGTTCTCTTTCTTCTTCTAGTTTTTGCAGGTGTAATTCAATTTTCTGCGATCGCGAAAGACGAGAACGATTACAGCACCGACTTGTGGCACTTAATGTAGTGGAGTTCGGCCTTATAGATGAACATAAAAGGCATTTGAAAATTGTGTCGTCAGCGGGATGAACACAATTTGTATGAAATATTTTGTGGCAGTTGGCGCAAGTTGACATATTTTCGTCAGGGGGGTTATGGCCAAGTGAACAGTCGTAATTATGCTGTTCAGGTTGTTGTTGACCCTCTGTATTTGGCAAAGACATTTTGTACTTACTGCGATGGGCAAGATGGTGAAGCAAAGGAGACCCAGAAATTTATGTTGTAACAAAAATAATTTTAAGAATGTTAGCGGCACGCCAGCCAAAACGATGTCTAGTGATTTCCACGAGGATTTTGAATAAAAACCAAATACACAAAATTTATAAAATACTTGATTTATTTAACTAACGCGTGTAATGGCAAATTTATTAAAATTCATAAATAAATTAAAATAATTAAGATTCATTGTGCAACTTTAAAAGAAAAGTAAAAATATTTAGGTTACATACTTTTTGGTATGAAAACCACTAGATCTTTTTATAAAAATTTGGTAGCTTTCAGAGCCAATGTTTAAGCCTTCTTTTTACGACAAACACTTGGAATGAATTCAAAATGGTAAAGGCTTAAACATGGCGACGTAAGCTGTTTTTATCGTTAAGTTTATCAGAGTTACATTTAGAAAAAGTATTAAGTATTTAGAACTAACAATAAGGTATTGCCAGATAAAATCACGGAGATTTTGGTTGTGGCGTTAACAGTTCTATTACTCCATTCATTGACAAGTTCTTTGACTTCATAACAATCCGATAGAGGAGTACTTCTAGGAGCTTGTTTTATAGGCCTTGCATCGCCGGTGTTTTTCTGATGTTTCACAAGTGATGTTCTACCTTGATGTTGACCTTTCAGAGCGAAGATGGATATATGTTTTCTGAGTAGCTGTTTTGCTTTATTTCTATCGGGCGGCGATAATCCTTTAGCCCACCTCTCTACGTATTCTGCTAGCATCTCCTGCTCTTTGTTTGACATACCGACAGGATCTGATTTATTTTCGCAATTGATTATTGCCTCAGCTTTAGCACATTGACCTCATTTGGATTTTGACTTGACGACTTTTTCACAGGCGGAAAGGTTAAGCACTCTTACAGGGACTCTTCCGTCATTGCTGGTTTTGACAAGGGCTTTTGCTGTTATTAAGTCACTTTTTATATCGGTTTGTTCTACCACCCATATCTGGTTGTCCACACAATCTCCCTCTATACGCGCCCATACTACACTTTCTGACTGTGGTGGTATTTTCTGATATTCTGTAGCAATTAGTTTTCTTACATGCACCTTATTTTCATAACCAACATCTAGGGGTATTTCGACATTCCTTCAAATCATTACTTTCTGCCCCATGTGGAGATTAATGCCATGACTAATCATAAAATATGCACCGATGACTACTTCGTCCACAATGTCGGCAACGATGAATACATGATTGACACTTATATTGGCAATAACTACTTTTAGGTTCATTTTACAACAGACAGTAGCAATCTCCCCAGTAGCTGCTCGCAGACTTACACCACGTAACGTTTCGATTGTTTTCTTTACTAAATCGGGCCTGATAATAGACTGCGATGCTCCTGTGTCTATAGTAAAAATATGCCTTTATGGTCGATAATTTCGTGTTTGCCCGTTTGCTGTTTCCACGTGGCGAAACCGATCTAGCCCGCTTTCTTGGTGCTTTACAATTTCGTTGAAAATGTCCACTCTTACCACAATTATAGCCTTTGGCTCTGGCTTTGCCTTGCTTTTCCTCTAACGCCTGTATACGAGCCTTTAAATCCCTTACTTTATCTCTTTCCATTTCTGTAGAAATTTCGAGATTTCGCACCTTATATATCTGCGGCTTAGAAAGCAATTTTGCAGTTTCCTGTGTTAGTGCACATGAAACTGTTTCTGCAAACGTCGATTAATGCGTACTAAACACCGCGTGCTTTATTTCAGGATCAAGTATTTCATTAACAAACGTTTCAATTTTAAAGTGATTCAGAAATGGGTGATTTTCGCCTGGATATGTCAGCTGCACCAAATGCTCGATCTCCGTTGCGAAATCTTGTAATGACTCGTTAGCTTTTTGTGTTCTGCCTCGTAATTCCATTTGGTATATATCTTGTTTGTGCTCGCCGCCATACTTGCGTTGTAACGCCACCATTATGTCCATTATGTGCAGCTTATGCGTATACTTTCTAGAACTTGTGCTGTGTTGCCTTTTAATGCCAATAATACACATGTAGGGGGGATATCGAAGCAGACCACTACTATCACGGGTCCCTTTTCGACCCCCTTCGCTCCTCAGTGATTGCGTGTCCACCGATCAGTATACCTTCAATCACTGAGTCCCGCGCCACAACCGGCGTTTGCTCTGAACTAGGAAAACGATTTCACACTGCCGACTGGTGATTGTCGACAATCCTCATCGCACAGTCCTTTGTAATCGCCAGCAGCTCCCTCAGACTAAAGTCCCCCATCGCACTCACACTTATTGTGTGTTTGCCTGTGATCCTCAATATTTCGCTCGCCAACGCCGGACACTCGCATACTACATGCGCTGCCGTCTCGGCATCGTCCAGGCACATTCTACAAATATCGTCATCCACGATCTGCATCCTCTTCTTTAAAACACACTCAAGCACCAAAGAGGAGTTCACATCTATCCGCTGCATACGTTTTATGACCGACTGGTTGTCAAGTGCAATAAGAATTCTCTTTCCGAGCATTCGACAATCCAACAGGTGGTCCAGCGCGTGCAGCAAACCAAGCATTTCTACCTGATAGACTGACACGTACTACCCCATATTTAGGGTGTAGGATAGGTTCAACTGAGATGAGTACACACCAGCACGTGCCCTTCCGTCCATAAAGGACCCATCAGTAAAGATACTGATGTCATTCTCCATGCACTTATCGCACTTTCACCCGACTCATGTGCTCCATCGGCATTTCAGCCTCCCTAACCTCTTTATCAGCGAGGTCCAGGATTCTCCTATGCCCCAAAACCGATACCAAATGCCATCGTTTCGCATCCGAATCGCCGATCTTGCCGCAGCCTTCCCTACAAATAAGTCCAACGGCAGCAATCCCAGCATTGGCTCCATCGCTTGCGTTGCTGTGGTACGTATCGCGCCACATACACCAATGCAAGCAATCCTTTGAACCCGGTCCAACTTCCGCCTAATCGTAGCCTGAGAGGCCTTCGGCCACCAGACAACACATGCGTAAGAGATCGTCGGTTTTACCACCACTGTGTAAATCCAGTGTGCAGTTTACACTGATGCAGAATTCTCTTTGCTTTCTGTACCCTTGTCTCAACATAATCATTCCAGGTTAGTTTCATATCTAGCGTAACCCCTAGATATTTCACCTTCCTGGACACGTTGATCTCGGTTCCAAAAAGCATTAACGATCCAATCTCTGTGCCAGTCCTTCTCCGCGTAAAGAGCATAGCATTCGACTTGCTGGCATTTATGGTTAGTTCCTGTTCACAACATTATTCTTCGGTTACTCTGAGCGCCTGTCTCATGCAACCTAAAATGGTCTCCTATAACTTACCACCAACCATAATTGCCACACTATCCGCATACCCTACCGTATGTATTCCCATTACCTCCAGTCTCCTGAGAAGGCTATCCACATTTATGTTCCACAACAGAGGTGATAAGACCCCTACTTTCAGACATCCCCTGACCATCGTTCCCCGAATTCTGGTGCTTCCGCTCCTGAGATTCACTGCCCTATATCTGAGCATAGCGCCGATCCACTTCACCACAACAGAATCGACCCCTCGCTCATCGAGAGTATTTCCGAGTCTATCAAAAGAGATCCTATCAAAAGCGCCCTCTATGTTCATAAATACGGACAAAGCCAGATCACCATTGAAAACCTCCCTCTCAGCAACCCTTACCAGATCGTGTAGGGCAGTCTCAGTAGAACTCCCAACGCCTTCAACAGAAAAAATGGAATACTGATTTGCCTGAACAACTTAGCCTCCGTATAGTCCCTCTTCCCCGGTTTGGGAAGAAAAACCACCCTGGTCTCCCTCCATGCCACCGGAATATACCTTGTCGAAAGGCAGGCAATAAATATTTCCATAATCACCATAAGTGCTCATATCCCACTGTAATAATGCGGAAAATATCCCATCCATCCCAGCCGCCTTAAAAGGGGCAAAGGGCAAAATTGCACTTCTAACCCCATTAAGAGTTACTATCCTTTCAGCATCCCTTCGCCTTACATCACTGGCTCCCCTGTTAACGGGAACCCATGAGTTATTCGAAATGAAACTTCCAGGAAAATGTACCTCCATCAGCACCTGTAATGTCCCCTCCATCATCTCCGTCATGCCGCCATCGCTCCTGCGAATAAGCCCCATTCTGGAGACAGGGTCTCTAGACACCATTCTCTGCAGTCTCCCCACTTCAGATGTATCCATCACGCCGGAGCAGAATTCCCTCCACGGACTTCGTTTCCGAAGACGTATAGTTCTCTTCAGCTCCTTCCTCGCCTTATACTCGTCCCATAAGCTAGGATTCCCCTCCCTCATGTAACGATTAAAGGCCCTCCTCGTGTCCCCCTTCATGGATTCCAATTCCCTACTCCCATATGGAGAAGAATGCTTTTATCCACTACCGTGAGAGGACACGCATTCTCGAAGGCAAGTCCGACAGTTGCGTTTACCCTCTCCACCGTCCGTTCAATATCCTCCGTGTTTCGGAATGCCCGGTGTGGAACATTCCCCGAAAGTCCCGAGAGAAACTCCTCGTACTTAGTGCGATCCGTATCTCTCGACACCCTGATATGCCTACGCATCTTCCTCCGCCTCCTATCATTTAGAATCTCGAACTGGATAGCCCTGTGGTCAGACATGGTCAATCTGTCCACCACTCTCCAATTCCCAACTCTATCCAGCATCCCGACAAAGCATAAGGTGATGTCGATTACCTCCGGCCTACGTGCATCCATGAAGGTGGGCTCGAACCCCGTGTTCAGGACCGGCAGGTCATGACACTCCACAAACTCCAGCAATTGCTTTCCCCTGTGGTTATCATCCGTACTGCCCCATAGAGTACTGTGTGAGTTAGCATCACAGCCCATGACAAAAGGAATACCCTTCAACCTACAGAACTCCACTAGATTCCTCACCTCCCCCGAAGGATGGGAGTCCGGTGAGTCATAGCCACCAGAAACGATCCCGAACCCGCGCCTATCATTACCACCGTAAGATCCGGCGAACAGAGATGCGTCATCGGCACAGCATACACACCGTGACACACCAGGATACATGTCCTCAATCTCCCTCTCGTCTGTGAGAGAAACAGACTGGCGATCTGACAAGAAACGCCCACGATGTTATCCCTAACAATCCTTGGTTCCAGTAGCAAGGCTATATCCAACCCATCCTCCACAAAACATCGCATTATCACCGCCGAAGCCACTCTGCTATGATGCAGATTAAGTTGATATACACTAAGAGTTTCCCAGTATGCCAAAATGAACTCTAAAGCCTTTTCTTCATTGTTGCACATATTTCTATTGGCAACTGTCTTAAACTGAAATTTAAAAACATTAAATGGTGCACTGCCGTCAAAAGTAGGGGCCTTTTTTCTACTCGAGATTCCTGGAATTATTCGCACTGGTCCCTAATGACATTGAAGATCGTTTATTTTTTTTATCTTGTAATTGCAATTTGCTATTGAAGTCATTTGCTTGTGCAACTATGCCATCTTCCAGGTTAGCCAGTTTTTTTTATCAACTTTATTAACTTCTTTTTCGATGCCATCTACTCTGCTGTTCACATTCTTGAAATCTCAACTCCATTATTTTACTTTCTTCTTTTACTTCAGCAATTAATTTTCCATTATTAGTTTTAGAAGTTTCTTTAACTTCGGCTAATAATTTTTCATTATTAGATTTAGAAGTTTCTTGAACTTCGGCTAATAATTTTTCATTATTAGCTTTAGAGGTTTCCTAAGCTTCTACTTTAACTTAAGCTAGAGCAGGACAAAACTAGTGATAAAATGAAAGATAATAACAAACAAAAGTAAAAGGGTTGCTGTTTGGTTAAAATTTCAATCTAACTCGTTGTGGTAAAAATATATATGAAAAAAGGAAAAGCTCAAGTAGTTACCGAATTCAATTAACTTAAGTCCCGGGAGTTAAATAGATGATATTTACAACCAACATGTAACCACCGATCAGAGAGTGCTGATGATGAAATCGTAGCTGGTTTCGAAAATGCATTCCACTCGGCTAGTATCGGTAAAAATATAATTTTTCAGATTTGTTCTTTCATTTATCACAATTAAAAAAATTCTTTGTAAAAATAAAGAATATTAAAATATGAACTCAAGCCTGATTAAAAATTTAAATATTAGTTTTAACAAAAAAGTTCGATAAAATAAAAATTCAATTTGAGCTAATAATTTTTTACTGTTAAGTTCCATTTTTTCCATCATTGCTGCAAGCATTGTACTTAAATCCATGTTTTTTTGGTTGCACGAGTGGAAACTTCCATTTCTTATTTTTTGTCAAACTCGTAATCATCAATGTCAATATTAAGCTCCTCAAATATATGTCTGCTTCTTAAAATGCAATCCCACTTCTGACACCAGTTGTTACGTTTATACCTTTTATAAACGTTGGCTTATTTCCTTTAAATAAACTTTGAGTTCTTTTCGTATTGCGAATAAAAAAGTTGAAAATAGTTATAAAATTAAGAGCACTTTATTTATTTAAACACACTCAGGTGGTGCTTTTATGCGCTTTACTTATTTCACTTATGGTTATACACTTTTAGTCAAACTCGCTTTGATACGCCCTTTACAAGCTCTACTGTAATATTGATCATGTTAGCTGTGTTGTTCGGCTATTTATAGTAACATAGTGGTGTTCTGTAACATTCCACAAAGTTCTCGTATGTACACATTAGTGTATTCTGTAAATTTCTCGAAAGCCGTTACATTTAAATTAAGACGTAATGTTAATGTTAAGTAATATGCAGGAATAATAAAAGTGCCTAAGAGTATGCTGCACATAATAACTTACCTCAGCTGCATATAACTTAACATCATGTTCGAACAACCAGCGAACCAAACGAAATGTTAAATGTACATAAACTAATACAAACAAAACTACTATAACTTAAACTACTGTAAATATAACTAAAATAATACTAAATAATTTACATTATAAATTAAGCTATTTAAAATAAATCTGTAACAATGAAACTATGGCCGTTTCATCAAGAAACTTGAACTATAAAAAGCACTATTTTAAAGTATGTTGCGACTTGAAAGTCGTTGCTATATTAAACGGCCCCCAAGGTGGCTTTACAAAATATTGTTGTTTTCTATGGCTCTGGGATAGCCGAGATCGTGAAATCACTATATAAAAAAGAATTGGAAAACAATATCCGAAATGACTCTAGGTCTACATAATGTAAAGTATTCTGCATTGATTAAAAAGGACGATGTATTCTTACCACTACTTTATATAAAGCAAGGCTTAGTTACAAATTTTGTTAAAGCTCTAGACAAAGAGAGCCTTTGCTTATTTAAAAACAATATTTCCAAATCTTTTATCTGCGAAAATTTGTGAAGGGGTTTTGGATAGTCCTCAAATTCGAAAATTTCTTCTAAGCACCACCTTAAAGATTTGTTATTACCAGATGAAAAAGCTGTGTGGAATGCATTTCAAAAAATTGTTTCTAACTTTCAAGGGAACATCAGGAGTCCAAAATTGTCCGTGATTTACTTGAAAAATATTAAAAAAATCGGTTAATATTAATTAAATAAATGGAGATTTAATTTGGTTCCTTATAACAGAATCAAACTTAGAAAATTATAGGAAACAAAACAAAATTCGAAATAATTTTTAGATTATTCTCTATTAATATTGTTGATTAAAATATAACTACTTGTTACCTTTGTTTATGCTTTCACTCAATCGCGAATAAAACTCGAATATAACAATGGATTTTAATGCAATCAAATTTATTTTATTTTTAATATATGCAGCTTTAATACTAAGTACTTAAACACATGTTTTCAATTGAATAGAAAGAAGATTTTTTTAAAAAGCGGAAATAACATATGTCTGGTACTATTTTTAAAATCGAAAGGCTAAGGGACAAAAACCGGTAAAAACTTTAACTTTGATACTTTTTCTAACTTCTAGACTAATTAACGTCGAAAAATAATTTGAAACTGATTTTTCATTAAAAAAAATCAACACTTGTAATAAAATTTATTTTATTTCTAATAAATACAGTTGAAAGATTAAGTACCAAAACTGTTAATTATTTCTTGCTTTCTATTTTTTATAAATTTTTTAATTTTAAAAATATTATAAAAAAAAAAAAAATTTGTTTTCGACTTGTTCCACGATAACTCCAAAATTGATGGCTAGATCAGAAAATGATATTTGAAAAACTTAAAGCTGCCGTAATTTATAGTTTGTAGACGGATTGCTAAATAAAATCAAGTACGTCGTTTCAAAGTTAAAATAAGATGTATGGAGCAGCCTATTCAAAAATCTAAAATTTTATTAAAAATAAAAAAATGTTACCATCGAATTTGAAATTATGATGATTTTTGCAGTTAGGTGACCATAGCGGATCAAAGTGGTTATTTAGGAAAAAAAGTTGCGATTCGTTGCATAGTGTTATGAGAGTTTAAAAAAACAAACCGTTTTTAGGTAATTTGGTCTTCTTTAGGATACAGTATCTTAAAAAGTAGATAATGGATCGTCATTCTTTTCAAATTGATTGATAGATCAATTTGTCGAAAAAATTAAAAAAAAAGTACTATTTGCTTTGTGTTTGTCCAGGTAAATCGATATTTAATAACTATCTAAAAATGTATTGCATACATTTTTATGCAATTATAACATACTAGCATATTACCCGCTACTTCGATATCTCAGTTCTTATTATTTATTGAATTCTCAGTTTTTTTTTTTTTAATTACTAACTATTTTTTCGTTAAATTTATGAAAACTTGAATAACAATGAATTAATTTTATGTTAATAAAAATTAAAATAAAAAAAATATATCGGGGAAATATTTTCTATCTGAACCAAGATCATAAATTAATAAAATGCAAAAATTACTATGAAAATAAAAATAACATATATCTATAATCTTCAAAGTAAACATGGATTATTAGTTACTATATATTCTATTTATACAAAATATAAAAAAATGCATTAAAATAAAGAAGCCTCGGATCAATAATCACTAATTTTAAGAATATATGTATGTTCACGAACGTAAAAATACAAAAAATTAATCAAAATACGAAAAGGCGCCTTTTCTGTCGCCCATATCAAGCTGTTAATCAATTGTCCCTTATTTCAAAATTTTAGCTTCATAAACATAGAACATATGTATAATAAGTACCATAAAAATACAAAACAATTTACTTTTATGTACCTTCGTTGCACAATATTTTGTTATTAACAGTAATCGCTATGGAATAATCTCTAAATACTAAAGTATGTATCACTTGCTTTGTGTATTTTGGTAAATACTTTCATTTTCTCGCATTAGAATGACATTGACTAGAAAGCTATGTTACGAGGTAAACTTGCTCTAATGCTTTCTTATTATTTACCTCATATTCATTTATTATCTTTCTTTTTACCTTTAAATTACTTAAGATCAATGTAGCATAAAGATTATTGTTGTTAGTTAGTATTTTAACACTTGCCTTGTACGGAAGAAATACAATTTGAACGGAATAAATAAAAATATATTTCAATACTAGCTTGTGCCCGCGACTTCGTCTGCGTAGTTATTGGGGTAAAAGGTAGACTTAGTATTAACAACAAAAATAAAAATATTTACAATACAAACAACCCGTTTAGGATGTGTGATGATGAGTTTGCCAACGACTTCGCGTTATTATCGTGATAAAAAGTAGCCTATCTGTTAATCTAGGCTGTTATCTACTTTCGATAATGCATCCCGTTAAGTCTGCACTTAATTTTATCACTGCTTTTTTAGGGCGGTGATGGCGAAACAAGTGTACTTTAGGTTGTTATCTATCTATGTGCAGAATTTCATTTAGTTCCGCTTAGCCATTTTTGCGTGATTAAGTAACAAATATCCAAACATTTACATATATTATATTAGTAAGATTAAAATCTATCATTTTACGATTTAACATTGGCGACCGTGACAGGACACGTAGTTCCATAACTAAATTTGATTTTTTAAGCGGCAGTGAAGTCTTAACAAAATTATGGTCTTTAATAAATTTACGTAAAATATTATATTAATATTTACATAGCGAAAAAGGAATACGGAAAAAAAAGACACTTACAATTTACCTTTGCTTGTTTTTTTTCTAAACATACGTGTTAACCCTTTGACGACAAAAGTTTAACCGCTTGTAAATTAAAACTTTTTTTTGGGATTCATTTTTTTGGACGTATATTATAAAAAAAAAAAGTCTGAATTTTTTTTTGCACTGAACAAAGTAAAAAGAACTGAAGAAAGGGAAAAAAGATTTATTGTGTACAAAAGGGTACCGTGTATTTGATAAATCAAGATGAATTGAAGGCGTTTTTTGGGATAACCCTTGTTATGTCTATACACTGATTGCCAGAAACCAGATTTTATTGGTCAACATTACCAATATATACCGTTCCATTAGTTTCAAACGCTATGACTCGTTTACGTTTTGAAGAAATTCGTTCCAACTTGCATTTTGCAAACAACGATTGACAACGTCCTGTTTTGAACCATTTTAATGTAGTAAAATGTCCTGAAATAATATATCAATATAATAAAGAAATGGGAGGCGTATATCTTATGGATCAAAGAAAGGCAAAAATATGCATATATGTACATATGTATACAAATATAATTTATTTACTAAGAAACGCTTTCATTTCAGTCATATTATGAACACAGCCGAAAGTCAAAGATTATATTCTACCTTCGTCTTTTTTTCAATTTAATTGATTTAGGAGTGCTAAATTCCTACATTGCTTACAACAAATTATCTACAAACATATCTCCATTTTCAAATTCCTTCTAAAATTTCGTGCACAGCTCCCCACACAGATGATAAATTTTTTTTCTAATCGTAAATATGAAACTACCTCAACGTTACGAGCTGGATCCTAGGTTAGGTAGAAAAGGAGGGGTATAAAAGCCCAAACCCATGACAGGTATGCACTTATGCCCAGTTGGTATGTTGTGCGCTCCATATGGAAAACGAAATTCCCAAACAAAAACCATAAACATAATTTCCCATAAATGACGGACTGGTCCAAGAACCCAGTCCCCTCAATGTAACGCCTTATGGATCTCCAGTTCGAGTTCCCCAGGTATTCTAAGTTCGGCATAGTATCCACTGTAAAGTTTTCGCGCCTTATATGCCCAAACGCAGGACAATGACAGAGGTAGTGTACCAAAGTCTCATCCTCTTCTTCGCATGCTCTACATGTTGTCTCCTCAGATAATCCCATGCGAGCTAGATGAGTTCTCAACTCCGTATGACCTGTAATCACACTGGTTAGTCTTCTAAGTGTAGGTCTACTTAGTCTCAGAATCTCCTTTGAATTCCCAAGATTTGGGTCACCCCATAGTGTTCTTGTCACCTTACCGACATCAGTGTTTTGCCACTTTCTGACATGTTCCTCCATCGCCCGACGTTTAAGTTCATTCTTAAATCGTTTAAGGGGTTTGGCGTTCTCCAAAGTAATAGTACTCAGAAGAGCTCCCATTTTGGATAATTTGTCGGCTTTCTCGTTTCCGATCAGCCCGTGATGGCTTGGTATCCATATTATCTCCAGATGTTCACAATTTGCATATGAGTTTATCTCACTCTTGCATTGCAAAACGTTCCGGGATTCAACTTTCTCCTTTCTCAATGTCTTAATCACTGATTGGCTATTGACAGAGCTAAATTGACTCCCCTATTCATAAGCTTTCAGAAAATATATACTTTATGGGGTCGGAAATGAAAATTGTAGAAATTTCACACGGAATGACACCCTTTCACCTTTTTTCACTGTGTGAAGGGTATAAAAAGCAAATGAAAGCCTTAACGTATTAACAGGAGAATCATCACTTAATCTTCCAAAGATATAATTGCCTTTTTTCTCAGGCGATTACACACAATGGATGACATATTATGATGTACTTATTGCACTTGTGCATAAAAATGCTGCTCTCCATGACGTTACACGTTTTCACTTTTTGAAGACATCACTTCAATATGGTGCTTTACGTCGAATTGAATCTGTGGAGTTACGGCAGAAAATTATGAAGTGGCTTTAAAACTTTTAGTTGATCGGTATCAGAAAAAACCATTTATCATACGTGATAAATGGTTTTTCACTGGTTGTTCACTTACTCGATTTACGGTCAATAATAAAAGTTTCTGCATCGGCTTTAAGAGATTTGGTTGACACTGTCAGTGTCCACCTACATGCGTTAAAATCTCTTGGCAGACCAGTCGCTCAGAGGGACGACATTATCATTGAAGTCATTTTATCAAAGCTTGCTAACAAACCTCTGGAAAAATGGACTGATGAAGGGGCTATCGATTGAATACCATCTTTAGATGAACTATCAAAATTTTTAGAAAAGAGATGTAATCAATTAGAAGATAGATCATCCGCTCATCAACCGGCAAATACTTTATCGACCACAAATAAGCCAGCGTATTTCAAGCAAGGATGAATTTCGCTTAGCGTGTCAAAATCTGCTTATTATCAAAAAACATGCAAGTTAGGAGGAATAATTAAAACAAAGAACAAAACATTTTATACCTAAATATTTTGTTAGTAGAAAATATTTACAGTGCATCCCTTTTAGCTCATAAAGAAATTATCACTAAATATTTTACTAACCAAATGTTTACAGTGCGTCACTTTTAGCTCATAAAGAAATTATCACTAAATATTTTACTAAGCAAATATTTACAGTGCATTCCTTTTAGCTCACAAAGAAATTATCACTAAATATTTTACAAAGCAATTATTTACATAAAGAGACAACAGACTGTTTTCAGCACCAAAACATTCTGTTGATATCTATAAGTAGTTATAAGAAAAGCAGTTAATCTGAAGGATAGCAAAAATTATAAATAATACTGTAAATACTTTTGCTAGACAGTTGATATGGAAACTCAATGAAATAGAGTTCATAAGTAAATTCATTGTTTTTTAGTATTTAAAATAATATTAAATAATGAACACTTCAAGGTACGGTACCCTTTGTCGCAGCAAGGAGAACAACAAATCCTGCATAGAACAGGATAGTTTTTTATGAAAAAAATAGATAGAACAAAAACATTCGACAGCAATAGAAATCTGCAGGTAATGGCACAAGTCAATATGAATCATCTTATTGAACAACTGGCTACCCTGCAAATTGCTTTGCAAAGTGTACAACAAGAAAATGCAGAATTAAAAAATAGATTGGACCAGATACCAATTAACCCAGCTATCGTTAATCAACGCCATCAACAACACAAAAATTTTCCGAAGCTGGAACCAATGGTCACATCTTCGGGAAACACTAAAAATTTGAACAACTTCAACAACGCTGGACAGCAGCACAACCCACAAGGATTTCACAGCCAACCCTGGAAAAGGATGAGAGAGCAAAGCGGAAATTACAACAACCACAAAAAATTTCAGCGCAACAATAGTATAGAGACTACCCAACCTAGAGATGACACCAACAGTACAATAACAGAAAAAAGTAGTAAGTCACGAAATAATCATAGTAGTATTTATAAGTCTTTAAACTAATTGATGGGTTGCTCTATATATTTATGAAAGATGAAGATGATAAAAAGTATAAAATATTTATAGACTGCGGAGTAACCCATAACTATATTAATAAGAATTTAATTATTGGACCTAGAATTAAAACAAGACCAATTAGAACGATCACTATGTACGGTGAAACTATTTTAAATTGTAAACAGAAGATAAAATTATTAAAAAAAGAATTAGAATTTTTTGGGATTAAGAATAATGACGATTACGATTTGATGCTAGGAGTCGAAGGGCTAAAACAATTAAATGCAGTCATAGACATAGAAAAAAAATTTTTTATTGTCCCAGAATCACTTCACAAATTCAATTACTCCACAGGATGTAAAAAATATGAAGAAGAAATAGCAAATTTAATGCAGGAGAATAATAAAATAGGTCCTTTGCCTTTTACGACAACAATAGAAGCAAGTATCAGGACAACTACTAAAGAGCCCATCTGGACAAAACAATATCCATGTAATATGAATGATACCGAATTTATTAATAAAGAAATAAAAAATTTATTAGAAGATGGTATAATCCAAAGAAGCTATAGCCCATATAACTCACCTATGTTAACAGTACATAAAAAAGGTGTAGACGAAAACGGAAAACCTAAAAGAAGAATGGTGATAGATTTCCGTAAATTAAATGAACACACAGTTACAGGCAGGTACATAATTTCTGACGTAAACACAACTTTGCAAAATCTAGGAAAATCAAAATCTTTTACAACTTAAGATTTAGAGTCCGGTTTTCATCAAATAAAAATTAAAGAAAGCGACAGAGAAAAAACAGCCTTTTGTGTTAATGGAGGCAAGTATGAATTCATACGAATGCTCTTTGGATTGAAGAACGCACCTTCAATTTTCCAACATTGCGTGGATGACATATTAAGAGAATTTGTAGGTAAATTTGCGTACCTCTATATAGATAATGTCCTTATTTACTCATCTACACTGGAAGAACACATGCAACACATATACAAAGTATTTGAAGCTTTAAATAAAGCAACATTAAAAATTTCTAATGAGAAATCAAAATTTTTTATGGAAAAGGTTGAATATTTAGGACATATCATTAAGCATAATAAAATTTCAATAGACCCTGAGAAAATAAAGGCAATTGAAAACTTCCCTTTACCCAACACTTTAAAGGATCTTCGTAGTTTTTTTGGGATTAACAGGTTATTATAGACGATTTGTAAAGGATTATGCTCACATCGCAAAACCTCTAACAATTCACTTGAAGGGCGAAAATGCACATATTGGGAAAAATAAGAGTAATAATACAAAAATTAATTTAGACAAAGCAGCCATAGAAGCTGAAAAGGTTTTATTGTTTTTATTTTTTTTAACTCATAATTTATTTATTGGATCTTTCTATATTCAGAAAATGACAATAAGCATTAAAATCTTAAATTAACTAATTTCTGGGTCTTTTGCCATTGCAATAGGGACTCCAATTTTCATTGCATAGTGGTCATCATTCTAACGAAACTGCGGGGGACAATGTGTCGATCCTCCTGAGTCGAGTATGTCCATTATAATACAACAGATTCTGTGCGAGAGGATTTGGATGAGTTTCCAGTTTTCGTACATATTTTGAGCATAAGGTTTTTATTTCGTCGCGAACAAATAGAATATTAAGGTCCTTGTGAATATTCGCGTTACTAACGTACCACGGGTTTCCAGTAATAAGTCGCAATATTTTGTTTTGCCGTCTTTGTAATTTCTCTATATTAGAAGCAGAAGCTGTTCCCCATAGTTGGATTCCATAGGTCCATATTGGCTTAATGATAGCTTTGTAAAGTAGAACCTTGTAGTTTAGGTTGAGAGCAGAATGAGAACAAAGAAGCCACTGAAGTTGTAGTGTTTTGAGTTTGAGTTGCATAGATTTGGATTCGATATGTTGAGACCAGGTAAGGCGTCGATCAAGGTGTATGCCAAGATATTTTATATGATTTTGCTCTGGGATAGCGGGGTTATTTATCTTCAGGTTAGGACAGTTTCCCTTTCTCAAGGTGAAAGTGACATGTGCGCACTTTGCTGGGTTTACTTTTATTTTCCATTGGTTGAGCCATTTTTCGAGTTCTTTAATATGATCCTGCAGGCAATTAGAAGCAATTACTGGATTTTTATCTATGCTTATATATGCTGTGTCATCTGCAAAAGTTGACGTGTGTATTAAGTTATTAGTGGGCATATCTGATGTATAAATTATATACATGAGAGGACCAAGTATACTGCCTTGGGGAACTCCTGCTGCGATTTTTCTTGAGTCCGAGATATAGGCTTTATACTTTACTACAAATGAACGATCCAATAAATAATTTCGCAGTATTTTGTGGGTATTTTGGGGTAACAAAGAACATAGTTTATGTATAAGCCCATCATGCCAGACCTTGTCAAAGGCTTGAGAAATGTCTATGAAAAGTGATGAGCAATAGTGTTTGTCCTCAAAAGCCTGTCTGATAAGATTAACTATGCGATGAACTTGTTCTATTGTGCCATGATTTTTTCGGAATCCAAATTGATGAACGAGAATGATGTGGTGGTCGTTTAAATATGGGGTCAACGCATTTAAAAATATTTTCTCAAAGAGCTTTGATAAAATTGAGAGTAAGCTTATCGGGCGATAAGATGACACTTGGCTAGCGTCTTTACCTGGCTTAGGTATCATAGTAATTTCTGATATTTTCCATGATTTAGGGTAGAAACCGGTTCTTAAGATGGAATTGAATATAAATAAAATCAGCTTAAGGGCAGATGTTAGTAGTTCACGTATCATTTTTTCTGAAATTTTGTCTATGCCAGGGGATTTATTTGTTTTCAGTTTTTTGAACGCTGAAGTTAGGGACGAGAAACGAATTTTCATTGGGGAAACAACACGAACTTCAATATCTGGTAAAGTTGTGCATGAGCTGAAAATATTAGGCGTAAATACTTTTTCGAGATGATCAGCAAAAACTTCAGCTTTGTCTTTATGGGACCTAGCCCAGTTACCATCGCTAAGCCGAATTGCAGGTTCGCATCTAATTGGGTTTTTCAGTCTTTTGGTGGCCTTCCACCACGGACTATAATCCGTGAATTTAGTTGCGTCTAAACCTTCTAAATATGCTTTTAGAGCTGATTGTTTATTCTCCAAAAGAGCACTATGAAGGGTTCTTTGGCGGTGTAGTTGCCATTGTCTTCTTAGATTTCTCTTTTCCTTTATAAGGTTTTGAATGGTTGTTGAAAATTTATTCTTAGTGCCGTTATAGCATTTAAAAGGTGTAGCTACTTAAGCTCCAGTTAATAACGTTTCCGAGAATACGTTTATAGCATCTTGTATTTCATTTTCGGATTTCAGTGAAATATTTTGAGGTATGTGAGAGCTTACATACTTTCTATATTTTACCCAGTTAGTATGTCTATTAGGAAAACAAAAAGGTTTTTCTATGTTTTGCCAGCTGCACATTAGTATAATAGTTGGAGAGTGGTCAGAGGACAGGTCGAATAAAGGGACTGCAGTTAGTTGATCACGTTTGATGTTTTTTATGACTGCAAAATCAATTAAATCAGGAGTCTTTTGTAGGTCTGTAGGCCAATAAGTGGGCTGTCCACCAGATATAACGTCAAGTTTTAGGGATGAGATAGCGTTTAATAGCTGTCTGCCCTTCGGAGTAATGAGTCTCGTGCCCCAGAATGTGTGTTTAGCGTTGTAATCTCCTGCTGCTATAAGTTTGTCGCCTAGCGTTTTGTAGAAGGTAATGAATTGGTCATCTGTTATTTTGTGTCTTGGGGGACAGTATACAGAAGATATAGTTAAGTTTAGGTCCAAAAGGCGTATTGATGAGGCTTGAATGTGATCTGTTTTATATTCCGGTATTGTGGAATGGATAATCAGATTCCTAATAATTATAGCTGCACCACCACATGATTTACCACTTGGATGTTTTGAGTCGTATGTAGAGTAACCTTTAATTCGAAAACAGTTTTTTAATGTAAAGTGAGTTTCAGATACTAGCAGTATGTCAATAGACTGAGACTTTAGAAAATTTTCAACTTCTAACTTGTGTTGGCTTAAGCCGTTTGCATTCCAGTAACATATTCTTAACTGGGTCATTGTTTATAGGCGAATGCTTGAAGTAGCATGCCCTGATTTCTTAACAGTTCCTGCATCATGACTTGCATGTTTGATATAAAGCTGTTCATAGTTTATATCAGAAGCTCTATAGAACTTTCTAAGTGCGATTTTTCTGATGATTCTTTAGGAGTTTGAGATTCCGCGATTTTGTGACCGACCGATCGTGCAAAAGGAATACTACATGGTTGAGCAGCTTGAGCATACGATGTGTTATTAGTATGAGTGGGGAGTGGGTTGACAGGGTAATTAGTGTAATGGTTATTGTTTTGATCAGAGGGCTTATTTTGTATAGAGATATTATTATTGGTGGATAAATATGAGAAGTCATTTGGCTGAAACCGCCGATAAGCGGGCTTATTAGGATCGTTTTGCTTAATCTGTATAAATACTGGACATCCCCTTTAATTTGCGGTGTGGTTACCACATTTTTTTTGCTACATTTTTTGTTTCCTGAATCATTTTTAGATTTCATGCATTCAGAAGTTTTGTGAACATCACCACAAATAACACATACTGCTGGAAGCTTGCAGTAGCTTCTGGTATGGCCGAATTCCTGACAGTTTGAACATTGAGGTGGGTCTTTGCGTTTGCGTGGTTCTTCAACAGTAATTTTTCGATGGAGTAGGTAGCGAAGGTTATAAATTGGGTGGGGCACGTTCCCCTTTATTTTACTAGATTCAAAGGCTATTTCAATTTTAAAGAGTGGTTGGGTTTTTCTATCCTTATTATATATGTTGTGTACTGATTTTACCTTGTAGTCTTTGTTTTCTATTGCATTTGCTATTTCACTTGTTGGAAAGTTGCTTTCAATACCTTTTATGACTACTGATAAACCTTTTGCACTTTTAAGCTGATGGGTGTAATAATTTTTATTTTCCGAATCGAGATAATTTACAATTTTGCGGAAGTTTTTTTCTGTAAATGTCTGGATTTTTGTTTCAAGAACGTTTCCTCTACGCAGAGATTCTACAAAAAATTTTCTTTTCCAACTACTTTTGTTAGAGAATTTACGAGAAGGTTAGAGTTTTGTTCACGTAAGAAAATTGCTGAGGTCTTGTGCTGTATAACAATTTGATCTGCATCTTCTTCGACGTCGCTTGTAGCTAGCAAAGTAAAACGATTTCGGCTCATTGTTTGAGAAGTACCTATATTTTTTATATGTTTCGGAGTGGGCTTAATTTTAGAGGAGTTTGGGCTACACTTCCGCTTTAATATAGTAAAGTATCGATCAATCCCTTTTAAAGTTTTCTCGTTACCTTTTGTAGCATCTACTTTAGATGATTTAGGTGTAGCACCCTTTGATGCGGCCATTACTTTGAGTGTAAGAGAATTTTTAAATCCTTCACTTCTTTGCTCTTTACTTACGTGAGTTTGTGTAGTACTCTGTGTATTAGTGGGAGTATTAGTAAAAAGAAAATTACCTACTGATGTTATTGGTGTCGATAAAGAGTTTGACGATGATGAGGATGTTGATGTTGTACATGCTTGTGTTGTGACTGTTGAACAAGTATTTATGCTTGTTGTTGTTGGAGTTTGGCACTGTATTTTCCATGCGAGTTCATTAAATGATACGGTACTTGCGATTTGTGCGGGTGTGCATTGTAATTTGTTTTTTTCGTTAAATGTTGGTGGAGAATGCCCGATAGGCATTTTTGTTGTTTTCTTTTTTAATATTTATTTATTTGTGTCGAATTTCACTTACTACGAATATTTTAATAATTAACTTATTACAAATATTTCACTTTATTAGTTGTGAGGAGAAACACGTCCGCACTCATCAACAGTTAAATTTATTTCAACCTGATTACAACAAACCATTTGAACTTACCACCGATGCATCCAACATAGCTATTGGAGCCGTGTTAAGCCAATATAGGAAACCCATACATTTTTTGTCTCGTACACTCAGTTCTACAGAACAAAATTATAGCACCAACGAAAAGGAACTTTTGGCCATAATTTGGGCCCTACAAAAATTAAGAAACTACGTATATGGCGTAGCCGACCTCACCATTTTTACGGATAATCAGTCATTAACTTACGCTATTTCCGAGAAGAATCCTAACCCAAAATTAAAACGCTGGAAAGCTATCATAGAAGACAACGGCGCTAAAATAAAACACAAGCCAGGCACTGAAAATGTTGTAGCTTGAAATGAAAATTTTTTAACTCTAGCTCCAAAGCAGCATTTTGATGCAATTAATAAGAACAATATGTGCAACAACTGCCTAAAATCAGGCTACATTCATTAATAAAAAAAAACAGAGTTTCTTAAAGAGGAAGGCAGAGGGATTTGTGAATAAAATTTTTTTTTTGTGGGTTTAAGGTAAAAGCACCAAATGACTTTATTCAACTTGTACAAAATATTAAATGCCTTAAAAAAACTAAATTATTCGAGAAGTAACCTCGGGTTTCGTATTCCTTTTTAAATTCATTTTACAGATACGAAAAATTGACATTTGGAAATAATGGAATGTACTATAATGTAATGTATGTTCAATTAGGATTAAATTCAGGGTTTAAAAATATATATAACAAGTAAATGGTGCAATCACTTATCCAGTATGCAATCAATTAAGTGTTCAACGTTAGGTTGAATATGGTCCCGCCTCACTGTTAGGCAGTAGAGAATTTTTCACTTGTACAAAGTACATTGGCTAGTAATTTGATATCTTCTACAAGGACCCTATTATTTGGTGCTGTGGTGAGTGACTGGACAACATTGTTGTTGCTTGATTGTTGTTGTAGTGTGGCGTGTTGTTTACGTGTTGGTTTTTGTTGACGTGTTGGGTTTTGTTGACGTGTTGGCTCGTTTCTTCTTGGCTTTGGATGAGTTGAATAAGAGTGTAGGATTGTATGGTGATATTTGTCATACTTCTTGCATGTATTCATTGAACTACAAGCTCTTAAGTCATGGCTTCTTGCCAAGCAATTAAGGCAGTATCGGTACCTTTCTACTACCTTTTCCCTCTTTGTTGGGCTCATGTTTAAAAATTTTTGACAAAATCGTAGTGCATTAAACCGTTCGCACAACGCACACTTATAGGTATCAGGATCGCACCTTTTTTGCACTGTTTCTAGGTTAATTGCGGTGACTGTGTGTTGGACGGGTAGTTTCGAGCCTTCGATTGTTCCTGTAGATAAAAGTTTATTAATAGATAAGTTTAAATGTTAAATGGAAATGAGTAAATTGATATGAGAGAGCAGTTTGAGTAGATAATATAATGGAATATGGCTATGAAATACTTGTATGGGTTTAGTGTTATAAGTATTAGACGTCGGATGCAATATGAATTAAGATTGACTACACTAAATGTAAGGATATGCTAAGAACTGTATGATTTTGTGGGTGGCATTAAAATGTTAAGGTTTCCCTTTCCTTCGCAAAGGGAAGAAGGCATAATTTAACAATGGAACGAGTAATTATTCCTGTTGCTATTCGTACATTAGCTATACGTACATTATTATCTGATCCAGGAAATGTTCTCTCAATCCTTCCTAAACGCCATTCGTGGGGTGGTAATAAATCGTCCATTACTACTACAAAGTCACCAACCTGAATGTTTGGAGCTGGACTTTTCCATTTGGTACGTTTGTTTAGAGACTTGAGGTAATCTTCTTTCCACCAGATGAAACATTGATGGTGTGTTGCCTTTAATTTTTTCCATCGATTAATAACGGACATGTTCTGAAATTTCTGATCTGGGAATGCTATTAAGAGGGCACCTCTTAAAAAGTGACCTGGAGTTAAGGCTGTCTAATCTGTGGGATCTTCGGATAGAGCTGATATTAGGCGAGAGTTAAGGACGCCTTTAATTAACAGTAGCTAATTCCTATAAAGTAAATTTATGTGCCCCTGCAACTCGTTTAAAATTATATTTGAAACTCTTTACCGCAGCTTTCCATAAGCCGCCCATGTGAGGAACGCGTGGTGGAATGAACTTCCACTCAAAACCGTGAGTTATGTACTTTTGAGCTATGTCTTGAGCTGCATTCTCAATAAAAATGGAAAATTCGAGTTTAAGTGATCTACCATAACCGAGAAAATTTATGTCATTATCAGTAACCACCCTCTTGGGTAGTCCTCGCCTCCCAACAAAACGACTAAACGCAGCTTCAAATGTTACGGCTGAGAGGTCTGAACAAGGTTCTAAGTGTATTGCTTTCGTACTGAAACAAACGAAAACACTCACGTAACTTTAGCATAGGGTGATTTTCTTAACTGAGATGTGTTCAATTCAAACGGGCCGGAAAAATCAATACCCATTATTTGGAAAGATAATGAAAGATTTCATCTTTTCGGAGATAAGGGTGCTATTATTTGTGAACATGACTGCTTTTTATATACTATGCAAGACTTGCAGTGACGTATTACCTTTTTTATGCGTGGTTTTAGTCTGAATATAAAAAATTCACTTTGTAAGGCTCTGCACATGTGACTGCATTCTGCATGACATAGAAATCGGTGCAAATGGGTTAGATACAATTTGAAAAATTGTGAATTACATGGTAAAATGAATAAGGTAGAGATGATTCAGATAATCTTTACACTTCTAGGAGAACTTTTGTTCAATAAAGTCTTAGAGGTCTTCAGACAATTGCATTCTTCTGCATAAAAAGTGTGCTGGGCTAAGATGGTGAGTCTTATTTTCGCAAAATTCATTTCCTGTTGGGTCAAATTATAGTTAGAGTTACCATCAACATTCGAAATTTGCCTTTTCATAGATTTGTTAACAAATCGGAAAATGTAACAAATAACTCGCGAATCTTTTCAGTATGATGAATATTTGTTTAAAATGTCATATTTTTCAACTTCACAGTTAAATGATTGAGTTTTCGTACATCTTACAGTAGCGTGGATAGGGTTACTTTGAGGCTATTTAGACGAGGGATTAATTAGCCATGAAGGCCCATGCCACCAGAGTGAGTTATTAGCAAGATCTTTGCAGCCTCGTGTTCCAAGATCAGCTGGGTTATCGTGAGATAAGATGTGATGCCATAATGTATTGGGAGCAAGTACATTAATCTATGCAATTCTATTGGCAACATAAGTTTCCCACGTTTTGTAAAAGTTTTGCCAAGAGCAAGGCTCCGTTGAGTTCAAAACGTGGAAGACAAACTGTATGAATTGGAGCAACTTTATATTTCGCTATTAACAGATTCACAAAGGTTGTGTGTGAAGGAGTTTGGCATCTTACATACAGTGCTGCACAATATGCCGAATGTGATGCATCTGAAAACCCGTGAATTTGAATAGAGTCTGAAATGGTATATTGTAGCCAACGGGGTATAAAGATAGCCTCTACCTTTTTTAGATCTTTAACTAGACTATTCCAAATTTAAACGCAATCATTGGAAATTCTTCGTCCCATTGTAGTTTTTTTAACCACAATTGTTGCATTAATAATTTTGCTCTAATAACTATCCCATCCTGCAGGGTCGGATAACTTTGCAATTGGCAAGAGAATTTGACGTTTTGTATGTCGTTAGTATCATTGAGTGCGTTCCATATAATACCAAGAGCTTTAGTAGCACTTTTTTCATGTAACCGAAGGAAGTCCAGATCATAAAGATCTTCCTTCGGGATATTTTCTAGAAGCTTGGGATCATTTGCGGTCATCTTTATCAATGGGAAACCCGCTGAATTTAATACTTCTCTAAGATGAGTTTGAGTAGTTATGACTTCTTCTATCGTATACCCACCAGACAGAATATCGTCTACGTAGGTTTCCGTTCGTAGAATAGACGATGCTTAAGGGTATTGGAACTCTACCTCCGAAGCGAGTTGTAAAAGGCTGCGAATTGCCAGAAAACATGCACAGCTTACACCAAAAGTAACTGTCTTCAATTGGAAATCTTTAATAGGGCTGTCTAGCTGACTTTGTAATAAAATCTTTTGATATGGTCTATCATCTGGGTGCACGAGTATTTGGCTATACATTTTTTGTATATCACCATTAAATACAAACCGATATTTCCCCCAATTGAGTATAAAGGATATCGTTGTGATTAGTTTTCTTTGACGCATTAAATAAGACCCTAACTTTGGTTGTCTTGTGCTCTGGTCGCACAACTGAATGATGAAGTATTTACCATGAGATACACTTTCTTAGGAACTAGATTCTTTCATAAATATGATCTAGCTTTAAATATTCTTGTAAGACTGCATTATATTGGGTGTATAATTCAGGCTTTTTCCACAAGTTCTTTTCCATGCTGGAGTATTGTGCAAGGGCTATGAATCTAGAGATCTTAAGAAGATTTCCTTGGAAAATTCTGTCTTAAATGTGTACTAAGTTCGCTTTCATGCGAGTTAGCTTCAGTTGAAAAGGCTCTAACAGATTCAACTGTTATTAGGCCACTAAGTACCCATCCAAATATGGTTTTATATGCTTAAGCTTTTCCGCAAATGTTCTTTTTAATGACGCTAATATTTTTAGCGTGTTCGTAATCATTGCCCAGAACTAAATCTATTTGGGAAGACCTATAAAAATTAGGGTCGGCTAAATCTAAATTTTCCAGTTCTTCTGTGTAAGGGATTTTAAACGAATACGCGGGCAGTTGTTTAGTAACTTTAGGCAAAACTATAGATTTTATTGGGATTTTTGTATTTAATCTTCTAGCATAGAGTATGAGTCCACATTCTTTATTTGCTATTTGTTTTTACCACCAATACCTGAGATTTCAAAATGAGACTTTCGATGAGTGAGCTGAAGACGATTTCTTATTCTTTCAGCTAAAAAAGTTCGTTGAGAACCAGGGTCAATTAAAGCTCTTATAGTAAATAGCTCACCTCTGATTTCTATTTGCATTATTGCAGTCCTTAATAAAATGTTCTCGGTGCTCGCAGAACAATTGGCTTGAATATGGTTCGAGGTGCTAGGCTGTTCACTTTGATTCTCGATTCTCTTGCCATTTGGGTGCGAGTTTTGAGGTTGGGTGTTTTTATTTAAAATATTTTGGGTAATTCCTTTTGTTGTAATATTGTGGGATACATATGTTTTTGGGATACATATGTTCGTAATTTTTCAGATTTGTTAAGAGACATGCTATCCTTTGAGTTTCTAATGTTTGTAAGACGTTCTACAGCTTCGTATCTGTCTATGAGAAACTGTGACATTTGGGCCCATTGAGGAAGCTCACGAGGTGATGTGAGCCATTGTTCCCATAAAGATAAGAGTTAATTTTGGTAATTTCGTGGATATGAGCCAAATGAAAATTGGATCCCAGCTTTCCACTGCAACTCCAAGAGTTTTAAGTGTTGCTAAGGAGTCGTTGACAGATGATTGAATTTTCGTAATGGATTCACTGTCCTCATTAGTAGCGGGAGGAATATCAAAGAGAATTTTGATTTTGTTATTTACGAGAACACGCTTGTTCTCGTAGCGAGATTTCAAAGCATTCCATGCCAGATAGAAATTATTATGTGATAGGGGATATCTTTTCACTATGTCCCCAGCTTCACCTCTTGTTTTATTGCGAAAGTGGTACAATTTTGTGACGGGAGTGAGCTTTGAGTTCACTGCTGTGAACATATCACGAAACGAGTGCCACTGCTCGTAACTACCTTTGAATACTTCTGTATCACAAGAAGGGAGAAACGAGGGCCACAGTTCGTAACTACCTTTGAATACTTCTGTATCACAAGAAGGGAGAAACGAGGGCCACAGTTCGTAACTACCTTTGAATACTTCTGTATCACAAGGAGGGAGTTTTATGCAATCACTTGAGTTATCAGGCCCCATGTTTTGCATTAAGCCTTGTGCCGGATTGGAATACCTGTAAGTTGCCTGAAACCCTGGCATGTTTGTCGAATTTAAGCGAAAGAGTTTTATTAAATCCATAATGTGGGAAGAACAGTGATAATATACGCTCGTACAAGCCTCATATTTGCTTTTTGCCTGTACTTTAATTTCAGAGTCAACTGAGTAACTTTGAGACAACATTACATTTTGATAAGAAATGTCTTATTTAGTCCATCTTCTTTCTAAGTCTTTAAGCTTGACTTCCAAAAATGATTCATTATGATCTTCTACTTCCGCTTTATTGAGTATATCGGTTAACTGTAGTAAGTGTTCGCAATCGAATAAAACCCGATCATTAGGAGAAGGTTCAGTTAAATTATTGGAAATAGAAGACGTATTTGATGATGTCATGTTGCAGAGTGATATTGGTTATCCTCGAATAAAATGAATAATGTCAAAAGAGGTTTATTATGAGTAGTTGACTCACCTTTAATGAAAATTTTAGCTTTTAAAGGCAATTTCGACAATAGAATAAAAGAACTGTAGCACTTTTTAGCGAAAGTTGTAATACAGCACTCAGTTTGTAGTAAAGAGGTAAAATTTATGTTCTAGATTCTGTTTATCTAGTTACAATCTGAGATGGTAAATTGCCTAATTAAGGATTTTCACTTTGAGTAGTGATTACGGGCTCAGCGTTTGCTAGATGCTTATCTAGTCTGAATACCAAAAGTGAACTGCAAGGTGTAAATTTGCATTTATTTTTAGAACAGAGTAAAATTTCTAAATTTATTTAGACTTTCGAGGTATTAACCTTTCCGCAATAATTAAATTTTCATATATTGGGTTAATGACTTGCAATTAGGTTCGAGTTGCCAAAGTATTCTCTTTAATGTATGCCTTGAGACAAGGAGATATTCCTTTATTCTATGGTAATACAGAATAATTTTCAAATAAATTTTATACGGATGTTAAACACACTAGCAACCTTTATAGTTATAAGACGTATATATGTAAAGCAATTCCAAGTTAAAATCTAAACTGGTATTTCCGAGTTGCTGTTCCGCATTTAATTATTTGAAATATGAGATATCAAATTAATAATAATTTTGAATTGTATTATTAAAAATGTTGGAAAATAAATCGAATTATTCTCTTTCCTTTTTCCAATTGAAATACAAATTTCGAAATTAAATATTAATTAAATTTCTAATTTTAAACTTTTAATGGTGATTAAGTTATTTCTCGTGTAAAACCTGCATGGAAAAGTAATTAATTGCAACGAATTGAAAGAAGAACAATGACTAAACGCGTAAATAGACAAATTATTTTTATCATTGATTGCAAATTGTTGTTTTCGTTTGGAAAGTCTTAATTCATTTCCTAAATTTTATTTTCCTTTGTCCTTATATATTTTAAAGAATTGTTTTTATTATATTTTGTTTTTCTCATTCAGATTTCCATTTTCAATTTCAACCGCTTTACGATTTTATTTTAAGAAATAATTAATATAATTCTGTTTAAAAATTGTCTCTTTCCGACAGTACAAGTTATCATAAGTAATCATATATTATTCGTTTGCACTGTATGTTTTCAAATGTTGCTCTGTTTTTGTTTCTTTTCCTTTTTCTTACTTTTGTTTAACAATTCATTGCATAAGTATCTAAGTATGTTAATGAGACTGGTTATAACGTATAAAAAGTTTTAAGAGTTAAAACTTGATTTAAAAGAGTTGATATTAACAAATCAGAGCATTAGATGTAGCAAAATCATTAACATTAAAAGAGTATACAATTTTAATATATATTTTCCCAGTAATAAGAGATTTCACAAGATATTCACCATACAAAATAAACATTCTTATGTAAGTACATATGTTTTTATTTCTGTTTGCTTATTATTTTTTTTCGAGATTATATTCGCCCAAAAGCAACTGTAATAAATATATTCGTATTAAGAAATCTAAAATATTACAGTTTCTTTAATTCGTAGCGTTTCAATATTTTCTCTGCTTTTACTAATTTTTTCCTTAAAGTGTTTTTCTTTTCTCACTTTACCTATGTAAGTATGTAAGATTCATTGGAAATCAGAAAAATAACTTTTTCTCGAGCAACTATCTGTCTTATATTTACTAACTTCCGAAACTAGGTATAGAAAGAATATATGTGAACAAATGTATGTATGTATATATTCAAACGCGTAGAAGTTTGTCTTGTTTATTTTTCTTTTTGTTTTACTTTCTTTCTTATTATTTCATATTTTAGGTTTATTGAAGACTTATTTGACAAATTTCTCTATACATATATTTATAGGTGTTCTATATACTTGTCTTTACTCGAAATAGGACATACTTATGTACATATATGCCTATGCATATATAGTACGTACAATTTTTTATTTTTCTTTAGAAAATAACGGGTTGTATTAAACCGGCACTTTCCTTCTTTTTTACGGTTTTCCTTTTAGGTAAATATATGTAATGATATACATATACACATATTTTTATTTTTTTAAATTTATTATTATTATTTTGGACCCTTATTACCGCTCTTTAAATTTTGCCAAGATTTAAACTTTTTTCGCGTTTATATGGATTTCTTTTTTGGTTTTATATTGTTCTGACCTACCTTAACAGACACATTCATTTGCCTGATTCATTTCTTCTTGATAATAATTATTTTACCTCATTGTTTGCTTGATATTTTGGTGGTGTTTTTTTTTTCTTCTCTCACTTGCTTTTTGCTGAGATTACTTGCTTCAATGGGATCATGCAATTTTGTGTGTTGAGCTTTACCTTTTTGATGTTTAATTTGTTGTTGTTGTTGAAATTTGCAATTTTGCTTATCTTAGGCACTGTTTCATTTCACTGGAGAAGGACCATGATTAATTTGTTACATTAATTCAAGGTATATTTATTCATCAGACAATTGCAGTTCGGAGAGAATTTTTTGTTTATATTTTTTATATATTTGACATTTGAAATAAATTAGAAAAGAGAGAAAATTGTTTTTTATTTATGCATTTTGACAGCTGAAATTAAAAATAAGTGTTGAAAAAAATAATCAGCTGGCGAATCAAGAGTACCTGATGAATAAATATGCCTTGCATTAATTAATAAAAAGAGAGTTTTTCAAAGAGGAAGGCAGAGGGATTTGAAAATAAAAATGGTTTTTTTTGTGGGTTTAAGGTAAAAGCAACAAATGACTTTTTTCAACTTGTACAAAATATTGAATGCCTTAAAAATTCATTTTTAAATACATTTTACAGATACGAAAAATTGACATTTGGAAATAATGTAATGTACTTATGTGTAATAAGGATTAAATTCAGGGTTTGAAAAAATATATTTAACAAGTAAATGGTAGAATCACTTATCCAATATGCAATTAATTAAGTGTTCAACGTTAGGTTAAACACACATCAAATTTGTGAAGCAGAAAAGTGCAAGGTGGCCACCACACGTTACTACCCCACAACACATTTTATCTCAACAGAGCGCAGCCATCAACCATCTATATATATAAAAGTGAAACTCTGTGTGTGTGTGTGTTAGCTATAGACTCCGAAACTGTAAAACCGATCGGACTCAAACTTTGGCAAGTTGTTGTACACATACCAGGGAGTGTTTATGGGTGAAAAAAAGTGGGCGGGGTCACGCCCATAAAAATTAGTTAGCATTTTTATCTACTTGCACTTGACCGATTTTTCTGAAACTTTGCACACATATTGAGCTGTCATGACTAAAAAATTTCGTGATAGGAAAATTGGGCGGGACTACGCCCATATAAAAGTTTTAATTTTGAGGTATTTGCACTGGGCCGATTTTTCTGTAACTTAGCACACATATTGAGCTGTCATGACTATACAATTTCGTGATAAGAAAAGTGGGCAGTGCCACGCCCATTAAAAAAAATTTAAATTTTTAGCTTTTTGCACTTGATATTCAATTTAAATTCATGCATTTTATTCATTAAGGGGCGTAGCAACGCGCGCCGGGCTTTTCTAGTTATTAATAAACATTTATCATAAACAGACGCCTGTCACGAACAGGCGTCACACAACATTACAACTTGTCTTCCGAACCATCAGTTTCTGCAACAACAAAGGCTACCTTGAAGTTTACACAGATGTCATCTAAAACAAATACCTCTGTTCTTCTAGCCACTGCGCTAATACAGGTAACAAACAAGTGGGGTGTTACTTATCTTTGCAAAACTTTACTAGACTCAAGGTCACAATTAAGCTTCATCACCGAGCGCTTAGCTGTTCAACCGAGAATTAAACGTCAATTGAAACAAACAGAAATCGCTGGAATTGGTGATATAAACACTAAAGTTCGACACTCCATATCAAAAATTATCAAATTCAATTATACATCGTTTTCGATTGAACTACAATTTTTCATTCTTCCACAAATTAGCGAACGTCAGCCTGAATTGGATTTTGATATCTTGCCGCCAAATGTTAAACTTGCTGACCCTTCATTCAATAAATCCCAGATCTGCAATTGGACGCTATATTGTGAAACTTCCGTTCAGAAGTCCTCCCACGTCTCTAGGTGATTCCATAACTTTGGCTGAACGTCGTTTTCAGATCTTAGAGACACGACTGTTAAAACGGCAACACGGCGACCTTATGACTAAGTACGAAAACCTGCGACATATGACTCGAATAGGTTAATTAGGTGACGACATGCCGAGTAGTGGCTACTTCCAAAGAATATAAATCATATAGAATGCGCATCACGAAGAAACAAAATTTCTTATGGCGGGTTTTTAACATTTGAACCCGCTCTCTTCACTACGAATTGCTCTCTTATAGTTTCGCTCACAAAATTTTGTCAAGGTATTTTGTTGTTGGTTTCTTTATTCATATATATTTACCATGCACTCACAAAATTTTGTAAAGGTAATTTGTTGTTGGTTTCTTTATTCATATTTATTTACGATGCACTCGTTTAACATCATGCGTTAGACAAGGCAGCAAAGAAACAAAATAAATACGAACACGTGTTTGTCTGTTGTTTATGCATGTATGTATTGACGTGTTATTGTTCTTTAAATAAAGAAATGAGAAAATATAAATTTACATTTATAAAAGAGGTCAAATAAATTCAAATAAATGTGAGCAAACATTATATTGAAAACAAATACGCTCGACTGTGTTACAGTAGCAAAAGTATATATATATTGTTGTTGTACGAATGAGATTGCATCAATTGTGATCGAATTTTATTTGCCCTTCTTAGCGAAAATTTTTGTGTTTTAATTGATTTGAGATATGTAATTTTAATACAATGAAATTTATTATAGGTGAAAATGTTTTTTTCAAGCATTTGAATTTCACTTGAGGTATTTGAAATAAATAAATAAATAAAAAAGGCGATGTTTTCTAATCTATTACAGATATTTTTACAAATTGGAGTTTTCAAAAAAATTTCGCCTATTGTCAAGTACACTCAATGTTTACACATATATGTAGCTCTGGTGTTTTATTTTTTATTTTAAAGTGTAATTTATAATTTATTTTAGCTACTTTCTTCTTTAAAATTACAATTCTTATGAAAATTGCTGTCACTGTTTCGCCAATAATTTGATGACTCGTCAGGAAACAAATAGTTATATATTTTGTGATAAAAGAAAAGGAATTTAAATTTTATGTAAGAAAGGCAAAACTCAATAAAAAATACTTATGTACCTGTTGCCTGTACTGGAATTATTTGACAGTCTCTTAAAAAAAACCTACATGCAGTAAATGTGCAAAAACCTAGCTAAACCGAAGTCAGGTAGAATTTTTGTATTGTTGTTGTATTTTAAGAGGCACAAATCGTCAAGAACACTTGGCCCGAAAAATGTTTAGTGATTTTTTAAAGGCTCTGCAGCTTTTTATTTTATTTTGTTGTGAAGCATTTCATAACACATTTCAGTTTCAAAGCTGCAGTGAAACATTACGTACTGTGTGTCTAGAAATTATAATAAAAGTAAATAAAAAAAAACTAAAAATAACGCAATAAATAAAAACTCTACTATGAATTCGAGTACAAAAAAGAAAAATAAATCGCCATCGGTCATAAAATGCTGCTTAAAAAAATGCCAAAAGTCGAGAAGACATTTTAAGGGCTTAAAAATTTTTAAATTTCCTTCGCCGGATATGATACTAGGTCAAATTTGGCAAGAGAAATGTCGAATTCCTGAGAAGAATTTTATTAAAAATTTTTATATTTGTGAAAATCATTTTTCAAGTTCATACGTTGGGGGGAAAAAGTAAAAGGCTGCCGCCATTCCAACTGTAGATATTGATGAAATGGAGGAAGAATTGGAAGATTTTAACGCAGAGTTCAGGTTCCCCCCAAAAAATTTAGATTGTGAAAATATCGAAGCCCCCTTCTGCTCAAATTGCGAACATCAAACTTCACTTGCAGATCATTACCGGCACAAATATAGTAATCTCCTCAAAAATACAAAAAAATTCAAAAAATTTTAAAATCAAAGCGACCCACACAAAATATTAAAAAGTTAAATCGTAAAAATATAAAAAAGTCTCTTATTGAATCGATTGATTGTTTACAAAATATAAGCGCAGAAAGCAACATTTTTTGTAAGCTTTTGTTGCGCTCTCGGCCAAAGATATATTCCGAAAATTTAAAATATTTAGCTCAGAACATATTTTACAAATCTCAATCCACATACTTATTTCTAAGGGAGAAATTAAATTTGATTCTTCCTCACATTTCCACCTTGAATCGGTGGGCGCCGATTAAATTTCTTCAGCCCGGCTAAAAAAAAAATAATGCTTTTGAATTCGTGAGGGAAAAATGCTCCCAGTTGGATGACAGATGTGCTTAGCATATGGTTTTAGTTATGGATGAAATGAGCATAAGAAAAGAGTTGAGATATAATAGAAGTCTAGATTTAGTTGATGGATTTGAAACAACTGGATTTGAAAGGACTAATAGAATTGCCACTCATGTATGTGTTTTTATGATTAAATCTATGTTTTCTAATTTTTCAATCATTCTTAATTATTTTATTTCCTACAACGGCTTATCTGCGGATACTTTAAGTGAAATAGTTAAAGAAAATTTTAATATTTTAAAAAGCATGGGTATAAACGTTCGTGCCCTTGTATGTGATCAAGGCTCGACCAACCAAAAATGTTTTTCCAACCTTAAAGTATCTGTGAAAAAGCCGTTTTTTGAAACTAATGATCAGAAAGTTTTTTGCATGTACGATTTCCCGCATTTAATTAAGTCTATGCGGAATGGCTTGTTAACGTGTGACATAAAATCACCGGATGGAACGGTAAGTTTTCAAGTAATTAAGGAATTGTATGAAATGGAAGCAAGTGCAAAAACAAAAATGTGCCCAAACACATTTACCCTAACTGTTTTGAAAAAATGCGTGTAAAATATGCAACACAAATTTTCAGCAGAACTGTTGCGGCTGCTATCAAAACTATTTCCGAAACCACAAAATTTGAGATAAATTCCACAAAATTGGCCTTATCAACAGCTCAGTTTGTGGAAAAAATTGACAAGATTTTCGATTGTCTTAATAGTGGCTCCTTTTATGGTGATAACAGCTACAGATCTGCAATTCAGCTTAACAGTGAAGCATATAAATTTATTAATTTTTTTTGCAATATTTAGAAAATGTGGTGTTTCTGAAAATTCTGCAGCTATAAATTTCGAAGTAGTTGCTATGAGATACTTTGTTGGATATGTAGCATTTAAAGTCATTCCAAAATTACAATGCCAAAAATGTTGTGACGAATTGAGAAAGACGGATGAAGTTCTAACAGCACCAAGCGAGCTTTTTATACACTTTAAAAATTATCAGTCGCTTACAGATTTTGGAAGCTTAGCTGCTCCATCAGAAAAACTAATGGATGATAGTAAAATACATATTTTAATATTTCATAAAATTTTTAAATCTGAGCCCAAAAAATTGGTATAAAATCCTTTATTATTGAGTCCTGTTATCGCTTGACTCCGAAGTGGTTTGCCGACGCTTGTTCTCAACACAGAATATAAGTTTTTGACTTTCTACTATTAGTACTCCTCCGAAAGCATTGCTCTTGGTCTATAGAAAAAGGAAGTTCTAAGGAAAAAAAAAAATAAAAAATTTAGCAAACGAATGATGAAATTGATTAAAGTATAATAATTTTGTTAATTACACAAGGGTGGTTCACATCCTTATTGAACACTTTTTGATGGCAGAAATTAATGAAGTGGGAAAAACATAAAAAATTATTTATTCTTAACAAAAATACATGCATAGTTTGTTTTTATTTCAATTGTTTTATAAAAAAAACAACTCATTACTTTTCCAATATTATTATTTAATTTGTTTTGAAATGAATAAACTTTTCAACATTCTGTTTGTTCTAAAAAAAATAATACATAATTCTCAACTCTAGTTTTATTCGCACTTTATATATAAAGTTTTATTTATTTGAAATACCTCAAGTGAAATTCAAATGCTTGAAAAAAACATTTTCACCTATAATAAATTTCATTGTATTAAAATTACATATCTCAAATCAATTAAAATTTACACGTACACCAAAATTTTCGCAAAGAAGGGCAAATAAAATTTGATCACAATTGATGCAATCTCATTCGTACAACAACAATATATATATCGAGGGCTTATATTCAATACCCGCCATACGCCAAAACACAAATTTTCAGGAGTGAGAAAAAACTGTTTCATTCCAAAATTCTTAAGGTATGAATTAATCTTTCTTCTATAATATTTTTTATATATGACTACTGAGTCACCCTTATAAAAAAATAGAACTTTTTACTCTATTCGTAGCGATATGGTTGATGTCGGGTATTGCTACTGAAATCTTTAAATATTTTTATGGCGTATAGCGGTTATTGCACAGTAAAAAAATATTTATTTGCTCTAATATGTAATTTTATTATATTAAGTTTTTGTTTAACGTTTTCCTAACTTAAAAGAATTCAATAACAAAACAATACCAAAAAAATAAAAATTATTTAAAAAAAAAGGTAATTGTCACAATGCTTTTTATTACTTTGACTCCATCTGAACTAAATTATCATAAAAATGATGATATTCTAGTGGTATAACCGGTTTCAAATCTTGAAGATTTTTCCATTTACTAGGCTGGATTGGAAGCTGAGCAGTATGTAAAGGCTTTGGTTCAGTATATCCTGTATACTTTTTAATTTTTCATTAAAGTTAACTTTAAATTGAACTTCTCCACTTGGTAAATACTTTAGTGATTTAAAATGAGAAACTGTTGGATAATTTTTGGTTCAACCAGGTCTAATGCTCGAAAAGCGAATAAGTTTGGCATCATTGAAGTTTAAAAAAAAAACTGTAATTTAAATACATGGCATCGAATGGTTTAATAACTACTGTGTCATTAATTTTTACTGTTTTTCGTGATTCTTTGGTTATTCTGTTATAAGACATTTTAACCTATTGTTAGGGTCTTTGAATTGTATTGAATTTCCTAATGGGAATAAGCTGTTTGCTTAACAAATTCTTTTTTATACAACAAACATTTATTGTGTCCGTTGTCCGCTACAAATATTTTTGTTTTTGTTGAAATATTTGTAGTTATTGACAGTTAATTTTTGCTTGTTAACTAGAAGGCGTAAATTAAAACTTAAAAAATTTTTTCTTTAAAGTAAAAACTAGGCAGTACAGTCCATAATCTCATAGAATTAACAGTGTCAATATATATTTATGAGAGAAGGAACGGGTGGAAATTTATTCTTTCCGTATTCTCAATGTATGGCGTATGACGGGTATTGCATTAAAAAAAATCGTGCGGTTCATAGCGATATATAAAAAGAGTACTTAATAAGTATAATATATTAATTTTTTTCGGAAATTTTTGTCAGAGATAAAGCTGGCATCAGTGAACAATTTGCGATCAAAAAGTAATTTTTCAAAAATTGGTGTATGGCGGGTATTGATATTGAATATAAGCCCTCGATATGCTTTTGCTACTGTAACACAGTCGAGCGTATTTGATTTGGTATTGAATATAAGCCCTCGATATGCTTTTGCTACTGTAACACAGTCGAGCGTATTTGTTTTCAATATAATGTTTGCTTACATTTATTTGAATTTATTTTACCTCTTTTATAAATGTAAATTTATATTTTCTCATATCATTGTTTGAAGAACATTAACACATCCATACATACATGCATAAATGCATAAACAACATACATACACGCGTACGTAGTTACACGTCTGACTGACAAGAATTTGTTGATTGAATTTTTACAAGAAATGAAAATATTAAAACGTGAACAAACATACATACATACATGCAAACTGAAGTATTTACAAACACACGCAATTACGTATGAGAGCGAAACATTGTTATGCTTTTTACTTTTGCTTCTTTCCCTTTTGCCTTACCGACCGCGTCATAAAACTTTTTTAAAAAATATTTCAATTTGGGCCTTCATGCGCATTCTATATGATTTATATTCTTTGCTACTTCTTACCGCTCCATTGCGTTATAAAGGCTGACAGCTCAAACACAAAACTTCGCGTTGTATTCGATGCGTCGGCCAAAACATCTACGAATTTGCCACTAAATGATACGCTAATGGTGGGAGCCACAATCCAGTCTGACTTATTTACTGTCATCACCCATTTTCGATCATACAGTTACGTTTTTACTGCAGACATTAGTAGATTGAAATTGACACTCAGGATAGAAAACATCAAATGATATTATGAAGGCAAGATCCTTCACAATTATTTAGCATATTCCAGCTAAATACTGTGACATACGACACATCAGCTGCTCCGTATCTAGCTACACGCTGTCTTAAAAAACTTGCCGAAGATTACGCATCAACTTATCCGCACGCTTCAGCAGCTATTTTAAAGGAAGCTTATGTCGATGACGTCATGAATGGCTCAAATTCTTTAGAAGCATCCTCTGATCTTTTAACAGATATTTGAAAAATGCTCAGCGCGACGCAGTTCGAGCTAAGAAAATATTGCTCAAACGATTCAAGGCTATTAGATTCGATTTCCCACAACGATAAAGAGCCATATTTGCAAGTTAGAAAAAATGAAGTAGTAAAACCCTCGGTCTTATTTGGCAACACAATGAAGACCCTTTCGTATATCATTTTAAAATTCAACCTTCACAGAGAATTACAAACCGTTCTGTTCTACCAAACCTTGGTAGAATATTTGATCCCATCGGATTCATTGGTCCAGTTGTGGTTCTTGGAAAAATATTTCTGCAAAGACTGTAAGTGTAAAATATCTTGGGACCAACGCTTAGAAGCTGAATGTGAGACTCGCTGGAAGAACTATACTACAGAACTGCAGGCACTTCCATCGCACATAGGTCTGGCGAGTCACATTTTTTGGCCAAAACTAAAATATTCAGTTGTATATATGAATTAAAATAAAAGGCACATATTGTAACACAAAAACAATAATTTTATTAAGTTTTTATTAATTCGGTTTTTTCTTGTGTTTTGTTTCCACTTTGCCAAACTCTGAGTAAATCACAATTTTTGAAGCAAAAGTTTCCTGAAACAAAAATTGATTTCCTTAAAATATGCAACAACTAGCGGAAAATGATTGACGATTCGTAAGCACCAAATATCACTCTAATTTTGTGAGTTTTTGGTTCAATGAAATCGCTTGAAATTTGTAAGTTATATACTATATATTTTTATACCCTTCACCTGTGGTGCACAAGGGTATATATAGCTTTGTCATTCCGTTTGTAATTTCTACAATTTTCATTTCCGACCCCATAAAGTATATATTTTCTGAAAGCTTATGAATAGAGGAGTCGATTAAGCCCTGACCGTCTGCCCGTCTGTCCGTGTGTTGGTTGAAATCAAATTTTAGAAGCAACTATATGTTCCTCAGATCTGTATATGGTATCAATCTCTTGGAAATATCCAGGAATGAATCGGTATTGAAATTCAGCACAATCGCCCCATAACTTTCTGAGATATGAGCAAAAAACCACGACCACCTCGTTTGTTTTCACAATTACAACAACAACATACATACATACATACATACATACATACATACATACATACATACATACATACATACATACATACATGTAAAAAACATACCAAACAAAAAAAATTACAAAAAAAAAAATATTAAAAAAAACCTATATATACCCTTTTTCACTGTGTGAAGGGTATAACAAGTAAGAGCACTATATTCGGCCATGCCGAATCTTATATACCCTTCACAACGTGTAGTCATGCAATAACAGTAGTTTGTATCACCATTCATCTCATATGAAATACGTACATACATATAAAAAACATAAATATATAAAAACATCCCCTTGTAAAATTAAAAAAACAATAAAAAAAATTTAAAAAAAAAATAATTAAAATATAAATAATAAATATAAAACAAAAAAAAAATTTAAAAAAAGAATAATAAATAATATATTAAATAAAAAAAAAAAAAAAAAAAATAAAACAAGTAAGAGCGCTATATTCGGCCGTGCCGAATCTTATATACCCTTCACAACGTGTAGTCATGCAATAACAGTAGTTTGTGTCACCATTCATCCCATATGAAATACTTAAATACATATAAAAACATACATATATAAAAACATCCCATTGTAAAATTATAAATTCACGTATGTATGTTAACAATACAAAAAAAAAAATTAAAAAAAAATTTAAAAAAAAAATAAAATTAAAAAAAAATAATAAAAATATAAATAATATATTAAATAAAAAATAAATAAAAAATTTAAAAAAAAATTGAAAAAAAATTTTTTTTGGCTCAGCTGGGATTCGATGCCACGTTTTCTCTAACCAGTATACACGTTTGTATGTATGTTGTTGTAATGTTGTTTTTGTGAAAATAAAATCGAGGGGGTCGTGGGTTCTTGCTCATATCTCAGTTGTTTATGTACCAATCTTTCTGATTTTCAATACCGATCTACTCCCGAATATTTCTGATATTTTAATACTTTACCCGGGTCCAACCTATGTCGGGGGGCTTCAAAAAGTTGATTTCAACATACACACGGTCAGACGGACAGACTGACAGAGCTTAATCGACTCCCCTATTCATAAGCTTTCAGAAAATATATACTTTATGGGGTCGGAAATGAAAATTGTAGAAATTTCACACGGAATGACAAACCTATATATACCCTTTTTCACTGTGTGAAGGGTATAATAAGAAAAAAATAATAAAAAAACTACAAAAAAAAATTAAAAAAAAAAATTTAAAAAAAAATTTTAAAAAATTTTTTAAAAATTTTTCTAAAAAAACTTTTTTAAAAAATTTAAAAAAAATATAAAAAAAAAATAATAAAATATAAATAATATATTAAATAAAAAAAAAATTTTTTGGCTCAGCTGGGATCCGATGCCACATTTATTCTAACGTGTACGTATGCACGTATTTTATATGGGATGAATGGTGATACAAACAATTGTTATTGCATGACTACACGTTGTGAAGGGTAAATAAGATTCGGCACGGCCGAATATAGCACTGTTACTTGTTTTTTTTTATATTTTTGTTTTTATTTTTTATTTAATATATTATTTATATTTTTATTATTTTTTTTTTAATTTTTTTTTAATTTTTTTTTTTATATATATAATAATTTTTTAAAAAATTTTTTTTTTTTAATTTTTTTTTAAATTTTTTTTTGTTTTTTTAACATACATACGTGAATTTATAATTTTACAATGGGATGTTTTTATATATGTATGTTTTTATATGTATGTACGTATTTCATATGGGATGAATGGTGACACAAACTACTGTTATTGCATGACTGCACGTTGTGAAGGGTATATATGATTCGGCACGGCCGAATATAGCGCTCTTACTTGTTTAATAAAAAGTTAAAATCACTGATTTTGAGGTTATGAAAATTTTTTACGTAATTTCTTATTACCATAATTTTTATTAAATATTTTACTATTATAAATTGAAATACTTACCATCGTCATTAATATTCATAGCTAATAGATTTAAATAGCTATCTTATTTCCGTGTAACCTGTGACTCAAATTAAACAAAAAACTACACCACGTGTTTCAGTTAACTACTGCAATTAAAGTATTGAACTTTCTTACTTCATAGAGTAACAGTTAAATCAAATTTTCAAAAACAAATTACTTTTTTTGTTTATCTGAAGTGTTTGTTATAATACTCCAACAAAAAATATAGGAAAAACAGTTTGAGTTTTGGCCAAAATATGTGGCTCGCCAGACCTATGTGCATCGCTCCGCGGCACTTGTTGGCGAAAAAGGTAATAAAAAGTATACAACTCCATTCTTATTCAGATAGTAGTGAATATGCCTACGGAGCGTGTTGTTACATGAAATGCCTAAACGAGGAAAATGCTATAACTATTCGATTAATTTGTGCAAAGTCTCGGATCGTACCAACGAGTTGCTTATCAATCCATAAATTTGAGCTTTTAGCAGCTGTACTTATGGTCGAACTAGCGGAAAGACTACTTAAAATATTGCCAATAGCGGTAACAAGCAGGGCTTATTACACAGACTCGAAAATAGTTCTAGCATGGATAGCGAAGATCTCGTATACGTGGACAACATTTGTTGCCAACAAAATAGCCAAAATACAAGAACTTACTCGCAATGATTAATGCTTTTACGCTAATACCAAAGAAAATCTTAATCAAAGATCTCTCGAGGACTAATGCCAACCGAATTTTTAAGATCATCGCTATGAAAACTGGTTCAGAATTTTTACAAGCTTTATCGCAAACCTTATTCTCATTAAAAGACCAATGCCAAGAAGATCTCCCAACTTTGGCGGCTTGTGAAGGCTTCAGTAAAACAAACCAAATATCATGTAACAAGAGTAATGGCCAATGCAACCTTTGCGTTCGAAGAGATGACTGCCGTTTTAGCGCAAGTTGGAGAAATACCTAATTCTAGGCCTTAAACACTACTTTAATCTAACCCAAATGATTTTGAAGCACTTACGCCAGGCAATTTTTTAATAGGCCGGCCGTTGACGTCCTTCTCCAAACCTGATATATCAACCGTAAACATCAACCGGTTAGAACGCTTTCGCAGACTACACAACTACAACAAGTTTTTTGAAACAGATGGTCAAAGGAATATTTACACTGGCTCCAGGAGCGCTATAAACGGTCCAAAAACAATGCACCTTTAAAACCAAGTACACTAGTTGTAGTCCTAGATGAAAAAATGGAATCTATAAACGTGCCATCAGCTTGCTGTTCTCACTGCCCATTGAAGATTGAATATACTGTGACGACCCAAAGTCGTGGCCTTGTTTTTGGGTTCACAAGACTGAACGTCTAAATTGTATTTACATATCCAACTCATTGGAACGACATATTACCTCCCTACTTCATTCATAATATTAGAGACAAAAGGAAACTTTAAATTTGGTTTTCCATTGAGAACCGAACACTATGGTTAAATAGAAATAAACCGAACAACGAAGTGGTGAGTGTGGTTTACATTTACCACCAATCACAAGACAAGATACACTCGTATGCGCGTGTGTGTAGGCTAAATATACCTCGTTTATTGTCATCAACATAAATGAATACTTGTGTGGGTAATTGTGTATGAAATGATATGTACACACAAGACAATAAATAGAAGTCTCATAGAAAACAGTCAGTCAGAGTAACGGGTAAAACCTTATTTGTTAAATAAGTAAAGTCTTCGCGGTTGAGCTGATGTTAAATTGTGTGCTTCGAGTTTAGACTCCTCTCAATTTAACATCGTGCTCCTCGAGTGGTTGATCTGGTATTGAATTGAGTGCTTCGAGTTTAGGATCTTCTCAATTTTAAACAAAGTACACACACGCAGTCCTCAAGTGGTTCATCAGGTGCTAAATTGAGTGCTTCGAGTTTAGGCTCCTTTCAATTTATCGCCAGACAAACATACGCGCTCTTCAAGTAGCGACCCCTCTTGTGTCAGCCGCACCACGCAAGCTCGGTAGTACTAAATAGTAAATATTACTCTTTAGTAATACCGCGGGTAAGTGGAGTAGAGACCTCTCTGAATGCTCGAAGTTAAGGCTCCACACAGAGTTGTCTCCGAGTGGCAATCAAGACGGACGTCTCTTCGGTTTCTCCCGAATTGGCTACGCCCCGATTACACAGTAGCATTAGAGAGTAAACTCTGCTCTTAATATTGAGTACGGGTGAACTAGAGACATCTCTGGGTGTTCGGAGTTTAGGCTCGACACAGAGTTGTCTTTGAGTAGAAATCGCAGATGAAATCTACGTGTTCGCCTCACTCCGCGTGAATCGGTAAATACGACAAACGATCGATTGGCTACGCGAACCTAGGAAAACCAAGTTGACTCCTTTTCCTTAAGAAAGAGAATAATAATTCTACACTTTATTTGACCTCTTTTTTTAATTCTTTTGTATTTAATTATTCGAGCCTAAGGTCATGCAACAGTTTTATTTTTTTTATAAAAAACAATATTAAACAATGTTTTATTTTCTTCAATATTTCGCTACTCCTTCGTGTAGCATCTTCAGGAAAATAATTTAACAAATTAACAAAAATTAACAAATATTACAAAATTTTTATTTTTTTATACTAATAATAAAAATTTTTGAAACAAATTTCAGAAAATTGTCATACAAAAAATTATACACTAAAAAACAAAAAATTAATTACTAATCTATTACATTCTAAAAATATTCTATTTCCGCTTTCTAAAATTTTTGAACTAAATATCTATAACTCTGAGCTATTCCCTCTGTATCTGATTTGTAGTTAATCCTCTGTGTTATTGGTGTGTTTATTATCTGTAACATTTCTAATAAACAACGACGTTTGTAACTATCTTCCGTATTTAAAACTATTGTATTTCCAAAATCCGGATCATGATTAACATTAACACAATGTGATGTTAATGCAGTTTTCTGTGAAACATTATTCCTGTATTTTTGGTCCGACTTATGTCCTGCAATCCTAGTCTTGAGTTTATTCTTAGTTGTACCTATATATACCTTATTGCATGTTTCACTACTATTACCCTTACATGGAATTTTATATACTACATTAGATCTTTCAAAATGGTCAATTTTGTCCTTTGTCTTACTAAATAATTTACCTAATGTATTGTACGTTTTATGAGTCATTTTATATCTATCATTTTCAAAAATTCTCGATCTTTCTAATCGTTCTGACACTATAGGTACGTATATTAATGATTTATAAAACTTTGGTTGACTAGTGTTGGTTATCTCAAGTCTTCTCTGACCCTTATATTGTCCAATTAAACTATAAATTATTTTCCTAGGAAAATTATTATCATACAATATATCTATGATCTTCCTTCTATTATTCTTATGAAATTCAAAATCACTTATAGTTAGTATCCTCCCTATAAGGTTTTTGGCTGTATTAATAATAATTCTTTTGGGATGTTTCGAATAATAATTAATGATCCTTCCTGAGGAAGTAGGTTTCTGGTACCAATCCATTAATAACTTATTTCCCCTTCTTATTATTAATGTGTCCAAATAGGAAAGTTTTGAATCACATTCCTTTTCAATAGTAAATTTGATATCTTTATGAAAAGAATTAAAAGTTACCAAAATATGGTCTATTGTATCCTCTGAAACAATACAAAATAAGTCATCAACATATTTTGTAATAATTTTTGGTTTTTTAGCCAGTTTTTCGATACATGTATCTAATAATTTCTCCATAACGATATCCGCTATAACTGGAGTTGCTGGCGAACCCATAGGAAGTCCTTTCTGTTGTACATATATTCTATTATCATATCTAAAATATCTATTGTCCGTAATACAAAATTTCAAAATACGTAAAAATAGATTTTTCTCAATTTTCGTATGTTCTCTTATCATATCCCATTTTTCCTCGATAATACAAATAGCTAAGTCTATGGGAATACTAGGAAAAAGTGATACAACATCTAATGAAATTAATTTTTCATTATTATTTATTCCTATGTGACTTAATTTATCTTTGAAATGTAATGAATCCCTTACATTATAAATAGAATTTTTAGTAATGTTTCTAAGAATGTTTGTAATATATTTACATAATCCGTAAGAAGGGGAATTAATAAAAGAACAAATTGGTCTCAAAAGAAAATTCTCTTTATGGATTTTTGGTACTCCATATAACCTAGGAGCAATAGCAACATTTGTCTTAAGATTATTCTTTTCCAAAGATTAGGATACTAACTATAAGTGATTTTGAATTTCATAAGAATAATAGAAGGAAGATCATAGATATATTGTATGATAATAATTTTCCTAGGAAAATAATTTATAGTTTAATTGGACAATATAAGGGTCAGAGAAGACTTGAGATAACCAACACTAGTCAACCAAAGTTTTATAAATCATTAATATACGTACCTATAGTGTCAGAACGATTAGAAAGATCGAGAATTTTTGAAAATGATAGATATAAAATGACTCATAAAACGTACAATACATTAGGTAAATTATTTAGTAAGACAAAGGACAAAATTGACCATTTTGAAAGATCTAATGTAGTATATAAAATTCCATGTAAGGGTAATAGTAGTGAAACATGCAATAAGGTATATATAGGTACAACTAAGAATAAACTCAAGACTAGGATTGCAGGACATAAGTCGGACCAAAAATACAGGAATAATGTTTCACAGAAAACTGCATTAACATCACATTGTGTTAATGTTAATCATGATCCGGATTTTGGAAATACAATAGTTTTAAATACGGAAGATAGTTACAAACGTCGTTATTTATTAGAAATGTTACAGATAATAAACACACCAATAACACAGAGGATTAACTACAAATCAGATACAGAGGGAATAGCTCAGAGTTATAGATATTTAGTTCAAAAATTTTAGAAAGCGGAATATTTTTAGAATGTAATAGATTAGTAATTAATTTTTTGTTTTTTAGTGTATAATTTTTTGTATGACAATTTTCTGAAATTTGTTTCAAAAATTTTTATTATTAGTATAAAAAAAGAAAAATTTTGTAATATTTGTTAATTTTTGTTAATTTGTTAAATTATTTTCCTGAAGATGCTACACGAAGGAGTAGCGAAATATTGAAGAAAATAAAACATTGTTTAATATTGTTTTTTATAAAAAAAATAAAACTGTTGCATGACCTTGGGCTCGAATAATTAAATACAAAAAAAAAAGAGAATAATATTTAGAGATAATATAATTTTATAACGTAAATTAAAGCACCATCGTGTTTCTTTCTCTCTTGCTCAAAAATAAATTTTTGGGAGCCCAGACCTCACCCCAGCATTAGGTGATAAAACACATCGTTACTGTTTTTACGGGTTAGAGGGTGACAACAATATTATGAATATTCAGCGGGAAAAATTAAATATATAGACACCTTTTCCTTTAAAACGTTATAAATGTTATATATTTATTGAACTTTCATTTAGGTATAAAAGTTAGATATAAATAAATGTATATTATTTGTTGATGCACCTTTATTAAATTTAGTTATTCAAGAAAATTCACAATATTTTTAATATTTAATTTTAGGTTGATTTTAATTTTAAGAAATTTTGGTTTTAATTTAGAATTAAGAAATTTTATTTTTATTGTTAAGTTTATGTTCCAGATAATAGTTTAAATTTATACACACATTATTTATTTCTTTCAAAACAATTTTAGTAACACCTTTTTATTTAAGCTTTTACTTGTTCGGGTGCTGCTTTTCGTAACAATAATAAAATCTTCAAGTTTACAGATGTTAGGGCGTGTTGATATCCAGCCAGGATTGGATACAAAAATTTTTTGTTCACTGAGGTGAACATTCTCCCCGCCTAGGAGTCTGAAAAGAAAATAGTGGACTTTAGTAAAGATGCGTGAAATTTAAAAGGATTGTAAAATGGATTGGGTATAAAGTAAAAATACTTAGGGTAATTGAAAAAGGGTTAGCCAGAATAAGAGCCCATTATGAGCCAGCCGAGACATAAATCTTGAGCTAATAATGATCCTCCATCAATACGAATGATATTGGATTTCAAAATCCTACTATAGAGGTCGCCTCCTAATTCCATGTCTACTTGGGTGTCAAAGTTAAAGTTGGGATCTGCCAAAGTAAGGTTCTCAAACCTTTCCTTTATGGATTACTTCATCGGTGATGAATAAGCATATTTTGGCAAATCTCGAACTACCGACAAATACATTTCGTATATGGTTTGTGATGACATATTTGGTGTTATGGTCATCTTAACATACTTTCTATCATCCAAAATAAATGTGTCCAATTTCATCCTATTTACAAGGAAATGAGAAATATGGAAACAGAACCGTCATCAGTTAATGCATATATTTCTGCAGTTGAAACTAATATTTTCTGCAGTGAGGTTGGTAGGCCGACGGTTGTAACCGCGGTGGCAGTTGCGGTCTTTGTTGCCGTTGTCAAGGAACGTCGTGGGGCTGGAATGGGTGGTTTTGTTGTTGGTACCGAATTTGTTGATAGGTTTTTTAATATCCTGTCAGGACCATGAAGTGTGGAGTGATGTTTACCACCACACTTTTGACGTGTTTTACTGGTACATTTCCCGATCAGGTGGTTTATAGCGAGACAATTAACACAATAATGAAGCTTAACAGCTGTTTTGTACTTCTCCGCCAAGTTCATCTTATTATACTTCTTGCAGTCTGTAAGCCGGTGAACTGCCTGACAAATCCCACATCCAAAATAAAGTTTCGCCTGTATATGTTTTTTCTCGTGACGTTTCCTACAGTTCGAGCTAGAACGTTGCGGACGGAATTGCTTTTCACGTTGGTTATTGGGTGCCATTATCTATAAAAACAATAGAAGATAAATGTGTTAGTGTAAATGATTGAGTTATAGTAAAATACATAAAGTGGATCACAATATAATAAGCATAGGGTTTAAATTTCCGGTTTCGTGACATAATTTATTGCAGATTAAGTGATCAAACATTTCTGTATTAGTCCTGGGTAAGTCAATATGGGTTAATAGTGTGTAATGCTAGGGTTGAAGACAAGAAATTCAGTTCAGTTAGTAGGTAAAACTATAACTTTTGTTATTGGGCGTGTCAAAGTTCCAGTCGATGTACGCAAGTCAACAACTCTATTATGTCCATCAGAACCAGGGTAAGTTCTAATAACTCGTCCGAATAACCATTTGTTAGGGGGTAAGTTGACTTGTCTAATTACAACAACATCATTTACTTCAACTTAACGCTTCGGGTGTTTCCATTTGTATCTTTTATGGATCTCTTTAAGAAATTCATCTTTCCATCTTCTGCAAAAGTTATGATGTTGAATTTTTAACTTTTGCCAGGGTAATATTATTATTACTGTAATCAGGTTCTGCAGGGGTAAGTATTGGAGAACCAATCAAAAAATTACCTGCGGTTAAAGGGTTGAGACCTTGTGGGTCTTGACTTGATGGGCTTAAGGGTCTGGAATTAAGACATCCCTCAATTCTAGTTAGGAGTGTAGCTAGTTCCTCGAATGTGTATTTGAGGTTGTTCATCTTTTTTAGATGAGACTGGAAGCTTTTGACTCCTGCTTCCCATAGGCCACCCATATGTGGTGCACCTGGAGGTATAAAATGCCACGTCAAGTTTTGAAAATTGCTTATAGATACCACAGTTCCTTTTAATTGTTTGATAAATTCCTGTCGCTCTTTCTTCAACAAATGATTAGCTCCAACAAAATTTGCACCATTGTCGGAGTATATGGCGACAGGGCATCCCCGCCTCAAAAAAAATCGGGAAAATGCTGCCATGAAAGCTTGGGTAGACAATTCAAGGCTCCAAGTGAATCGCTTTTGTTGCGAAACAACCAAAGATACAAACGTAACCTTTAGTTATTTTACAATTTCTGCCATTATAAATTTTTATATCAAAGGTCCAGCAAAGTCAACTCCAACATTATGAAAAGGTCTACTTATCTGTGTACGTTGTGGTGGCAAGGCCGCCATAAACTGAGTTGTTTGTGGATTCTTATATCTTGTGCAGGGTATGCATTTATTTATAACGGAACTGATAAGATTCTGAAGTTTTGGAATCCAATATCCAAACCGTATTATCCTCAGCATTAGTTGATTTCCTCTATGTAGAGTTATCAGATGTACGTGTAGGGTTATTAGTTTCGCAAGATGACTTGTGTAGGGTAATAAAATTGGGTGTCTTTCAGAATACGACAAACTATTAGAGTTAGACAATCAACCGTTTGCACGCATTATGTTGGTAGAATCTATGAATGGAGTTAGTGTAAGAATATGACTCTTTTTGGGTATCGGGTTTTTCTTCTTTAGGCAATTATATTCTTCCTCAAAGTATTTACTTTGAGATAACATAATAAGTCTATTAAGAGTTGTCTTCATGTCTATCGCATCTAGTTCTATGCTTGGGTGGGTTATTAATTTCTCGATTCTTTCTTTTGATAGAGAGTTTTTGCGATCAAGAATGATTTGATAGTTCCGATTTACTTTCCTTCGGATATATGATCTGCGATCACAAAATCTATACACATATGACATCACTCTTAAAGCTCTTGATAATTTTGAAAATCGTAATAATATGTCTGGGTTAGTGTCATTCGTATTCAAAGAAGGTTGGGTATTAACTGTTATAGAAAATGATTGGTTAATTTTAGCTTCAGCTTGTGTTAAAAAGGGTTTGTCTGTTGTTGGCCATTTTGAGGGGGATTCCTTTATCCACAAGGGTCCATTCCACCATAACAAGTCTTGTTTTAGTTCTTCTGAATTACATCCTCGGCTGGCGACATCTGCAGGGTTATCATGTGAGACAACATGATTCCAGTTGTCCACTCCCACAGTTTCCAGTATTCGCGAAACTCTATTGGCTACAAAGGTGTTCCATGAATTGGGTGGTTTGTTGAGCCAAGCTAGGACTATTGATGAATCTGTTCAGAAGAACTATTTGTATTGGGAAAGGTTTAATTGGGTAATTAAATTATGGGTCATGTTTGCCAACAACACTGATCCACAAAGTTCTAGTTTAGGTAACGAGATAACTTTGATTGGTGCAACTCTCGTTTTAGCAAGAAGTAGGGTTACGTAACTAGATCCATCTATGGGTGTGACTCGAGCATATAAAACTACCGAATATGCTTTTCAGAAGCATCTGAAAAGCCATGAAATTCAATTTGTGCTGAAGGTGAGTAATTAATCCATCTTGGAATACGAATTTGATCAATGTTATCGTAATATTGTAAGAATTTGTGCCATTTTATGAGAGTGAGTGGGTTAAGACATTCATTCCAAGCTGTGTTATCTTGCCATTTTTGTTGCATAGTAATCTTAGCGGCAATAGCAATTGGTGCTAACCAACCAGCTGGGTCAAATAGACGAGCTATGTCAGATAGAACTGTTCGCTTTGTATATGCTGATTTCCTTTCAATTATTGGTACATTAAAGAAAAATTTATCTTCCTTTGCATTCCGTCTTATGCCTAGAGTTTTAGCATTACTGGATTCGGGTAGGGTAAGCAAATCAACATCAAGAAGATTATCTTCGGGTAAATTGTCCAGTAATTCCTTGGTATTTGATATCCACTTTCTAAGAGGAAAACCAGCAGAATCTAATGTTGTGATCAACTAAGTTTGAGTTTCTCTAGCTTCTTCTATAGTGTGACCACCAGCTAAGACATCGTCTACATACCTATTTTCTCTCAATATTTTTGAAGCAATTGGGTGTGTATTTTGAATGTCTTTGGCTAATTTGTGTAGTGTTCTAATTGCTAAATATGGGGCACAATTGGCACCAAATGTCACAGTTTGCAGTTCGTAATCTTGAATGGGTTCATTAACGCTTTTGCGAAACAATATGCGTTGAAAGGGTGTGTGAGCTGTGTTTACCATAATTTGCCTGTACATTTTTGGAATGTCGGCATTAAAAACTATCTTACAAAACCGCCATTTCAAGATGAGTATAACTAAGTCTTGTTGTAGTGTAGGGCCAGTGTGTAAAGCATCATTAAGACTGTTGCCGTTTGATGTTTTGCTAGAAACATTAAACACTACACCAACTTTTGTCGTAACACGATCTAGTTTAACAACATCATGATGTGGTAAGTAATATTGAGTATTAGAAGAAGTGTCTGGGGTATATTTTACGGGTTTCATATGACATAAGTCAATATATTCTTGTAGCACGTTCTCATATTCCAACTTGAGTTCCGGTTTCTTCGTCAAATTCTTCTCATTTCTAAAATACTGTGCCATTGCAACATGACGTGAATTTCATAACTCTATTTTAGGGTATCGAAATGGAAGACTGACCTGATATCGACCATTGGGTAGCCTACAGCTAGATAAAATATAATTTCGCTCACAATATAAATCTTCTTCGGATGTGTTGGGTTCCTTAGGTATTTTTTCAATTTCCCAAAATTTAGTTAAAATTTTATCAAGCGTCACAGAATTAAAGTAAGAAACAATGGGTTGGGTACTACTTGATTTTTGAACTGGTCCCGTTAAAATCCAGCCAAATTCAGTTTCTTGAGCTATTAATGTGCTTAATACATCTTTTTTAACTCCAGATCTGATAATTTGTGGGTAAAAGTCACTGCCAATTATAAAATCTATTGGTCTACTTTCATAGAATTTCTGGTCAGCTTATTGAATATTTTCCAAGTCTTTTATAAGGGTTGGCTTCAAATTTTGGGTGGGTAAATTCTTTGTTAGTGTTTTTATAACAATTGCTTGTATATTCAATTTAAACTCATCTTGGGTATTTGATCGTAATAAAACGTGACACATTTTATTTGATCGCGCTGATACAACTTCATTTAGTCCAGAAATGTCAGCTACTATTGGTGTTGTGGGTAAATGTAATTTACGCCTGAGTTTATCAGATATGAAAGAAAAATCTGAGGGTGGGTCAATAAGCGCTCTTGCTGGAAATATTTCACCTTGAACTTCAACGTTTAAAACTGCGGTTCCTAATAACTTTGTTCTGTTATCTAGAATCGGTTTGCTTGATTGGGTATGTGTAGAGAAAGATTGTGCAGTGTTTCTTGATGTTGACGGTTGATCCTCGTCAATTTGTGTATTAGTTTTCGAATTGGGCTTATGTAAAAGACTGTTGTGTCTACCGCCGCAATATTTACACGTAAATGTACTACGACAATCCTTTAAAATATGAGCAATAGCTAAACAATTACAACATATTGCATTCTTTTTCCCAAAGTCAATTCTGTCATTTACCCCCAATGAGGTAAATGTTGAACATTCTCTTAGGGTATGATTATTATTGCATAGTTTGCAAATAGATCCTTCGGGTTTGTTCTTTCGGTTTAGGGTATTTAAGGTATTTTAGACTTACCGGTGATTTAGAACTGTTGAGTTCAGAAAGGTGTTGTAGTAGAATAAAACCTGAAATAGAAGAGAAAACAAAAATTAGTAAATGTAAGAAAAAAAATAATAGTTTGTTTTTAATTTTTTTAGGAACATTATTATTAGAATTGAAATTTCTTATTTAATTTATGAATAAATCTTTTTTTTATGTTTTAAATTCTAAATTTTACTTTTGTAGGAAATGTCAAGGGGCATTTCTAGCTAAAGTCACAAAACATCAGCTTTAAGGTCTTTGGTAGTTTTGGTCCTTGTCATTTATCTATTTAGTTTTTTTTTCACTTAAAGGTGGTACCTGTTAGAATAGCTTTGGCATTTTCCTTTTGTGGATAGCCAGGATTTTATTAATCTAAAATGAGAATGAAATATTATTAATATTGTTTTTTTTATTTTGTTTTATATTGCTTATTTTATGTTTTTTCAATTTGTTAGTTAGTTAGTTAGTTAGTTAGAATAATAACTGAATTTTTTTTAATTTTTATTCGCTTTTTTATAAACAAATTGATCACACAACTTTAAGTTCTTACTGTATTTATTTTAAACTTTATCACTTTACATAATGGTTCATAATTTTTGCTTATCACTATTCTATACATATATTCAGGGTAATGATTAATTCAAATGCAATTTAGTTTTAAATATCGACACTTCATTAATAAATAAATTTCTAAATTTGTTAACGTTATGTTACGATACGTTAGAGTAATTCACAATTTAAATTTCCCTACACTTTTTAGTTACTTCACAAAATTTTATTTAAATTCAGATTCACTTACCTTTTATATTTTATTTATTTATCCTGGGAACAGCACGTCGACTAATGGAACCTGAAAGTAGAATGATAGGACTTTTTTTTTAATTTTCTCTATAATTATTGGTTGGTGGCGATGGGGATATAAAACACCAAGCACCGGGTTGATTGGGTTTAACTCGGCAAAGCCTAGACCCCATCTTGGTGCTTTTATATCTTAAGACGTAGACGCATACCTCCTCGTGGTGCCACTGGATAGCTTTCCCGGACGCCCATCTGGGGAGTGAACTAACATGTGCTGCGCATAGTCCAAGTCCTTTTGACTTTGGTTGGAGCGTCGGGCTTGTAACCCACCTCCGGAAAAAAATACTCACAATGAAAAGGAAAAAGAATAAAAATAAACGGACCCCTCTTACTGTTGACGACCCCCGCAAACGTATAAAGGACCACGATTTAAGGTTCTGTACCTGGAATGTACGATCATTGTACAGACCAGGTGCATCAACCCAATTAATGGATGTACTGGAGAGATACAAATCCCATGTAGCTGCAATCCAGGAAATGCGATGGAATGGGCAAGGCGTCACCAAAACATCTAAAGGTGACATTTATTACAGCTGCCATGAAACAAAGCACGAGTTTGGATGCGGTTTTGTTGTTAGTAAGAAAGTTAGTCATTTAGTTTCCCGTTTTACACCAGTTGATGAACGACTAGCTACGATCCGCATCAAGGCGAAATTTTTCAACATCAGCCTGATATGTGCACATGCCCCTACGGAAGACAAGGACGATCAGATTAAAGATATATTCTACGAGCGCCTAGAGGAAGTGTATGACCGTTGTCCCGGCCATGACATTAAAATTATTCTAGGTGATTTTAATGCCAAAATAGGTAGGGAAAGTATCTTTAGTCCAACAGTCGGAAAATTCAGCCTTCATGAGGAAACGACCGACAACGGTATGAGACTGATATCTTTCGCAGCGGCACGTAACATGGTGGTTAGCAGCACCAGATTTCAGCATCCCGATATCCATAAAGCCACATGGACATCCCCTGATCAGATCACGAAAAACCAGATCGACCACGTTGTGATTGATGGAAGGCACGCATCCAGTGTCTTGGACGTACGTTCGATTCGCGGAGCCAACATTGATTCCGATCACTACCTTGTCGCAGCTAAGGTACGTACAAGATTGAATATGGCGAGGAACGTGCGTGCTCCGATCCGACGAAAATTCAACATCAATAAGCTGCGAACACAACAAATTTCCACCGCTTATTCCACTCGACTGACGCAACTGCTCCACGAGAGCACTCCTTGTCCCGAAGATGTTCGTGCTCAATGGCATCATATCGCCCATTCAATGGAGAAAGCTGCACAGGTCGTACTAGGGCATCAACGACCAGTACCAAAAAATGCATGGTACGACGATGAATGTCGCAACGCTACTGCACAGAAAAACGCGGCATATTTGGCAACACTCCACACAGTAGCAACGCGAAGTGCGCAAGAGAAATATCGGGAGAAAAGGAGAGAGGAAAAACGCCTGTTTCGACACAAAAAGAGGGAATTCGAAAGGCGCGAGTGTGAGGAAGTCGAGATGCATAGGACGCGAAATGAAACCCGAAAGTTCTATCAGAGAATCAAACAGCAGACTGAGGGTTTTTGTACTGGCATTTCCTCCTGTAAGGATCAACTAGGTAATCTGGTGACTGATGAAGAAAGCGTGCTGAGGTTATGGAAAGAACATTTCTATAATTTGTTGGTGTCTGAGGGGAGCGACAATGAAGATACCAATGATCCAATCGATGATGACGGTGTCGAATGTACACCGCCCAGCAAGATTGAGGTAGGAATAGCTATATCCAGACTGAAAAACAACAAGGCAGCTGGAGCTGACGGTTTGCCGGCAGAGCTATTTAAAACCGGAGGCAATGAGTTGATTAGGTGTATGCATCAACTTATTGTCACAATTTGGTTGGAGGAACGCATGCCCGATGATTGGAAACTCAGCGTGCTATGCCCTGTCCACAAGAAGGGTGACAAATCAGTCTGTGCCAATTATAGAGGCATAAGTCTGCTTCCCATCGCCTATAAGATCTTGGCAACGATATTGTGTGAACGATTAAAACCAAAGGTCAACGAAATAATTGGCCCCTACCAATGCGGTTTTAGACCTGGAAAGTCCACCTCTGACCAGATATTCACATTACGCCAAATCCTGGAAAAAACGCACGAAAGGCAAATCGACACATACCACCTATTCGTTGATTATAAAGCCGCTTTTGACAGCCCGATAAGAACCAAAGTGTATCAGGCCATGTCTGAATTCGGGATTCCGGCGAAGTTGATAAGACTTTGCCGGATGACACTAACTGATACTAGATCATCAGTGAAAATCGGAAATAGTCTTTCCGAATCATTTGCCACCATGCGTGGATTCAGACAGGGTGACTGTTTATCGTGCGACCTCTTTAACATCGCCTTAGAAAAGGTCATACGCGATGCAGCAGTTAATAGAAATGGCATAATTTTCACCAAGAGTCACATGCTCCTCGCATATGCTGATGATATTGATATCATGGGTAGGATGTAACTGCTGCATTTGCAGGCATTGAGAGGCAGTCTTTAAAAATGGGCTTGGCAGTTAATGAAAGCAAAACCAAGGTGATGGTTTCAACGAACAGGAAATCTACTAGATTAGGTGAAACTGTGAACGTCGGTAACTATAACTTTGGTGTTGTAGAAGAATTAGTGTACCTCGGGACATCCATTAATAAGAGCAATAACATCAGCCTGGAAATACGAAGAAGAATAATACTAGCAAATAGATGCTACTTTGGGCTACATAGGCAATTTAGAAGTAAAGCCCTCTCTCGAGTAACGAAAATAGCACTTTACAAGACACTCATATTACCTGTGCTTTTGTATGGTGCAGAGGCATGGGTACTTGCGCAAGCGGATGAAGCTGTACTTGGCGTTTTTGAGAGAAAAATCCTTCGTAAAATATATGGACCGGTCTGTGTAAGCGGAGACTATCGGCATCGTATGAATCATGTATGTATAATTATTGGTTATTTTTAATATTACTTACCTTCGGTTTTGTTCGGGCATTATTGCAGCGTCCCGGAAACACTCATTTTTGTTTATCGTTATGGCTCACAGTGTCGGCAACTTTATGCGTGCAAAAGAAAATTTTTAATATTTTTTTGTTTTTGCCATCAGTAGGGATGAAATAAATACATAATTAAATTGTACTCACCAATGAGTAAATCGCCATTGTCGCAGTGTCGCCAACATTCTGACCTGCAAAATATAATTTTTCTTTTTTAATATTTATCATTAACTAAGTCAGGGGTCCCCAACATTTTAGCTACAGGGGATCATGGTGGATTTCAGTGGGTGGGTAAAAGCTGTTGGCATAACATCCGCCAACCCCCCAAAAGATGTGTAGAAAAGGACACCACATCAAGTGTATGGTGTCATCAGGTTTTGTAGTTTGTGTGTATTTCGCGTTAAGTCCATATTTGGGTCCCTTTTCTCTACGTTTGTTCACTTAACTATAGCTGGGTATCAGTTCTCGTTCTATGAAACTATGATGTGAAAAGTTTTTGTGTGTAATATCATATGGTACCACCATACCCTTTGCTATACAAAAACTTTTTCATTTCACAGAACGAGAATTGAGCCCCTGCACAGTGGCCAATTTGGCTTCGCTAGCGGCATTTTATTCATAGCTTCCAAAGTAAAGAAGATATCTTCAAAAAATTTTTTTTTCTCAATGCAGAAAAAAATTAAACAATTTTTGGAAAAAAAATTTAATTTTTTTTTTATATATTTATAATTTTTTTTTTTAATTTTAAATTTTTTATTTTTTTATTTTTTATTTTGTTTTTAATTCAATAAACATTTTCCACCATATATTCATATATAAAATAAAAATTGTCAACTCCAAGAGAAACCATATTATAAAAGAAATATTAATCAGATTCTTCAGTATCAGATTCAGAGAAATCATCTTCAAAATGATGCATTATAAGCAAGCTTTTAACTTCCTTATCGAAACTAATATTTCTGAAATAGGAAATTGATGAGCCGTTGGACAATGAAGATATTAAGGGATCAGAAGAAACAAAAAGAGCGTTAATTATATCTTCCATTGTATTTTTCCTGTAATTTTTTCTGGTATTATTTTCACGGATGTTCCGATAATCTTTATTTCTGGCTTCAAGCGCTTCCTCGGACATCATACCGATTGGAAGCGAAAAATGATTGATTATGTCTGCTCCATGAATTAAAATTCTGTGAACAGACGAGGGCTTATAAAACCAAGGGTATAAACTAACAAAAATTTCGGCAGTTTTCATTGCGTAAAGTCTGAATGCCTCCGTGTTTATATCGTATCCACATGCAAGTGCTCGTAAGACGACGCTGAATCTATATATTTAATTTTCGTTCACTCCAGTTATACGAGCGGCTAAATCTGGTTGTTGAAAGAACCTTCTTGCCGTATTTCCGTTGTTGGTATTTCCAGTAACAGCCATTAGTATGTCGACCAACAAATGCATTTCTTCTCGTAGCTTCTGCTGTATATTTGTTTTATTTTGCCCAATTTTTCGTAGCATGGATATATATCGGCGTTTTGGTTTCTTGCTGATTTCTTGTTCAAGTTCCAAGTGTATCTGGTATGTCCAAGATCTACAAATAGCGCAAGCGCTTTATCGTGCGAAAATTTTGATGGAAGGCGCTTTGGTTTGTTTACATTTTTTATTACCTTTCCGCTAAAATCCTCATCGCCTTTTACCATTTCTACAACTTTGGAAGCACTGCGCTTTCCAGCTTTATATAAACTGCAGCTTGCAGCTACACACAATTCTTCACATGACACTTCCTCTGTAAGCCCTGACATCTTATTGACTTGCGTTTTTCTGCAGCACTCGGAAAGCTCTTTTTCCCGTCGTCCAATATTTTCATTTGCTTTTTTTTCCCAATAATACTAATGGTGTATCTAGCCATTCTTGGTTAATTTTTTCGAAAAACACCTTACTTCTGCCACAGGCCTTCCACTTTTGGATAAGCCTTGTTGCGGGGGCTTGTTTTTTTTGGACTTCTTAGACTGGTGAAATGTGGTTTTGTTTGAGATGGTCGAGGTTTTTGTGTCTTGTTGAAGTTTGGGCGTTGCTGGAGATCTTGTGGTTGTGGATGGATTGAATCAGGATGGTGGCCGGTTCTGGTGACACTTGTTGGTTGTGGCTTGTTGCGTTGTGTGTATGTTGACTTACATGAATATTTTTTTTTATTGGTGACTGTTTTCTTGTGGATGGTGTTTTTTGGGATGATGGAGGAGTCAGGGTATTTGCGTTCGAGTTTGTTGTGTATTTTATTGGGGGTTTTGTGTTTAATTTTTGTTTTTTTTTTATAAACCATAAAATGTCGTCTCAGTTGATTGTAAAATGTAAACAATTAATGTGCAGATTGGAAGTTCGTTCTGGAAAAGCTTTATTTTTGCAGAGTTGTATTAGGCAGTAGGATAGATGTTGCCATTTATGATTATAAAGGTATAGTCATAGGAAAAAGTATGTAGTGCATTTACAATATGGAGAAAGGTAATTTTCTCTTAAAGTGTCGTAGTGTGAGTGTAAATATGGATATAATAATTAGTAAAATTTTGTATTAGTGTATCATAAACTGATTTTTAATTTTAATGTTATTCACCGGTAAATGTTTTTTTTTAACAATGTTTGTTGGTATATGCAAATTTATACTGTATTTTATTGAAAGGGAAGTTTTTTCTTAAATTATTATTATACTAGCTGGCACCGAAAGCAGTTGATAACCAGTGTTTTTTTTTTAATAAGTATTTTTTAACTGAATTTGCTGAGTTTTTTTTGTCGTGTACTATTTACCAGTTGATGTTGAGAAAATATTTATTTTTTTGGTGACAATAATAGGTAAGCTTTTACTTTAATAGTTTTAGAAAATAAAGGGAGTTATAAAGAAAAAGATTTGTTTCAACCAGGAATCCATAAATAAAGGAATTATAAAGAAATTATTTATTTATTCCGGGGAAAGTTGTGAAGTCCAAGGTATAACAAGTAGAAGCCGACGAGGTCCTGAGCAATCGTAAGAAATTTTGTTTCTTTGTAAATTTTTGAGCTGAAATACAAGGTAACGTTTATTTTTATTTATTATTTGATTATGGCAGTTCCCTCCCGGAACTGAGTGGCATCCTAAGACAGCAGCTTAATAGTATTTTTGTTGGCTGGTAACCATAAGGAAAGAAGCTTTTGGTTAGAGAGGCTGTGTGCTTTGGTCAGGAAAGCTGTTTAGTGCAGAGAGTAGATAAACAAAGTGAATGCTTTGAGTGATAAAATAAATTAAAGTTAAAGGAACGTAAACATAGAAAAAAAAATAAACCCCAATAGAAATTTAAGAGAAAATAGAGTTTTGTTTTAGCCTCTAATTTTTAAGTATATTTTGTTTGTGTTTTGTATGGTTTAAGTATACTAGGATTTTAATTGTAAGAATATGTTTTTATATTTTATTAATAGATGTTGTGAAGACAGGAAAAGGTTTACATAGAAACGAGGAAAAAGATTTTGTTTAATGTTTGTGTTTTACTTTATGTGTGTAGGATTCACAATAGAAGATAGAAATATCATTAACGAGAGAAAAAGGTATATAATTTTGTTTTGGCCTTTATAAGAGACGGTTGATTGAGCTCACTCAGGCGTAGGTATAATTTTGTAATTTTGGAAAGAATTTAAATATTTATAGTTAGGTTTACACATATACATATATTGTGGATCAAACCCAGAAAGTGGTTTTTATGAGTAAATTTTGAGTATTTTTGTATTGTAAATCAAACCGGATACAGTTTCTATGTTTTGTTGTTTTCCTGTTGCGGACGAAATTTTAATTTAATTTTAATAAGTTACGAAATTTAAAAAAATATATGTATGTGTGCAATTAATGTTAAGTAAAACTCGAAATAGAGAATATTGATATTAAAATTTCGAGAGAAAAGGAAAATAACGTATTGTAAGTTTAAGTTTGAATGCATATTAAAATATATACCAGTATATCTGGGTTCGTTTTAAAGTGAGATAAGACTATTTTAGCTAAATTAATAAAATCACATAAAATATAGACTAAAGGATTTGAAGATTATTTATATTTTTTTATTTACTGAATTATTGTGTTCATTTAGTAATTAACTATAATGATTTAATTAATAAATATATGTTGTATGTATAAGGAACTAAAAATGATGGAGTAGAGAGTTTAATATGGGTTGCTGAAATGTGGTAAGTGAGGCCAAAAATGCTATGCGAAGGGGTCACTTATAATGTGGACACGGATGTATAGGTGACCATGGTGGGGTGGGCGGTTGGAGCGTAACATCAAACTCCCGTTCTAGACATGTTGCTTTGTAAGTGTAGTGTATTTTTGTTTTATGTTGAAAATATTAATTGTTTACTGTTCGTGGGCTAGAGTGTGGGATGGAACACACCCAGAGATTTCGGGACAATGAGCTAGGCGGTACACTCTAGTACCATTATCTTACGTAGTAAGGGAGCATGTAACAGCCTACTAGCAAAATTTCGCAGTTTCCTTCCAATTTCGCACTGCTCCTTCTGAGTATAGGTGATTTTGCTCAAAACGGTACCAAGAACATAATTTTCCACGGCGAGAAACTTCTTGGTGGGGATCGCTTCTTCATGCCATATTAAAAAAAAGGGTGCGTTTTGTCACTGACATTTTGCCTAAAAAGTACAATAAATTGAAGACTCGCAAGTACTCGCAGTAAATTTTGGACATTTAGGACACACAATGGTTTACACATATAGGAAAATTTAGAATTACACTGAATGCAGGTGAATTTTGTAAGTTCTACTCCACGAAAGACAGGTGTACGTTAAAATGGGCGAGTTGCTAATACACTTAAACACGATTACGTTTTATAAATAACATAAGTATACACAGATCACAACCACAGTTTTTTTATATAATACATACCTTGGCGTTAGTATATAACAAAACTTTTAATGAAAATAATAAAATTTGCAAATTTAACACGAATACCAAAACGATGATTAAAAAGGCGGAAATATTTTGCACAACACTTGCAGAAACATATGCTGACTTTGACAGCTCACAGCTGTTCATCAGCTGAGAGTTCTAGCCGGAGCAAAACGCCAGCAAGCCAGGGCCGCCGACAATCTGGCCAAACCATTATTGTAAGGTTGTGTTATCAACCAAACCGCACATAGGCTCGCTACATCAAAAGAAGAATGTAGAGTGAAAGCTGCTTAAAAAACTTTTCAGCATCTGCCCTCATATCTGAGGACCTCTTTTTGCTGACGAGTATCATACGTTCAGGTGCTAACGTCTTAATAATGCTCCATAATAAGTAAAGGTGGTCTAAACGACCATCTGTCGCCTAGAGACTTTAATTTCAGTCTTCAAATGTATATTCTGGGTATGTTGTAAATCACAAAACTTTTTTAAATTTAATTTAAGCATACTTATATTCTTTTTAGCAAAAAATACTAAGCACCTAAATAATAAAGGGAACGTGGGAGTTGACATCACCGAATGGCTCAACTCTTTAGGCAAAATAAATGTTCTAAGACCAGAATATTCTGAATAGGAGTTGTTTTCTCGATGAAGTAAAAAAATTGGAACTGATATTCGACAAAATAAAGGGCAAGGAATTATCACTCTGCCGCTCCCTACACTACATCTTTTAGAACGGATCCTGTCAGTAGATATGCAAGTGAACATAATAAAATTTTTTTATATACATATGTATGTATGTATGTCAAATTTATTTTCGCATACGTTAACTAAACAAAATGCTGAAAATTCAGAAAGCAAAACAAAAAATAATTAAATATAAAAAAAGCCTGTGAGGGCGTTTATTTTTTTTTGTATAGTTCTATCTTCACTTAGTTTTATAATTTTTTTTAATTTGAAATTTTTTTCATGTAGTCATAGAATTATATTCAATATAAAATATGAAATTTCATTCAGAATTTTTCAAACTCAATAAAAAGAAGACGTAGATATTGATTCAAACAAAAATAATAGAAAGGATATTTCAAACTAATAAGATAATAATAATTTGACGCCAAGGCTTTCGCGGGATGTATTCTTTTTGTGGTACTGATATTGATTTTGTGGTAGAGAAAATTTAGAGAAAAAAAAAAGGAAAAAAACAGAAAAAAACAGTCAAATAGAGGTAATATAGTATGTACATAGGGTAATTTTTTTTAGTGATATTATGTGTGATATTATTATTTTTACAGATCAAATTTTTTCTCTGTTCGTCCCCAAAACACAGGAAATTTTTTTTTTTGAAATAATAATAATAATAATAATAATAAGAATTGTTGTAGCAGTGAATTTACAAAAAAAAAAAAAAAAAAAAACAATTTTTACGCATATTTTATTGGTTCGATTTCAAGGAAAGTCAAACAATTTTCTTTAACAAACAAATTTGGATTTTTTTGGTTTGGAATAATTTCGATACACTAAAGAAAGAAAATTTAAACAAAACTAAATAAAAAAAAAAAAAAAAAAAAATACTTACATATAAAATAATATTCAATAAATTCTCACATACACATAATTCTCACACATACACATAACATACATACACAAATCATATTGTTATCTAGTTAAAATATTGTTTTAAATTATAAAATTTTGTTTTAATGTATACCAATTAACACAAAGAACTATATTGCTTATTTATACATACATATGTTTATAAAATTTTATTAATTTTTTTTTGTTGTTGTTGTTTTGAGTGATACATATATACCTAAATAACTTCAAAATATAAAAAGCTTGCATACTTCAAGACATCAGGCCTGACGTCAACGAGGAAAATTTGCATGTAAATGGTGAGTTAAAATAAAAAAAATAATACTAATAATAAATAAATAACTATTTGATATATAAGTATATATATTTGAGTTATTCTATATTGCACTCATAAGGAAAGAAAAAAAAGAGAAAATAATATAATATTTATATATGTATGTAGAAAAAAAAATAGTAATTTATTTATTTTTTTTAAGATATTTCATATTTAATGTTAACTAAATATTAAAGAAAAATTGGTTTTTATAATAACAAATAACTATTAATATTGAAAAAACTAAATTCTAATTTTTTTTTACTATTCTTTGTTTAAGATTTTTGTGTTTTGCTTTGAACTAATGTTAATAATTTAATACCACTAGATCTATATATATAAAAGTGAAACTCTGTGTGTGTGTGTGTGTGTGTGTTAGCTATAGACTCTGAAACTGTAAAACCGATCGGGCTCAAACTTTGGTAAGTTGTTGTACACATACCAGGGAGTGTTTATGGGTGAAAAAAAGTGGGCGGAGCCACGCCCATAAAAAATTAGTTATCAGTTTTAGCTACTTGCACTTGACCGATTTTTCTGAAAATTTGCACACATATCGAGCTGTCATGACTAAATAATTTCGTGATAAGAAAAGTGGGCGGGGCCACGCCCCTAAAAAAGTTTTCATTTTGAGGTACTTGCACTGGACCGATTTTTCTGAAACCTTGCACACATATTGAGCTGCCATGACTTTATAATTTCGTGATTGAAAAAGTGGGCGGGACCACGCCCATAAAAAAAGGCTACAATTTTGAGGTACTTGCACCAGACCGATTTTTCTGAAACTTTGCACACATATTGAGCTGTCATGACTAAATAATTTCGTGATTAGAAAAGTGGGCAGTGCCACGCCTATAAAAAAAAAATATCATTTTGAGGAACTTGCACTTGACCGATTATTCTGAAACTTTGCACACATATTGAGCTGTTATGACTTTACAATTTCGTGATTAGAAAAGTGGGCAGGGCCACGCCCATAAAAACAATTTTAATTTTGAGGTACTTGCACTGGTCCGATTCTTCTGAAACTTTGCACACATATTGAGCTGTTATGACTTTACAATTTCGTGACTAGAAAAGTGGGCAATGCCACGCCCATAAAAAAATTATAATTTTTAGGTTTTTGCACTTGATATTCAATTAAAATTCAGAATGCATTTCGATTCATTAAGGGGCGTAGCAACGCGCGCCGGGTTTGGCTAGTTATTTATAAAAATAAAATATGATAGAATTTAATATTGATAAATAAATGTAGTTTATAGACATGAATTGAATATTTTTTAAATTTTAACGAAAAGTTTAGAGTGAAGGGTTGGTAAAATTTATGGGCTATTTAAAATTAATATTAATAGCAAGGAAGGGTGGGTACGTGAGATTAAGAGATAATAACATCATATCTCTTTATTATTAATGCATTCATAACATCATTATTATTTAATTTTAATTTTTATTTTTTTTTTTTTAAATCGATTAGATATTTTTTTTAATGCTACCTAATTTTAAATTGATTTGTAACGGTTTTAGATATATTTTAAAGTAAATTTAAATAACCCCCCCAATTTCCATGAGCACAGCCGGAATAAAAGGTAGCATTCACAACTTTAAAATAAATCTAGTTACTGAAGGATCGTTACAAGCCTTAACTAATTTCTTTCCTATTTCTAGGTTTCTCCTTTTTTTTTATTTTCTATTTGCTTTAAACATGTAAGCAGCCTTACGTTTTCGTTGCCTTATTAATTATTTTTCTTTATTTAAAAAACCTATTTAGTCTAGTAAGCTATTCTAAGTCAAAAATATGTACATTAAATACCTATTTAATAAAAATATAACATTCTGAACGTTATTTTAATTTTTATGTAAATACGTATGTATGTTTGTGCATATTTAAATATATGGAAGAATTTGATACTTTTGTTTATAACATATTTTTATATGATGGAAAAAAACTTACTAAAAAACTTTAAAAAAATGCCTTTGTTTAATTTTCTGTTAGTAAATGAAAAAATGTCGAAAATCCAGGGCTGCTTCTGATTCAATTCTTTAATATTTTGGCCACACTTTCCTTTAAGAAATAATTCACGTCTTTGGGAAATTTCAAAAAAATATTACACCTAAAATATACAAAAGTTTATTTTTTTCTGTTTATTTATTTAAAGATTTAGAATATACATAAATATATGAAACTAAAGTTAGGTATATATACATAGATATAGCAACGGGGCCTTAAACTAATTAATTTTTTTTAATCATCATCTCTATATAAAAATCAAATTCCTCGTAAATTGCATTATTGAATTTACATATCAAGTACTGCCCCCGTCCTGTATAGGCCAGCTTCCACAACAAAGCATCATCATATAAATGTTTAACTGTTGTATTTGTTCCGTAAATTTCGTTTGAATTGTACTGCATCTCTTCTAGCAAACCCAATAGGATTGTGACCATAACAAATATTTATCAATTACACTGCTCAACAGCAAAATCCTCCATTAAATAAAACTATGTGAACTACATGGATTTTTATGCGCTGAACTCAAATCCGTTGTCGGTTTTTTTCCATCAGATCGGGATTTTTTATGGGCGTGGCAAATTTTTCCCCCTATATTAGTCAGGTGTAGAATAAAAGATAGTTGTAGTGGTTTTGTATAATTCTTTATTTAGTTATTTCTAAGGAGCTCCTCTTGGAAGCTCTAACTTATAAGACAAAGAATTATTGATTGATTTGTGTTCTTAAAACTACTCGTTTATATTTAACATTTGAGATTCTTACGTCTAGTCTAGTAGTCATTAGTGTTGGTTAGTACTTATTTTATTTATTTATTATAATTAAATTAATATGTATTAGTACCTAAAATAAACGTTCAGTTCCACACTAGTATGTCGTGGGAAAAATACCAAATATTAGAGTAACATAAAGCGTGCCGATACTGCACTACATACACATGTTGGTACCGCTTAATGTGCGTGTTTATATTGTTGCCCAAAGCGGCAACGATCATTACGTATAGGCACTTGATATTGTGAAGTGTCGCTAAGCCAGGCGTTTGCCAAACATATTCAAGTAATGTGATCATTCCTAAAGGCCATGACTGACTATCAGATTTAGTCGTTCGATATGTCAAAAATTGTATGTGTGTTCAGAAAGTGTGATAGTGTGGACACAAAGTGCACATGTGTGACAGATTTTTTTGACAAGTGTGTCCGATTTGATAATCTTTTGAAAATTTTCATAAAATAATAGTTTCTGTGCGATCAGAGTTGCTTTTTCTAAGCAAGTATGACAGTGTGGCATCCAATAACACATTTTGTTGCGATTTTTTCATGTAGGACAGAAAACTATCAGATTTTTATTTGACATAATCGCACGACTTTGTAGGATAGTCAGTCATGGCCTTAAGTGCATTTACTATTGGGTGGAATTCCCATGCATTTATTTATACAAACACAGCAGGATTCATATTACGGTTTACACAAGAAAGTATAAGTATGTTTACCCTGCAGTACTAAATTGTTTATGTGTAAATTACCCTGTAGTATATTGTGCTAGTATCGCTACACCTCCACTTTTCGCAAGAACGTTCATATAACGCTAGTTTTATGGCATTCTTTTTACGAACGTTTATTATCATTCTTATAAAGGGTGTTTTTTTAAGCCCGATAGAACTTGAAATTGTAAAAAATAACACAAAAAATTAAATTGTAATCAAATTTTTTTTTTTTATTCGAAAGATCAATACGTGACCTTAACATTTGAAAATGATTTCGGGCATATGGGCACCGCGGCTGTTCTTGACGAAGCGTATTCTGGACGTCCAATTTTGGGCCACTTTTTCGAGCACTGCTGGCCGTATGTCACGAATAACACGAACAATGCTGGCCTCCAAGGCGTCAATTGTTGCTGGTTTATCAGCATAAACCAGTGACTTCATGTAGCCCCACAGGAAATAATCGAGAGGTGTCAAATCGCACGACCTTGGAGGCCAATTGACAGGTCCATTTCTCGAAATCAACTTATCGCCAAATTTTGATTTCAATAAGTCGATGGTTGCGTTCGCCGCATGGCACGTAGCGCCATCCTGTTGAAACCACATCTCCTCCGGATCAATGTCATCCATATTTTCAAACAAAAAATGATTGATCATGGTGCGGTAACGATCTCCATTGACCGTAACGCGAGCTCCGGCCTCATTTTTGAAGAAATAAGGTCCGATGATGCCACCAGCGTGAAAACCGTACCAAACGGTGCATTTTTCTGTATGTAATGGAGTCTGTAGGGTCTCTTGTGGATTGGTCTCGCTCCATATGCGGCAATTTTGCTTATTAACAAACCCGTTAAGCCAAAAATGCGCCTCATCGCTGAACACAATTTTGCGATAAAATTGGACGTCCAGAATGCGCTTCGTCAAGAACAGCCGCGGTGCCCATATGCCCGAAATCATGTTCAAATGTTAATGTCACGTATTGATCTTTCGAATAAAAAAAAAATTTTGATTACAATTTAATTTTTTGTGTTATTTTTTACAATTTCAAGTTCTATCGGGCTTAAAAAAACACCCTTTATTTATAATTAGTTATATTTAAATTTTTCCTTATGATTATGTTGTTAATTAGTAAAATACATAGCCATGGTATTTGATTAATGATAAATTTTAAGTCTATTTTTATGAACTAATTGTTTTTGTTTAGTTTTCTTATCTTCTATTGTTTCAGTATTTTTTAGATCTATATTAATGATTTCATAAGGTCCCTTATATTTTTGTTCTACGTTATGACCTGTCTCATTCCTAAGTAATTCCTTATCTCCTATTTTCAATTCATAATCTTTAGTTTTCCTATCATAATTTGTTCCCTGTTTCTCCTTATTTCCATTTAGCAATATTTGGGCCCTCTTATGTGCTACTTCTTATCTATATTTTGCCTCCTTGGCATAGTTATCTAAATTATACAATGGTGTTACTCTATCTACCTCATTGAATTGTTCGAACTTGTTTGGAGTCTTTGAGAATATCAGTTCATAAGGACAGTAATTGTGTGCTGTCGATGGTGTAGTGTTAAAACAGTACGTGAAGTACCGTAACCACTCATCCCAGTCCGTCTTGTCTGTCGATATGTATGACCGTACATACTCGTTAAATGTCCGATGACTTCATTCTACCGTACCTAATGTCTGATGATGGTGTGCTGTCGCTGTTATTTTCTCAATTTTTAAAAGACTACATAGTTCAGTAAGTATGGAATTCTTATATTCCGTACCCATGTCCGAAATGAACGTCTTCATTGGACCGTAGGTGAGAATAAATTCCTCAAGTATTGCTTTTGCAACTGTTCTCGCACTTTTATCCGCTATTGGTATAGTAACCAAATATTTCGTTAAATCACATATTAGTGTGATTGCATATTCATTTCCATGTAAGGATCGTGGAAATGGTCCTATTGTATCCACAAACACTGTATCGAATGCTGCAGCTGGTGTTGGTGTAATAATCAATGGACTGTTTATATGTTTAGTAATTTTCGCTGTTTGACACTTGTGACATTCTCTTACGTGCCTTGTTATGTCCTTTGTCATGTTCTTCCAGTAATAATATCTTTTTATTTTTTCAATCGTTCGAAATATTCCGCAGTGGCCTCCCTCTATTGGGTCGTTGTGGTATTTATTCATTATTTCTTGAATTTTATCAGCATTTTCTCTATGTATATGGGTCACCTTGTTAAGTAGCGCTACTTTCAATTTTAATAATTTATTATTGCCCATGTCTTTAAAATCATTAACCGAGACAGATTCGAAAATCTTCTCGCTAGGTGCCACTTGTAATTTATCAATGTTGTGTTTATCGGCAACTTTTTCGAGCCTTGGGAAAAATTGTCCTAAGTCAATATTCCCATTAATAAACAGATCATTGATTGTTATATATACTGCGATAGATTTACCTCGCTTTATGTAACATTTTTCCGGGGTAATCTTCAATTTATAATATTTCCTGACGTCAGTATTCTTTAATGGTATGTAGATTTTGGGCTCATCTTTTATATGTTTCTTATTTATATCATTATTCAAGCTTTCTTTTCTGTTGTTATTCTCACTGCGTGTCATTGTCCTTGTTTTAACTCTAAGTACTTGGTTTTTTTCTGGTTCATATCCTGTAGTTCTGTTATATTTATTCTTGATAGCGCGTCTGCTATATGATTGTCCTTTACCCTAAGATATTCTACTGTGAAATCGTATTCCTCAAGAACAAGTCGTATTCTTGTTAATTTAGAGCTCGGGTTCTTCATTGAGAATAACTACGATAGTGGTCTATGATCCGTACGTATAAGGAAATGTTTTCCATATATATATGGTCTGAAATGAGTTATAGCCCAGTGAATTGCGATTAATTCCTGTTCAATTGTAGATTTAGTGCTTTCGCCTTTTGTGAAAGTTTTCGATGCATGAGCTACTGGCAAATGCTTGTCGTTATATTCCTGTGTTAATACTGCACCGCAGGCGTATTTGCTCGCATCTGTTGTTATACAGAATTCTCTTTCAAAATCTGGGTATTGTAGCAATGTTGGGCTCATTAGTGCTTTCTTCAAGTATTGAAATGCGTTCTCACACTCAAGTGTCCATTCAAATTTTACTCCCTTCCTAGACAGTTTAGTTAGATGTCTGGAATGCTCTGAAAAATTTTTTATGAAACGCCGATAGTAGTTACAAAAGGCTACAAATCTCTTTGCACTCTTTTCATCCGTTGGTGTCGGATAGTTTTCTATAATTCCGTATTTACTATCATCCGGTAATATTCCTCTATCTGTACATTTATGTCCTCGGTAGGTAACTTTCCTCATAAAAAATGAACATTTCTCTGGGTGTAATTTTAAGTTGTGTTTACGACATAAGTCGAACACTTTCGTTAGATTTGAAAGCATATATTTTTCCGAACATCCTAGTACTACTAAGTCATCCATATACAGGAATGCCTGTTCAGGTTGTAGCCCACTGAAAGGAAGCGTCATCATTCTTTGAACGGAATTCGGGGCTATTTTAAGACCATACGGTAATCTTTTAAACCTATATGACCCATTATCTGTTGAGAACGATGTCAAATCTCTAGAATTTTCCTCTAAAGCTATTTGGTTAAAATCCGACATTAAATCCAAACAAGAGAAATATTTTGCTCTACCCAGTTGGTCTAAAATATCATCTATTCTAGGCAATGGAAATTTATCTGATATCAATTTTTTGTTGATTTGCCTATAATCAATCACTAGTCTCCATCTTTTAGTGGTCGAGTTTGGTAGTGATTTTTTCGGTACTAGTAAGACTGGGCAGTTGTATTCTGAATATGATGGTTCAATTATTTCATCACTAATTAGTTTGTCTACTTGTTTACTGATCTCCTCCTTGTGAGTATGTGGTATGCGATAATTTTTAATGTACACTGGTTGTGTATCTTTCACTCTTAACTTTTGTTTGTAAAAGTCGTTAGTTGATATTGGTTCTGTTTCCAACCCGAAAATATCAGTGTATGATCAGCATAAATTGTTCAATGTATCTGCAAATTGTTGTGGAAAATTTTTGTTTAATATTTTCAATATTTCCTTTTCTCTTTGTTGTGTCCTAGATTTGTTCTCTACTATATCATAATCAGCGATGCTCTCGGTCTTTATTTTATCCTGGCTAGCTTTGGCGATAGTGTAATTTGTGTTAAGAATTCGAATAAATGCTTTACCTGATTTCACCAAGGTATCTGCTATAAAAATGACTGGTTCAATTTCCTGATTGGGGACTAATATATCCTCCTCGGAATTATTTAGGTTAACCTCACGTATTAATTCAGATCTCGGTGGCAAAATGATATTATCGCAATTATTCGTAATGGGTATTTCTATTGTTCTTGGCATGTTAAAAGGACGTAGTATCAGAAAATTAGAATCTGTATTGAAATCTAATATACAGTTGTACTTCTTAATGAAATCCATACCAATGATTCCATCACCAGGTATTAGAAAATTATTCTGTACTACTTGAAAGTAATGTGGTATCACAAAATTTTCGTATTTTAATTCCAAAAATGTATTTCCTAATGATTTTATTTTCCCGTGTCCTATTCCACTTAATGTTGTATATTTCCTTGTATTTATCTGATTCGGTAGAAAATTTCCTGATTTTATGAGTGAAATATCAGCACCTGTATCCACTAGTAACATTATATTTGTTCTAGTATCATTTATTCGGATATTAATAAAAAAACAAAAGTTAAGGTTGAGGTTATATATCTTATGATTTGAGGATTTTATCTTAGGGGTCAGTTTTAGTTTTCCGAACTGTTCTCAATCGCGTCCATTAGGTGAATGTGGTTTCTACGGTTGTTATTATATCTGTTTCTGTTGTTGTATCCGTTGTAGTTTCGTGGATAGCTATTTCTTCTATTATTGTTACCATTGTTGTTATATTGTCTATCACCTTTATTTGCTTGATATCTTTGATTGTACCCAAAGTTTCCGTTATTTCTATAGTTTTCGTGGAATTTATTCTTTGGTTTCCGAATAAGGTATAACATTGTATTCTGTTCTCCTGTTGCTTCCGTGCAACTACTTACAAATTTACCTATAGCCTCGTTCATAGTATTAAACTGTCCTGCTTCCATGACAAGTTTTACCTTATCAATAGTACAGTTTTTCTTAAGTGCTTTAACAGCGACTTGAGAAGCATATTTATTTGCTAATTCGCATGTTAAACCGTCTGTTATATATGCGGTTTCTAGCGATTTCGTTAAATTCTCTATTTCACTGCAGTATGCGTTTGCGGTCTTATTATTTTGCCGTATATTCATTATTTTTGCGGATATTACCTCTACAGATTCACCTTTTATGGAGGTTTTCAATTTATCTTTTATTTGTTCTATTGAAGTCTCATTGTTAATGAGGTTTCTTGCAGACCCTTTTAATTTCGTCTTTATTAGGGATACAGCTGTTTGTTCATTACCATTCCTTATTGTGTTGACCAGTTGTAGTGAATCTATAAATGTGCGAAAGTTTTCGGGTTTACCGTCAAATTCACAAAGTAGCTTTGAAGCCGTGTTTATAAATTCTATTTGATTCATCTCGTGTTCCGTTCTAGTCTCCGTAATGTCTGATGCAGATAGTTCTTCCTCCTGCAACTCTACATTCGGTTGCATTTCCCTTGTCAGTATTATGTTCAGATCTATTTCTATCCTCTTCTCAATATTGTGCGGTATAGTCTGTTGTATATTATATTTGGACAATATCCTTATCAACTGGTCTCGCAGACCCCAAAATATATTCAATACTTCTAGTCTATGTTCTGTTGTGAACTTTTCCTCATTTGAGTGTATAACCTGTCTTATCTGATCTAGTGAGGAAACAATAATACCTAAATGTTTTCTTACTGTTTCCGACCTAATGTATATATTCTTGTTAATACATTTATATGATTTTTGAAATTTCTCCCTTTCATTCAAAATTATTGTTCTCACTAATTCCCATTTATCCATTTATATTTTCTCCAAATCATTTGCCTTACTGGTGTATTTTCTTTTCAATCTTCTATTGTGCTTCGAATATATTCGTAGGATAAAATTTAGTATCAGTATATTTGTTATTATTACTAAACAAATTGTTATTGATCTAGAATCTAAGTTCTCTTGTACTACTTCTACCTCATTTATAACTTTAGCCGTTGGCCTTTCCAGTTAAGTCGTTGATCTGCACGTTATACTAATATTTATCTATATCAAATTTTCCTATTTAATTGGATTCTTAGACTTATTTTTAGTCTTCTTATTATTCATTTTAAGAAACCTTTTGAAATTGACATTAAAAAAATTAAAATTTTACAAAATTTAAAATTGAATTATAATTTATTTTAAGATTTGAGATTTTCAATATTCTAATTTAGTATATCTTATACATTAAAAAATTTTTGTCAACGGTGGTTAACGCCTTCTGACCTAAGAGTGCACTTGAATGCACTTTTATTTTATTAAAAAAAAAATTTATTTTTTAATTATTTTACTTATTATTTGTTCCACGGTGTTTATTCTTGACCACATCCTTGTGGCATCTTCCCATCTTGGTGGTGGATCCCGGCTTACTTCCCGCAATAGTAGCGCCTTTTCCCTCTTTAAGCGGCAGATATATCCTCCACTTCTCTTTGGCTTTCTTGTAGCAGGTATTTGGTTGGGTTCTTTGTTCTGTCTCTCACCCCCTTTTGTCCTCCTTCTATATTCCTCTAATGTTATTGGTTGTGGACCAGCAATTGTTTTGGTCATCTCTGTTGACCACGCTGCTGACGGAATCCCTTGGCTGTTCCGTCAGGACAATAAATATTAGTATCACCAAAGGGTGTATAATACTCCTTTGTTTTCCTTGCTTTCTATCCTTGGGTGCTCTTTAGTGTTAGCACTTCCAAGATATAAGCAATATTTTAAGGGTGCTGTTTTATTCTCTAGCACTCCTTAATTTGGCAGGATCGCCATGTAGAACAAAAGATAGTTGCAGTGGTTTTGTATAATTCTTCATTTAGTTATTTCTAAGGAGCTCCTCTTGGAAGCTCTAACTTATAAGACAAAGAATTATTGATTGATTTGTGTTCTTAAAACTACTTGCTTATATTTAACATTTGAGATTCTTACAGCTAGTCTAGTAGTCATTAGTGTTGGTTAGTACTTATTTTATTTATTTATTATAATTAAATTAATATGTATTAGTACCTAAAATGAACGTTCAGTTCCACACTAGTATGTCGTGGGAAAAATACAAAATATTAGAGTAACATAAAGCGTGCCGATACTGCACTACATACACATGTTGGTACCGCTTAGTGTGTGTGTTTATATTGTTGCCCAAAGCGGCAACGATCATTACGTATAGGCACTTGATATTGTGAAGTGTCGCTAAGCCAGACGTTTGCCAGACATATTCAAGTAATGCGATCATTCCTAAATGCATTTACTATTGGGTGGAATTCCCATGCATTTATTTATACAAACACAGCAGGATTCATATTACGGTTTACACAAGAAAGTATAAGTATAGTTACCCTTCAGTACTAAATTGTTTATGTGTAAATTACCCTGTAGTATATTGCGCTAGTATTGCTACACAGGTACGGAGACATATTTTATCCTAACTCGAGAACCAGTCATTCGGTTTTCAAATATATATAACACCAGAAGAGGTGTAACAAGATTGTATTTGTTTTAGTCGAATAGAATTTTTCTCTATCTCCTATCGTTTTGGAATTGTTCAGAAATTAATGGAGAAAAAAATTCTTTTTCGTGCAAAAAAAGCCATAAACCATAAAAATCGGTTAAAAAATGTAGGTTTTATTGTCAATTTACCGCTTGTACCCAATATTGACCAAATATGTGTAATGCAGCAAACAACGACAGAGTGGGCGCACTAAAGCGCCTTGTAGCAACAATGAATGTCAACTATTTACTTCTATCTATTTACTAAGCTCTCAAAAAACAAGTCTGAGCTTCTTGCATCCCAATTAAAAGAATGGAATTTGGTGCAAACGGCCGTTAACGTCTCGTATTTTCGAAATAGAGAACAACCTTTTTTGAGTTATATCAGTAGAGAGGAAGGTTTGGTATTTTGTGATAATGTTGATGGACTTTTGCGACAACTGTGTTTCAGTCAAAAATCTGAGGATTGGCGGTTTTTTATTGATTCATCCAAGACAAGTTTGAAAGCGGTTTTACTTCACAATGGCAACAAATTTCTATTGTAGCATGAAGATGATACTACAAAAAATTTTTATATTCCCATTACTGATGGAATGTGCAGATTTGAAAGTCGTAGCAATGTTAAATGGATTGCAAAGTGGATATATTGCTTCTTATGTGAATGGGATAGCCGCGCGAAAGAAAAACACTACAATGTTAAAATTTGGCCGAAAAGAGTAAATTTTATTCCAGGAGACAAAAATGTAGCAGAAGAGCCTTTAATTCAAAAAGAAAAAATTCTTCTGCCTCCTCTTCATACAAAGCTAGGCCTAATGAAAAATTTTGTCAAAGCAATGAACAAGGACGGTGATGGCTTTCTATACATTAAGAGCTAATTTCCTAGAATCTAAAGCTAAAGTAAAAGAAGGCATATTTGTAGGTCCACAAATATGACAGCTTATGAAGGCCGAGGTCTTTAGAACGAAATTGAATGATGTGGAAGAAATAGCATGGACAGCTTTTGTAAATGTGTGCTACAATTTTATGGGAAAAGCTGAAAACAACCATGAAATCATCAAAGAACTACTTTTTGCCTACAAAGCTCTAAAGTGTAATATGTCCCTAAGAATTCATTTTTTGGACTCGCATCTAGATTTTTTTCTGGATAATCTTGGTGCTGTATCAGACGAACATGGTGAAAGCTTCCATCAAGATATGTTACATATAGAGAAGCGTTATAATGGAAACCCATCGGAAGAAATACCTGCAGATTTTTGTTGGTGGATTTGGCAAGAATCTAAAACTGATAATATTAATTAAAAAAATATATATTAATTAAAGAAAACTAAAGTTGAATCTCCGCATATAACGGAACAACTTAAACTACTTTTTTATTTTAACAATGTTTCCTAAATAAAATTGAATATTTAAATATTTGGCCTTCATTTTGTCGATGGTCATTTTTATTCGGCTACGAACGAATTCATGAATTTCGTCGAGATCTTTTTGTCTCCTTTAAGTGTCTTCTTCGTGCTCATCTATTGTCAAGGGATTAATACCGAATTCTAGATCACCTGGCAGTTTCAGCTCGGTTACAAACATAATTTTTGCAGGTGTTCGGGAGGTAGAGTCATGAACGGCTGACCTGTATGCCAACAGAAATTTTGGTATGTGCTCATCCCAGTCCCTTTGGTGTGCACTGACCACTTTTCTCAAGTGTTCCTCCAACGTGCGGTTAAATCTCTCGACCATGCCGTCCGATTGTAGATGAAGTGGCGTAGTCCTCGTTTTTCGGATACTGTATAGTTCGCACATTTCCTGGAATATCGCAGATTCAAAATTTCTTCCCTGATCAGAATTTAGCTCAAGCGGAACTCTATAGCGGCACACCCAGTTGTTCACAAAAGCGTTTACAGTTTTAGCTTCTTGGTTTGGTATTGCGTATACCTCGGGCCATTTGCTAAAATAGTCGATTACTACTAGAACGTAACGGTTTCCAGCCTCACTAACAGGAAAAGGGCCTATGATATCCATCGCTGTTCGCTCAAAGCGAGCACCCGAATTGTACTGCTGCAGCGCTCCTCGACTCCGTCTTACTGGGCCCTTGGCTGCAATACATTGTGCGCAATTTGCTATCCAATCAGCTACAGATTGTTGGCATCCAACCCAATAGAAACGTTGCTTTATCTTTTCTATGGTTTTTGTTACACCAAGATGACCACCACTTGAACCATTATGAAATTCCTTCAATACCTCTTTGACTTAAGAGGATGGCACCACAATCAGATTTGTTGTCGATTTACCATCAGTACTTTCCCATTTGCGGTAAAGGCATCCGTTAATAACCTGCAGACTATTCCATAGCGCCCAGTATGATTTCATCAGTGGACTTTCCGCTGATATTTGGTTACGGGTTGGCCTTTTGTCTTCCTCCTTTGCTGACATAATTTTTGCCAGTATGGGATCGTCTCTTTGCGCCGCTGGCCAGTCGTCACTTGTCTCTATATGTGTTAGTCGAACGTCAACGACACATTATTTCCTTCAGCTTTTGCACAATGTTTGCACTCCAATCTGCACGGTCTTCGGGAGAGTGCATCTGCATTTCCATGTTTAGTGCCGTTTTTGTGCTTAATGCTGAAATCGTAGCTCTGGAGACGTTCAATCCAATGGGCTAGCTTTCCTTCCGGTTGCTTAAATTGTAGCAACCATCTGAGTGTAGAGTGATCGGTTCTTAGTTCGTGTTGTCCGTACAGATATTTGTGGTAATGCTTTACACACTCCACAACTGCCAGAAGCTCTCGTCGTGTTACGCAATAATTTCTTTCAGGCTTCGAAAGTGTCCGACTGTAGTAGCCTATGACTCTTTCTGTTCCGTTGACAACCTGCGAAAGAATACCACCTATCCCGCAGCCACTCGCATCACTATCCAATACACAATTCTCTCCAGCGATAGAATATGCCAAAGCTGGTGCTACGCATAACAACTCCTTGAGCTTCTAAAATGCTTGTTCTTGTGCTTCAGCCCACAGGAATGGTCGTAACTTCCTGATGAGCTCATGTAGACTTGCAGCGACACTGGCAAAATTCGGCACAAATCGCCTGTAGTAGGTACAGAGGCCTAGAAAACTACGCAACTCATGCAGATTTTTCGGGCAAGGCCAGTCCTTCACAGCTTGAACTTTATATTCGTCAGTTGATATACCATCCTCTGCGACTTTTTGGAACAATGCACATTTCTTTGCGCTTAGTTTAAGTCCAGCCACTGATATTCGTTTAAGAACTTCTTCTAGATTTTTCAGGTGATCGTTAAAACTTTTGCCCATGACAATTATGTCATCAAGATACACCAGACATGTCTTCCAATGAAGTCCCCTTAATACGCGTTCCATTAATCGCTCGAATGTGGCTGAAGCGTTGCATAGTCCAAATGGCATCACGTTAAATTGCCATAGCCCATCACTTGCACTAAGAGCTGTTTTCTCTTTATCTCTATCAGATATTTCTACTTGTCAATAACCACTTTGCAGGTCTAATGTAGAGAACCATTTTGTTCCAGCTAGCGTGTCCAGAGTGTCATCTATCCTTGGTAGTGGATAACTGTCCTTCTTAGTGACGTCATTCAGTTTTCTATAATCGACGCAAAATCTTGTGCTGCCATCTTTCTTTTTAACCAAAACTGCCGGTGAGCTCCAAGGACTTGAAGTTCTATTACTCCACTCTGCTCAATTTCATCGGCAAGCTCTTTGACTTCATTACGTTTCGCTAGAGAAATGCTTCTAGGAGCTTGTTTTATAGGCCTTGCATCGCCGGTATTTATCTGATGTTTCACAAGTGATGTTCTATCTTGATATTGACCTTTCAGAGCGTAGATGGATGTATGTTTTCTGAGTAGCTGTTTTGCTTTATTTTTATCGGGTGGCAGTAATCCTTTAACCCACTTCTCTACGTATTCTGGTAGCATCTCCTGCCCTCTTTTTGACATACTGACAGGACCCGATTTCATTTCGCAGTTAATTATTGCCTCAGCTTTAGCACATTGACCTAATTCGGATTTTGGCTTGGCGACTTTTTCACAGGCGGAAAGGTTAAGCACTCTTACAGGGACTCTTCCGTCATTGCTGGTTTTGACAAGGGCTTTTGCTGTTATTAAGTCACTTTTTCTATCGGTTTGTTCTATCACCCACAACCGGTTGTCCACACAATCTCCCTCTGTACTCGCCCATACTACACTTTCTGACTGTGGTGGTATTTTTACATATTCTGTAGCAACTAGTTTCCTTACATGCACCTTATTTTCATAACCAACATCTAGGGGTATTTCAACATTCCTCCAAATCATTACCTTCTGCCGCATGTGCAGATTAATGCCATAAGCAATCATAAAATCTGCACCGATGATTACTTCGTCCACAATGTCGGCAACGATGAATACATGATTGACACTTATGTTGGCAATAGTTACTTTTACGTTTATTTTACCATAGACAGTAGCAGGCTCCCCAGTAGCTATTCGGAGACTTACGCCACACAATTGTTTTCTTTACTAAATCGGGCCTGATAATAGACTGCGATGCTCCTGTGTCTATAGTAAAAATATGCCTTCGACCATTTATATACCCACAAGCAGTAAGGATGCTATTTTTTTTCTGCATAATTATGCATGCATGATATGGAGATTGTGAGGCCCTCGGTTATGGGAGCTAGCTCTTGCCCCATAGTGCTAGCTCGTTTTAGTTTAACGGTAACTTATTTGATGATTTCATGTTTGCCCGTTTGCTGTTTCCAGGTGGTGAAATAGATCTAGCCCGCTTCCTTGCTGCTTTGCAATTTCGTTGAAAATGTCCACTTTTACCACAATTATAGCATTTGGCTCTGGCTTTGCCTTGCTTTTCCTCTAACGCCTGTATAAATGCATTTTTAATTTCGGTGACTATCTCTCCGTCTTTTTCTGCAGTAATTTCAAGATTTCGCACCTTGTATATCTGCGGCTTAGAGAGTAATTTTGCAGTTTCCTGTGTAAGTGCATATGAAACTGTTTCTGCAAACGTCGATTTATGCGTACCAAACACCGCGGGCTTTATTTCTGGATCACGTATTCCATTTACAAACCTTTCAATTTTAAACTGATCCAAAAACGGGTGATTTTCACCTGGATATGTCAGCTGCACCAAACGCTCGATCTCCGTTGCGAAATCTTGTAACGACTCATTCGCTTTCTATGTTCTGCCTCGTAGTTCCATTCGGTATATATCTCGTTTGTGCTCGCCGCCATACTTATGTTGTAGTGAAACCATTATGTCATCATAGTTTTCTCTGCAGCCAATAGGTATGCTTTCCAAGACTTGCGCTGCGTTTCCTTTTAACGCCAAAATCAACTTTATAGCCTTTTCTTCATTGCTCCACATATTTCTATTGGCAACTGTCTCAATTTGAAATTTAAAAACATTAAATGGTGCACTACCATCAAAAGTAGGGGCCTTTATTCTATTCGATATTTCTGGAATTATTCGCACTGGTCCCTCATGACATTGAAGATCGTTTATTTTTGTTTCTATTTTTTTAAATTTTTCGTCAACATTTTTAACTGTCATCTGCAATTTTTCGTCAACATCTCTAGCCTGTGCTCCGATGTCATTTTCGGGATCAGACAGTTTTTTATCAATTTTATTAACTTCTTGAAATCTCAACTCCATTATTTTACCTTCTTCTTTTACTTCAACTTTAACTTCAGCTAATAATTTTTCATTATTAGCTCTAGAAGATTCTTGAACTTCAGCTAATAATTTTTCATTATAAGTTTTAGAAGTTTCTTGAACTTCTAGTTTAACTTCTTGACTTCTACTTTAACTAGAGCTAATAATTTTTGACTGTTAAGTTCCATATTTTCCATAATTGCTGCAAGAATTGTACTTAAATCCATGTTGTTTGTGGTTGCTCGAGTGGAAGCTTCCATTTCTTCTTTTTCGTCAAACTCATAACCATCAATGTCAATATTACGCCGCTTAAATTCATCTAGAAGTCTCTTTTGCAATTCTACTTTATTACCTGTTGTCAACAATGCCAGCTTACTCAATTCCTTTTTGAGTTATTCTACTTTAAGCTCCTCAAATTTCATGTCTTTTATTATAATGCAATCCCACTTCTGACACCAGTTGTTACGTTTATACATTTTATAAATGTTGGATTATTTCCTTTAAATATACTTTGAGTTCTTTTATTGCAATCAAAAAAACAGTTGAAATTAGTTATAAAATGAAGAGCACTTTATTTATTTAAATACACTTAGATATTGTTTTTATATCACTTTACTTATTACACTTATGGTTATACACTTTTATTATCAAACTCACTTTGATACACACTTGTAAGCTCTATTGTAATACTGATCATGTTAGCTGTGTTGTTCGGCTATTTATAGTAACATAATGGTGTTCGGTAACATTCGACAAAGTTCACGTATGTACATTCTAGTACATAATAATAATAATATAACAGTTCTGGGCCACAGTATATATATATATATTATGTCCTGTGGTTCCTATAAGGAACAAAGGGCCACAACGAACTCTTTCCATTCGGTTCTGTTTGATGCTAGGTGTTTGATTTCCCTCCAGCTTAGCCCACTTTGGATTACTTCAGCTTCGAGTTGACGTCTCCAGAAGTGCGACGGGCGTGCAGCTCTTCGTGTATTTCCATGGGGATTCCAGTCAATAGCAGTTTTAGTAGGGTCGCCTTGTGGTCTACGGAGCGTGTGACCAATCCAGCGCCATTTTCGCTTAAGGATCTAGATGTTGATTGCACTTTGATTTTTTGTGACCATAGTTGAATGTTTGATATGGTGCTTGGCCAGAATATCTTAAGGATCCTTCGTAGACAGCGGTTAACAAACACCTGTATGGCATTTATTTCACGTGTTGTTGTGTTCCATGACTCACAACCGTAAAGGAGCACCGATTTGACACACGAATTGAATATGCTGATCTTAGTGTGCTTTGAAATAGCAGTAGATTTCCATACAGGGCGGAGCATACCGAATGCCTGATTGGCCTTTGACATTCTATAGGCGACGTCATTGCTGCATCCGCCAGTATGAGTTAAAATGCTACCAAGATAGCAAAACGACCTTACTTCCTCTCGTTCAACATCCTGTATTTTAAATCTGCTGTTATTAAAGGTGTTGCAGCGCATTACCTTACTCTTTTTAATATTTATTTTTAGACCAGCTTTTGCAGCTTCGGTTTCGACGGACTTAAGTTTAGCTGACATATGCCGATAGCTGTGAGACAGAAGACAAATATCATCTGCGTACTCCAGACTCTCGAGTTGTATACCTCTCGAGTCGTATACCTCTGCTGTCCTGAGTAGCATTGCGCACTATGACGTCTAGGACGATGTTAAAGAGAAGAGGGGATAGTATACAGCCCTGGCGCACTCCGTTTACAACGTTAAAACTGTTTAGTGCGTTGCCATGGACAACACGACATCTAACATCCTTATACAGACCTTAAGTAAGCATGATAATCTTTGGTGGAACACCTTTACACGCGAGAGCACTCCATATCGCATCGTGGCTCAGGGTGTCGAATGCTTTCTCAAAATCTATAAAGATCATGAACAGGGGGGACTGCCACTCGGCGGACTGCTCAATAATTATTCGCAAAGTGTTTATATGGTCCACACAAGACTTTTGTGGACGAAAGCCAGCCTGCTCAAGCCTGATATCATCCATTACAGCATCTGATAATCTTTTGTTGATAATATGCGCTATAATCTTGTTTACTGCACTAAGAATTGTGATACCTCTCCAGTTCCTGCAATCGGTAAGGTTACCTTTCTTTGGTAGGTTGACAATGATACCTTCTTTAAGCTTTGAGTCGAGTTCAAGTGTGAGCCAAAAGTTCTCGATGAGGGGTAGCAGAATGTTCGCTGTTAGTTGTGGATCAGCTTTAAGCATTTCAGGGGCTATATTATCGGCACCGGGGGCCTTGTTTATCTTCAAAGCATTAATAGCGTTTAAAACTTCTGAAATGTCAGGGCAATCAGTTGAGATGTCTTGCCTAACTGTGTGGGTTGCGCAGGAGCAAATGTTCGAAAGGTTGGCTGGAGCGTTTGAAGGCATTGAAGAATAATGACGTCTCCATATTTCCAATTGCTCATTTTTGGATGTTGATAGTACTCCCTCACTGTTCATTAGTGGTTTTGTGTTAGGGAAGTTTTTACCTGTGAGTTTTTTGGTGATTGCGTAAAGATCCTTGGGCCTATGCTCTTCAGATGCTTTTTGGGCATTACACGCAAGTTCCTCGTGCCATCTTCTCTTGTCATTTCTAGCACTCCGTTTCACTAGCAAATCGTGACGCCTGTAGGCTTCACCTAACGTTATCTTTTCACCGCGTGTTCTAGCTATATTTTGCTTTGCCTTTATTTCCTTTCTTTCCAAAATTAACTTCCAGGTATCATCCGACATCCACTGCGCTCTTTTGGGGGTCTTGTAACCGATATGTTCCCTGGCAGCATCATTGAAGTTAGTAGATAGGGAATGAGAGTTCAAACTCAATTTTCTGTTAAAGCCATAAATCATAGCACGTGACCTGTCAATAACACCTGCACCTGTCAATGGCACGTGACCTGCATATTAATTAACACCTGCACCTGTCAATGGCACGTGACCTGCATATTAATTAACACCTGCACTGGTCAATGATACGTGACCTGGATGTTAATAGCATGTGTACCTGTCAATAACCCCTGCAACTTCCGATCCTGCAAACTTCCGATCCTAAAGCCATAAATCATAGCACCTGCACCAGCACCTGTCAATAGCCCCTGCACCTTACAATGTCACGTGACATGCATAAATTGTTAAGGATAGTTGATCAGCATTTCTTGTTGTTGTAGCGGGTTTTCTAATCTAACAAGCGTGTGAATTGAAAACATACATACAGATCACTTTAAATCTACTTATAAGAATAGAGTTAGAAGTGTAGTGATGTACTTATGTATTCCAAAAGCATTCATATTTTGAGTAAGGATTATTATTTTAGGGGTGTGAAAATTATAGTTTAAAGCAACCTTAAATTTAAGCAGCGGCAATAAATTAAAAAAGGAATATCACGGTAATATACATATGTATGTGTAAATTGAGTTAATTTTTTTGTTTGTTTGATGTAATGATCGTTTCGTGGCAAGAAGTGGTAAAAATTAAATTTAAAGCAACATTAAATTTAGACAGCGGCAATAAATTAAAAAAGGAATATCACGGTAATATACATATGTATGTGTAAATTGAGTTAATTTTTTTGTTTGTTTGTTTGATGTAATGATCGTTTCGTGGCAAGAAGTGGTAAAAATTAAATTTAAAGCAACATTAAATTTAGACAGCGGCGATAAATTAAAAAAGGAATACCACGTGCGGTAATATATGTGTAAATTGAGTTAGTTTTTTTTGTTTGTTTGATGTAATGATCGTTTCGTGGTTAGAAATGTTTGATTTCTAGATTTAACAAGTATGTGCCGCAAACAGACAGATAGAGCTATAGGGAAGTCTGACAGACAGACGTACATAAATTGGTAAGAATAATTGGTAAGCATTATTGTTGGTGTACTGTGTTTTCTTAATCTAACAAACGTGTGTATTGAATACAAACATGTAGGCACACAAAGAGAAAAAAAGAGACAGAGATTGGTATCTTTGACTGTACTAATAGTAATAGAGTTAGAAGTGTAGTGCTGTACTTATGTATTCCAAAACATTCATATTTTGAGTAAGGATTATTATTTTAGGGTATGTTAAAAAAAAGTGCTAATATCATTTTACGTTGATTTGAAAAAAGTATAGTAGAAAAGCGATAAGCATTTTTTTTTTTGGATTTGGAGACATGTTTATGACAAATCTTTCTAAGGTTTTTTTTCCTACGAATCAATGAGCATGCCAGTAGTGATGTTCCAAAAAAAAAAATTATTATTAACATAATTTTACGATTTTGGATATCCTCTAAATGAAACATTTTTTTCTATATAAATTGAATATATTTAAAACCAATTAGCTCATTCTTTAAACTATTGTTATCTCATAGTGTTTTAAAGTAAAAATAATAAAAAAAAATAAAATTTTTAAATAAAGTATTGAAAAAAAAAATATATTATGTTCAGTTGTATTATTTGTGAGAATAGATATTCGTTATCTCAAGAATTTAATTCACATATGCTGACTCATAATTTGTATAGTTCAACACCCGCGGAGGAAGAAATACCAAATTCGGACGACATGGACTTGCTGAGTCCTATACATTTTACATTGGACGAAATGGCTGTAATAGATGACGACATGGAGAAAAGCGTAGAGAATATATTATTAGATTATATAAGCAATAATAATTTTAATATAACTTTGGAAGAAGATTCCATGATGGAAGAAATTCCTAACAATCAGTTAGGTTATTATGTAAATTACTTCGAAGACGAAGTCTTTGAATTTTTAAATGATGATGTAGGTGATAAAGTGCTATTAGATTTTAAGGATGAATTTTGGTACGATAGTGAGGGAGATCAAATCATTTTAGATATAAGTATTGAATAGTTATAATTTTAAGAAAAAAAAATAAATAAAAAAATTATTTTTTTTTGTTGTTAAACTAAATATTTTGTTGGTTTTTTTTTATATTTTATTTTTCTCTCTCTTACTCTCTATATCTCTTTTTCTCTCTCTCTCTTTCTCCAATTTTCTAGAAAGAGTTTCTCTTAAAAAAAGTTTTTTTCTTAGTTGATTAATTTCAACTAAAATAAATAAATTATACACAATTTTCTATAAATTGAGAATTTAATAGCATTCTCTGCACATTTAAAGAAGAAGATTTCAATGATGAGCACCAACACGAATTTAATATCAACTTTTAATCAGCTTAATATGAAACAAGTCCTAAGTGTTAAGGACATGGTGCCTAGAGAAGATAATCTTATTACTGGATCTGAGCGTACAACTACAAAATATGGAAATGCTATTATGTTGGAATTGGGTCCAAGTGTACTCTACCTACCTCGAAGATTCAATGCACTAACTGATAAGGAGGTGGAAGACTTATCTACTGGGATGTATTTAATTTATAAAATTCCTATTAATAATGATAGAAATAATACATTCTGCAGATTAGAGATTAAGGCCGCGCCTACCATGAAAGATTATTATAATTTTAATGAATTTTAATACTTTTAAATTCAAAAAATAATTAAATAAATATATAAATAAAAATTTATGTATTTGTTGTTTCTTTTATGGTTCTTTAAATTTGAATATACTATATAAAAGGTGATCATTAATAGTATATACACAGTCTCAAACATAATATTGATTTAGAGAGATGGAGGCTATTGATGATGAAATGTAATATCTGAAGATGATTTAGAAATATAACATGCATTCAAGAAACAATATTACAATATTGAAGCATTCAATAAACCTTGTCCTCACAATGATTCCGATGGAGACGTAGTTGGTATTTGTGGCTGTTACTTTTTCCATATGAGAAAAGAAAAGGTTTTGAAGATAATCGAAAAATATCAAAAATTAATTAAAAAGTTGAAGCATAATGATAAAATTTAAATAAATTATTTGCTTTTAAAATTGTTAAATGTATAATAAAACAATTTATTTAGAAAAAAAATCTCTTTTTCTTTCTTTATTTTCAAAACATATAAGATTCTTACGTATATTATTTATTTATTTATGTGTTTATATACTTATATGTACATATGTACTTAAATAATTTTATCATAAAGTTATGGCGTTAATAAAAAAAAGTATTACTTTTAGTATTGATATTGAAAATATTTTTTTTTTTATAAAAAGGAGACTTTAGAGTAGTTTTATCATCAGTTTACATTTAACTTTCACTCATAATGGAAAACAAAACAAAAAAATTTGTTGCACTTGGCTTAGGAAGAAAACCACAAATATACGATGTGGTTTTTGAAATGGACTACTTTATTAATCTTAAACTAAAAATATCCTGTGGCTTTTCTACAACACTAGGATTTAAGCCTATGATAATGGTTACATTATAAGGATAAGCATTTTATTGGACTTGATCGAGAACAGTGATTACATCTCATGAGCTATAAAGAGTATATCCAGAAAACATTAAATCAACATGATTTTATTGTAAACCTTATTCAGAATGATTGTGAGAGAGATACTTTCTATAGTTTTAAGTATAAAAATGGTATATGTTACCTTATACTAAAACAAGATAAATATGAAATCAAAATTGATTCTAAGACTTGGAAATCATTAAATCGTATTGGAGTATTTCTTATTACAATTCTGTGTTGGAATACAATCCTAAGAAAACAGATTTTGCATTTTTATTATGAATATTTTATACCAGCTTGCTCTACTTTAAACAAAACTAGTATTCAATTTTGTGAAATGAAAGGAATAAATGAAAGAGATATTGAAATTGATTTAACACGACTATGTTTTGAATTTAGTAAAAAAATGCAAGCGAAAATTAAAAATGATGTAAAAATTCATAGATTATTATTAAGAATTGATAAGAAGTGAGAGGAAAAAAACTATAATAAAATAAAATAAAACAAACAAAAAAAAAGAAAAGAAAAAAAAACATGTGTTTTTATTATTATTATTTCTTTATTTTAAAAAATGGGTTAAAAATTTTAAGCATAAATGTCCACAATTAAAAGTGTTAATTTTTTGATATCTTTTATAGTTGTATTTATTATTATTTCTTAAATATTTTATTACTTCTAAAGGAGGTTGAAGATTACCAAAACTATCAAAATATTCTATATTTTCATTATCTTTGTAATAGGCTACCCAATGTGTGCCATCTCCTCTATTATCGTCCAAGTTGATAATTCCACACTCTTTTTGTCGTGATGTAAAAATTCATAGATTATTATTAAGAATTGATAAGAAGTGAGAGGAAAAAAACTATAATAAAATAAAATAAAACAAACAAAAAAAAAAGAAAAGAAAAAAAAAAAAAAAAACATGTGTTTTTATTATTATTATTTCTTTATTTTAAAAAATGGGTTAAAAATTTTAAGCATAAATGTCCACAATTAAAAGTGTTAATTTTTTGATATCTCTTATAGTTGTATTTAGTATTATTTCCTAAATATTTTATTACTTCTAAAGGAGGTTGAAGATTACCAAAACTATCAAAATATTCTATATTTTCATTATCTTTGTAATAGGCTACCCAATGTGTGCCATCTCCTCTATTATCGTCCAAGTTGATAATTCCACACTCTTTTTGTCGTGGACTTTGAGGAAGTTTATCTCTTATATAAACTCCTCTAAAATTGGAAATATGATTCTTTCCAAATACTTTTAAATCTACGTCTGTGAGAGGCCTGTTGGGTAGCTGTTTTATTAGTTTTTTGATATATTATAAAAAATTCCATATCCGTTTTTATGTGGTTTGAGATATAAGCCTTTACCCATTGCTATTGCCTCTAACGTTCTGTTATGACGCTTACTATCTTCAAGTTGCTGTCTACCATTTTTAGCTGTTGTTATGGCTTTAGCAATTGATGATCCACCAGAAGCTAATGCACCTAGTGCTCCGAGTGCAGTAAGGATGGGAACAAGAGGTATGAAGCCACCAAGTTTTGGTACTTTAATAACTCTTGGTATTTTAATATCGGACTTTCTTCCACGAAACGAATGTTGAATAACTTTTCTTGCAGTTTTTATAGCATTTTTAATATCTTGAGGTTTTTGATTCTGTAAGACAATATTTGCTGCTTTAATTGCATTATTAAAAATATTTCGCTTATAGGGGCTTTTCTTGTTGCATTTAACACCCATACCTAATTTTACTTTAGCTTTCATTGCGTTAGTAACAAAGAATGCGTTTAGTTTTTCTCCAATTGTACTATCTTTAGCTTTAACTCTTTCCCAAGCTTTATCTGCTAGTTCTTTATCTGCTTGATGTCTTTTATTAATATCAGTATTCTGAGAATAAGCAATATCATGAATTCGACAAGCTGCATCCAGGGGATTAATTCCCTTATCTCCTCTCTCTAAACGCTTTTCAAGTTTTGTTCCAGGTCCACAGTATTGATAACCGGGTAGATGAAGTTCTATTGGTAGGGAATTAATTAATTTGTTTACTAGTCCTTTTCCGTGTACGGAATGTTTTCCACTGAATTTGTTATTTACATATACAATCATTTATATATGCTGCAGTTTTCTTTTACAGCATGTAATGTTTTATGCGTAGCAAAAAAAAAAAAGCAATTACATATAAAATTATAGACATATATACTCTCAGTTATAAAGATGCGTTTAATAAGACAACATAAAAATATTATCGTAAACAATTTAGATTTTTTGGAAAATAAAAATGGGACTAAGCACAGCTGTCTATTACCAAATTCTATAAGAGCGCTTATAGTAGGTCCATCTAATTGTGGAAAAACAAATGTAATGCTTAGCTTGATTGAAAGCCCTAATGGATTAAAATTTAAAAATATATATTTATACTCAAAGTCATTACATCAACCAAAATATCAATATCTAAGAAAATTAGTTTCATCTGTAAAGGGCATGGGACTTTATACTTTTTCAGAAAATGAATATGTCGTACCACCTCAAGAAGCTAAATCAAATTCAATAATGATATTTGATGATGTTGCTTGTGAAAAACAAAATAATATAAGATCATACTTTTGTATGGGGAGACATAACAATATTGATTCCTTCTACTTATGCCAAACATATACACACATTCCAAAACATTTAATACGTGATAATGCAAATTTCATAATAATGTTTGAACAAGATGATTTAAATTTAAAGCATATTTATAATGATCACGTTGGAAATGATATGAGTCTTGATATGTTTTCTAAAATATGCAAAGAATGTTGGAAAGAAAAACATGGATTTCTAGTAATAAGTAAAGATGATGAAATTCATAATGGACGTTATAGAAAAGGTTTCGATATATTCATCCAAGTTCAATTATAAATATTCAGCTATCCAAACTGAATACATATATATTATTCTTAATAATTTGTATACTGTAGAGCTGTTTAAAGAGCTGTTTAGCTGTTTAAAGGAGCTGTTCTATGGATCTGTTAAGCTGTTTTAAGGAGCTGTTTTAGCTGTTCTAGGGAGCTGTTTAGCTGTTTCAAGGAGCTGTTTTAGCTGTTCTAGGGAGCTGTTTAGCTGTTTTAACTGTTATAAGGAGCTGTTTTAGAGAAGCTGTTATAAGAAACAGTTTAGCTGTTCTACGAAACTGTTCAGTTCTTCCACAAATTAATTTGTTTTGTTTAAAATCACTCTCATTCATAAATATGGAAAACGATAATGTATTAAGGGAGTTAGTGAAATCTAGAAAAAGAAATTTGATAGCGTGAAACTTGGAGAAGCAGAAACATATAATCAATTAGAAAATACATTTAAGCCATTGACAGAACAACTAAAAAAATTAGTTAAATTATCTAATGAGAATTCACTAAAGCCAACAGCAACGATATTGAAACATGATAACACAAAAATGGAAAATATAAAGAATACCAGCATTATTCCTAGCGAAAGTGTTTTAAAAGAAGAAAATCTCCTTAATGCATCACTTATAACAAGTAAAATGGACAAAAGTAATAAACATAGTACAGATGAAGACGACGATGAAGTAAATAACGAATCATTTTATTCCCAATCATCAAATTGGGATTTTGATTTAACAAACCTGAATGATAACAAAAATCTTGATACGGTATTTGGACCACATAAAAATGATAATGGTGATTGGAAATTTGGAAATTCAGATTTAAAACTAAGTAATGACAAAATAATAGTAGCAAATAAGTCTTGGGCCTTAACACCTGGTTTATACTCATTACTATTTCATCGAAAACCAGAGCAATATGACTCATCAGAATTAGAAATATACAAACAAATTTTACTTGAAACAAACGCCCATAGACGAAACTATGATCCAAACAATCAACTTAAAGGTAATAGAGGTTATAAATATAAAAAGATTATACACAAACTATTTCCTACTACTACTCACATTGGTAAAGATTTAATGAATATAAGTCTCAAGAAACCCAACTATATATACTGGGACAATCCTAATGAGTTAGTAGATCGATTAAGGCTTTTAATAGCATCACAACATGCTGGTAACAATAATCAGACTAACGAAATAATATCAATAATTGAAGAATTAAAAGAAGCAAATATAATTAAGTAGTAATAAGAAGACAAAAAAAAATGACTGTGGGCAAATTTGGTCATTATAATAATCAAAATTTTAGTGGTGAAATAAGAAAGAAAAATTTCTTAATAAAAAATTTTGGTTATAAACTAGATGGGGGTAACTTAGACGTCGAGAATAAAAGAATTAAAAATGTCGCAAGTCCTTTAGATGAGTATAATGTCGTCAATAAATTATTTCTACTATCTTACATGAACCAAGTTGAAAACCAAATAAATAATTATTTAAGAAAGGAAATCAATGAAATTCATGAAAAAATTATGCAATTTAAACAAACGCTTGATGAACAAATAAAAAGTTGTGTTGATAAAATTAATAAAATTGAAAATTTAATATTCTCGTCAGTAACTATAAGTATGCCAATAGATAACAACTCAGCTGAAAACAATCAAAGATATATATATACAGTAAATTAAAAAAAAAAATATAAAAGAAAAAAAAAATAAATATAAAATGAGTTCAAAAAGAAATTTAGTAAATGAACTTCATTCACAAGCACGAAAGAATTTCTTAAGGCGTAGAGTTATTACAAAGGGTATAGACGATCTCTGGCAAGCTGATTTGGTTGAAATGGGTAATTATTCAGCTAGCAACAATGGATATAAATATATGTTAACAGTCATTGATATGTTCTCAAAATATGCATGGGTTGAATCAATTAAATCGAAAACTGCTTTAGAAGTTGCAAAAGCCTTTCAAAAAATATTTAACTTGGGGCGTAAACCTAAGAATTTACAGACAGATGATGGTAAAGAATTTTGCAATAAGGAGTTTGGAGTGCTTATGCGAAAATATTCAATTAATCATTTCTCTACATACAGTGTAATGAAAGCTTCAATTGTTGAACGCTTCAATAGAACATTAAAGGGTATGATGTGGAAAGAGTTTAGTAACAACGGAAGCTATAAATGGATACATATTTATAAGAGCTTAGTTAAAAAATATAATAATAAAAGACATAGAACAATAAAAATGGCACCGGTTCACGTTACAGCTAAAAATGAAAAACATCTACTAAATACTGTATACAATAATATTAAAATGTTTAAACCATCACGTTTCAAAGTTGGAGATCATGTTCGAATTAGTAAATATAAACATATTTTTGAAAAAGGGTATACTCCTAACTGGACAACAGAAATATTTAAAATAAGATCGATACAGAATACTTATCCCATCACATTTATACTGGAAGATTATCAAGGAAATGTAATAAAAGGCGGTTTTTATAAGGAGGAGATACATCACACGCGTTATCCGAATACATTTGTAGTAGAAAAAGTTTTAACAACTAAAGGAAATAAAGCGTTTGTTAATTGGTTGGGTTTCTCAAATCATCATAATTCTTGGATAAATAAAACTGAAATATTGTAAAAAAAAGAAAAAAAAAAAAAATAAATAAATTATAAAAAAAATTTTCTTTGATCAGAATCGATCTATTGGTAGTTTATTTGGATTTGATAAAACAACTTTGAATTCTGGTATACAGCACTTATCGAATCAGCCAGTAAATATATTAAAAGTTAATGCTATTCAAATTAAATGCAATATTATAACAGGGGCGTATATGAATAACTCTCCTGCACATATACTTCACGAGTTTGCCTTGGATGTTCCTCCAGGCTATAAATTAGACGTAATCCCTAAAAATCTGATTTATTTGCCAGTAAACGTCAAAGAACTAACACATCTTACGATTTGGATTGTTGATCAAGAAGGTCGTTTAATTAATTTCAGAGGTGAAGAAATAACACTCAGACTACATCTGAGACTAAAGAAAATATGATAATTTATAATAAATCTAAACAGAACAAAATAGATAAGGACGCATACACAAAAACCGTTAAAGCTATAAGACCAAAGTTTACAGAAAAAAATAAAGAGTTTTTGAATTTACTTAAGTTAAAAGTAAGAAAGAATGTCTGATATACTCAATGGAAAAACCGTTTTCAGATGAAAACATAATCAAAAAAGATTATCATAGTTATTTACCTTATATTCAGTCATATAAAAATAATGATGAAATTCGAATTACACTACAAAATCAAGACTTGTATGTTCTTCCTTCAGAAAGCTACTTATATATAGAAGGAAATATAAAGAATAGTAAAGGCGAAGAGTCTACAAATATTAGACTAAGAAATAATTGTGTAGCATACTTATTTGATGAAATACGTTATGAAATCAATGGTATTGAAATTGATAGAACTCGATACTTGGGAACATCTCGTACACTTAAGAATTATATTTCATTAAATGAATTTGAAAGTAATATGATGAGAAATGCTGGATGGTCTATATCTGAAGATTTATCTATACAAACGTTTAATTTTTATATCCCCCTAAAACTTTTAATGGGGTTTGCAGAGGATTTTAATAAAATAATATTAAATAGCAAACATGAACTAATTCTTTTACGAAGTTCAAGTGATGCACATGTATATTACTCAACAGATGTAAACGAAAAACTTCAATTGACAATTACAAATATTACATGGAGAATTCCACATGTTCACTTATCAGATTCTAGAAAAATTCAAATAATGAAGATTATAAAGGATGGAACTTCTTTACCTATTGCATTTCGCAGTTGGGACTGTTATTTAAATCCTACATTTTCTGGTGGAAGAAATCATTATTGGAATGTTAAAATGTCAATTAATAGAGAAAGACCACGTTTTATAATATTTGTTTTGGAAAATAACAATAAATATATTCATTCCGATTTAAAAAATATTAAAGTACACTTGAATTCAGATGTATACCCATATGATGATTTAAACTTAAAATTTAAGGATAATCGTTATGCTATTTTGTTTGATATGTATGCTAAATTTCAACAAAATTACTATATGAGGGAAGCACAACCACTTCTTTCCTGTGAACAATTTAAAAATATTCCAGTTGCTGTAATTGATGTTAGCCATCAAAATGAGATGATTAAAAGCGGACCTATTGATATTAAAATTGAGTTTGAAACTGGTACTCCAATTCCTCCAAATACCAATGCATACTGCTTAATTCTCTATGATCGCTTGATGGAATATACCCCATTAACTGGAATTGTTAGAAAAGTCATATAATCTTATATTGTAATACTTTACCGATTTATTTATAAAATAAAAGAAGAAATAAAAGAATTATTTATGATTTCCAATATAAAACAATTGTTAAATTTATTGCATTTTTTTTTTCTTATATCCTATTTTTCTATTTCACTTATTAACTTATCTAATTCTAACTGAAAATTACCACTATCTAATTATAATATTTCATTTATTAACACGTTAAAATCTAAGTCATTATTATCATTATCTTGTTGTTCTATTTCACTTATAAGCCTATCTAATTCTAAATCACCATCACCACTATCTAATCGGTAATGATGCCAGGCATATGTATTTATACCATTATTCATAATCTTACGTTTAGTATCATTAAAACTTAAAGCTACCTTATTTACTTCATTAGTTAAAATAGTGTGTAGTTTAGAAGTAAATGTATACATACATGCTCCAACAATTTCCTTAGTAAATAAAACATTCTTATAAATATCTATATTATAATTATTTACAATACATTTCTTCACTCCCTTAGCTTTTTTAATATCATTCTCGCCTTCAACTGTATACGAGTAAACTTTAGGTGCCAAACCAACAAACTCTGTAATAAAGTTACCCTCACTTTCATCTTTCATCATACCTAGAACTTTTTTATTTACAAGAGAAAAATTAAATGGATTATTTTCTGAGTATGATGAAGTATCAAATCGATCTCTTATATCCGCTCGAATATCATTATAAAAATCATTCGTTTGAATAGAATATATAAAGGAGTCTGTATCCATGTAATTTAAATTTATTTTCTCTTCATACTTAGGCTTCATGTATGAATAATGAAAATCATACATTTTCCATTTCGATAATTCTAGGACACAAAAACCTAAATAAATCGGCTTGTTATAACGTGTGAGGGTTCTATTCATTTGTATTGCCCATAGTGTGTCAGTAAATTGAGAAATGCTATGGAAATTGGGTTTGGATATAAGTTCACCCACTCCTAAATGATTGCGGTTAGTACGACCCCATTCGGTTACCAAGCGAACATCTTTTCTTTTGTCAACATTTTCCATGGTCTTTCCATATACTGAATTATTTAGTAATTTATAAAAATCTTTTTCAAATGAATTAGTTGCATTTGTTCTATATTCAGTATTCAAATCAATATATGTCTTTAACCATGGTTTTTGTTTAAATTGAAGTATACGATGAACTTTTTCTAAAACTAATCCATTATTCAAACATTGCTCTAGTGTCTTATAGTGTATTATATACTTAGATTTATTGGATAAATCTGCTACCAATTTTTCATGCTTACTTCCACCAATTATTTTATTTTCAACACAAAATGGTAAGTCATTATGACGATCATGGACACTGAATGGATAAGATAAATCCACTTCTTAAATGTAACCGACTTCGGAATTTGATGGAATATCTTTTGGATGAATGAAATCGTTAGTCCAAGCAAAACCACCAAAAGGAAGAGATTCAGACTTAGCCCAACCATAGAGGTTATTTGCATCTAAATACATAATATATTCAGAGGGTTTTGTTTGATCATAATTACTTAAATACTTGTGGTTTGCTTTACTATATCTCTTACTACATTGAGTAAGACCACCTCGTTCAATTTTTGTATATTTTAGCATTGCATCCCATGATAGACCTGGTGCAGTATAATAATGGGCAGGGTCTAAATTATAAATTCTTTTACAAACTTTCCTAAAATTATTAAAAACATCAGTAAGCAATATTACGTCAGTCTTCAAATATAATTCCATATAATCTCTAATAGTATTGCAATTAAATTTTTCCCATATTTCCTGCGCCAGTAAATAATCCTCTATTGAACAATGCTTATCATTTAATTTGCTATAAAATGCTTCTATAGGAGGTAGATTAGTTTCGTCTAATTTTTCAAATGTATTTATATATTCATAAGGGAAAACACCCTTTCTCCGCATTAAAATAAACTCTTCGGAACTCGGAAAATATTTACGTACTGTTTTTAAATTATCATCAGGTTAATTACTAGCTAGTGAATCTAAACTAGATGCCATAAATCTATAAGAGTCTAAAAACCTTAGTTCAACTTTTTTTTGAGACTTTTCGTATTTTATATACTCAAGTTGTTTTTCAATTACAGTTATGGGAATATTTTGCTGTAATTTTTTTAAACGCAACTCTTCTAACAAAATTTGAATTTCGTCATCACTGTATACACGTATTGTGTGAGATAGTGAAATATATAGCTCTTTGTTTATTGGAATAATTTTTGTCTCTCCTTCAATACTTAAGAGGTCTTTAACAAACAAGTGACAATCATACGAAGAAAAGTTAGGAAAAAAAATTGGAATAAAATTAGGGACTTTATAATTTAAATTACATGAGCTATGAGCAGGTCCTCTATACTTTCCCGATATATGACAATGATCCCTTACGGGTGACTCATCGCCTAAAGATTTAGTACATATGTGGCAGTCTCTTGCATTCATGAAATTTTCTTCTTCTAAGGAAGTTAAAGGTTGCATTGAAGTAATTTTCTCATAATGTTTTTTATAAATGTCTTTACATTCTGTTATTAAACTACTAACAAAATGTTTTCCAACATTTATACTACTATTACTATTGCTAAATATACTAAATCTATTAAAATTGTTATTAAAATTACATTTAGTATTGAATGCATATGCGCACGGAATATGTTTTTTAATAATATTAGAACTACCTTCATTACTATATACATCTTGAAGTATACATTCAAAGTCTGCATATACTATGAATGGTACTTCCATTTGCCTCTCGTGATGTCTATAACTTAATATGGCCTTTTCCCCTTCAGGCATTTTAGCGATGCATTTTCCACACTCTTTTTCCTTATGCGTCGCCATCCTTTCAGGATAACTTGTATGGTAGAGACATACATTGCAGAATAGTGTTGCACCGTTGTGTAAGGATGACTGTGCTGATAATAGTCTAAAAAATTTTTTTTTTTTTAATTTTTTTTTAAAAATTTTTTTTTTATTATTTTTTTAAATTTTTTTTTTTATTTTTTTAACATACATACGTAAATTTATAATTTTACAATGGGATGTTTTTATATATGTGTGTTTTTTATATGTTTGTACATACATACGTATTTCATATGGGATGAATGGTGATACAAACGTTGTGAAGGGTATATAAGATTCGGCACGGCCGAATATAGCGCTCTTACTTGTTTTATTTTTTTTTTTAACATACAAACGCAAACTCATTTTATAATATTACAAAGGGATGTTTTTATATACATATGTATGTACGTATTTAATATGAGATGAATGGTGATACAAACAATTGTTATTGCATGACTACACTACACAAATTATACAGTGCTTTACATAGTATTTAACTTATAACACTTTTATTATACTTTATATACTCGCCACAAACTTTGTTGTACTACTACCAACTACTATATGTTTTGTTCAAACTATGTACTATATGTAGTAATGTCATAATAGTTATGATCTTCAATTTTCTCTTACTATTAGCGGCGACCATTACATTGAAATAAAGTAGCGATATTAACATTTATATTAACCTAAGAAAATATATATGTGGCGCTATATATGATAATTATATTTCTTAGCATACCTAAAAATTTAAATCAGACTAAATTTTTACCAATATATTAAGTAATAATTTAATGATCACTTAAGACAACCAATATTTTCCAAAAAAAATTGTGAATAAGAAAAATGCAAAGAATTAACAATCAAAGCAGTACAGTGGTTATATTAATATTCAACATGTATCAGAATACTTTACTTTTGTTGACAACAGTTATTTGGAAACAAAATATATTGGCAAAAATTTAAAGGGGTAGAAAAAATTATAATTTCATATTGCAATGCAACATTATCTTTACGAAAATACTTCTTATAAATTAATTAATTTTGATTTAAAGGCTATATTAAAATATTCAAACTGAGGTAAAATATTAATTAAGATATTAATTTTATATGATTATGTCTACATCGACAGGAAATAAATCTTTGTCAAAGCTTTTGTTTGAAAAAAATTGGGACCAATATGCAAAAATATATTCTGATAGTATGTAAGTGTTACCACGTGGTATAGTAGGGTATCTTTTTTTTTGAAAGGTAAACGGTTTCTCTATTTCTGACACCACCATCTTATAAAAAATTGTGTTATTGAAAGGTTCTCCATTGTTTAAGCTCATGTTTAACTCCTTAAAAAAAAGTAGCCAACGTGGTTTGAAAAAGTCACTGACTATGCCTGACCATTGTTTAGTTGCATAATCTACTATTTCTCCATCCGGTCCCCAAAGAGTTATTTGATTTCTTGCATTAAATTCGAATTGATCTCTTTCTTCATATGTAGTAGCTAAGCTCTTAGCATTTTCCAACCAAATTCCAAATAAATAGTTCTCATGTGTGGATAATATTAAGTCCATGTGATCTAATAGGTTTATCATAAGTTGCGAAAGTTGAAGAAATGATGCAGTTTGTTTTTGTTTAAATGCCAGCATTAAATTTATGTATATTCGGTCTGACGTTGCTTGCAGAAATTGCCTTGTTATATCAACGAGATCGTTTTTATATATGTTATAATAAGCACTTGAAATGGTTGTATTTGCCTCAAGCAGTTTAGACCAAGATTTATAAATATCGGATATATTATACCATGTCCATACGTTTAAGCGTGTTGATGGTCGTCGAGCTATAACATATTTACCACGAATTTTTCTTAGGCCATAATAAGAGTAGACTGATTTTCTAAGTAATTGCCATGCATCACGTAGCCTGCTATCTGAATTTCCATATTGTACATCCGAGTATGTGTTAAACCACGTAGTCAAATTTATATCATTTTTAAGCCAAGCTCGCTCCAGAGTCAAAACATACATTACATAGTTTTGATTGATACCTTCTGGAGTTATTCCAACTCCAATCATAGAGCTGTTTGTCATCGATCGAGCTGTTCCTATTCTTTTATTTATAAAGTTGACAGAACCGTGCATTCCTAAAGTACCTCCAAAGTTATGAAGCATACACCAAATAAATGGTTGACCATAAAAAGAGTGTGTTCTTTTGTATTGTGGAAACTGTTCACTTTGTAAGTCTAATACTAAAAGTCGGCCTATTGGTACAGCCGTAAGAAATGATCTTATTAAATTGTCGGACCAGAATATATTTTTCACAAACATCCAATCTTGCAATAACCATATTGCTTCACTGTCAACTTTATTCATTGCATCAAATAAATGAAAAGCGGTCATGTTTAGATATGATGCATCGGCGAATTTTGGCTGTATTTCATTAAATGGGTCTGCAAAGTATATGTGATCAGATCCATACTTATCTATTACCTTCTTTAAAAATATAGTTGTTATATTTTGAAATAAATAGTCATTTGGATTCAAAAAAAGTCCACAGCAGAAGCTGTCCGGGAATTTATTCCAACGACCAATTGTGGTAAAGTTTGCTGTTGGATAAATTTTTTGCATTACAAAAGGCAAATGACCCGCAAACGTGGGCACTGCCACAATCATTCCAAAATTCCTTTGGCGTTTTATAATTTTTTGTTGTAAAATCATTTGTAATTTTCTATATATTGGTCCTAAAGGACCACCCCAGCCTCGAATATTTCCCATGCGTAACCTGTAGATTGAAAAGTAGATATTATGTGTTTAATATGAATATCAAATTTTTAAAACTAATTTAACCTATTAATATATGTTAATATTTGATATACTAAATCTTCGTACACACCGTTTTCAGATCGAACAATATTGTCCAAAAAATTGGTAACAATTACCTTACAACCGTGTGAACGCAGTTTTTACCTAACAATGTTGGCAGAAAAATCATTGTCAGACGTCCACCTGACAACAAATTTGTCAGATATATGGCAATCATTTGAACACCCTGCGCTGATTAGCGACGCTCAGGCATAAATATTTTTTACAAGTTAATTTCCATAAATGATCAAAAATTTTTAGTATTTAAGAGAAAAAATGTAAACGAAGTAGTTAGTTAAAAATAAAAAAGTAAAGAAACACGCATATACATCCGAATATTTTTAATTCTTAATTAAGTTAAGTTAATTGTCGCAGCAATTTTTTCTATAAAAGTAATAAAAATCTTTTATAAAAATACCTTCATAGTATCACAGAAACTAATGCATTTGGTTTCAAAAAGGACTTCCATTTAACAACAGCCCCTCCCTAATTTTGCTATTGGAGCTGTAAGTACTAAGTCAAGACATTTTTCTTATTAGCCGGATTACGGAAAAATTGTACAAACATGCGTCAGTCGATACCATTAGAGAAGAGAGAGAGAGAGTTGTTAAACAACTTTCCACTGACAAAGGAAAAAATTGAGGGCTTAGTTGTAGAATTTTAAGCACTTGGATTTCCCCAATGCATAGGAGCTCTTGATAAGATCATTTAATTTATTTTTTTTTGTTTATGCCAATAATTTATAGATAGTTGCCATATTGAGATTCACCCATCCCAAGAAGTTACAACAGACTATTGTGTCTGTATTCAGTTGTGTTGCTAGCACTGGAGAACGCTAGGTGGAAGCAACGCTTCACATATATTTGAAAAATCTTCCATAAAAGAACAATTATACCAGTGCAATATTTTAAATAATCTGAAAAAAAGTATTTTATGTGTTGATGTTCCAATATTAATGATTCGACATTCAGCATTTCGGTTAAGCAATAAACTAATGAAACCTTATTAATTTTGAGTGTTGCAAAGCCATCAATAGAAACTATTTAACAACGCATTATTGAAATCTCGTAGAGTAATGGAAAATGCTTTTGGTAATCTATAAGTTCGTTTTAAACGTATTGAAAAGGGTATCGATAATGCTATAAGAAATGCTAACCACTTACTATTCCCGGAAAAATTTTGCTCTTATTCCCGGGAAAACGGGAAATAAAAAATATGTAGTATATTAGGAAATATATTTAATTTTATTTTTAATTTCTTATCTGTTTTGGTAAATTTAAAGAATATTTGAATAAAAAGTAAGGTTTTTAATTTGTTAGCATTTTTTTTTTTGTTAAGTATTTACAACTTTTCTCAAATACGACTATGTAAAAGAAAAACAAACATCGTCGCACAGAGGAGTATTTGGCCTGAAAAGCTGGCCAAAAAGGTAAAACTGAATTTTAAGAAATCTTAAAAACTAAGTACGCAGCTTGACAGACAACAATATTTTACATTATATTGTAAATTTTTAAGATTTTTAGTTGCGATTTGTAGCTCTGAGACCCTGCTAAAGTCAGGAAAGTGAAGAAAATTATATGAGATTTTAATGTTTTTTTTCGGTTTCTGGATGTTTTTATGATATTTTTTTTACGGCTAAACGAATAAAGATTTAACAATGATTTTTTTTCGCTAAATAATCATGGTAAAACAATTCGTTCAAAAGCTAAAATCAAACAAAATTGTACACTTTTTTTTGGAAAAAAAGAAAAAGAAGAGCTTTTTAAAAGTGGATTAGCATCTCTACGAATTATACTTGATACCAGAATAAAATTTGGAATCTCTAATTTTAGAAACAAAAAAAGTGTGCGCAAGTTTGCGCCATTATTTTTGACGATTTTTTAAAACTTTTACATTTCTTCTATTTTTGCTCATCAGGCACTTTTTCTTATACGTTTATATCGTCATTAACTTTTATGTATTTTGAATTACACAGTACAACATTTTTCAGTTAATTGATTGCCAACTCAATTCTGTGAACTGTATGTGAAATTAGACCCAAAAAGAAGAATTTCTGCATCATTCGTTTTGTCTTCTTACCTGCGATTTGAAGTTAGTATCGATTTGAAGTTAGTACTATCGTATAGGGGAATTTATCACGTTTTAGGCCCTGTTGTTTGACATAGCTCGACAACCACTAGCCCAATTTAGATGAAATAAATTTTAAAAAATTAAGAATTACAATTTCCTTAATCTGTTCATATATTGTTTTCCTATACAAGTAACACTTTCGAAGTTAAAAATGAATGTATGAAGGGAAAAAATTATTTTTTGCCTAAAAATTTAAATTTTTTTTTTTTTAAATACATAAAAAATCCAAAATGGAAAAAAGTTTCAAGTCTAGTTATTTTTTCGCAAAGTCACATAACCTATGAGCAAAATGAGACAAAGATCATAAAAATCGATGCACGCGTTTCGCTTTTATTCGCAATTGAGTAAATGTATGAATTTCAAAAATTTGCTCGAGATATGCACAACATTATTTGGAGAAAACATTGACACCTTTTTCATGATTCTGAGAATTAAAAAAAAGGAATAAACAAAAGGTTATTTGATTTTTATGATTGCGGTAATAAATGTACGTGGACAATTAAACGGAAAGTGGACCTTTTTATTATTTTGGTTTTTCCGGTGGCTACCTATATGATTTTTTTACAGAAATTGCACCCACATTTAAGGGTGGTCATTATTTTGAAAGTTTTGCACAGTTTGAAACGTACAAGTGCTGAATCAGGTATATAGCCAGCCGCCTTTAAAATATGCGCCCATTTATAAGTACCTGGCAGTAAAATATTCAAAAATACGTAGTATTTATAGGTGTGCATTGATCGATTTTTGGCATTCAGCCAGTGCCGACGAACGCGAACAGTAAAAGTGATTTTTCTCCAGTTTTTTAAAAGTGAATAACAACAAAACATAAAATATATCAATATAGAAAACAACAAGTGCCCATATTTGTATGAATATTGTTACGTTTGTGGTCATATCGTCCGAAAAATACAGAAAAAAGATCGAAAAAATTTGTTTACTGAGCAATTCAAAACCGCGTATTGTAATTATTTCGATGAAGCAGATTTAAGTGGTGCAAATTTTACGCCGAACACAGTGTGAAACAGTTGTTATACTACCCTTCTAAAATGGATTCACGGAAAAAGTAGAAAGTTATCTTTTATGAAGCCAGTAATTTGGGTGGAAGACACAACTGGACATGATGAATCCAGGTGCTATGCATGCATAAATTTTCGTCCTGGATTAAACAGACAACAATTGAAAACAAAAGTATACACTGCTGCATTTACTGCCACACTTCCAGTGCAACGCCCTGCTGATACCGATGCACCTAAACCTCCGAGTGCGGATACTGTGTCCCTGCTAGCCGAAACCGTTTTCACCAATCCGACCAATTTAGATGATGCTGATTGGATACCCGATATTGAAAATAGTGCACCACAACCGCTACCACGAATCGAAATGGATTACATTGTGGCCAAGCTGGGACTATCACAACACGACTCCGAATGGCTGACATCATTTTTGAAGAGAAGAAAACTCACACAGCAAAATGTCAGCGCAACATCATACCGACAACGCCAAGCTGATTTTCAGAAATTTTATTCCGTTGACGAAGCAAATACGTTCACGTACGGCCATGATATCCCAGGTTTAGTGAAAAAATTGGGAATGGATTATATCGCTGGCGACTGGCGTTTATTCATCGATGGTTCAGTTACTAGTTTGAAGGCTGTGCTGCTGCACAAAAAAAATAAAAAACCATGCATTCCATTGGGATTCAGCACAACTATGAAGGAAACGTATGAGGCATTGGGCGAAATTTTGAAGAAAATCAAATACGATGAACACAAATGGAACATTTGTTGCGATCTGAAGGTGGTCAACATACTACAAGGGATTATAGAAAAGGGCGGATATCCAAAATACTTCTGCTTCCTTTGTAATTGGGATTCACGATACAAAGGAAATCAATATCAATGTAAAGATTGGAAAGGAAGAACTCCCGAGCTCAACAAACAATTAAAATTACGCAATGAACCTATGATAAAGGACCTGGATGATATTTTGTTGCCACCGCTCCACATGAAACTGGGAATAGCTGGGAAATTCGTTGAAGTGGTGGTCAAAAAAGTTAACGGCGCCTTTGACTGTTTGAAATCCATCTTTCCGAAACTCAGTGATGAGAAAATTAAAAACGGTACGTATCGTACTCTGTATTTCAATATTGTCATATCTAAATTTGTTAATTTCTATACATTCGCATTACCAATAAGTTTTTCGTTTTTCTTATGTATTTAAAATAGGTATTCTCAATGGACCTGATATTCGGAAATTGATCAAAAGTGATTCTTTCACACATTTGCTTTCAGAGCATCACGACCACCAACATGCATGGAACGCATTGAAAGAAGTAATAGAAGGCGTTCTAGGAAAGAACCGTGTCCAGCGAGAAGAGATACAGCAACGAGTGGACAGGTTGCTGTTTTATTTCGAAAAAATCGGTGCATCCATGACGCTGAAATTGCATTTCTTGCACCACCACCTCGATACTTTTTTGGCACAATCACCTCAGGAATCAGACGAACAAGGAGAGAGGTTCCACCAGGTGACCATGCCATTTGAAAAGCGGTTCAAAAGCAAAAAATTGGATGCATTGCTTGCGGAGGTTTGTTAGTGGAGTTCCACAATTATGCAGTTTGAAGAAAGCACCGAAGATGAAGACATTGAAATTGGTGGACACAGTGAAAGAAACACGCCCTTGAATAGTATGTGTATCTCGGATGACGATACAGACTCAGACCATGAATATGAACAACCTACGAAGAAAACAAGATCATCAGAACCACAAGCGTCAACTTCTACAAGGATGGATATGCCAATAATTGAAAAAATGTTCTAAATTTTGTTTTTATGCATATTATAATTGCGTATTAATTGCATATTATTTTATTTTCATTAAGTTTTTATAAATAAAGTTTTTTTTTGCATGATAATTTTTTAATTTATATTTTTATTTTAAGGGTGGTGGCTATAACTGATTTTTGAAATTCATACATTTACTCAATTGCGAATAAAAGCGAATCGCGTGCATCGATTTTTATGATCTTTGTCTCATTTTGCTCATAGGTTATGTGACTTTGCGAAAAAATAACTAGACTTGAAACTTTTTTCCATTTTGGATTTTTTATGTATTTAAAAAAAAAAAAATTTAATTTTTAGGCAAAAAATAATTTTTTCCCTTCATACATTCATTTTTAACTTCGAAAGTGTTACTTGTATAGGAAAACAAGAGAATTGTAATTCTTAATTTTTTAAAATTTATTTCAACTAAATTGGGCTAGTGGTTGTCGAGCTATGTCAAACAACAGGGCCTAAAACGTGATAAATTCCCCTATACGATAGTACTAACTTCAAACCGATACTAACTTCAAATCGCAGGTAAGAAGACAAAACGAATGATGCAGAAATTCTTCTTTTTGGGTCTAATTTCACATACAGTTAACAGAATTTAGTTGGCAAATCATGTGTTGTACTGTGTTATTGATTTCAACTGCTATTCACATCACTTTTAACACTTCACAATCTTAATAACTGCCTATAATTATAAATTTGAAAAAGGTTATTTCTGAGCAGTGGCGCTTTTATAAGCTGCAGTACGCAAAGAGAACGGATTAATAAAAAAAGCTTTTTCATCAGAAACCATCACACTTCTTCTTCCTGACACCGATGATGCAGCTAATAAGGATATACATAGATACGACATAAAAATTATTGAGGAATTTTTATTAGTTTAACTTGTCCATATATTAAGTATTATATAATATAAAATAAATATAATTAAGCATTTTTTCATAAAAAAAATACTGTTTTATAAGAGCCTTACAATTTTCAAAAAATTTTGTTTAATTAGACCGTAAATCATAATATGTATGAATGTGCATACAGTCTGTTAAGAATGAGTTTAAACCTTTTAAATCAACATTTGTTAATTGAGTTTTGCTATTTATACTGTCTTTTATTCCTTAGGAATGTGGCTTTTGGAAAAATCTTAAAAATTTAAGAAGAAAACAAAAAATTCAATTAGTATAAAATAACAAAGAATATATAAAAATTTATTTAATAAAAGTAAAAATTATTTTAATTCAAGATAACATAAAAAATTCAATAGAATTAAAAAAATTTATAAAACAAAATAACACAGAATATTAAATTTTCAATGTGAACCATTTTTTATTTTGGCTTAAGTTCATTTATTCTTTCATTTAATTTTATAATTCTAATTTAATGAAATTGTAACCATTTTTAGGAATATTCTTTCTAAAATTATTTCCGATATTAGCCGAGTGAAATGCATTTTTGAAATCAGCTACGATTTTATCATCAGCACTCTTTATCGGTATACTACTATGTAATTTAAAATATATAGTAAAAGTTCGAATAAAATATAAATATGTAATTATAGCACAGAATATTTTTATAAACACAGCTAACTCAATATTTGTATTAAGTATATATTACAGAAAAAAGATTTTAAAAATTATGCATATGAAATAGAAAAGAATTACGACTAATTTGAAAATTCTATTACCGCCTTTTGCACCTCGGCTTGATAACGTAATCCGTTAAAATCTCTTTCTTCTCTCCTTCTATTGCTATCACCCTTTGTGACGTTTTCCCTATAAATATCTTCATATAATTTTCTATATTTTTTAAAAATTTAAGAAAAAAATTTTCAAACCCTTTTCTTTTTCGAGCAGCCGTAGACGATGATGCTGGTGATGGTAAATCTGCAGATGTGTTTGATTATGTTGTCAACAAGTAGACCATCAGTGTCATATGTTTTGCAAGGAGCCAGCAGAAGTTCTTAGTCTTTATAAAGATTCCATTCTGATGGTGAACCACCGGTTGTTCCGATTTTCTTTTCTGTACAAAAAAGTATGATTTTTTATCATAATAATAAAATTTTGAACATATTTATTTAATGTATACTTACCGATACGGTTGGCTGCACTGTTCACTAGATATTATTTGCATACATTTCTTATAAATTTAAATTACCATACTTACTTTTTGCCTCCGTTGATAAAATATTTATAATTTTCTATATAAACTTTTATATTTCTTAATGTTCACCGCCAAAAAACAAAACAATAATTTAAATAAAACAAGTAAGAGCACTATATTCGGCTGCGCCGAATCTTTTATACCCACCACCAATTTTGTGTACATTTAAAGCACAAAATTTATTATTTTGTTAATCGCTATTGAATAATATCTTTATAATAAAATATGTATCACTTTCTTTGTAGAGGGTGGTTAAATTTTTTAGGGCCCATGTTGAAGGTGAACTACACCTAGTCTTTAAATTTGTTTTCTTCATTTCATTTGACATTTCTCAATCTCAAACTTACTTAATTTGATCCGTGGAAAGATATGAAAATGAGCAACGCTTTAATGTTATTCAGGTTTATTTATAAAAATGGGCATTCAAAACAAATCGCATTTTGTGCACTTCGTAATTCTTTTAATCAACAAAATCGTTCAAATTCGTCCACAATCGGGAGAATTGTAAAAAATATTTAAATTTCTGCAAAACAGGTCTGTATAAAATGTTAGAAAATCTGTGAATGCCTTCTTAGTTCGCTGAATGGGAACCACTGCTGGTTTTTTCGATAGTGTGGCAAAAGAGCAGTCAACCTCGCCTCATCATCATGCCTAACAATTGAGCATCAACATTGTCATTGGAAATTTGGACCATCAGATAGAGGAGTGGCGCCAAGGATGGGGGGGGGGGTGCATTTGGCAGATATTTTGTTAAATACATAATTAAACCATACAAATATTATCATTATAAAAAGAAATGATAATAATATCCTAAATAATTTGTGTTTTATTTAAATTCAACATCGGTCCTTAAAATTTAACCACCCTCTATAACTTCGATATGCTACTAAAATGCTTTTGTAAATGTAGTATTACAATGAAAATGGGCGTTAAAGTAGGCGTGTATATTCTAATAAATACAACTTAGATATTTCAATATAGTCCTTTATTTTCCTAAAAACTTTGTCAATAGAGAAATTACATGAATTTAAGATAAACCGTTATGGGAGGTGGACGTTAAAGTGAGCGTGTACCTTAACTTTTTGGCACAACGATTACATTGATTAGAAGGATATATGTAGCAAATTTGATCATCATACCTCTAATTTTGGCGGTTTTATGAGCTTTTAAATTTCATTAACGGTAGATAACGTGAAAAGTGGGCGTTATAGTAGGCATGTCAAAGTTGTTTTTGCTGATGAGTACAACTAAGGTGTTTCAATATAACCGTTTATTATTCCAAAATCTTTATTAATAGAGAAATTATATGAATTTTAGGTAAAACGTTATATGGGAGGTGGGCGTAAAAGTTGGCGTGGCACCTCAAATTTTCTTGCACAGTAATGACATTGCCTAGAGGGATATACCTAGCAAATTTTATCATCATACCTCTAAGTTTAGCGGTTTTATGAGCTTTTAAATTTCATTAACGGTAGATAACGTGAAAAGTGGGCGTTATAGTAGGCATGTCAAAGTTGTTTTTGCGAATGAGTACAACTTAGGTGTTTCAATATAGCCCTTTATTATTCCAAAATCTTTATTAATAGAGAAATTATATGAATTTTAGTTAAAACGTTATATGGGAGGTGGGCGTGGCACATTGATTTGCCGTTACAAGAAAGCGTGTCACCAAAAAGCAAAGTGTGCAAAATTTCAGAGTCGTACATCCAATTTTGTTGCTTTTATGACGTTTTTGTTTTTAAATATACCGAAAAATACACTGTGCGGTATAAATTTTCGTACATTTTGATCGATAACTCCTCTACTAATGCATAGATTTTGATAATTTTTGGGGAAAAATATTGCTTTTACTCAGGAAATATATATTCGAAGTTTCATGAGTCTACGTTAATGCGTTTGGACACAATTCTATTTTATTCGATGTTCGAAGGAAACGGTTTTTTCGACCTACTCTTGCTTTTCGAGCTAATATTCAGATTTAGCCCATTTTCAATACCAAACAAGCCTTGTCTATAAGAAAGATTCTGGTAAAATTTGAGCCCTTCCCTAATATTCCGATTTAGCCCATTTTCAATACCAAACAAGCCTTGTCTATAAGAAAGATTCTGGTAAAATTTGAGCCCCCTAGCTTTTTCGGTGCGACCTCTATCGCTCTTTGAACAGACGGACGGACATAGCTAGATCGTCATCAAATCAAACCCTGATTCAGAATATATATACTTTATGGGGTCTAAAATGGATATTTCGATGTGTTACAAACGGAATGACAAAATGAATATACCCCCACCATTTTTTTGGTGGCGGGTATAAAAAAAAGCACGAATAAGAACTGTTAAATCAATAAACAATAAATAACAACATGTCGTGGAAACAGGGTAATCCCATAAGTAATTTAAAGAGGAAATCAAGTAAATGAATGTGTCGTGGAGGCATGCTATTACTCAACATAGTGCAGACAGTTCTCCAAAAAATTTGATAGTGTTGGACTGGGTACCTCCCTAGTCCAATTAGAGTTATTATTTCTTCCAAAGAAATAAATCACAAATTTTAAATAAACTTAAAATTTATTTATTAGGTTATGCTTCTTGCATGGATCTTAAAAGACTAACTTATTATAAAAAATATGAGGTAAATGTTTACAAAAAAAAACGGTAAACTTCCAAAATATGTTTCGTTAAAAAAAGAGAGTATAGAAATAATATACATATTTAAAGAAACGGTAAATAAATAAAAAAAACAATAACAAAATTGACTTCTTGTCTTATTGAACAAAATATAAAGAATTTAAGGGATGGTACCCATCAAAAAAAAACAATTAAAATTTTTGTTGAACACGGTTCAACATATTCCGGCCGCCGAAGGATGGCACAGGCATCCCTTCCATAATCCGGAAATTATCCAACCAAATGACGACTGTTGCACAGTTATACCGTTCGATCTTGTAGAAATGTGGTGGGGCTTAAACAATTGAGTGGCAACATCTTTGCCTAAAACGCCATCTATTTCGGTGTAGGTGCTGAATCTAGGATGAGCGATTGGCTAGCGCACGGTACTTATAAATGCCGTGGTTGTGAGTGAGCAAGGCAATTCATACAGTAGCGTAGGTTTCGGACGGAGCTCAACACTCCAGGCTTGGAACTCCTTGCAATACTTCAGTGGATGGTTTCTTTTGCACGCATGACATCTGGGTCGTCTTCCTTTCATCTAGAAGACACAAAGAAACAAAACAAAGGAAATACATACAGTGCTAAAATACTCTGTGCGGCTAATATTTATATAAGTGTTATTGTATGAAAGTAGTAAATATTTTGCTACTGAACGGTGGAATGTTTGAGTCGTGGGTGACTAGGTGGTTTAATGTTCTTATATAAATTTTACTTGATTTACTGACTATTACTAGTCGTGGGAAGCACACACAGCTTTACAATGGATCTTCGAATGAGTCCATTTTGTGTCAAAATATCGGCAACTCGAACTTTGCTATCTTGACCGTAAACTACATTTGTGACGCGACCGAGGCGCCATTCAGTGGGTGGGAGCGAATCGTCTTTGATGATTACGATATCGTTTGGTTTTAGATTTTGCTTTTCGCTTTTCCATTTAAAGCGGCGCTGCAATTCGGTGATATATTCATTTTTCCAGCGTTTGGCGAAAATATGGTGTAGGGCTTTTAATCGTTCCCATCGTTTAAGAAAGCAAATATCTTGTAGTGGGGGGTCTTCGGGACCTTCAGGTGGAGCTGTGATAGGGGCACCGCGAAGGAAATGACCAGGAGTCAAGGGTAGAATTTCGTCTGGGTTTTCAGTGACCGCTGAGAGCGGTCTTGAATTTAGTACAGCTTCTATTCTCACAAGAAGCGTCGAGAACTCTTCAAAAGTAAATGACAGGGTACTTGTAATTTTCTTTAAGTGGGATTTCATGCTTTTTACGGCGGCCTCCCAGAGGCCACCCATGTGGGGTGCATATGGCGGAATGAAGGACCAAGTAAATCCTAGAGAGCTATATTTTTCGACTAGAGCTTGTTCGGCGGATTTGAGAAAGATGTTGTGATTTTTTAGAAGAACATAACTTGTTCCGAGAAAATTTCGTCCATTATCAGAGAACATAGTTTTAGGAAGACCTCGTCGTCCTGTAAAACGATCAAAACAGGCGAGAAACGCATCAGTAGAAAGTTCGGAACATATTTCAAGATGAACTGCACGAGTAGTGAAACAGACGAAGACTGCAGCGTATCCTTTAAGTGTTTTTGCATTTCTCAAATTAGATGATTTAATATTAAAGGGACCGGCAAAGTCGACACCAGTATAGGTAAACGGAAGAGAAAAGTTGACACGTTCGGGGGGAAGAGCAGCCATCATTTGGTGCTGGAATCGCCTTTTATAGATGGTACATGCTTTACAATTACGAATACATTTTCGTACAACATTTTTTAGACGAGGAATAAAATATCCCTGTCGAATTGCTCGTATCATGATATGGTGCTCTGCGTGGAGCAAAATGCGATGTGTGAATTCGACAAGCAACTGAGCAAAATGAGACGTTTCAGGAAGAATTATGGGATGTTGTTCATCATAACTAAGACCTGAATTATTAAGTCGACCACCTACTCGAATATGTTCATTATTGTCGAGAAAGGGACTTAATGTTAATAATCTGCTCCGATGTGGTAGGGGTGTTTTTTCCATTAGACATGTAAAGTCTTTTGGAAAATGTCTCTTCTGGGCAATCGTTATGAGTTTACCTTTTGTAAGGGTAATTTCTGCCGCTGTAATAAATGGTTCATTTGAAGAGGGCTTTTTTCTAGCGCGTTGAATAAATCTCAGGCAATAACTGATGACTCGTAACGCTCGATCAATTGATGAAAATCTCTCTAAGATATCGTAAGGTTCGAATGTTGGATGTAGTATTTTTGATTGGAGGTCTTGCTGATTTGTTGTTATCTGAAGGCTAGTAATGGGTTGTAGATTTTGACTAACAGTATCGTAGATATCTTTACCTTTTTTGATTTCTAAATCATGTGGATCGAAAATTCGTGGGGTTGGCCATAGGTCCATGGGTTGGTTAAGCCAAGGGGGCCCGTTCCACCAAAGTGGATTTTGAGCCAGTTCTTGGGGATAGCATCCCCGACTACCGAGATCTGCAGGGTTGTCTTCGGTCTTAACATGCTTCCACTGATTTGTGCTGACGACGCTCAGAATTTGTGCAACTCGATTTCCTACAAAAGTTTTCAAAGTTTTGGGATCCTTTTGCAACCAACCGAGAACGATAGACGAATCAGTCCACAAATATAATTCGTAAGAATATTTAACGTCTTTAATTAGGTTTCGTAGTAACTTAGTCAGCAAAAGAGCTCCACACAATTCTAATTTTTGTACCGTAATTCTTTTTAAAGGGGCTACTTTAGTCTTGGCTGCTAGAATATTACTGCTGATTACACCATCTTCACTTTCCGTTCTCATAAAGAGTACTCCACAGTAGGCCTTCTCAGAGGCGTCACAGAACCCATGAATTTGTATTTTGTAGCTTGGGGCAAAATGTATCCATCTTGGTATTTTTATCATGGAGATAGATTCAATAGTTTCAGCAAACAGTTTCCATCTGACAAAAATGTGTGGAGGTACATTGTCATCCCAGTCGGATTTTTCATTCCATAATTCTTGCAAGAGGAGTTTTGCATTGATTACTATGGGTCCAACCCAACCCAGGGGGTCAAATAATTTTGCGATGACTGACAAAATTTTCCTTTTTGTAGTAGTAGTAGAAATATCTATAGGGTCAAAACAGTAGTAGAAGTAGTCTGCTTTCGCATTCCAGCGAATTCCTAACGTCTTTGTTGTACTTGAATCATCAAACCTTAAAAATTCTTCATCTAGAAGATCTTCCCGCGGCAAATTTTGAAGCAACTGTAGGTTATTTGCCGTAATTTTCTTTAGAGGAAATCCCGCAGAACTTAAAGCTTCTTTAAGCTGATTTTGCTTTTGTTGGGCTTCGTCCAGGGAGTAACCGCCTGACAGGATATCGTCGACGTAGACTTCATGTTGTAAAATAGAGGAACCTAGTGGATATAAATTCTCGCAATCAGTACTAAGTTGCTTTAGAGTTCGTATGGCTAAAAAGGGGGCACAATTCACTCCAAAGGTTACTGTATTGAGTTGATAAGTTTTTACCGGATTGTGCTCATTTTCGCGAAATAAAATTTGCTGATACGGACGATCATCCTCGTGTACCAATATTTGCCTATACATCTTCTGTATATCACTGGTAAAAACATACGTGTAGTGTCGCCAAGCGAGCACTATCTTCATTAAGTCCGTTTGAAGGGTAGGACCTTGGTGTAGCACGTCATTAAGAGAAAATCCGCTACTGGTTTTCTTTGATGCGTTGAAAACTACTCTAACCTTGGTAGTTTTGCTTTCTGGTCGTATGACCGCATGGTGTGGGAGATAGAATGAGCATTGCTTCTCAGTGGGCAGCTCACGATTCACCACTGGAACCATATGTTTCAAGTCAACGTATTCTTGGAGAACTTTCGTATACTCAACCTTTATGTCAGGGGTCTTATCTAGGGTTTTCTCCATTCGGTAAAATTGCGCAAGTGCCATATGTCGTGATTGTCCTAAAAAGATATCATGTGGATATTCCTGTTTAAATGGCAGACGAACTACATATCTACCATCTTTTCGTCGCATAGTAGTTTTCTGGTATAATTCTTCACAAAACTTATCACTTTCTGATGCTGACGAGATATTTTCAACTTCTTCTAGTTCCCAAAACTTCTTCAGCTGATTCTGTAGATCTATATTATCAACTGTAGAAACGACAGTGGAAAAAGAATTAATTTCGTGGTTAGCTACGGGGCCCGACAAATACCAGCCGAATTGAGATTCTCGCGCTTCCAAACCGTTGGCTACGTTCGGTTTTACTCCTGATAAATTAATCAATGGTAAGTAATCACTGCCGATTATCATATCTATAGTTGCTGGCTTAAAAAAGAATGGATCTGCAAGAGTCAGGTCTTTGATTTTGTGAAAATTTTTAATTTTTACGGGCCTCGAGGGCAAAAGATGTGATAATTTTGATACCACGATTGCTTGGACTTTCTGTTGAAAATCAGAAACTCTGGATTTCAAGGTTAAATAACATCTCCCTTTAGAATTTCCTACCACTGTACCACCGAGTCCAGATATTTTCGAATTATGACTTTCTAGCGGGAGAGAAAGATTGTGCTGAAGTCTTGTAGAAACAAAAGTTTTCTCAGAACCTGCATCTAAGAGCGCTCGAACCACAAAATTTTCTCCTAAATGTTCAACATTTACCAAGGCTGTTGGTAAAATGGTGGTACCTTCATTACGTGAAAAGTGATTAAGCACGTTGCGCCCTTCATGGCTACCTGGGGCTCTGGCTTGTATTACCTGTTTATTTAAAGATTCATCCTGGTGCTGTAACCCAGATACAGATGGGATTTCATTATTTCGTGGAAAGGATTTATGCGGAATATCTTTCTTAGAATTTGAATTGTCTTTTAATTCATTATGTAGCATAGTGTGATGCTTTTGGTTGCATCTTGTACATAATCCTGTGCTTTGGCATTTGGACTTAAAATGATTTGGCGATAGGCAATTTACACAATATTTGTTAGAAAATACAAATTTTATTCTATCATTAACTGACATGTCCCTGAAATTTTACAGAACCGTAGGGGGTGATTTTGTTTACAGATTTTGCAATTTGGTGTTGATTTCGCTTGATCAGCCTGAGCGTAAAAGGATTGGTTTCTAATGCTACTTTCTTTGACGTAGGGTTTTCTCATGTCAGAAACTGTTTCCAACATTTCGATTCTTTTCGAAAGAAAATTAGACATGTCCTGCCAAGTGGGCCAATTTTTATGGTCGGTTAAAGAACTTTCCCATGATCGCATGGTTTCTTCAGGAAGTTTTGAAGCACACAAATGTATGAGAATTGCGTCCCAAGTATTTGTAAGCTTGAGTGATTCGAAAATTGCTAAACTCTCACTTAGTACGTTTTGAATTTGTCGAATAGATTTTACACTCTCATTTTGAACCGATTGAATTCCAAACATCAGCTTCATTTGTTGATGAGCCAAGATTCGAGGATTTTCAAAGCGAGTTTTTAAAGCATGCCAGGCCAAATCAAAATTCTCATCAACCAAATCAAACCTTTTTACGATTTGGTTGGCCTCCCCCCTCGTTTTGCTTCGTAAATGGTATAGCTTTTGAGCGGGAGCTAAATTTGGGTGATTACCTATCACTGCCTGAAACATGTCCCTGAACGCTGGCCATTTCGTATAACCTCCCTCAAAATTTTCTATGTCACATGGAGGTAACTTTAGCGTCATAGGGGACCGCTGCACCATTGTTGTATCTCCTCTTTGAGATTCATTCACTGGCGTTGATGAAGTAATTAAACTTAATATTGTTGCTTTTAATTTTTGAGCATTATTCACAATTTTCTCATATTTCATTGATGTATCATCCTTGTAATCGCTTTCTTGTTCTTTCTCATCATCGATTATAAAATTTTCATAGCTCTCCATTGTTTTTTGCAATCTTCTCTCTAAATCATCATGTAATACTTGTACGTAAGAATTAGTTAGCTCTTCATGTGGAATTGCTTGAAAATTTTTTTCAAATGCTTCTAATTGATGAAGGTCAAATCTACATTTTCTTCTATTTGCCATTTTTCTCCTTTTATAATCTTATTACTTCGTAAATGCGACCCTTTATTTGGCAAAAAAAAATAAAAAAGTTTTTTGTGCACCACTGTTATTAACTTTTTCGTTCTAATTAACTTTCTAATTATTTTATTTTAACTTACACCACCAAATTTTATAGTTTAGAATTTTATTCATTAATCCAAAATTTTCCGCCCTTAATTTTTATTAGCAAATTCTTTTGACTTTGTCTTTATGTGCCACCGTAATCAAATTCGCAATTTTGTTTTTGACTACTATTTCTTTATTAAATTTTAAAAATACCACTCTGCTATTTATTTGCTCACCACTATAATTTGCTGCCAATAAATTCGTTTATTTCGCGCAAATCCACCATAAAAAATGATAACCAAATATATTTGTTAAAATTTTAAATTCCCACTCACCTTTATTTCCCCGCTTTTTTCTCTTATCGGGAACTCTTACTTTAAATTTTCAACCACCGGCTGCTTGCACTTTTTGTTGTTTGTGTGTATGTGTATTTATTTGTTCAAAGTGGAACTTTTTTTTTCTTTATATATTTATATTTTTTTTATGTTTAGTTTTAAAAATGTATGTAGAAAATGTTTTCAATATTAGTTTTTTATTTTCACTCTTTATTTATCCACTTTTTCTTTATAATTTTGTAACTTTCGTGGTTTTGTGTTTAAACGTATATGTGTACCTACATATGATTGTTTATTATTTTAATATTTTTGTTTTGCGCTATTTCCACTGTTTCTCTTTGTTCTATGTATATAATTTTGTGCTTTTTTGTTCACTGTTTTCTGTAAATTTTCCTTTAATTATTATCTAATTTAACACGATTTTATTTATCACACACCACTTTTCACTGTCTGCAATTTTTACTTTGTACGTTTTCGTTTATTAAATATGTATACTGCAAACTTCCAGGAATTTAAACACCTGTTACATACATAAGTGTGAAGAGTTTGACTATTATGTATTACTGCTAGTGCGCATGCTTGAAAAATTGCAACAATTTTTCGTTGAATTTTTAATAGTGATGGCACTTTGTGTCAGTGATGGTACTTTGTAAAAGCGCTGGTACTTTAATTTACCTTAGGTGGTACGTTTATTTATGTATTGTTTTTAACAATTTTTATTATTGTTATTGTGCTTTTATGAATCTTCTTATATTTTTTCTCATATATAAAATACCCTAACCGCACAAAATATATATTCAACACTGTACATACCCAGTTTCGTTTTTTTCTTGTGTTTTGCCCAACTACCTTCTTGTTGTTGGTGCTTCCTTTTGAAGTCGGTCTTCTTGGCTATGACTGGATGATCATGTAGAGCCTCTGTTGACTTCTCATATGCTGTTCTTGATGAACCAGTATGACTAAACTGGCTGTAATTTCAAATTACTCACGGGGAGCGGCGACTTCTTGAAGAAACTGATGACAGGCTATCCACCAGTTCAATCGCTTCCTAGCCTAATCTAGGAACGTTCGAAGGACCATATGTTGGACTGGGTACCTCCCTAGTCCAATTAGAGTTATTATTTCTTCCAAAGAAATAAATCACAAATTTTAAATAAACTTAAAATTTATTTATTAGGTTATGCTTCTTGCATGGATCTTAAAAGACTAACTTATTATAAAAAATATGAGGTAAATGTTTACAAAAAAAAACGGTAAACTTCCAAAATATGTTTCGTTAAAAAAAGAGAGTATAGAAATAATATACATATTTAAAGAAACGGTAAATAAATAAAAAAAACAATAACAAAATTGACTTCTTGTCTTATTGAACAAAATATAAAGAATTTAAGGGATGGTACCCATCAAAAAAAAACAATTAAAATTTTTGTTGAACACGGTTCAACAGATAGCAAGAAATTGAAATTAGTGTTTTTAAGAACCAACTATCTATTGATGTCGGCAGTAGATCTTCATACTAGTTTAAGATCGTATTTCCAGGATTGCAGCGTCATCTTATTGTTGAATACGAGTACGATGAGCGAAAATTTATAAACGTTGTGAAAAAGTACCTAAATCCGTGTTATCAATAAAATAAAAACGACTGAGAATATAATGGGAAGAAAAAAACATATATCCAACATATTTTTCTAACTACAAGTGTATATTTACACAATTAATGGTCCAGGACATTGTTAAATATTGAATTTTAATATTAATTAAAAGAGGTCGTTGCTAATTTAGATGATATTCAACAATGCTTTTTATTACAAACTTATTTAAATTAGTGACATATTGAACTATATAAGTAATAGGGTAATTCGTATAATCATAATGAGATAACTTATAGAATATATTATGCGCAAGCATAATAACTAAACAACAACTCCTATTTCCAATAAAATTAAATATAATTAAAGTTTAACATAAGTGATTAAATAAATAATATCAAATTAATTGTTTTGTTACAAATTGTGAATGAAATAAGTAAGAGCACTATATTCGGCTGTGCCGAATCTTTTATACCCACCACCAATTTTGTGTACATTTAAAGCAAAATATTTATTATTTTGTTAAGATAACGTGAGAAGTGGGCGTTATAGTAGGCGTGTCAAAGTTGTTTTTGCTAATGAGTACAACTTATATATTTCAATATATTCCTTTATTATTCCCAAATCTTTATTAATAGAGAAGTTATATGAATTTTAGTTAAAACGTTATATGGCAGGTGGGCGTAAAAGTGGGCGTGGCACCTTAATTTTTTGGCGCAGGAATGACATTGCCTAGGGGGATATACGTAGCAAATTTCATCATCATACTTCTAATTTTGGCGGTTTTATGAGCTTTTGAATTTCATTAACGGTAGATAACGTGAAAAGTGGGCGTTATAGTAGGCGTGTCAAAGTTATTTTTGCTAATGAGTACAAACTAGTTGTTTCAATATAGTCCTTCATTATTCCAAAATCTATATTAATAGAGACATTATATGAATTTTGGATAAAACGTTATATGGGAGGTGCGCGTAAAAGTGGGCGTGTCACATTGATTTTCCGTTACAAAAAAGCCTCTCACCAAAAAGCAAAGTGTGCAAAATTTCAGTGTCGTACATCCAATTTTGTTGCTTTTATGACGTTTTTGTTTTTAAATATACCGAGAAATACAATGTGCGGTATAAATTTTCGTACATTTTGATTGATAACTCCTTTCCTAATGCAAAAATATTGCTGTTACTCAGGAAATATATATTCGAAGTTTCACGAGTCTACGTTAATGAGTTTGGACACAATTGCATTTTATTCAATGTTCGAAGGACACGGTTTTTTCGACCTGCTCTTGCTTTTCGAGCTATAACTCTCTTCCTAATATTCCGATTTAGCCCAAGCAAACCTTGTCTATAAGAAAGATTCTGGCAAAATTTGAGCTCCTAGCTTTTTCGGTGCGACCTCTATCGTGCTTTCAACAGACGGACATAGCTAGATCGTCATCAAATCAAACCCTGATTCAGAATATATATACTTTATAGGGTCTAAAATGGATATTTCGATGTGTTACAAACGGAATGACAAAATGAATATACCACCCCCCCCCACACCCATTTTTTTTGGTGGCGGGTATAAAAACAAGTCTGTTAGGCCTATTAATTACTCTACCACTACACGTTACATACTGATCCATTGATTTAATATTTTGTGAAACAGCCTCCTCTTCCTTTCTATCTTTCCCTATATTAGGATCAGTTTCCGTACTTACACAGTTCTTATTACTAATAGTCTTCTCCTCATCCAAACTGTTCCCTGGCAAATTTTCAATACGTTCTAAACATCTTCTGAAATGTGATCCTTCTCCATTTAAAACAACAAATGATCTCGGTTCCTTGTAAACCTCCACTACCTCACCATGGAGAAGCTCATAGGTGCTTTCTTAAACATTTTTTTATCACCCGTATTTACCAGCACAAATTTTTTGGATTTTTTTGTTATAATACTTAATACTTTTCTTTGAATTTGATTGTACTTTATCAATATATTCTTTACCATTAACTAACCTAGGCCTCAAGTTATCTTCCAAAGAAGGTATCCGGGCTCGCAAAGAAGGTCACTCCGAGGGGCTTGGAAGATATCCCTAAGGCTTTGTTCGGTAGTGCAATAACGCGATATAAGGATCAGAATTGCTTTCAACTGATTTTATTAATAATTTTTTGACTGTTTGAATTGTCCGTTCAGCCAAACCATTTGATCTTAGCAAGTAGGGACTAGAGGTTCTATGATCAATTCCCCAATTCTCACAAAAATTTTGAATTCCCTTGAATTAAAAGGTGACGTATTATCGGAAATTAGGGTTATTGGAATACCATGTTGTGAAAAAATTTACTTAAATTTTGGTTTTGCCTGTAAGGCAGTATAACCTGAATTAAGCAATTCAATCTCCACAAATTTTTAATAATAACACTGTGCTAGTTGAAAAAACAGACAAGCCGGGCACCTAGCGTTTTAACATAATTCGGGTACGCTGAATCAGTGGTGCCCACGGTTTTTTAAGATTGGCTCTAGTTTTCGAGATATACCGTTATTTCGAAAATGGAGGAGGTTGCACAACATATGTTCGCGTAACTCAAAAACGCTTTAGCTTATTGAAAAAACTTAAAAAACCGAAATTCCGCAATAAAAAAGTAAGAAAAGTAAAACTTCTTTCTAATATTCGCAGTCGTTTTAGAAAAATAATTTTTTTTTTGAAAAAAAAAATTAATTTTTTTATCAAAATTTCGAAATTTTTATTTTTTTAAAATTCATAAAAAATTGAAAAATTCAGCTAGGCTTCTAATTTTTTGCAGACATATAAAAAACAAAGCTGCAAACAAAACAAGCCATAAATAACACTGCTCGACAAAAAATATTTTTTTTCTTCCCGTTAATTAAAACTATGTGGTCTATGTGGATTTTGATGCGCTGAACTCAAATCCGTAATCGGTTTTTTTCCATCAGATCGGTATTTTTTTTATGGGCGTGCCAAATTTTTTCCCCTAAATTAGGTTTCGGTTTTCAAAAGTAAAACACCAGAAGATGTGTTTTCTCTATCTCTTATCGTTTTGGAATTATTTAAAAATTAATGGAGATAAAAAAAAATTTTCGTGCCAAATTCGTAATATTTTTCAATTTAAAAATATAATTAAAAAAAATATAAAGCAAATATTCAACATTTTGCACTTTTTTCTGAGAACTACTTATCTTAAAAATAAAAAAAGCCGCAAGCCATAAAAATCGGTTAAAAAATGTAGATTTTATTGTCAATTTACCGCAGGTACCCAATATTGTAATGCAACCAGCCTTACATATGATACAGCATTTCGTTAGGTGAGCAGGTAATGGAACTGAAGTACAACGGTATTTTGTATGGTTCTTAGAATTAAAAATTATAACATAGTATTTTTCAATTACCTGTGATTTCAAATTATTGGGTACCTGCGGTAAATTGACAATAAAATCTACACCTGGAAAAGTTAGAAATATTATTCGTCCTGGGTTTTTTTTTACAAAACATGGTCATGAAGGTCTCGACTGGTACTTTGATTAAAACAATTACAGTATAAATAAGAGTTCCTCAACCCCTTCACTGTCATATGGAAAGTGCTTGCGAAAGTGATTAGTGAATTTTAAAGCCTCTGACAGTCTTGTATCTAAACAGTTATATTGAAATATCTAAGATGGAGGCGTGTAAAAAGTTTAATTACTTTTGTTATGTGTGTGGGAAATATAAAAATATGCCAAGTCGCCGTAAAATCACTACTGAAACAAGTACCTTGTATGAATCATATTTTTCTTTAAGGGTTATATATGGTAAGAGTTGGACACCATCAATAGTGTGTACACACTGCATTTACCATTTAAATAAGTGGGAAAAAAATGGAGACGCCATGCCATTTGGTGTTCCAATGATTTGGAGAGATCCCATAGTTCATGTTGAAGATGAGTGTTATGCGTGCATAAATTATACAGCGGGTATAAACAGAAGAAAAATTACTTATATGTCTTATACTGAAACAGCATATGCTCGATTTCCGCTGCCACATTCTGATGAAATTACTGTTCCGGGTAGCCATATACCAACAGAACATATTCCCTCAATAATTCAGTCTGTTGAAGCGGATAGCCCAGCTACTTCAATGTATCAACCGTCATGCATCACGGTTCCATGCAGTCACAATGAAATCACGCAAGATCGTCTGGATATAATGGTACGGCGTCTAAAATTATCTCAAAGACAGAGCATTCTCTTGGCAAAAGAGTTAAAACGAGCTAATATTTTAGCACCAGGTGTACAAACATACGGGGCTATCAATCGCCATAGACGATTTACGACTTTTTTTAAATCTATTGAGAATAATTCTATTGCGTACTGTACTGACATCCGCGGATTGGTTTTAACAATGCAAAATGAATATAATCCTGGAGATTTGCGCTTATTCATTGATTCTTCCAAAAGTAGCTTAAAAGCAGTTTTGCTACATGTCACTAATTTAAAAAGTCCTATTCCGATAGCACTTAGCACAAATACTAAAGAGACATACGCATCAATGAAAAAAATAATACAGTTAATTAAATATGAAGACCACAAGTGGAAAATATGCGCAGATTTAAAAGTGGTAGCTCTTTTAAGAGGCATGCAATTGGGCTATACTAAAAATATGTGCTTCATGTGCTTATGGAATACGCGTTTCGATTACGACCAGTACAATACACGGGATTGGGCTTTATGTGAGGAAAGCAGATTGCATAGAAACAATGTTATTGAATTACCACTTGTGTCGATGGAAAAGATTTTGCTTCCTCCACTCCACATCAAACTGGGTATTGTAAAAAATTTTATAAAAGCATTGAGCCCAGATGGTGTTGCTTTTACCGAATTGCACCGAATTTTTCCACGATTAAGCGGCATGAAAGTAAAAGAAGGTATGAACTCTCTAACTACTTTATTAAATTAGATTTATATTTCATTTCATAATGTTTCTATTTTACAGGAATTCTTAATGGACCGGACATTCGCCGTCTTATGAAGGACCATCAATTTGAGGTTGCATTGAATGATATCGAGCTATTGGCCTGGAATTGTGTGAAATCAGTAATAGAAAATTTATTAGGAAATCATCGGTCTGAAAACTGGCGAATTTTAATCAAAAATATGCTAACCGCATTTAAAAACTTAAACGTTAGAATGTCATTGAAAATACATTTTTTGCATTGCCATGCCGAAAAATTTAATGAACAATCACCAGCCGAGTCTGATGAACATGGCGAGAGATTTCACCAAGTAACAGCCAGGCTCGAACACTGGTATAGCGGCAAACAACTTGATTCGCTATTAGGGGATATTTGTTGGAATCTGCAGGAGGAAGAAGAATAAATTTCTAAATAAAAACTACTTAACAACAAAAAATTTTTAGTTTGGTTATATAAAAAATTCAAAAATTTCATCTTTTCTGAAAAAATCAAAAGTTGTAGACAGACTTTAATCACAAATAGCTTACTTTGCACCTGCGCAACTTTATTTTTCATTCCCATCATTTGTTTCTAAGGCCTAGGATTCACTCCTAGGGGGATAAAATGTATGACCGACCTCCAATGTTTTTTGTTCTTAACATTTTCTTAAATTATACTTTCCCTTTATCACCATCCATTAGGGGGGCCCCAATAAAAATGTTGCGTTTTATGAAATTCTTAGATTAATTAAAATTTGTCGACTTTTGTGAATAAAATCAAAAGTTGCAAACATATTTTAATTGTTTATAGCTTGTTTTGTTTGCGGCTTTGTTTTTTATATGTCTGCAAAAAATTAGAAGCCTAGCTGAATTTTTCAATTTTTTATGAATTTTAAAAAAATAAAAATTTCGAAATTTTTATAAAAAAATTAATTTTTTTTTCAAAAAAAAATTATGTTTCTAAAACGACTGCGAATGTTAGAAAGAGGTTTTACTTTTCTTAAAGGAAATTTTATTGCGGTTTTTTAAGTTTTTTCAATAAGCTAAAGCGTTTTTAAGTTACGCGAACATATGTTGTGCAACCTCCTCCATTTTCGAAATAACGGTATATCTCGAAAACCAGAGCCAATTACCCCTTTCGCATTGGGCAAGTCACTTGCTCAAGTTAGTTTTTTATTTTCTTTTATTTTTCTTTGAACTTGCTTTCATGTTCAGACTCAGCAACTGACTTGCCCAAGTTTCGTTCTCTTTTACTTATTATACTCTTCACACAGTGAAAAAGGGTATATATAGGTTTGTCATTCCGTTTGAAATTTCTACAATTATCAATTATCTACACATACATACAAACGTGGTATACTGGTTAGAGTGAGCCAAACAATTTTTTTTATTTTATATTTTATTAAAATTTTTATTGTTTTATTTTTAATTTTTCTTTTAATTTATTTTTTTTTAAGCACATAAGTAAACTTAATGTATAATATTACAATGGGATGTTTTTATATATGTATGTTTTGTATGTACGTATTTCATATGAGATAAATGGTGACATAAACAATTGTTGTTGCATGACAACACGTTGTAAAGGGTATATAAGATTCGGCATGGCCGAATATAGCACTCTTGTTTGTTTTTGGTTTCTCAACAAAAACTTGCTCGTACTTGCCGAGTACAGGCAAGTGTGTACTCAAAAATGAGCAAGTTTCTTCCTCTTAACCCGACCTTACCCCTTTTGCCTATAAACACAACACTTGCGCAAGTCACTTGCGCAAGTGACTTGCCTAGTCTGAAAGCCGTGAATCTTAAAAAACCGTGGGCACCACTGGATTCAGCGTACCCGAATTATGTAAAAACGCTAGGTGCCCAGCTTGTCACGAAAAAAAAGTGTCAATTTCATGCACAGTGTAATCAACTACCAGGAGATACATTTTCCCCCTAAATTCAAAAATATCACCCCCACCTTATACCAAAGAATATAAATAACGTCATGCGGCATCAATTCTGGTCTGGTGTTGGAGTTCTGATACTTCATACACACATCACAATTCGATACAACATTAGCGCTGTCATTATATATATTCGGCCATAATTTTTAAAAACGTTTCATCTTTTAAACTATGTTCCTTTACCATATTAATATCTACAATTAGAAGCGATAAAATTGCAATGTAAAGTTAATTCCCTATCTACCTCTGATAGCGTCGTAACGTTCAACGGTGCTCTTGAAAGTGCGCCTGTAATCTTCAAATCCCTTCCCGGTTTGTATTTCAAAGAAATATCGTAGCATTGCAAGCGCAACATAAAACGTTGCAATCTAGGTGAAATCCTATGAAGAGTTCCATCAAAAGACTAACCAAGGGCTTATGATCCGTTTCAACTATCACCTTAGACCCATATATGTACTGATGAAATCTAGTACATCCCAAAAGTATAGCTAATAACTTCTTAATTTTAGCATAATTCTTCTGAGTTTCCGTTAAAGAAACTGATGCATATGCAATGAGATTTTTTCAATGCAAAATCGCTGCCCCCAGCGTAAATTTTTAAGCATCAACCGATACAACGATCTCCTTCCTAGTGTCAAAATAAGTAAGAACCGGTGTCATAGTAATCTCCTTTTTTAAATTACACTATGCAACAACAAAAATTCCCAGAATAACCACCTTATGCCATTACCTTTAAAATGCTTAAGCCACGCACATTGTGTTATTTATTTTTCTAATACGATTTCATATTTATTATTATTTTTTTTTATTTCTAACTAATCCTAAAATTATACAAAAAAAAAATTAGTGGATCATACGAATTTGGAAGACTTCTCAATAGCACTGACACTGCCCATGAATCACTTAGTGGATCACCCATAACAGCTAGCTTGTCAATGAACATCATCATTTCATTTATGTGAGCTTTCATATTTTCATCATCTGTTAGTTGCATTTTACATATATGTAGTTTTCATTATATATTATATACTACTGTGTACTTAATGATGACTTTTCATAGTGATCTTTTAAATTTTTCCACTAATCACATGCATTTTCCGCATTCTTGAAATAAATTAGTTGCTGATCTTCTACCATGAATCCTATACACGCTCTTGCTTGCCCGTCCCTTTTTATCCAGTTATAATCTAGTGCTGTGGGTTTTCGAAACAACATCCCACAAATCTGCTTTAATTAAGATTAATTTCATCGTAACCTTCTACAACGAATAATTTGCTCTATTAAGCTTATACATATTTAAAATTCTAAAAGAGCATAACCTGTAGAAAATATGTAGTTCTATAACGTATCAGTTTATTAATAAAATTTATTTTTATATATTTTATTTGAACTTTTCTATATATTAAATTTTAATGTGAATAATTTTTATTTTGGCTTAAGTTAATTTATTCTTTTATTTAATTTTATAAATCAAATCAAATTAAATTGCAACCATTTTTAGAAATATTCTTCCTAAAATTATTTTTTTATTTATTTTCAGCTACGATTTCATCATCAGCTCTCTTTATCGGTATACTACTATGTAATTTAAAATTCCTATTTATGTTACAATTCAATGAAATTTAAATACATAAGTTAATATTAGTATTAATTTTCTGCTTTAACAGAATTATACAAAGAAGTCCTAGAATTTTCTGCCGGAAATATAAAAATTGCATTAATTTCTTGAGTCATATTTCCTAAGTTATAAAAAAAATTACAAAGATATGATACTGCCAAAATTGGAAAATATTAAGTTATAAGTCTCTTGTTACTTTTTTACTACAAAAAATTAACTTAATTTTTATGTACTAAATAATAAATAATGTATTATTTTTGGGTATACCCTAATATTTTACAAAGTTTGACGATACTATATATATATATATATATAAATAAAAATGAGTGATTTTTTATTTTTGATTTAGATACTACGTTTGGATGTCTAACGATTGTTAAAAAAAATAAAGATTTTCTGGCCGAAAATGGAATGGATACTATACTAAAAGTGAAAAAAATCGTGGAAAGTTTTCACAAAAGTTCACTTGCTTTAAGCAAACTACAAGCCGCTCAAAAGCAAATGAATCTTCCCGATCTTAAACTGAAACAAGACGTAGTAACGAGGTGGAATTCAACGTACCATATACTAAACCGTATTTACCAGATGAAAGATACAGTAATTTCCACTCTTTCACTAAATCGACCAGACCTAATATTGTCTCTATAATATTTATTTGTAAGCACTAAAGCGTTTGTGCATAGTGGCAACGTCTGTTCCGAGTGAACGTATATTTTCTGCGACTGGTCAAATTATATCCGACAGACGCACTCTTTTAACGTCAAATAAAGTGGAGAGTCTAGTTTTTCTACATAACAATATGTAGACCTTTGTACACTTTGCTGTACAATTTTTTTTAATAAATTAATTTTTTTAATAAACTTTTATTTTTGAATGTACATATAAGTGAAAGCCATAAACGAATGATTATAATTTGTTTCTTAATTATCATGAATTAAAAGGAATTAAATACAATCTTTTTACCTAAAATATGAACTAAATTTAAATAGTCTTAATTCATTATTAATTATTTATATTTAAATTTAATTCATATTTTAAGTAAACAGAATACATTTTACAAAATTCAATTAATATTTATTTATTTATTTATTAATTCAAAAGAAATACAAAGCCTATGAAAAAGTGTGGAATAATGCATCAGAAGAGTGTGGCTTACAATCCGCACCAAATTGGTCTCGCTGAGCGAATGAACAGATCACTAATTGAAAAAGCTCGCTGTATGTTATATGACGCCAAGCTACCAAAACGTTTTTGGGAAGAAGCAGTGTATACAGCTGGTTATTTGATTAATAAAATTCCACATCGAGTTTTACAAAAGTTTCCAGTCGAAATATGGTTTGGAAGAAAACCAAATCTTAATCACCTGCGGGTGTTCGGTTGCAGTGCAATGGTACATATTCCTTATCAGAAAAGGAAAAAACTTGATGAAAAATCTAAGAAGATGTTTTTTATTGGTTATTGTGACGAATCGATTATATGATCCAATAAAAAATGGTATAGTCACAAGTCGTGATGTAATATTTTTTGAAAAAGAATTCATGTCATTAAACGAATGTACGTCCATTGATGAATATTGGTTTTTAATTCCATCTTTGAAGCAAAATATTTATGAAGTTCAAGAAACATCAGATAATACAGATGTTTACGTCGACAATGATTCATTTTTATTTTCTTCATTTACGGAGGATAACAATGAAGTAGGGGAACCAAACGACGAACAAAATAACAATTCTGAAGCTCAAGCCAGGATTCTTGAATCCGAATGCGTAATAACTGCCCCAAGACGTAGTGAACGTTTAAAAAAAAAAGGCTCAGAGTGGTTTTGTAGTTTTAACTTATATCACAGAAGATCCTTTAGCGTATGAGGAAGCTTTAAGTCGTCCAGATAAAGGCAAGTGGTTGACTGAAATTCGCAGTGAAATTAGTTCATTGTAATCCAACAACACATGGACAGAAGTAAACAATTTCAACTGCAAAAACGTAATCAAAACAAAATGGGTATTTAAAATCAAGGACGAGGCAGATGGTTCAAAAAAAATATAAAGCACGTTTGGTTGTAAAGGGATACACACAGCAAAATGGAATTAGCTATGAAGAAACGTATTCCCCCGTGATTCGATATACATCTTGATGACATGTTGATGGAATTGGCTATTAAATACAATCTTCATATTGAACAAATGGATGCAATAACGGCATTTTTGCAAGGAGAACTTAATGAAGAAGTATTTATTCATCAACCGGAGGGCGTGGACTATGAGAACAAGAATTTAGTTCTTAAACTTAACAAGGCTTTGGATGTATGGATTAAAACAGGCAAGCTTAGTATGGAACAATAAATTAGATCTAGTTTTAAAAAAGATTGGTTTTAGAAGATCTAAAATAGATCCATGTGTGTATCACAATATTACAGAAACAAACCGAACGTATTTAGCAATTTATGTCGACGATATGTTAATGCTAAGCAATGATTTATCATATCGGGAGATCGTCAAAACAAAGCTGTGCCAAGAATTACACATGAAATTACTTGGAGAAGCAAAAAAATGTTTAAATATACGGATTAACAAAAAACAAAAAATGATTTATTTAGATCAAGAAGACTATATTGATCAAATACTGGAAAAATTTAATATGTCAGATTGTAATGCTGTACAAGTACCTATGGATCCAAATCAAAATCTTAGAAAGCAAGAAGGAAACTCAACTAGCGTTTATCCTTATCAGCAAGCAATTGGAAGCCTAATGTACTTAGCACAGTGTAAAAGACCAGACATTTGTCACGCCATAAGTTACTTAAGCCGCTTCAACAATAATCCAAGTCTAGAACATTTGAATGCTGCTAAAAGGGTGTTTCGATTTTTAAAAGGAACAAAAAACTCCAAACTTTGCTATAGCCAAGGTGGTAATGATGACCTAATAGCCTATTCAGACGCTGATTGGGCCAATGATGTTGATGAAAGGAAGTCAATTACTGGCTACGTTGTTATTTTACAATCTGGTGCTATTTCATGGTGCAGTAAAAAGCATAAAACCGGTCTTCAACTGAGGCGGAATGCATGGCAATGTCAGCAGTTACTCAAGAAGTTGTATGTTTAAAAGAACTTTTTAAGGAACTTGTTTCGGATATTCCAAATAATTCAACTCAAATATATTGTGACAACAGAAGTGCAATAGCTTTATCTTCCACTAATGTTTATAGTGCGAGATCGAAACATATTGATGTACGTCACCATTTTCTCAGAGAAAAGAAGAATGCTAAACAAGTTGAATTTTTTCCTGTAAGGACTGTTGAGATGATAGCAGATTCCTTAACAAAAGCTACAACTACATTAAAACATAAATATTGTTTTCAAAAAATGGGTTTAATTCAAGGTTGGCAACCGATACCGTTATTGATACCGATACCGATTAAATACCGATTGATTACCGGTATCGATACCGATACCGAAATAATTTTTTGCGTAAAATACCGGTATTCAAATACCGTTTCCCTTAATACCGGTATTATACCGGTATCATCATTTCAGTGTTTCGGTATTTGAAATGCATACCAATTAAGCAAATAGCATCAAATTTCTATATGTTCAACACTATTGTGTTAGTTGAAATAGCTTTTTTACCTTCACACTCCACGATGACAACACTGCCATTGTTTTGCTACTTGCCAAGGAGAATTTGTATAGGTGGTTGCAGTGTGTCAGCTGCTCTTTGTTTCTTGCAAACAAATTTGCACCAAAAGAATTAAACATATAAGATTTGTTGTCACCTGTATAAATTTGTATTGTTACAACTGAAACAAGTAAGAGCGCTATATTCGGCCGTGCAGAATCTTATATACCCTTCACAACGTCATGCAATAACAGTAGTTTGTATCACCATTCATCCCATATGAAATGAGTACATACATATATAAAAATATCCCATTGTAATATTATAAATCTACGTATATATGTTAAAAAATAAAAAAAAATATTAAAAAAAAATAATTAAAATATATATAATAAATTGAAAACAACAAAAAAAATAAGAAAATTTAAAAAAAATAATAATATAAATAATATATTAAATAAAAAATAAAAAAAAAAATTAAAAAAAATATAAAAAAAAAAAATTTTGGCTCAACTGGGATTCGATGCCACGTTTTCTCTAACCATTATACACGTTTGTATGTATGTATGTTGTTGTTGTAATGTTGTTTTTGTGAAAAAAAAATCGAGGTGGTCGTGGGTTTTTGCTCACATCTCGGTTGTTTATGTACCGATGTTTCTGATTTTCAATACCGATCTACTTCCGAATATTTCTGATATTTTAATACCTTACCCGGTTCCAAGCGATGTCGGGGGGCTTCAAAAAGTTGATTTCAACATACACACGGACAGACGGTCAGACTGACAGAGCTTAATCGACTCCCTTATTCATAAGCTTACAGAAAAGATATACTTTATGGGGTCGGAAATGAAAATTGTAAAAATTTCACATGGAATGACTAACCTATATATACCCTTTTTCATTGTGTAAAGGGTATAAAAACTGAAAAAAGCTATTCTTTGAAGCAATTAAAAGTGACGAGCACAACTTAAGTGATCGAACTAAATTTAATTTAAATATATGTTTGGTAAATTTTTTTTAAAAGCGTTATCTTACATACATATCTTACATGTCCTTTATTTTTTTTTTATTGAATGAAATATTATTCCATTTCTTTTTTTATACATATGTACTTATTTATTTATTTTTATTTATTTATTTTTGATCTCCTAATGCAATAATCTGTACTCTGTGTTCATAATATTACTTACTAAATATAATATTTAGAAAAGAAGTTAATGTTTAGTTAATATTTTTGTTAATTACTTAAATAAATAAATAACAAGTAAGAGCACTATATTCGGCTGTGCCGAATCTTTCATACCCACCACCAATTTTGTGTACATTTAAAGCACAATATTTATTATTTTGTTAATCGCTATAGAATAATCTCTTTATAATAAAATATGTATCACTTTCCTTGTAGAGGGTGGTTAATTTAAAGGGCCCATGTTGAAGGTGAACTACAGCTAGTCTTTAAATTTGTTTTCTGCATTTCATTTGACATTTCTCAATCTCAAACTTACTCAATTTGATCCATGGAAATATATGCAAATGAGCAACGCTTAAAAGTTATTCAGGCTTTTTATAAAAATGGGCGTTCAAATCAAAATGCATTTTGTGCACCTCGTAATTCCTTTGATCAACATAATCGTCCAACTTCGTCCACAATCGAGAGAATTGTAAAAAATATTTAAATTTCTGCAAAGCAGGTCTGTATAAAATGTTAAAAAATCTGTGAATGCCTTCTTAGTTCGTTGAATGGGAACTATTGCTGTTTTTTGCGATAGTGTGGCAAAAGAGCAGTCAACCTGGACTCATCATCATGCCCAACAATTGAGCATCAACATTGTCATTGAAAATTTGGACCATCAGATAGAGAAGTTGCGCCAAGGATGGGGGGGGGGGCCATTTGGCCGATATTTTGTTAAATACTAATTAAACCATACAAATATTATCATTATAAAAAGAAATGATAATAATTTCTTAAATAATTTGTGTTGTATTTGAAATCAACATCGGTCCTTAAAATTTAATCACCCTTAATAACTTCGATATGATAGTAAAATGTTTTCGTAAATTTAGTCTTTCAGTAAAAGCGGGCGTTAAAATAGGAGTGTCAGTAAAGTTTCTGCTAATAAATACAACTTAGATATTTCAATATAGTCCTTTATTTTCCCAAAATCTTTGTCAATAGAGAAATTACATGAATTTAAGATAAACCGTTATATGGGAGGTAGGCGTTAAAGTGGGCGTGTCACCTAAAATTTTTGGCACAACAATTACATTGATTAAAAGGATATATGTAACAAAAGCTTTTAAATTTCATTAACGGTAGATAACGTGAAAAGTGGGCGTTATAGTAGGCGTGTCAAAGTTGTTTTTACTATTTCAATATAGCCCTTTATTATTCCAAAGCCTTTATTAATAGAGAAATTATATGAATTTTAGGTAAAACGTTATATGGGAGGTGGACGTAAAAGTGGGCGTGGCACATTGGTTTTCCGTAACAGAAAAGCCTATCACCAGAAAGCAAAGTGTGCAAAATTTCAGAATCGTACATCTAATTTTGTCCGTTTTATTAGGTTTTAAATTTAAAATATACTGAAAAATACACTGCGCGGTATAAATTTTCGTACATTTTTATCCATAACTCCTTTCCTAATGCATAGATGTAAGCAATTTTTGGGGAGAGATATTGTTTTGACTTGAGAAATATATATTCGAAGTTTCATGACTGTACGTTAATCCGTTTGGACACAATACCATTTTATTCGATGTTCGTAGGACACGGTTTTTTCGACCTACTCTTGCATTACGAGCTATAACTCACTTCCTAATATTCCGATATAGCCCATTTTCAATACTAAACAAACCTTGTCTATAAGAAAGATTCTGGCAAATTTGAGCCCCCTAGCTTTTTCGGTGCGACCTCTATCGTGCTTTCAACAGACGGACAGACGGACATAGCTAGATCGTCATCAAATCAAACCCTGATTCAGAATATATATACTTTATGGGGTCTAAAATGGATATTTCGATGCGTTACAAACGGAATGACAAAATGAATATACCCCCACCATTTTTTTGGTGGCGGGTATAAAAATTAAATATGTATATGTTCACAATCTTTTATTTTTAGCCAATACCGGTTTGTAGCACTGATACCGGTATACCGATACCGTTACCGAAATAATAAAAGACTTCATACCGATACCGATACCGTTATTCGTTTCGGTTGCCAACCTTGGTTTAATAATTAAAATACAACAACCCCACTCAAATTTACTGTGCATGTGTAATTAAACTTTAATTACACATGCACAGTAAATTTGAGTGGGGTTGTTGTATTGTATCAAATTATACTTTATTGTTTGTAAAAATATTTAATGTAGTATAATATGATTTAAATTTTTTTACTTATAAATAAACTATTTTACTTTTTTACATTGTATTGAGATATCAAATAGAAAACATTGCCTTTCATTTTTCAATAGTACACATAGTACGCAAGTCAATGATATTAATTCGAATGAATTAAATTTTCCACATTGTGACGAATAATTCTTTTTGTTTTCCGAATTTTAAAAATAAAATTTGAAAATAAATTTCTCTCCACTGCTTAAAAATATAATTCCTTACAAGAATCATTCATTCAAAGAACATAATCCAAAAATTAAAAAAAAAATCGATTCACAAATAGAATTTTTATTTTCCTTCAAGAAAGGTGAGCAACGTTGCCATTGTAGTTTATTATTTTTGTTGTGTTAATGGGGACAATTTCACCATTTAAGGAATTAAAGAAAATATGTTAAAAACTTTAGTTTTTAGTTTTTCTAACTTTTATTTCTCCCCAAATTTTTGTTACACATATAAAATACATACGTTAAAGGCAATTTCATTTAGTTTTGAACACCAGGCAATATGAAATATTAAAGAACTAATGTATGTATGTCTGATTAGTGATAACAAACATAAGTATAAACGGGTTTCAAACGAGCAATTCGGATTAAATATAATTATTTCTGTGGTTTTCATGGGCAACCACGTATGTCTTAATATCAAATTTTTCAGGAGAGCCATAAAACCGTTTTATATAAAACAGCGGGTTAGGTATTGAAGCTTTAAACCCTTTTTTTACCATTCATGCCAATAAAGATCTTAAAATTTTCTTATAAAAATTTCAGACAAATATCCTTTTACGAACACGAAAATAAACAAAGTGGTACGAAAACTAAAAGTGTGTGCAGATAAACATAGGTAGGTAGTACATACACACTGCTAGTAAACTGAAAAATTATCAGAAAATTACTTTTAAATGTGTTCAGAAATAACAGCGTATGTGGTTGTGTGTTTTTCTAAAAAATTAAATAATTAGCCATTTAATCCACGTAATTCAACATACTGCGTTAGTGCTGAACGCTTTTTGAATATATAGAGAAGTTACGTTTTTATGCAATTAAAAAAATCGGAATGGGTCCATCTTATTTCAGACATTTTTAAAACCAAGTAAAGGGCGTTTAAAACCAAGCAATATGGCATTATTAACTCAAAATTATAAAAAATTAACATAGGCGGTTGCCCATGAAGACCACAGATATTACCTTTTAGGATTTTATGATAATAATCATATTTGGATTTATTATAAAAAATTTTATAACAGATTTTTTTTCCATTTGGAGATTTTTTCTAAGAAATTTAGTTAAATACTTGTGGCAACTTGTTTTTTAATTTTTTGCGATATACCTAAATGCATACACAATTTTATTTATTACGAATATTTGGTGCCGGCAGAAACAATGTTTCATATGTAGGTTTTGTTTTTGTATTTCTTGCATGCATAAACGCAAAACTTCTTATTCTGAGTTGGTTTTTTAAACTGCTAAAGGCTATAATACACGGCATGTTTTTTACATCTGACTTTAAAATTTGTGAGACATATGTAAATCTACATGTCTGTCAAAATTGTACCTTTACGCTGACTGCTTTGCAGCAGTAGAGATTTCTGCCAACGACTGATGTCACATGTTTTTACAGAAGAAAATAGAGCGCATTCTAATTAAAATTTTGTCAGATGTCTCAACACATGTTCTTTTACAGAAATAATGTTTTAAAGGTAACACACGACATGTTTGTGGTAGCAGTGGAGACGTAAAAAACATGCCGTGTATTAGCTCCTTAAGCAGTACACAAACACCATACTTACAAACATTACACGTATACAGTCGGATTCGGGTAAGGGAAATTGATAATTGATGGATTTATTTTTTTGGCTTATGCAAAGTTTTCTTTAATAAAAAAACTTTGGATTAATTGAAACAATTTTGGTTAAATAGCTTGTCTACTTTTTATATTGTTTTAAAAAAAAATAATAGAAAATGTTGCACTACAGTGCAACAAATTAGCTTGACATTGTATTTCGTCGTAGATTAAAGAGAAATTTTTTCTACTAAGCAGTGTTTGCATTATTGAAGTTTGTAGCTTTAAAAACAAAAAAGCTGTAAAACTGATTTTCTCTTAAGCTAACTAATTTTTTTAAAATAATAGCAAAAATATTTAATTTTAGTTAAGTGATTCCTTTAATTAAACGGCGGCAGCTTAACTGAATCCGACTGTATTACATTTTTTTTATAGAAATTTTTTTTGTGGCGCCAAAAAAATTTTTTGGGTTGTATTCCTTGCAAGGGAAGATTTTCACATATACCTTTTTATTGATGCTATTTGTTTTTTAAGTATTGTTGTTGTTAAAATAGGCATGGGATACAGTGTGACACACAACTTTTTACCTATAGGCGCTTGACATATGCATATATATAGTAGCTTTTATACCGAGTTTCAGTTTAAGACAAACACGGATTTCTACTTTACTGAGTAAAAAAAATTAGGAATATAATTAATTTTCTGTTAATATTTTAAGGTATATATGTTTATATAGGTATGTATTTTGCTAGTACGCATATCCTTTTAAGATTTAACCTTTTTAATTTATATAAAATTTATTATTTTATTAGACCAATAAAGTTGTTTTTCTTGCCCGCATCTTTAAATCAATTATAATTAAATTTGTGAGCATAAAAATATTACATATGCATGTACATCAGTGATCGGCTTTGAGTAGTTTTTTCGAAATTCTAAGTGAGCCACAAAACTTGAGTATAAGTGCGTATAAATTATTTAAATTTAACTGAGCTGACGTACGCATGCCCACAACAACGTTTATTTAAAAGTATAACACACAATGAACATAAAGCACGATGGCCACGTATCAAACTGATTTGTCAAACTCAGTTTTTTTTGATTGTGTTAGTGAAAAAAATCTCACACGTATATGTTTATGTGAGTTTGACGAAAATCAGAACAATTTAGATTTTCACTGCCGCCGCTACTATGATTTGAAGCGAGTTTGATGTGTTGCTGCGAAAAACGTCAAATGGCATTTTATTCAGTTTTCGCAGCGACAACACCGTACGGTAAAAATTTTGTGGTTAAGTAAAATATGGAGGAAAAAGAATGTGTATACTTGAATTTATTGAAGTATGTATACCGTGGTTTGCCTGCTTTATAGCAGGTTAAATCCAAGAAATACAGCAACAAAGATGAAAAAATTCATATTTCTAAAAAAAAAAAAATAATTTGTAAACATTAAAAATATTTTTCGACCAAATTAATCACACGTTCTTTCCTTTTAAAAACAGTTTTGAAATGAAATTTGATGGTTTGAGTTTGATACGTTGCTGTGTTAAGCAAAACCAAATCGTCGTGCGGGAGTTAGGGTTGGGCAAAATATATCGATATATCAAAATATCGATATTTAGTTTAAAAAATTTCGATATTAATCGCCGATATTTTAAATACCTCAATATCGATATTTATTTACTAATATCAGAGCCGATATTTTTAAAAGTTTTCCAAAGGAAGGTACAGCAGCAAAGGCGAATTTAGTTTAATTTAGGATTCTTATTATATACTTATACAATAACAATACCTCAATTGTTAACTTTAAACTTAAGATTTTCTGTTGAAGTTTTGGTTTATTTTTTGTTTTTATACCCTTCACACAGTGAAAAAGGGTATAAGTATATAGGTTTGTCATTCCGTGTGAAATTTCTACAATTTTCATTTCCAATCCCATAAAGTATATATTTTCTGAAAGCTTATGAATAGGGGAGTCGATTAAGCTCTGTCAGTCTGTCCGTCTGTCTGTGCGTATGTTGAAATCAACTTTTTGAAGGCCCCTGACATCACCAAGACCCGCGGGAGGTATTAAAATATCAGAAATATTCGGGAGCAGATCGGTATTGAAAATCTGAGAAATTTGTAATGTATGTTTTTTTTAAGTATGTACGTATTTCATATAAGATGAATGGTTATACAACCTATTGTTATTGCATGACTAAGCGTTGTGAAGGGTATATAAGATTCGGCACGGCTGAATATAGCACTTTAACTTGTTTTGTTTGATTTAGTCATATAACTGATCTCATCCTTAATCAAAAATATTTTTTCAGAATTTATTTTATAGATTTGGTGTAAACAATACATCAATTGTTGACTTTAAAACTTAAGATCGTCTAATGAATTTTTGGTTTATTTTTTGTTTTTATGTTTGACCTAGTCTTATAACTGATCTTATCCTTAATCGTAAATATTTTTTCTAATTTTCGTTTTTATAAGCTCACGCATAAGAGTAAGCATTTATACTATTAATATATATTATAATATCTAGTTTATTTATTATAAAAATTGGAATAAAAAGTTACTACGAAGCCTAATATACATCTATTTTTGTTTGTATGTACATAAGTGGGTGTGTTTAATTTTCAAATGTAAATCATTTCAACAATAACTAGGTAAATATGATTCAGTCGATATATCGAAATATCGATATTTTAAATATAATAAATATCAATGGTAAAATAAAATATAGATATAATAAATATCGATAGATTTTTCCAATTTGCCCATCCCTAGCGGGAGTTTATGTGCTCTATATGCCAAAAGTGTATTTTGAGAAAATCGATCTTGAAGTTTTAACATAATTTTTTAAAAAACTATACGATAGAATTTTGAAATTTTTCACCATATATTTGTATTGAGAAGATGATTCTGACGAAATACTTTTTATTTCTCGACGGCAGTTATAACGGGATATTTTCTAAAGTTAATAAAAATCCTGTTTGCTCCATACGCCATCTTAAACAAATTTCGTTGCAAATACATACACGTAGAGCAAAACGACATTAACAAAGAAATAAAACAAAATTGAAATTTTTGTAAAAAAAAAGATATATTCATTTGATAAAACCAAAAATGAAAACTATTCACAAAGTAAATACTAAATATATTCAAATTATTATAACAAAGTTAACAAAAGCACTTAATTAAGATTAGTTTATCTGGCTCAGATAATAATTTTTGTCTATTTCAGATATAAAATTGAATAACAACTTTAGATCGGAAATTTTTTCATTTTTAACTCTTACTTTCTTTTTAATAATATCTAACTCTATTTTGAAATTATTTAACGTAGCTGATAATTAGTTTCGACAACCTTTTTTTAATATTTTTGCTAATTGAAAATAGGGCTGCAAGATTGAGTTTTTATATGATATTTGAAATAAGTTATTTTGGATACGTTGAATAAGTTTTATTTTAGTAAATGGAACAATAGAAAAATTTAATTGGTTGGATATCCTGGAAAAATTCTTAAAATCTGAGAATTGCATTTCAATAATTTTAATTTTTATTTTTTTTGTTTCAAAATTTTTCAAATAAATACAAAATACTGTGAATTTCCAAAGGTTTCAGATATTTATCTAAGGCACTGTGAACGCAATGGACCTCTTGGATTTGTGAATGTCCAGGCTCAGAAAAGTTTTGAACAATACTTTTGATCTGTAAGTGGTCCGACATAAATTTTAAAATTGCCGTGGATATCATTTGATTTTTATTCTGAGCAACGCACGAATCACTCCACATAACTATATTTTCAATAGTTGGGTATTCTGTCACCAGATTATTTAGTCCTTTATATATACAACTACTTATTTCGTTACCTCCACGACCGTTATTAAATTCATCCCAAACGCAACAATAAGTAAATTTTTCCTTATTGGAGAAAATAACTGTAGCGGTCATATTATAAACATTAATTTTACACCTATAATAAAATGAAGATGCAAACCCTTTAGGAAGGTTAAAAGTGCTTTGCTAATCAAAACATACAACAACTGTAAAAGGGTCTTGATTCTGGCGATCTACATCACGTTCCCTTTTAAGACCGTTCGTCTCATTTCTATGAATATTGAATTCTTCAATTTCATTCTCCGTTGGGTCAGTTTTTGCAAAAAATTGTATATCCCTCTCTTAATGAGAAAGAGAGAGAATACTTTACAACAGCATTCTGTTTGGAAAGAAAAAACTCTTATACATCCTTTATAAGAGAAAAACATTTTGAAAAATATTTATATTCAGCAATATTAATTACACGTAGAGCAAAATGTCAATTAAAAATCAATTTCAACTTTTTACATTGAAATTTTGCTCTATATGCCACTGAATGGCGTATAGAGCAAAAAAACACAAAAAAATTCTGGTTTGAGGGATATAGAACAAAACAGACACTATTTATCTTAGAAACTAGATGAGATAGCCGAAAACGGATTACATATTTGAAAAATTTGGGATCGAAAACCTAAAGTGGCATAATTAACTCGAAATGTGTGAAATGGCGGATAGAGCACATAAACTCCCGCACGACGAACTGTTACCAATACATACATAATATTTGTCAAATCAGTTTGAACGTGGCCATCGTGCTTAAGTACTACGTCGTACTTATATTTATAGCGTCCCATACTTATATGATTTGTAAAACTACTCACGTTAATTTATATTTTTAAGAAACTACTTATCTTCATAGAATGAAGCAAGTTGACTCAACAACAAAAACATTAACATCTCTCATTTGTATGAAGAATAAACAATGTTGCCAGGTCGGAGAGTGCAAGATATTTTTTTGGCCGCCAGAAAATTTGCAATGTTACAATTATACAATTTTTGCAAGTATCAATTGGGGGATTCACAGTAGTGTCATAAAGTCATATGTCCTATAAAAATAGCATGAAAAATTAAGACTATTGTGAACAACCCCTCATAATTAAGTGTGCTATTTTGAATTTAAATCAGCTGATGTAAAACAATTATAAAAATAAATATTTTCCTTCATAATGCCAAAAACAAGTTAAAAAAAACAAAATAATAGCCAGTTTGTGCGAAAAGTACATTTTAGATGTTGTTATGGCAGACTCAAGTAAATAAATTACAAAAAATTTAATTTTGTTTGATAAACAAAAACAGCAGAGTCCTTAGCCGATCTTATTTGACGCCACCAGTGATTTGTTATCAAAAATTAGCAACTGCGCTCAAGTTTGGATGTCGGCCCGATAAAATTATACAATGAACGGCGACGGCTTACAAAAACTGTTGCGGCTTGGCTTAGACGGCTTAGCCGTTTAGCACAGGTCTCTGCTTATTAAATATGACAGCACAATAAACATAGCGTACAAAGTGCTATTATTAGGTTCGTTCGAGTACTTTTACTGCACTTTGTAGTAAATGAGTAATTATTTAGTAAATTGAAAATTTTACTCTCAAAAAGAGAATTTGTCCAAAAAAGTACTCGAACAGACATTTGTAAAAATTCGTAAGATTGAAGCAACAGCTGATGGCAAATAAATAAATTTTAATGGGAACTATGTACATACATACATATGTGCAAATATGTATTTAAGTATGTATACCTGCGCCAGATTCAGGCAGTTCCATTCTTTCATCTGTAGACATTGTTAACTAACTTTATTTCACAAACAATTTAAATTTAATAATATTTTGCACTTTTGTTTGGATTTTCCTTTTTTTTTTAATACTTTTTTCACAAATTGTATACTTTTTGTTTGCTTACTTTTGTTTGTTTACCTTTTGAATCATATGTTTTTTGGTTTTGCTAAATTTTACAGCAAGAAATTTCTGTTGTAAAAATTTGCAAATACTCAGTCAAGAACTGTCACTTTTCGCTCTCTATTTGTGCTCTCATTTACTACAAATTTGTGTAAACGAACGCAATTTCGTAAAATGCAGTAAAAATTTGTACAAATTCGTACAAATTTGTGAGTTCTCGAACGAACCTATTATAAGACACTTTTTGTTTGAAAAGCAACAACAACATTTTTAAACCATTGTAAAATTTTAGGACAATATGACATGATAAGACACCTTGTGAATCACCCAAATATTTAATTTTTAAATAACTGCTACTGATTATGGCGTTTAGGGTAGTTATTTTGTGTTTTTTATTATCATGTTTAAATTTTTTGTAGCAAATTAAAAAACTGCGTTCTTAGGTGCACTTAAATTTGAAAGATAATACGCAAAAACAAAATCTCTTAAACAGACATCAAAGCAAACACTTTATTTTTGATTGTTGTTTTTGTATTAATTTGTTAAATTTAAATTGTCTATTTTTTTAACAATCCACAATTAGTATGATGAATGCCAAATTGTCATCTGGCAAGCCTAGTTAAAACACACAACTTCATAATGACTACGCGAGTCATACGTGCTTTTGGTCGTCTTTTTATTTTGCATGAACGACAATAGCAATCAACTAAGTCATACATGTTAATGAATATGAATACTGTAAGTACCAAGGCGAATTTATTTATCAGGTGGTGTTGACAACGCAGCTGATCTAACTTTTTATTTGCAAAAATGATGACTGCATTGTCAAATATTATTTATGTTAACATAGATTACTCCTTCCCGCGCAAAAAAACACAAACAAAAATCATTTAGTTTTTGACACATCAACAGTCGACAGCAACAATAAAAAACCATATTGTTTTTTTAATGTTGTATTTGTTGTAGAATTACCACCACCTGATAAATAAATTTGCCTTGGTAAGTACATTTCATTTAAAAGTGCGTATAAATAGTGAAGATTTTGCAATAAGATTGAATGCGTATAAATCAACGAAAAAATAAATAATGATTCAAGTTCACTTACTTCATTAGTATTCGTTGTAGATCTCTGATGTACATATATTTAATTTATATATGATAATTTTTATATGATATAAGCAAAATCCAATATGTTAATAACGCATTGTGTGTTGCTTAAATTACACTGCTCTGCAAAAATTAATTTTTTGCCTTCCCATTTAATAAAACTATGTGGACTATATGGATTTTGATGCGCTGAACTCAAATCCGTTGTCGGTTTTTTTCCATCAGATCGGGATTTTTTGTATGGGCGTGGCAAATTTTTCCCCCTAAATTAGTCAGGTACGGAGACATATTTCATCCTAACTCGAAAACCAGTCATCCGATTTTCAAAAGTAAAACAACAAAAAATGTGTAACAAAATTGTATTTATTTTAGTTTATTTATCGTTTTGGAGTTATTTAGAAATTATTGGAAAAAAAAAATTTTATCGTGCAAAATTCGTAATATTTTTCAATTTAAAAATATAATTAAAAAAAATTTAAAACAAATATTTAACATTTTGCACTTTTTTCTGAGAACTACTTATCTTAAAAATAAAAAAAGCCATAAACCATGAAAATCGGTTAAAAAGTGTAGATTTTATTGTCAATTTACCGCAGGTACCCAATATTGTAATGCAACCAGCCTTACATATGATATATGTAACATATCGTTAGGTGAGCAGGTAATGGAACTAAAGTACAACGGTATTTTGCATAGTTCTTGGAATTAAAAATTAGAACAATTACCTGTGATTTCAAAATAAGAACATTAGGGTAGATTCTGGTATTTATTGTATATATAGAAGCTAATGGGCAATAAGTAAGTCACTTTTAATTTGAATATCGTGCGGTTAAAATCGGCAACAGTAAATAGATCTTATAGTGAATTTTGTTATTATGTAAAGAAATAAAGCAATTAAAGAATCCACAAACGCTTTCATATTACAAAATGTCAAGAATTTGTAACAAATCTCCAATTTTATTTTGTTACGTTTGTGGCAATCTAACTTTAAGTTCTCAACGGGAGACAATATCTTCCAATCTTAAAGATGCTTATCGCCGTTATTTTGGGTTTCCTATCAATGATAGAGATAAAAATTGGCTGCCGAAAATATGTTGTAGTAGCTGCGGTAAGTCTTTAAGAGGTTGGTTAAAAGGAAGTCATAAGTCTTTGCCGTTTATGAAGCCAGCGATTTGGAGTGAACCACAAAATCATCTAAATGATTGCTACTTTTTCCATACTAAAACACGGTTTACGAAAAAACCCAAAAATAAAGTTACATATCCAAATACCTCAAGCGTCAAACGACTAGTTTACCAGTTTACAAGTAAATTTTTACCTCCATTGCCTCCTACAGACGATGAAGAAGATGGGCTTTCTGCAGCAACTGAATCCACTTACGCCAGAATGGGTGTTTCTTCGCATTCATGTGGAAGTCCAACGAGTAAACCTTATTTTTCGAATTAAACTGATATGAATAACTTAGTTCGTAAATTAGGGCTTTTAAAAAAACAAGTCTGAGCTTCTTGCATCCCAATGAAAAGAATGGAATTTGGTGCAAAAGGACGTTAACGTCGAAATAAAGTACAACCTTTTTTAAAATATTTCAGCAGAGAGAAAGGTTTGGTATTTTGTGATAATGCTGATGGACTTTTGCGACAACTGTGTTTTAGTCATAAATCTGAGGATTGGAGGCAATTATTGATTCATCCAAGACAAGTTTAAAAGCCGTTTTACTTCACAATGGCAACAAATTTCCATCAGTCCCTCTCGCGTATGCAAGAAATATGAAAGAAAACTATTGCAGCATGAATATGAAACTACCAAAAAATTGTATATTCCCATTACTCATGGAATGTGCAGATTTAAAGTAATAGCAATTTAAAATTGACTGCAAAGTGGATATACTAAGTTTTGTTGCTTCTTATGTGAATGGGATAGCCGCGCAAAAGAAAAACACTACAATGTTAAAATTTGGCCGAAAAGAGTAAATTTTATTCCAGCAGAAAAAATGTAGCAGAAGAGCCTTTAAATCAAAAAGAACAAACTCTTCTGCCTCCTCTTCATATAAGACTAGGCCTAATCAAAATTTTTGTCAAAACAATGAACAAGGATGGTGAAGGCTTTCTATACATTAAGAGCAAATTTCCTAGAATCAGAGATGTAAAGGTAAAAGAAGGCATATTTGTAGGTCTTTAGAACGAAATTATATGATATGGAAGAAAGAGCATGGACAGCTTAAGCTTCTTTTTTATTTTAACAATGATTCCTAAATAAAAATTAATAATTATTAACAAAAGTTTTGTGTTATTTTAAATAAAATAGGCTTTAGATATTTTAATTTTTTATTGCAATTTGAAGTTATCTACGCGTGACGACAGGGTGGGTGCTCTATGCGAGGCGTTGCTACATAATTACAATCTGGCAAATTTTTTTGCTTCTTTTTGTTTTTGCTGTACGAGAATAGATAGAAGTCAATAGTTGCCATTTATTGTTGCTACAAGTCGCTTAAGTACGCCCACTCTGACGTTGTTTGCTGCACTACACATATTTGGTCAATATTGGGTACCTACGGTAAATTGACAATAAAATCTACATTTTTTAACCGATTATTATGGTTAATGGATTTTTTTTTATTTCCAAGATAAGTAGCTCTCAGAAAAAAGTTTAAAATGTTGAATATTTGCTTTATATTCCATTCCATTTAATTCCATTTTTAAATTGAAAAATATTACGAATTTTGCACGAAAAATTTTTTTTTTCTCCATTAATTTCTAAATAACTCCAAAACGATAAGAGATAGAGAAGAATTTTATTCCACTAAAATAAATACACACATTTTTTGTATTTTTTTGTGTTTTATTTTTGAAAATTGGATGACTGGTTCTCGAGTTAGTATTAAACATGTCTCCGTATCTGACTAATTTAGGGGGAAAAATTTGCCACGCCCATAAAAAAAATCGCGATCTGATGGAAAACAACCGACAACTGTACATTATTAAATGTTAAGATTTTTTTCGTACCACAAACAACAACAAATAAAAAGACGAAATTTTTGAAACGAAATATTCGTTTTTGATTCTATTTTGCTTAGAATGAAATATATTTAATTTGTGAGAGGAATGAAAAACGGCAAATTTTAAAAACAAAATTTGTATTGCAAAAGAATTAAATAAAAAAAATATTTATTTCATTTGCGAAAAGAATGAAAAAACATACAAATCCTAAAAAGAATTTGTCTCGCAACTTTTATATTTTTTAATTCGGAGCATAATTAAAAAAACGAGAGAAAAATGAAATTGCATTCGCAAACATAATTTTTTGCGTATTATGGTATTACATGCCAAGTACGGTTCATACAGTTCTAGTACATGGGTGTTATTGAATACTTTAGCTTGCCAAAAGGTAATTGCATTTAATTGTTTTTTAATTTTTTTTAATCCAGGGTGTTTGTTCGAAGCTTTGGAAGCCAGTCATAAAAATATTAGGAGTGTGCGATTTTCGCATACAAAAAAAAATAACCAGACAAAATACAAATAGAGATTTGCTGGCACATTTGTTATTAATATCAGATCCAGAAATTTTATCCCTTAGATCCACAAAACACATTAAAAAAAATTATGAATTTAAAGAAATTGAAAAATACATTTCAAAAGACAACATAATTAACTACAATTAAAATAAATTTTATAAGCTTTTTAGAATATGTATACAAAACCAATTATTAGTTTTTATGTTTTGATTTAAATAATTATAAAATTTAGTTCTTAGGTTGTGATACCGTAGGCATCATCGCCCGTTTGTGTATGTCCTCTGGCCGTCGTTCCTCAGCCATCCTGTCCTGTTTACGAAGTTATGGATCTTTCCCAGTTCAACTGTGGAAAGACAAGTCTTACTTACAAGTATTCGTTGACCCAGAATCTGGCGTCTCAGGTCCCCGAATGCAGGACAATTGCAGAGAAGATGTTCAGTCGTCTCCTCCTCTTCCTCGTTATCGCAACTTCTGCAGAAGTCGTTGTAAGGGATATTCAGCCTTTTCGCATGTGTACCTATAGGCCAGTGTCCGGTAATGACCGCTATGAGGTTCCTAAGGTGGATTCGGAGCATATTCACTGCATATTGCGTCCTATGCACATCCATGTCAGGCCAGATCTTTCTGGTTTCCCAAGAAGTGAGTTCTCTCACCCATCTTTCCTTGGCATCCAAATAGAATTGATGCGAGATTAGCTGCTTACCCTTCGATAAGGGAATACCCAAAGCATAACTGGATTCAACTGAATCTAAGGTGGTACCGGCTTTTGCAAGTGCATCAGCTCTATTATTACCATCAATATCCCCATGTCCTGGAACCCACACAAGGGTAACCGTCGAATGTCTCGCTATCTCCTCAAGAGACACCCGGCATTCCTGGGCAATTTTCGATGTGCTGTACACACTCTCAAGGGACCTAATAGCCGCCTTGCTGTCAGTAAATATATAAATATCCCTGCCAGATATTTCATTATACTGAATCTGTTCCGCGGCTGTCCTAATAGCCATTAGTTCGGCCTGTATTGCGGTACAGTAATCCGGTAGCCTAAGGGACAATTCCAAACCCAGCTGGATCGAAAAGATACCGCATCCAGCTCCAGCATGTGATTTCGATTCGTCAGTAAATATCTGGATGGCATTCTCCGGAGGTCGGAAGCCGTTGTCGTATTCAGATCTATCCGGTATATTCGTCACGAAACCCGGATCGAATGCTGGTTCAGGTACCTTGTAATCAATAGGAGAAGCAATATTGATCATACCCAAAATTCTTGCATGTCCATAATTCACATACTTCCATGCCCTTGTGGCATTCAGCCTCAGTGCGGTGTCCGCAGCCATCTGCCTAGCCATGATGTCTGGTGGTAACCAGTTTAAAATAGTGAACAGTGCCTTAGATGGTGTGGTCCTAAGAGCACCTGTTATCATAATCGCAGCCATTCTCTTCTCCAGCGCCACCCACCAGACTGCCGCTCCGTAATAAAGAATTGGTCTGACGACAGAATTGTATAGCCAGTATAGGTTCCTGGCGTTAATACCCCAATTAAGGCCAATTGCCCTCTTGCAGCAGTATAATACAGTTGCCGCCTTAGTGGTCCTGGACTTTGTGTTCAGGTTCCAGTTTAGTTTGCTGTTCAATACGAGACCCAAATATTTGGCATTATCGGATAGCGCTAGTGCCACTCCGTCTATCCTAAGCGTAGCAAAGGTCGGTATTTTGTACCTCCTTGTGAACAGTACCAGTTCCGTTTTGGCAGGATTGACTTCCAGCCCACATCCCTGGCACCATCTAAGTATTAATGTCTGCGCAGATTCCAAGAGCTCCGAGAGCAGTCCAGGATCTTTGCCCGTAGCTGCTACAGCCACATCATCCGCATAAGCAACAGTCATGCAGGATGTATTCTCCATGGCCCTAAGCAGGATATTAATGTTGATGTTCCACAGTAGTGGAGAAAGTACGCCACCTTTCGGTGTGCCATTTACAGCCACCTTGGAGATGCTAGAGGCGCCCAAAGTTGATTCTATGCGCCTATATTTCAGTAGTTTTCCCACAAAACCGGTGACCGCAGGATCTATGTCCAGTTGTCTCAAGGCGTTCAGAACCGAATCCGGTTTGACATTGTTGAAGGCGCCCTCAATATCAAGGAAGGCGACCTAGGTGTAGTCCCTGTAGTTCAGAGATTTTTCAATGTGGCCAACCAGCGCGTGTAGCGCCGTTTCCGTAGATTTGCCCTTCGTATAGGCATGCTGTGCCCCCGACAGAGCCTCTGGTCCTAGAGACGATCTGATATAAACATCAATAATCCTCTCCAGAGTTTAAAGCAGGAAGGAGGAGACTTATTGGCCTGAAGTCTCTGGCCCTTGTATGCGAGGCCTTACTTCCCTTGGGTATGAAAATAATCTTATAGGATGTCCACCTTGATGGGACATGGGATAAATGCAAGCATGCCTTGAATATCACCAGAAGCCGTGGCATTAAAATATCGATGTTCTCCTGTAGATCCGCTGGAATTACGCCATCAGGACCTGGAGACTTGAAGGGATGGAAACTTCCAACTGCCCATTTTATGCGATACTTAGTGATCGGTAGATTCGATATGTCATATGCATCCGTGTGGTCAACAGCAGGAGGAGAGTCCTGCTCTAGACAGCCTGGGAAATGTGTCTCCATGAGAACCTCCAGCGTTTCCTTGCTGCTGGTGGTCCACGAACCATCCGCCCTCTGTATGTATGATGGTATTGTTGGATTCGATGATAGAATCTTTCGTAGCCGAGTTGTCTCCGAAGAATTTTCCACCTCACTGCAGAATTTTCTCCAGGATTGCCTCTTGGCTCTTCTGATAAGGTTTTTAAACCCATTTAAGGAGGATTTATATGTGGCCCAATATCCACTCCTTTTAGCCATTTAGTTTCCTGCATTTTTTGCGCCTTTCCGCAATTTCGGCATTCCACCAAGTTGGCTTGGCCTTACCTTTCCTAGTAGTTTTCCTACAGGAGTTATCGGTTGCCTCAGCCACTACATTACTCAAGAACTCAGTTACGGAGTCCAGAGTGGACTTATCGTCAATGGAGTCTGGACATGAAGAGAGCTTTCTATTCAGCACCTCAGCATAAACAGACCAGTTTGTCCTTCTCCTATTCAAGAAATGATTCTCAGAATCCACTTCGAAAAACAAATCGAAATCAATATATAGGTGATCGGAAAAAGAGCAGTCCTTCGACACCCTCCAATTTCCTATCAAATTCACATACCTATCGCTAATAAGAGTAACATCCAAAACCTCCCTTCTGTTAGTAACTACAAAGGTGGGTTCATTACCCCTATAAACTACTGTTAGTTTATTTTCAACTATAAATTCGAAGAGTGACTCACCCGTTTGGTTGGTATCCGAGCTGCCCCAGACGGTATGATGCGCGTTGGCATCCGCGCAGATTATGAGAGGGATGTTCCTTTTGTTCGCGCAAGACATCGCCTTCCTAGTGATGGAGTTAGGTGGGTCCCCTCCATGATCGTGCGCCATATAACAACACATTAGTCAGACTATTCGCCTCTTGTTCTCGATGGCTATAGTACAGGTGTCCTTATCACTGAAGTCGGATAGAACAAAAGCTTTAAGATTGTTTTTGGCTATAATGCAAGATCTGGGCCTACCTGGTCCGGCTGCATACAAAATGTAGTAGCCATCCTTGTTTAGCCCGCAATCCCTGTCTTTGTACAACCATGGTACTTGGACACATATAAGATCCTCCGTGCCTGAAGACAGTCGGAGGAGTAGGGCAGCTGACGCCGCTTTTTAGTGATGAAGGTAAGTTTGAGTAACCTACAATGTAGCTGTGGACGACTGTGACATCGGCGTCCTCTGAACCGTCGTCAGATTCTAGAAGGGCGTCTTCATCTTCTGCCACCTCCATCTTACCAAACAATTCCCCCACTAGTCCTGAGACCGATTGGGTGTCATCAATGCCCGATGAAAGAGCAGATTCAACGTCACAGCTCATGGAGAGATCCTTAGAAGAGTCCTTACTCTCCGGAGCTTGAGGCTTCTCCTTGTCGTCACCCTTATAGAAAGATAGTACCAAAACCATAGTATATCTTTCCCTGAGTCTTTCGAAGTGGAGACAGGGAGTCACTGTTTATAATAACCGTGGCCTTCCTGGAGCCTTCTACAGCTTCAGTAACCTTGGCTATTTTCCAGTCCTTCGTGGGTAGCTGATGATTACTGACCTGCATAATCTCCAGAATCTGCTTTGGGTCGGATGGTATTGCGGGAATCTTGGCAATAGATCTCGGCCTTTGTGGAACATCGGCGAGAAGTATTGCCTCGAGCTTCGCGCCAGACCATACTTCCCCGAGGGACTCTATGGCGGTCTTGTACAGCTGCGCTAAACGCTCGCCTGTACAGGCTATGAGTTTGATGTTGCCTTGGTACCAGCCAGCATCTTCGCACTGGGGTGGTGGTCCCGGGTTGTCCCGAACAACTTTCAAGAACACCCCATTAAGAGTCAAGACAACCGATTTCCAGTTGCCGGAGGAAATGGTGCCATCGCTGGAGTTGCGGTCAATGATCGCCCAAATAAGGTGGTCCTTAGCCACCTCCTTGTAGGATCTTGGTTGTGGCCGTGGAGGCATGTGTTTGGAACGTTTTGTTCCTGGAAGAGTGTCCTCCTCTGACCGTTGCCTTTTAGGCGCTGCAGAGGATGCCGTCCGTTTAGGACTGCCTACACCTGCATTATGAGGATCACTTTTTAACCCTTCAATGAGGGTTTTCGCCCACCGGAGAGTTTTTCTTTTGCTCCGTGAGCTCGTCAGTAGGTTTTCCACCAAACCGACTTATTATTTTATAAGCGGAACGCTTAGTAGTGAAGGCCCTTTTGGATTGTTTTCTGTGCCTTGGGGAATCTATTTTGCGAGCCGTGGAGGTCGAGGGTGGTTCTCGTATGTACACACTAGTTCATTCAAAAACCGTTACATTTAAATTAAGACGTAATGTTAATGTTAAGTAATATGCAGGAATCATAAAAGTGCCTAAAAGTAGGCTACACATAATAACTCACATTGGCTGCACACAACTTAACATCCTGTTCGAACAACCAGCGAAATAAAGTAATACAAACAAAACTACTGTAACTTAAACTACTACAACTAAAATAAATTATAATGTAAATTAAGCTATTTAGAAATAAATCTGTAACTATATCTTGTTTTAAAGAATGCTAAATTACGCGTCCAATAGGGGCTAATTGGATAAAATATACCTGAGTTATAGTGGAACAAAGCTAAGATGTTATGAAAATTGTATTGTTTTTCACCAATTATGGTCACTTCGGAAGATGTTTTGTACCACAGTAAATAACAAAATCCATAGTTTTGTAATTCTATTGTCAAGTCCTTTTGATTAAAAAAATTTTAAACCATATTGGACTGAAATCTTATAAAAGCTAAAAACTATATAATAAGAAAGCAAAAGCATATTTACGCATTTTTATAGAAATTAATGTATCGAATTAAACCAAATTTACAACAGATCTATAACGCATTATTAAAGTGTGTTCTAATTTTTAGTGTATTCTAATCATAAATGCTCCTAAAACATAGTTTTTTAAAAAGAGGATATATGGGAGGTAGGCATGTCCTTGCACCGAATGCAAACAAATTTGCAACAACCCTAGAATTTTAAATTTTACAGGCATATACAAGTTTTTGCTACATTATTATATAAATTGTGGCTTAAAATCAAATTTTTTTAATTTAGGATGTATGGGAGTAGGCAGCGATCTTGCAGCGATTTTTCTCAAACTTCAAATTTTTCTTAATTTTGACATTAAGTATCAGTATACTTAATTTTGTCATTCTGCGATAAAAACTCTAGTTTTGCCGATTAACTATATGGGCGTGCGTCGCACGCTGGGGATTTTTATACTGAGGTGAGGAAACAAATATATTTGTCAAAAAATGTAGTGATTTTATCACAAATTTAGTCTTACTTATATAGTAATACTGTAACGATCCAAACTGGTTTGCCCTACCTCTCATGAGACTATCGCTACCTATTCTTCCGACCGTGCTCAGGGTTTGGGGTGGTGTTCTTGTCTCACTAAGAGATAGGCTAAGAATCTTTTTATAAAATTTAAAAAGGTAGCTAAACTTTAGTAATAACTAGCAAAAAAAAAACAAGTAACAGTGCTATATTCGGCCGTGCCGAATCTTATATACCCTTCACAACGTGTAGTCATGCAATAACAATTGTTTGTATCACCATTCATCCCATATAAAATACGTGCACACGTACACGTTAGAATAAATGTGGCATCGAATCCCAGCTGAGCCAAAAAAATTTTATTTTATTTTATTTAATATATTATTTATATTTTATTATTTTTTTTATATTTTTTTAAAATTTTTTTAAAAAATTTTTTTAGAAAAATTTTTAAAAAATTTTTTAAAATTTTTTTTTAAATTTTTTTTAAATTTTTTTTTGTAGTTTTTTTTATTATTTTTTTCTTATTTTTAATATTTTTTTTTTTGTAATTTATTTTGTTTGGTATGTTTTTTACATGTCTGTATGTATGTATGTTGTTGTTGTAATTGTGAAAAAAAAACGAGGTGGTCGTGGTTTTTTGCTCATATCTCAGAAAGTTATGGGGCGATTGTGCTGAATTTCAATAGCGATTCATTCCTGGATATTTCCAAGAGATTGATACCATATACAGATCTGAGGAACATATAGTTGCTTCTAAAAGTTGATTTCAACCAACACACGGACAGACGGGCAGACGGACAGACGGTCAGGGCTTAATCGACTCCTCTATTCATAAGCTTTCAGAAAATATATACTTTATGGGGTCGGAAATGAAAATTGTAGAAATTACAAACGGAATGACAAAGCTATATATACCCTTGTGCACCACAGGTGAAGGGTATAATAATAAAAATTAACAAGATAATAAATAAAAAAAAAATATAAAAATGAAAGTTAAGTCAAACAGAAGATGGTGTCATTTTTCTTTAATGTTTAATTTTTGTAAACAAATATAAAAAAAAATAGTAAATTATAAATAGTGTTGCTAGTTTAAAGATGTAGTGTTATAGTGAAATGTTATGTATTTATTTATTTTTAATGTTAGTAACATAAAGTTTTAAAATCTTATGTTAATAACATTTTAATTTTAAAATGTTAGAAAATTTCAAATAATATTTGGTAAAACAGAGAATTTAGACAAAAAAAAAGCTTATTCTCAAAACTTAAATTAATATAAAACAAAACTAACCAAAAATTATCCAACGATGACAGCAGACCTGATGTGATGTTGAATTTGGTTTTGAAAAATTCGCCGAGTATTTTTTTTTTTTCCTACACAAACAAATTATTTCAAATTCTCACACTTTAAAATTTAGTTGTTATATTTTATGTATGGAGATGTATCTGAGTAGTTGTGTGAATGTATAAATGTTTGTGTATTTATATGAATATGTGTTTATATTTATACGTAAAAATAAATATGTAAATATGTGTTATGTTGTTTATATGTATGTAGGCAAAAATGGCTGAGTATAAGAATAAATGTTGAATTAAGTTACTGAATAACGTATATAAATGTGCATTAATTATTTTTATAAACAAAAACAGTTTAACACAAAAAAAAATGTAATTTAAAAAATATTATAATTATAACAATTTAAGTGGGAAATAAACAATTCAGCCAGAAACTAATTAAAAATAACAATATTTATGTTTAAATTAAGTAGTTCAAATATAAGATGAGTAAAGTTTTAATATGGTGTCGAGTATAATTTACAGTTACGTTTAGTTAAACAAAAAAAAAATTAAATAAATTTTGATCAGAATAATAGATCCCAGAATTGAAGGTAAGTTCAGCTCAAACTCGGATAACAACGTTGATTTATAAAAAAAATATTGAAGTTTGATACAATCTAATAATTAAGGAAGCAATTCGACGTGTATAATATTACAATGTTACTGTGAATACCACAATGTCAGTCAGGAAAGCCTAATCACATTAAAAATAATATTATTAATACACTTAGGGCCGTATTCATAAAAAATATTTTAGGTTTATTAAAGGCTTATTTGACAGATGTTGTAGAGAAATTTGTCAAATAAGCCTTCAATAAACCTAAAATATTTTTTATGAATACGGCCTTTAGTCATGGACCACTATGAATTCAAACTTAAGCTTACCTTTTTCTTTATCCCTTATTATTCCTCCTCTTATTTATCCTTCCTTTCTTATACGTATATGTATGTTCCTTTCTCTATTTTAAACAAAACTATCAATCTTAACACTTATATTTTTCAGTTCAAATTATTTTATATATTTGTTTTAATTTTTTTTCCAATAAATAACAATTTTGAAATATCAAAAAAAAAAAAAAAATTGAAACAATATTTACAAAAGCTTTTATTAGAAATTCAAATAATAATTTAAAGTACGTAAATTCTACATTACAATTTCAGTTACATATAGCCTTCACAAAACAGATACAGCCTCACGACTTGCGTAGTAAATCGATAACTGGATCTGGAAAAAGGCCTAAAATCTATGTTCATTATAGTAATTTTAAGTCCAAATGTCCTTAGCATGGTATATGCCAATGCTGTCGTTGTCTTCATCTTGTAGCTCGTAATTATTCTGTCCTATTTTACGCAAAACTTTAGCTTTTACACCTATTGGAGCAAGCTTAGAATTAAAATGATCAATTTTGGAGCTTTGCGTAAAATTTCGTCTAATCACCGTTTGTCCGATACTAAAGTCCTTTGTCCGAGAATGTAAATTGTACGTACTCGCGTTTTTGTCGAAAAGCTTTTTAATCAGTTCCCTAATTTTATCCCGTATTATCGAAAATTTGTCCTGACGTTCAATTATTAAGTCACTGTCAGCCAAAATATTAAGTATTCTTAAAAGTTTATAGTCCTTGCCATGTGTCACCATCGTCTGTCCGAAAACTTCTTGATATGGGGTCCTGCCAATAGATTGATGTAAACTGTTCCTAAGAGAACAATTTATACTTTCAATGTATTGATCCCACTCTCTTTGATCCATCCTTATATATGAACGTAAAGCTTCGTTAATACAACGATTAACTCTTTCGCTTGCTTTTGCCTGTGGGCTATATACTGCAGTTAAAATATGCCGAACCCCATGCTTTAGCAAAAAGTTTTCAAAATCCTTGCTCTTAAACTGGGATCCATTGTCTGAAACTAAAGACTCCGGTACCCCATAGCAATTCAAAATTTCACTTAAATAATTTATAATGTCCTTAGAAACAAATTTTTTAAGTGGTTTTAAAAAAGTAAATTTAGAAAAGTGGTCCAGTATAATCAGAAGTCCGATATGTCCTTTTTTCGTCCTTGGAAATGGTCCAATTAAGTCAACGTATAGTCTTTGAAATGGTCGATCGGTGTCTAACATCTGTCCTAAAGGAGGTCGTAAAATATTAGTCGGTGTCTTTGAGGTCTTACATAGGTCACAATTTTGAATATAGTTCTTCTTCACGTCTGTAACCAGTCTAGGCCAATAAAAGTAACGTCGTATCCGTTCTATTGTTTTTGCGATTCCACCATGTGCCGATGTTGGTGCATCGTGTGCCGAGTATATTATGTCATGTCTTAACTCTGTCGGTATATACAGTTTCCACAAATTTGATTCGTCTGTCTCGCCGGAAGAAAATAAAGTCCTTTTGTAAATGTAACCGTCCATAATTCTGAAGTCTGGTAAACCTGAATTTTGTAATTTGTCTCGTAATTTGGCATATTCGTTACTATTAAAAGCGTCCTAGTCTAGGTCAATTACCGGCAATGTCTCCAACTCAATAGCGCTCACAAATTCTTCACCTTCATGCACCCGGGAAAGAGTATCTGGTACAACGTTTTCTTTTCCACTTCGGTGTTCGATTGCAAAATTAAAACCCTGAAGTTTTAACGACCACCGAGCTAAACGTCCAGAAAGATCACGCTGACCCATAAGCCACTTTAAACTAGCATGATCCGTTACCACTTTAAACTCCTGACCCTCAATATACGAACGAAACTTCTTGATGGCCATTACAACAGCTAAGCATTCCAGTTCCGTAATGGTATAATTTCTTTGAGCTCTATTGGGCTTGTGAGACATATAAGCAATAGGTCTCTCTGTCCCGTCCTCGTCCTTTTGCGCCAATACTGCACCCACTCCAAAAGTACTAGCGTCGCACTGTAGAATAAAAGGTTTGTCATAATTGGGGTGAATAAGTAAAGGTGCAGAAGTCAGTTTTGTCTTTAATTTGTCAAAAGCTTCTTGAGCTTGATCTGTCCAAACAAAAGTCTTTTTCTTCGTTAAAAAGGGAAATGTTAAAGTCGTGTAGTCTTGTATACATTTTCTGTGCGGAGCCTCTTCTATCACACCCAGAGAAAGCATACGATCCAATTCTCCACAAAGTTGTTTCTCTACGGCTGGAGAAATTGGATAGTAGCGCTGCTTTATCGGCTTTGCATCACCCGTATTAATGCAGTTCCATTAAGGTAGTACAACCCAAGCCATCTACTTCAGAACTAGGAAACGTAGCAATAATTTTCTCAATCTGTTGTCTTTGTTCCACTGTCAGTTGAAGCTTGTCTGAGTCGGTTTCAGTAAAGTCAAGTGCACTAATATTTGGTAAAGAAATTTTAAGTCCGAATTTTGTCCAAAAATCAAATCCACATATAATGTCTTGTCGTATTGGCGGTACCACTAAAAATTCAAGCTTTCTTGTCTGACCCTGAAAAGATATGTCCAAAGTCACTGTTCCTAACACATTCTGCGCTGTCCGTCTGCAGTACGTACACTACCAACACATTTTCTAAAATATGGTTCACCCTGAATTTCTATTGCTAAATTTCCTCCAATTACGCTCTTATTTGCTCCACTATCTAAAAGAGCCATATAAAATTTCTCAATAGCCTTGATGTTAATATAGGGCCTAGAATCACTCTTGAGAAATAATTGGGGAAATTGAATAAATTTTGAATGATTTAATTTTGGGGTAAAATTCACAAATTCGTTTAGAAGATCTAGATATCTTATTATTTTCGCCAAGAATTCTATCTCGAGCCTTCTTATATTCAGCTAAACGAATGTGATATGGCTTCATCAATGGATGTACGTTCTCAATATTGTCAATGTCTGTATTAGTCTTACTAATTTGGTCAAAGGTTTTCTGTCCTTTAATGTCGGATGTCCTTAGTACGTCCGTCGAACATCCCTCTGTCCGTTTCCCGAAAGTTTCCTAGAACACTTGGTACAATTAGGCTTATACACATTTTTCGCACCACAACCATAACAAAATATTGTTCTAATTTCGACACAATAAAAATATGTATGACCCTCTTTGTCAAAGTTCCAACATTTTATATTTTGTTGTAATGCACAAATTTCATCATGTTCTTCTGTCCTGTCAAGTTCCATGTCTTTGTCATCAATTTCCGCTATACGTCCTTTTGTCGATTTCCTAGTCTCATACATCTGTAAATCTTTCATGAATTTTTCATGTTTCCGTACTTCTTTACGAAGTTGGGAAACACTATTAATTTCCAGATGTAAAAGTTCATGACGAACTTCTGTGTTCAAATTCCTAATAAGTGTCTCACATAAGTCCCGATCAGAAATTGGTGTCCTCAATTTGTCGGTCATAGCCAAAATTAAGTCCAAGTACTCGTCAAAATGTTCACCGTGTCTTTGTCTTCGTCGACGTATATCACCAAGTATGTCAAAGTCGGTATAATCTTCTTTGTATTGAAAAGCAGTTGTAAGAGAATACCAGTCTATGTCGTTTGTTTGTCGGTGGTATCTCCAATACCATTCGAGGGCTTTGCTTTCGAAAAGGCTGTGAGCATGCTTACACAAAATCTCAAAATCTCCTTGAAGATTATTTGTCGTCAAAATATTTATTCGATAAATAAATTTGTCCACTGTCATATGATTGTCGCGTCCTGTAAATTTTAAATTCCAATTTCTAATAATATTCAAAACCTTGTCAGGTGTGTGTCGATCCGAGTTATTAGTAGGTCTAGGTGAAATATTCAAATTATTGTTCTCTTGTCTATTCCGGTTTATGTTAGATTGTAAATTGATGTTCTGAACCATAGAAATCATTTCAGAACTAATTTAATTCATCATTTCATCCCGATATGATCCTAAAGATACTGTCACAATACGTCTAATTTGAGTCTCGTCGTTATGAATTGAACTGTCAGAGTTACCGTTCTGTACAACTTTTGCAGTTCGTTTTCTGTTTGTTCTTGTCTGTGTTCCCTGGTTATCATTTGATGAAGCCATATCCACCGTAAAGCTAACATTAGCTGGCTCAACAATATTTAATAAATTATCGCGGCTACGTGTTAAAGGCATATTAAAAAAAATGTTATATAATTTCAATAATAACAAGTAAGAGCACGATATTCGGCTGTGCCGAATCTTTTATACCCACCACCAATTTTGTGTACATTTAAAGCACAATATTTATTATTTTGTTAATCGCTATAGAATAATCTCTTTATAATAAAATATGTATCACTTTCTTTGTAGAGGGTGGTTAAATTTTAAGGGCCCATGTTTAAGGTGAACCACATCAAAATTTTAACTTTTTTCTTGTATTTCATTTGACATTTCTCAATCTCAGACTAACTCAATTTGAACCGTGGAAAGATACGCAATCGAGCAACGCTTTTAAATATTAAAGATTTTTATAAAAATGGGCGTTCAAATCAAAATGCGTTTTGTGCACTTCGTGGTTCTTTTGGTCAACATAATCGTTCGAATTCGTCCACAATCGTGAGAATTGTAAAAAAATATTTAAATGTCTGCAAAGCAGGTCTGTATGAAATGTGAAAACATCTGTGAATGCCATTTTAGTTCGTTGAATGGGAAACATTGCTGTTTTTCACGATAAAGTGGCAAAAGAGCAAGCAACCTCGACTCATCATTGTGTCCAACAATTGAGCATCAACAGTGTCATTGAAAATATGGACTATCGGATCGAGGTGTGCCGCCTAGGTTGGGGGGGCCATTTGGCCGATATTTTGTTCCATACATAATTGAAGCATACAAATATTATCATTATAAAAATAAATGATAATAATTTCATAATAATTTTATTCAAAATCAACATAGTCCCTTAAAATTAAACCACCCATTATAACTTCGGTATGCTAGTAAATTTTTTGGTAAATTTAGTCTTTCAATGAAAGTGGCCGTTGAAATACGCGTGTCAATAAAGTTTCTGCTAATAAACATAACTTAGATATTTCAATATAGTACTTCAGTATTCCAAAATCTTTATTCATAGAGAAATTACATGAATTTAAGAGGAAAGTTTTATCTACGAAATAGTGCTAATTTATGTTTGTTATCTTATGTTCTCCTGAAGTTATGCTCTATTAAAAATGGGAATTTAGGAAAATTTTGACCTAAGTAAAAAAACTTATCTCTAAACATTATAAACAATTTTTCATGTACAATTTTCATGTACTGAGAATGTATATTTTGAATCACCGTGTGATAATAATATAAAAATATGTATCACTTTCTTTGTAGAGGGTGGTTAAATTGTAAGGGCCACATGGTGATTCAAAATATACATTCTCTGCATTTTTCTAAAACGGGAAATTTATTAGTAAGATTTTGATTTTTAAACTTCTATAACATTTTGCTTTTAAAAGATTTTCAAACGAAATAAGTTTTGTATAATTTTAAAATTTGTTAGCAATTAGTACATGAAAATAAATTGTTTATAATGTTTAGAGATAATTTTTTTTGACTTAGGTCAAAATTTTCCTAAATTCCCATTTTTAATAGAGCATAACTTCAGGAGAACATAAGCATAAGTTGTTAGCATGCCATCTAGTAGTTGCTAGAAGAGTCATCTATCTTATCATCTTTATCTTATATTTAGCTACAGTACAATAAATGGCGCAGTGTAAGATGAATAAATGCTAATATATATGACTAATATATTTTTATAAAAATTTAAAGAAAAAAGTGTGCGTGGCACATCTATTTTCCGTTATAACGAAGATTTTGACCAAAAAGCAATGTTTGCAAAATTTCAGAATCGTACATATAGTTTTGTCAGGTTTATTACGTTTTAAATTTGAAATATACACTGTGCGGTATAAATTTTCGTAAATTTTTATCTATAACTCTTTTCCTAATTCATAGCGATTTTCAGGGAAAAATATTCTTTTGACTCGATAAATATATATTTGAAGTTTCATGACTACGTTTATGCGTCTGGACACAATTCAAAAGTGAAAGTGGGCGTTATATTAGGCGTGTCAAAGTTGTTTTTGCTAATGAGTACAACTTAGGTGTTTCAATATAGTCCTTTATTATTCCAAAATCTTTATTAATAGAGAAATTATATGAATTTTGGGTAAAACGTTATATGGGAGGTGGGCGTAAAAGTGGGCGTGGCACCTTAATTTTTTGGCATAGTAATGAAATTGCCTAGGGGGATAGACGTAGCAAAATCTATCATCATACCTCTAATTTTAGCGGTTTTATGAGCTTTTAAATTTCATTAACGGTAGATAACGTGAAAAGTGGGCGTTATAGTAGGCGTGTCAAAGTTATTTTTGCGAATGAGTACAACTGAGGTGTTTCAACATAGGCCTTTATTATTCCAAAATCTTTATTAACCCTTTGACGACCAGAGGCAAACATACTTGCCCAGTGGTTTTCATATTATAATTGTTTCCGTAGGAGATCGGGTAAATTTGTTCAATACTGGTTTACAGCAGACGATAGTGGCAACACAAATGTGATAGGTTGTAGGTTCTTATCGCCACCCATTTAAACCACTAGGTGGCTTCAATGTTGGTCAAAAAGTCAATTTATTTTAGAGGGGTAGTGTGGAGAGAGCGTAGGATGCATCTTTCTAAAACTAAGGGATATTTTGGCGGCACCTCTTACCTTTTAAAAAATATATTAGCGAGGGTTGTGTTGGTTTCGAGCTGCCCACAACTTTGCCAAACGTGTTTGGCAAGTATGTTTGCCTGTGGGCTGAAACGGAAAAAAAGGCACCTAAAAATAATCAAATGTTTGTTGTTTATTTTCATCACTATATGTATGTCTGAGTATGCAGTTTTAAATTTTTTGGTGCATGTCTGTTTTAAATTGTTTATAATAAAATTCAATTGAACAAAACGGATTTTGTTTGTTATTGTTTTAAGTTGCAAGCTTTTTCTGCGCTGCTTGTGTCTTTGTTTTCATTCACTAATTATTCGAAATCAATCAGAGAAAACGTATTTCGTGCATTACTATTTAATATTGTATTATTATAGTATTTCGAGTATTATTTTTGATTAAACAGTGTTAAGTAAGTAATTATAAATAAAAAATTTATGAGTGGACACGTCCGTGATCGTTTCTTCTTTCTTAATATGGATCAAATTGAACAACTTTTGTTTTGCGACAGCAGTGACAATGGGGAAGAAGCTGCTACACTTATGAATGAAGAGGATATTATTTTTCTAGAAAATGATGCTATGGAAATCCAAGAGGATAAACCGATAGAAATTGTTATCGAAGGCAATAATCGCCTAGAGCCTTCTGTAATTAAAAAGGTCCGCATTAGTCGTAACCCATTACCAGTTGCTGTAGAGGCTGAGCCAATTGCAACGACTTTTTATACCACCAGAGAAGACTTTCGGTTCAGAGAGACGAGTGCCTATAAAAGCCCCGTTTTAACTGGATTTCAGGATTGCACTTATGAATATTCCCAAGTACTAAAACCTACTGTAAATATACATGAGGAAATGCCATCAGCATATGATGTGTTTAATGCTTTTTGTAATTTTGAAGGTTAGTTTGTACAATTTCAATATACTAGTTCTTATTTTATGTATAATTTTTGGTTTCACAAATGTGCATAATAATAGTGGAGTAGTCCAAACTGTATGATATGCAAAAACGTCGTGTTTTCAGTCTGACCGTGAAAGAGTTCAAGGCTTATATGGGCCTAATCATACGTATGAGCCTAGTAAAACTACCCAGAATTCGAATGTATTGGTCCACAGATCCGACATTTCAGCAATCTCAAATTGCAGATATCATGGCGCGGCCTCCTCCACCTATGGCAAATATAGTCGCACAAATGTATTTTGTACTATATGTAATGTATTCTTTGCTTCACATTATCACGTGACTACTTTGGCGAGTACCATGTATAGCACTTGTTATTTTTGTTCAAATTCTTTATAAATTATTTCCTTAATAGCTTAAATAAATAAAAAAATATAAAACAACATACGTTTCAATAAAATTTTTTTTATAAAAGAATTTTCTTTCAGCCCATAGGCAAATACATTTGCCAGGAGTAATATTTTTTTCTTGGATAAAAAATTCCCTTTCAACCCAGAGGCAACTATATTTGTCAATTAAAATGAGGGACAAAACGAGGGCCTAGGGGGCCAAATTTTTTTTACGTACCTATTATTGGTGCATATATTATGAAAATACAAAAAAAGAAAAAATCGCTTCAGTAGAAAAAGTCCGGTCCTCAAAGGGTTAATAGAGAAATTATATGAATTTTAGTTAAAACGTTATATGGGAGGTGGGCGTGGCACATTGATTTGCCGTTACAAGAAAGCGTGTCACCAAAAAGCAAAGTGTGCAAAATTTCAGAGTCGTACATCCAATTTTGTTGCTTTTATGACGTTTTTGTTTTTAAATATACCGAAAAATACACTGTGCGGTATAAATTTTCGTACATTTTGATCGATAACTCCTCTCCTAATGCATAGATTTAGACAATTTTCGGGGAAAAATATTGTCTTTACCCAGGAAATATATATTCGAAGTTTCACGAGTCTACGTTAAGGCGTTTGGACACAATTCCATTTTATTCGATGTTCGAAGGACACGGTTTTTTCGACCTACTCTTGCTTTTCGAGCTATAACTCTCTTTCTAATATTCCGATTTAGCCCATTTTCAATACCAAACAAACTTTGTCTATAAGAAAGATTCTGGCAAAATTTGAGCCCCCTAGCTTTTTCGGTGCGACCTCTATCGTGCTTTCAACAGACGGACAGACGGACGGACATAGCTAGATCGTCATAAAATCAAACCCCGATTCAGAATATATATACTACAGAATATATATATACACCATTTTTTTGGTGGCGGGTATAAAAATTATATTCTATTACTAGGTTAAACTTTGTTATAGTTAGGAATCAGACAAAAAAAATAGTTGACTTAAAATCATAAAAAAAAAAAAAAAAATATCGATTCAAAGCATCATAGAATTTAAGTATTGACATTAATATCAATAATGTTAAATCTCATTATGAAAATCTAAAAAAAAATAATAATGAATAAATAAAAAGAAATAATCTCAATAATAATATGAGGGTAAGTATTAGAATATAAAATCCATATACGAAAATCCTACTCATAATAACAAAAATTGAGCAAAAATTTTTAAAACATAAAAAGTACCAAAGTAGAAGTGTTCTTTTCGTGAGTAAGATCTCAAAGGAACCCAAGATCAGAAATCTCAAACAAAATAAAACACACAAGAAAAAATTTAGTTAAAACATTTGGTTCAGAATTTTTTTGCAAAAAAAAAATACCCCGAAAATCCAAAATGTTTAGTACAAAATGAAAAATAAAATAACGAAATACGAAATTTGCAATGGAAAAGATGCCGAGCGAATCGGGCAGAACACGATTAATCAAGTTGTTGTCTAAAAGATGCCGTAAACGAAGTAGTAAGGGCCTGTTAACTGTCTAATTATAATTGATGTAAAATCGTCTTTGACCCAGGTAGCTGAAGGTACCTGCATACCTCGGTAGCTTAAGAGCGAAAACGCAAATTGTAGGTACAGGATGACAGAGGCGCTAATAATGGAATTGATTACGACCGATATTGTTTTCCTAACAAACTTTGAGGGGTCATAAGGACTCATAGGCATACGGAGATTCTAAACGTCACTTATCTAATACGATTATATAACGAAAGCATATGGATCAACAATGAGACATACTCTAGCACATTCATCTCGAGGCTACACCAACATTGGTACGGTTATTGCAATGGGCATCTGCATTAAAATTTTGTGGTATAAAATAACTAGAACAGCCAATCCCGCGGCTTGCCGTTCCTACCTTTCCCGCTACGCATGTTATATGCGGGACGCAGACATTTAAGAGAGAAGGAGTTAAACGCTGTCAAGGACACCAATTTGGCAGCGTTCGCTTTTTTATGTATTTTTCATTCTCACACGCGTATCCGTTCTAGTTGGAAATTGCTTGCTTGAATTAGTTTCCTGGGAAACTGAATTTGCTGAATCAGCGTCTGCATATTCGAGCGTGTCGGTATTTTGAATATTTGCGCATGCAATTAATTAATAATGTGTATTGTGTATTCAAACACTTATATGTAATTCTTGTATAAAAATATACGTTTTATTCAAACAAATAGTTTGTGTTAAGAATTCAATATAAAAGATGATGCAATAAAAAGTGAAGCGTAAAAGATACAAAACATATACGTCAACTAACAAGAACAGTGTGTATAATTACTTCATTCGAATAATCGCCAAGCCCGCGTCAAATACACAACAACTCTTCCTCCCCATAGGACCATTACGGTGAGTAGATCAGACGCCTCTTTCTTACCCTCGATGATCTTCGTAGCGGAACAGCAACCTCATGCTGCGATGCAGTTTCAAAGTTTCCACCTTGCGGGTTCGCCGTATCCAGGTGTAACTCTGGTGAGCGCGATGTTGTTGCTGGATTAGATACTACGTCGAAGTTCCGTATAGAAGATTCACTATAAGTAATGTTGTCATTTTCTCCCCTTGATGTAGAATTTGTACTGAGTTGCGATGGTGTAAAATATTGTAAATCACTTCCTGATACTTCGCTTCTTTCTGGACGTGGCGTTTGTTTGGGATAAAATCTTCTCCTAATTGGTTCGTCATTAATTGTTTGACCACTAGGTGTCGTATTCCCCATCCGTTTGTCAGCATTAGGTATAACTGTTTTCCTTATTTGGTCAATGTGACGTTTAACAAGTTTACCTTTATAGTCTATCTCATAGTGTAAATCACCGAGCCTGGAAGATATTGTGCCGAATAGCCACTCTTCCATACTTGGGTTACCCGAGCGAAATTGTACTTTCGTACCTTTTTCGAGCGTACGATAAGTCGGTACAAATTTCATATATTGTTTTTCCATAATTGTGCTTGGAATATCCGAAGGATATACGAGATCCAATCTAGTTCGGATCGTACGGCCCAAGAACAACTGTGCAGGTGACTGACCGGTTGTAGAGTATGGGGCCTTTCTATATTGTCTGAGAAACTCGTTTAAGTTCTCTTGAAGTGTCCGTCTGGTGGTGCCCATAGTCTTAAGAGCATTTCTAACAGTTTGAACGTACCTTTCAACCTGACCATTACTAGAAGGGTGATAGGGTGCCGTGCGTTTATGAAATTTTACTCCGACCATTTCCAGAAACCTCCTAAATTCACCTGATGTAAAACATGCTCCGTTATCGGAATCTAAAGTGACGGGGGCCCCGTAAGCAGCAAAAAGTTCATCAAGCACATTTATTGTTGCAGAAGTGCTGAGTTGGTGATTCTTACCTCGACCCATTTACTAAAAGCGTCGGTTACAATTAGTAGCATTGCGCCCTCAAAGGGTCCGGCAAAGTCGACATGGACACGATCCCAGGGCCCTTTGGGATATTCCCAGTGATGTTGACGAAATTTGATTGGGTTATGTGCGTTGAGACAGCAGTCAGGGCATCGCCTAGCCATATTTTCGATATCGGCGTCTATACCGGGCCAGTACACAAACGATCTTGCCAATCCTTTAATTTTAACTATTCCTAAGTGAGCTATATGCAAGTCGTTTAAGATTTGTGCCCGTAGTTTCTCAGGTACCACTACCCTGTGATCGTAAGTGAGCCAACCAGTAGTCAATTTATAATTGTTCTTCGGTTCTTTAAAACCATATTGTTTCAAATTATTTCCTTCTTCTAATAAGCGTACAATGTGCATCAAATGCTGATCCCTGGACGTTTCGCGACTCACTAACTGGCTTTTGACTGGTAATTGTCTTATCTGGCCAATCATAAAATTATCAAATCCATCGTAGTCTGAGGTGAAAACTGATGTGGATTCATTAGCCTCAATATGGAGTATAGTATCTCTGCGGATTGCTCTAGAGCAATAATCAGCATTAACGTTGGCCTTCGTATTTCTGAACTCGATATCAAAGTCAAAATTCGAAGAAAAATCTGAATAGTTCGACATTCTGCTAATACATAACACTGGTAGTGATTTGGGTGGGTGTAGGATCTGGGATAAAGGTTTGTGATCGGTAACAAAGGTCCAATGACGAGCATATAAATACAGGAACAATTTCTGAACTGCCCAAACGATTGCCAGCGCCTCTTTATCCATTTGCGGGTACTTCTGCTCGGTGGGGGTAAGAGTGCGACTTGCGTATGCTATGGGTCTTTCCAGGTTGTTACCGACTCGGTGCGACAGAACAGCTTCAAGACCTGTTTTACTAGCATCCGTAGCTAAAATAAGCGGTAATTCCGGGTCATATGGTATAAGTACCTGTGATGAAGTCAAGGCTTTTTTTATATCCTGGTAGGCATTTTCTGCCGCCTCTGTCCAGACAAATTTCTCATTCCTCAACACATCTCTGAGTGGCCTATCTCTCGTTGATAGATTAGAAATAATTGCGCTGTAATAGGTGGCCTTGCCCAGGAACAGCTGAAGTTCTTCCGCATTGGTGGGTTTGGGTGCATTTTTAACTGCTTCAATGTGTTTGTCTGCCTTGTGGATACCGTCGGAATCAATTTCGTGCCCTAAAAATTCAACAGCAGGTGCCGCAAAAACGCATTTAGTGCGATTAAGGCGAAGACCTTGTTCTCGTAAACGTTCTAAAGTAATCTGTAGCGTAGATAACATGTTATCAAAATCAACAGCGTATATCAAGATATCATCGAAGAAGTTACATATGTTCTCAATGCCACGTAACACCGTCTCCATCCGGCGTTGCCATATAGCGGGGATGTTAGCCGCACCGTAAACTGCCCTTGTTGGTCGAATTAAGCCATGTGTTGGTGTGTTAAGAGTAAGTGCATGACTAAATTCTTCATCAATTGGCAGGTGAAAATATGCATCCGTAATGTCAAGATGGCAAAATATTTTTGCCTTATTCATCTTATTAAATAAATGTTGAGCACGTGGGATCGGGTGTTCATCTACAATGATTCTTGGATTCAGTGTGGGTTTATAATTGCCAGTAATTCTGATCTTGCCGTTCTTTTTCGTAACAACATGCGTCGTTGACGCCCACTCCGAAATTTCAACGCGCTTATAAAAACCAGATGCTAATTTTGAATCAATCTCAGCCGCGTATGAATCACGTAAAGCTAAAGATATTTCACGTGCCTTTAAGAATACCGGTGTAGTGTTGGGTCTGAAATGACACCTAATGGGTGGGCCAACTAACTTGCCAGCTGTGTCGCTAAATACGTCCTCATATAGATTAAGAATTTGTTGGAGGGATTCACTCTGATACGTAGTTAATGAAGGTGCTGCTAATTTAATAGTATTAACCTGATCTGATGTCGAGAATAATTTTCTGAAATCAATTTCGTCTATAAAATGTGCAATCCATTCTCTTCCGAACAGCGAGTCAAATTTACCGTCAACCGAAGTCTGCGAAGAGATGAGCCCACCATAACGTCCACTGTTGCACGACCCACGAATTCTATCCTGTGTAACTACAAAATTTTCTATCCGTCTTCTGCAGCCGACCTGTACGTTTAATTTGTTGGAATTTAGTTTTGCTCAACATGCCACATTCTGCACCTGTATCCAATTCCATTTAAACAGCGGTACCATTAATCATCGTATTGATAATTTGCTTACCCGGGCTTACGGAATTTACTTTTTGGATACTCTCATTAACATCTATTTCATCTTTAGGTTCCTCAGCCGACTGCGATGTTCTTGAATTACATACTTTAGAGATATGGCCGATCTTTCCACATATGTAACATGAAGCATTTCCAAATTTGCACACTGTCCGTTGATGCTGGCCGCCACACCCGTGACAACTGATGTTTGATTTTACTTTCTCCTCACTTTCGTGCTTATAACGAGTACTTCTTTTCATTGTATCGGAACCATACTTCTTTCCACCACTCCGTTGTGAGAAACTACCTACTTTGTTTGTATCCACAGTTTCTGTATTTGGCACTGCAGTTTTCATGTCAGCTGTTGTGCGATTAGATGACTCCAACGCGTGTGCTATCTCATAAGCTTCTTTAAACGTAAGAGGTTTTTTTGGCGATAATTTCATCGCAAATAGTTTGCGCTTTTAGACCAACTAAGAACTGTTCTATAAGCATCCGGTCCATAAGTTCTCCATATTCGCAAAAAGTTGTCGCTTGCTTAAGCCTCAAAGCAAAGTTTGCTACCGATTCTTCATTTTCCTGTAAAACTCGTCGGAATCTAATGCTTTCCGCGTACTTATTCTTTTCAGCATCGAAGTGATCTATTAGCACTTTTTTCAGTTCAGTGTAAGTGGTACTTTCGGGTGATCTTGGACTCACCAATATTTTCAAGGCGTTATTCAACTCGGAGCCAATATGCACTCTCGCATAATCTGCATATTCAGCTTCTTGAATTCTACTGAGATGAAGTGCCAATTCAAAACGTGTAAAATAATCACAAACTGTAATTGCATCTGTAGTTCTAAACTCTGAAATAGAAAATGGTGGCGGCTTGGGGTTTGAAGGGGTGTGCTGTTGTGGGACGCTATTCAATGCAGCCTGTGTTGCATGTTCAACTGCCTGCCGTATTGCATCTGCAATTATGTTCGTCAAAGGTTCAATCTGTTTGGGATCCATTGCCATCGTAACCTCACAGTTTTTGTACCCCACTTCTGACACCACTATTGTGTATTCAAGCACTTATATGTAATTCTTGTATAAAAATATACGTTTTATTTAAACAAATAGTTTGTGTTAAGAATATAATATAAAAGATGATGTGAAGCGTAAAAGATACAAAACATATACGTCAACTAACAAGAACAGTGTGTATAATTACTTCATTCGAATAATCGCCAAGCCCGCGTCAAATACACAACAATGTGTTTGTAATTTAATAAAATTGATTAGTAATTAATTGAATAATAAACTAATTGTATTGTGTAACAAGTGTGTTTCCATTCATTTGAATTACTCTTTGAGCAGTTAGTTGCGCCCTAATGATTGTTTTAATAATTCGAGGTAAGATTCCTTAACTTATAATTCCTTATAACATACTTTGTTAAATAATATTTAACGAAAATAAAATAACTTTAAATTATAGTTTTATTAGCAAAAAATGGATTACATCCGCAATATTATATTGTATAATTTCAGATTTTCAGGAGGTAAAAGTTTTCAAAGTCAGGGGCAGGAGGTGGGTCAACGCTGGCTAAATCAATTACGACTAACACAGAGAAGCAGAGGGACAGCAGAAGTACAGACGGCAAAGCAAAATCCTAGTGATAGAAACAAATTAGTAATGAGAGAATAAGTCAACAAAGAAAATGAAACAATCATTAACCTAAAGCAATACACACAGGCCAACACAGCTAACAACATCAAAGCAAAAACAACGATCGCTACCGGGTGAAACATAGCGAAATGTATTAGTTACAAGGCAATAAATTGTAATTGCAACACAATTCGATTTAATGGTGCAGTTCCGTTCTTGTGGTATAGTAAGGGTGAGGTGGCATTTAGCTGGTAAAAAAATTTATTGAGCAGTGTTTTATATTGGCTGTGGTACGTTATCAATTCTCCATATATTCCTGACGACATGGCCGTTTGGAGTTATTAGCTCTGTGCTTCAGATTCTTAAAATTCTTCATAGTGCAATTATTTTATGTTCTCACTATTAGCAGCTTTGTTACAAGGGCAATCTTAAAGTTAATGGTTACCAGCACAGGCTGCAAACACCACTACTTTACCATAACTATACAAGTTAGTAGAACCAAACAACAATAATTTAAAAGTTTTTGCATATTTTAGTTCATGCTGGTACTTCTTTGTTCTGAGTACAATTAAGGCCTCGTCATAAAGAGTCCTAAATATTATCTTTGTTCAAACGGACATTCTTTTAAACATATACTTATTTGCAATTCGTACACAAACTGACGAAAAACTATGGGCAGAGTCTGCTACAATTGGTAAGATTTTCTTTTTGAAAACTAAGTTCTTCCTCTTCTTAATTTGCAAATAAATTAAATTATTTACACTCCTGCAAGGCACCTCGGATATTGTTATATCGTTTGTCAAATAATAAAAGAAGTAGATATTAAGAATAATGAAATAAATAAAGCATTCGGTAATTAGCTATAATAAAAGGTGGTTGTTCTTTTCTCTCTACTCACGGACCCCACGACATTATAGTGGCGACGAGGATATAAGAGAAAAAGAAAAGAAAATAAAATATAAAAACCGCGTGCATAACCAAATATTTTAATTTTGCCAAGAATATTTATTGTATTACAATATCATAACTTGCAAAAAAAAATTGCACTTAATAAAAATTTTTTACTCTCCATGTAAAATAAAATTGGCTTGTTAAGCAAACAGTATTTAGACTAATAGCAAAAAAAAAAAACACAAAAGTCATTAATATGACGGAAAGTGCTAACACACGCGGCGAAACCAAGATTCCCAACCGAACGACAGCTCCAACCCAATATTACACAACATTGTTGCCGGAATTCACACCCTCAAGAGAGAAATGGGCAATTTGGAAGCAAAAACTGGATCTACATTTTATGGAATTAGATATCACTGAGGAAAACGCCAAAAAAGTAACCTTGTTGAAGTTAGTTGGTATTGAGGCTTACAATACACTTCACAGCGTATGCAGCCCTAACGCACCGATTTCCTTGACATACAAAGAATTGTGTAAACTTCTTGATACACATTACATGCCTCCAGTAATCATTTTTCACGAAAGAAAGAAATTTCACGCAGCCACAAAAGATTTAAGTGAAACTATAGCTGAGTGGTATGCACGAGTCAAGAAACTTGCTTTAAGTTGTAAGTTTGAAAGCAACTTAGATGCATTTATTCTTAACCAATTCGTGATGGGGCTTCCAGAAAAAATTTTTGAAAGAATGTGCGAGGAGGATGAACGGTTGACGGCAGACGAAGCCTTGCGTAAAGCGATGATACTTGAAACGAAACTAGCAGCGACGTCGACGTAAGCGCAGTTAATTATATTAAACGGCGAGAAAAAAACAACAACTTTAGACAAAACAACAACAACAACAAGTTTAAGCAAACCAGAAATCGTGACAACAGTGTGAGAAGTAAAGAGAAGAAACGCAATGCGTGTTCTCACTGCGGGTGAAAAAAATCACTCATCCAATGAGTGCCGATACAAAAATAGCACATGCAATTTTTGCAACAAAGTTGGGCACTTGGCATCAATATGCCGGACGAAAAATAATAAAATAAATTATGTGTCTAACAATAACAGTGAGTCAGAAGATGATAATATTAATAACATATTTAATTCAATTTTCAGTATCAGTACGGATGGTAATGTGGGTAAGATGTACTCGCTTTCAGTGGTTATTGACGGGACTAAGGTCGAAGCAACTTGTGACACTGGCGCGCCATGCATCTTGGTTGCAGATTCGTTTCTTAAAAATCAAAACAAAACTTTGTTAAAGTGTAGTACACCGTACATAAATTATAGCGGTAACCAAATAGAGATAATGGGTGAGTACGACGCTTTAGTTTCATATCTTGGGGTTAAAAAGAAATTAAGAGTTGTTGTCTTTAAATCAAACAATCCCCCTTTACTTGGTAGAACTTTTCTACGTGCATTTGGTTTCGAATTATTACAGGTGAATACTGTAAATTTTGAGGGCGATTGTGATGAAATCATCGCACAAGTTGTTACGATTTTTTTTTATGAACTATAAATTTCTACATATTTCAATGAGGTATCATTCCAAATATATAGCATGCTACAAAATTTTTTCTTTTCATTGTGTGTGGCTTAGTTCTCTCACATCTTTATATGATTATTGCATTGTACATTTATATATACATATATAGCCATGTAAAATTCTCATATGTTTTTTTATTATTTGGAAAATATCTTTGTCTTCTTTTAACAGACGGACATGCTATTAGTAAACAAATGTCATTCAATTCTCCTTGACATAATATGTGCAATAACTTTTACCTTAATTATTTTACTCCACTAACTACCAATCATTACTAAAGTTAAGGTGGTTGAGATCAGTGGTCTGAATAAAACGAAAAGAAAGAACAAAATATAAAAAAGTGAACAGCACATGTGCCTGAATTTCAGAATCTCATAAGTAGTTTAATAAATTTACTTAGTGTCAAATATTTAAATATTATTTTACAACTTCAAAATCCTGGAATAGGTAAGAGTATTTAAAATGGTTAGTCGTAATACCATATATAATAATTAATTATTTTTAGAGCAAAACTTAGGCGCGATTTGGAAATCGTATGTGGCCTATAGGTGCCTTACATAAGCCCAAATAATTTATATTATAAACAAAAAGTGTGAATATCCAGCAAATTGGCTTAGAAGCTTTGAGCAATCTCAATCACTTATTTGACTAAAGAATGCGCAATAAGGTCGTATCACAAATACCAAAAACTTTATAAATTTAGGTGTCAAATTATAATTTGTAAGAAAACATAACCCTAAAGTTTTAGAATCACATGTAGCTTATAGTGTTCCATAACCTATATCAATATAACCTAATCCGTTACAAAATCTTAAAACCTATATAGAAAAATAAATTTTAACACAAATTTCTACACTAATGCTTTATATATCAAAAACAAAAAAAAAACAAAAATATTTAATTTTTTTTTATTGTTTCCCAAAAATTTACCTAATCTTACTATATTGAAATAATCTAGAGATTAGCTAAAGATTTAACATACGCAAAATTAATTTTAATAACGTAATTAGTAATTAAAACATTCACAAATTTAATTTAAATTAACTAGGTATAAACCGAATCTTATTATATAAATAGACTTACTTATATATAATACTTACTTATAAAAATATAATCTTTGAGAGTGAAAATACAAAAAGAATTAAGATAATTAGTTATGTAACGTTTCCATGAGTAAGAAATAATAATACAATAATTTAAACTGTATACTACATAATTCTTCTTCACATTACATATAACTAAAATTTGAAACAAAACAAAAATCAATTTCTATTCAACATACATATGTTAGTGTACCTATAATTATTAACCACAAATCTATTGTATCCTAAGATAAAGATTAACATCGTTTAAACTAAAACAACAGTCACCGTTTACTATTTATTGCTGGGCCCATCAATGAAGAGACAGTAATGGAACATCAAAAAAAAAAAAAAACAAACATAAACAAACTTTGTGAGTAATTATGTACTACTAATTTATTATTACTAGTTTTAATTCACTATTTTCTTTTGTTTGACGTCGGTCTGTTCTCTTTTATTTAACTCATTCCCATCTTTCATTAAATAACTCTAAATAAGAATCATGTAAACCTTAACACATATTTGTTTTTGTATATTTCATATACTCTCAGAATATATAATATTTTTTTTATTTACCATTTGTTTTGATCAATGAATTAATTATTATAATTTTTTTTTTACTATGTTCTTTTTTCTTTGTTGTAATATATCTTTTTTTTATATATAAAATGAAACAATAAACTGGTTTTAATTGCAAGGGAAGGATAACCTATGCAAGGTTGAAAATGTGTAAGTGAAGTCATGTTATGTTATAGGGACAGATTTTAATTATGGGTAACAATTCTGTCATGGAGTTCAAAAATTCACTGGGAGGGAAAAGTGTACCCTACGTGACATACCACTTTGTCATCGTCTAGTTAAAACATTATCTGTTTCACTTTCTTTTATTTTTTTTCTTATATTTTTCGGTTTGGATATTTGTACAATATTATTTTCGCATATTCGGTGGAAGGCATGACGAGTATGCTATATGATTACGCGCGGGGAAAAAGGGTTAAGAACCAAAGCAGTAATATATGAGCTAGCCAGACATCTTTTCATGCCCCTTAGCCAATTTTATTTGAAATACAGTTACAAGTTTCAATTTCCGATTGTTGCAATTTTTATTATTAAAATTGTTACTGCCGCGTAACATATATGGCGCCCAACGCAAAGGCACTTGCAAAACCTAAATAAAGCAAGGCCAATGTTAAATAAAATCGTATTTTTTTCACCTGTCAAGCCTTAATATAGAAAAGAAGATAATTGAACTAAAGATAATGGATAATTTTTAAAAGGGAGAAAAATATCTCAACTGTAGTAATGATAAGATTATAGAAATGTACTATAGAAGTCTTAGATTTGTGCAACATAATAGTTTTGAATCTAAATGCACTATGAAAAACGTATGTATGTAATTGATATCATTTTGGCCTTTCAAATGGCTTGTATTACATTTAAAAGTCCTGAATCCAGATAATTAATTAGATTTGGTTCAAGTTGCATTAAATGAAAACAAGTACAGAAAAATTGCAGATTTCTACCAAGTCCATTACGAAAATTTGCAAGTAGAATTTTCTAATGTTGTAGGTTAAAGCATTTGTAGTGTGATTTCCTAATCAAAATACATAAACATAAGTATATGGATAAAATGTAAGAAACATACTAGACCTTAACTATGACTTAAACTTACCATTCAATTTTGTAAGGGATATCCTTCCCTACATTTATATGAAATTGATATTAACATATAAATTCCTTACTCTAATTTTAAACTTCTTAAAATTTATTTTTGAAACCAAAAAAAAAAAAAAAAAAAATATTTATATATTTTTTTATTATATATTTTTTTTTAATTAATAATATTGTGATTTTGACAAATTATTTAGGCTTCATTTTATCCCAAGAGCTACTACTACAAGCTTTTGATATTGTGCCTTTAATTACATTATTCTTTTAATTAATAATTTCGATATGGAGACTAGAAACTCTTCGAAGAGTAATAAAAATAATTCTTTTGATAAGAGTCGAGGTCCTTCTGTGGCTCGTAATAATATAGGTATAGATCCACAGCCTAATACAACTGGCGCTAAACCTAAAGTAATACACTCACCTGCAGATAAGCCGGCATCTATCCAACAGTTCCCTAGAACTCAGAGTTCTAATAGCTTAACGTCTTCATCATTATATCAGGACACTCAAACGCTAAATATCGTCAACTCGGCATCTCAGCCACAAGTTAATATTTTAGGTGGTGAAGGAATTCCTTCAACTCCATCAATGTACCATACACATGAACAGCTTTCCCTTTCAGGTAATAGTACTACCTTAGTGCCAAATGTCAATAACAGCTCTTTACCCTCATCCTCGTTTGACACTTTAATTGCCTTAATGCAACAAACTATGAGAAATACTCAGGAAGAGTTTCGAAGGGAGCTAGTGTCAATTAAAACGAGTATAGCACAAATAGGCAGTATTCCCTCTTCAAATATAAATAGACACGAATTAGCTTCAAATTTGAATGAGTCCAATTCTCCAGTTTCTGATAACCGTCCTTCGGGTAACCAAAGTAGTAATTCTATTAATAGTGATGTTAACATAAAACTAGAAAAATGGAAGATATCTTACGATGGGTCTGGATCGGTATCAGATTTTTTATTTAAAGTGGAAACACTTTGCGCCAGGTCTAGTTGTCCCGTTGAACATCTACTCTCAAACTTTCATGTTTTGCTGAACGGCAGAGCAGAACAGTGGTATTGGCTGTTTACTAAACAGAACAGAAACGTAACGTATTCACTTTTAAGGCAGGCCCTTACTAAAGAGTTTGGTCACTTAGAATCGGACCATGACATTTTATTAAAAATTTCCTTGCGCAAACAGCAATTTAAGGAAAGCTACGATGACTTCCAACCGCGGTAGTATCGATGAATTTGCGCCTTCAGAATCCGTTACCTGATACCACTATAATTGATATTATGAAAAAGAATCTAAACCCAAATTTGAGATTTTTGTTATTTAATTCAGATGCTCTGGACTTAAATGATTTTAGAGATACGGCACGAAAAGCAGAGAAAGTTATTAGGGAAACCAGATTTCAAAATCTTACTAACCCAAGTTCGCGAAATGTTAATGAAATAAATTTTCAAGTCCCAGCAGTTGACGATTCTGAGTATATAGATCCGCAAATTGACGCGATTCAAATCTCTACTAAAAAGGTAAAATACGATTACTCCAATATACAGTGTTGGAACTGTAGTTCTCTTGGACATTCATATATATACTGTTCGCAGGAAATTAAACGACCTTTTTGCTTTAAATGCGGTCACAAAGGTGTACTGACACTAAACTGTCCAAAAAAACACAATTTTCAGGAAAATCACAAGGTGGGCGAACTGGCGACCGGGGACACTCGTCCACCCTCTCAAACCCCGAGCTTACATTAATTTCTAGATATAGTAGCACTGAGGACTTTTCCGAAACATTTGTAGACACACCTGCTAATTTCGAAATCTACCCAAATCAATCAAATGTTACCCATAGATTTCTAGAAAAACCTGATAGAGACATAACTTTCCCACCAGAGTCTACAGCCAGGAAATTTGCAAGGAATCCAACCTTGAAGATAATGAAATGTAGATCACGCTTTAAAAAGCGCCAACATTTTCGTAAAATTATTAAGGAGACTATAATTCATAATTCGGACGATAGACCCTTCGCCAGGGTTAATATACTAAATGAATCAGTAGTTAGTTTATTAGATTCCGGGGCTAACGTCTCAGTTTTAGGAAGAGATTGTATATCTTTCTTGGAAAGAAATAGAATCCAATACAAAACCATCAATTCTTCTGTTCGAACGGCTAGTGGAGCTAGACAAAATGTAATTGGCTTTTGTATCTTACCTGCTGTTTTTAAAGGCGCTAAGAGAAGTATCGTATTTTACTTGGTACCTTCACTTAATCAGGAAGCATATTTCGGAGTTAATTTTTGGCGAGAATTTGCTCTAGCTCCTGAAATTATACCAACTTCTCAAATAAAAATCTCTGAAATTTCTTCTGATAGAGAATTTGCAAATAACTTCCATGAACTTACTGCTGAACAGAAACTTATATTGGAAAAAGCGGTTCTAGAGTTTCCATCTTTCGAAGTACTAGGTCTAGGTTGTACGGACTTACTAGAACACCATATAGACACTGGGGATGCTAATCCAATTAAGTGTAAACATTACCCTTTATCGCCCCCAAGACAGGAAGAGGCATACCGCGAAATTGATCGGTTGCTTAGCATGGGTGTTATCGAGGAATCGAACTCCCCCTGGTGCTCTCCTGCGGTCTTGGTGAGAAAACCAGGTAAAGTGAGACTTTGTATCGACTCTAGGAAACTTAATGCCGTCACGAAGAAGGATTCTTACCCTTTACCTCACATTAATGGGTTACTGAGTAGACTCAAGGACACTTATTTTATAAGCGGAATTGATCTAAAGGATGCGTTTCTTCAAATACGACTTACTGAATCCTCAAAAGAGAAAACAGCGTTCGTTATTCCAGGCAAACCCCTCTATCACTACAAATTTATGCCCTTTGGATTATGCAATGGGCCACAAACAATGAGTCGTCTTATGGACAAAGTAATACCCTCACGGTTGCGTGAATATGTCTTTATTTACTTAGACGATTTGTTAGTGTGCAGTTCAGATTTTTCATCTCATATTAGGCTACTATCTGAAGTGGCATCTTGTCTTAAAAGGGCCAAGCTTACTATAAATGTGTCTAAAAGTAAATTTTGTCAAAAACAAATTCGTTACCTTGGCTATATTGTCGGCAATGGTGTCCTCAAAGTAGACCCTGATAAAGTCGATTCAATCAAAAATTTTCCAATACCGAAGACACCGAAACAGTTAAGAAGGTTCGTTGGAATGGCAAACTGGTACAGAAATTTTATCAGCAATTTTGCTGACATTGCTGGCCCATTAACAGATTGCCTGAAGAAAACCCAAAAGTCATTTGCACTTACCGATATTGCTAAGCATTCATTTGAGAAACTTAAGTTGGCACTTTGCAGTGCTCCAGTTTTAGCCCAACCAAACTTTGATAGGGAATTCATTGTACAATGCGATGCCTCAAGAATAGGTGTTGGCGGAGTATTATTTCAATATGACGAAGATGACAATGAGCACCCAATCGCGTACGTTTCCCGGAAATTAAATAAGGCTCAAAAAAATTATACAGTAACTGAACTTGAATGCTTAGTAGCCATAGTTTGCGTAGAAAGGTTTAGGCCATATATTGAAGGATTACCGTTTCGTATAATAACAGATCATTCTTCTCTCAAATGGTTGATGTCCCAGAAGGATCTCAGCGGTAGGTTGGCTCGTTGGAGTTTAAAACTTCAGAGATATGATTTTAGAATTGAGCACAGGAAGGGAAAATTAAATGTAGTACCTGACTGTTTGTCAAGAATTGAGGTAGATGAGATAGATTCAATAAATCGTTTTACGGAAATCGACTTAACGTCGCCAGAATTTAATGAGAGTGACTATAAAGATCTTAGACACAATATTATGAGTAATGAAAAATCCTTGCCTGATCTTTGCATATTAGGTAATGTGGTAATGAAACGAGTGCATTTCAGACAAGGCATTGAAAACGAAGAGGACACGCTGTGGCGCATTTGGGTCCCGAAATCTTTAACGGAAAATTTAATAAAATCAGCACATGATTCTGATTCTTCTTGCCATGGTGGTTTTATAAAGACATTAGCAAGAATTCGCTCCAAATACTTTTGGCCTTCAATGGCAAAAAACGTTAAGTACTACGTTAACAACTGTGACATCTGTAAGAGCAACAAATCAGCGAATCAAGTTTCAAGACCTGTTATGGGTAAACAAATAATAACTAGTAGACCATTCGAAAGATGGTATTGTGATTTTCTCGGTCCATATCCTCTTACAAAAATTAAGAATTCGTTTATATTCATATGTCTAGATCACTTAACTAAATACGTTTTTCTTAAGCCTATGAAATCCGCAGCTTCTTCAAATATAATTTTGTTTTTTGAAACTGAAATGTTTCCCGCGTTTGGGGTTCCAAGGCATATCCACAGTGACAATGGCAAGCAATTTGTATCTAGGAACATGAAGGATTTTTTTAAATCGTATGAAATCAATCATATCACAACAGGATTTTATGCTCCCCATTCAAATGCATCTGAACGCGCAAATCGTGAAATAGTTACGAAAATTAGATGTTTTTTACGGGAATATAAGGATCATACACATTGGGATAGATATATACCACAAATCCTGTCTATATTAAGAAGTGATTTTCATACATCCATCCAGTGTTCCCCATATTTTGCTCTGTTTGGCCAAAATATGATTCAACACGGATCTACTTATAAAATCTTAGATAGGCTTGGGTGCATTACAGGTGAAGATTTCAATGTTATAGACCATGCAGGAAAACTTACTGAATTAAGGAAAAAACTACGGGAAAATTTGAATATTGCGCATACAAAGGCCATGAAGACCTACAATCTCCGAAGCAGACCCATTGAATTCGAAAAGGGTGAATTGGTGTTTCGAAAAAACCATATAATTAGCGATATGACTAAACATATAAATAGAAAATTTTTACCAAAATTCGTGAAATGTAAAATTAAAGAAAAGATTGGTAATAAATTATATGATATTGAAGACGTAAATGGTAATTATATTGGAAGATATCATGCCTCAGATTTAAAGAGATGAACGAAATTTTATCCTTTGTTACCCGGCTTTTCTTGGGTCGAGCCACACGCTCTTGCAGAGTTAATGATGAAGGGAAAACTGCTCTTTATCCACAACATAAAAATACATACAGAAAAAAGAAAAAAAAAACCAGATTACTGTTCTTATGACAATTTTGAAACAAAATCTACATACGAAGCAGTTTTGTTACGATTTTTTTTTATGAACTATAAATTTCTACATATTTCAATGAGGTATCATTCCAAATATATAGCATGCTACAAAATTTTTTCTTTTCATTGTGTGTGGCTTAGTTCTCTCACATCTTTATATGATTATTGCATTGTACATTTATATATACATATATAGTCATGTAAAATTCTCATATGTTTTTTTATTATTTGGAAAATATCTTTGTCTTCTTTTAACAGACGGACATGCTATTAGTAAACAAATGTCATTCAATTCTCCTTGACATAATATGTGCAATAACTTTTACCTTAATTATTTTACTCCACTAACTACCAATCATTACTAAAGTTAAGGTGGTTGAGATCAGTGGTCTGAATAAAACGAAAAGAAAGAACAAAATATAAAAAAGTGAACAGCACATGTGCCTGAATTTCAGAATCTCATAAGTAGTTTAATAAATTTACTTAGTGTCAAATATTTAAATATTATTTTACAACTTCAAAATCCTGGAATAGGTAAGAGTATTTAAAATGGTTAGTCGTAATACCATATATAATTATTAATTATTTTTAGAGCAAAACTTAGGCGCGATTTGGAAATCGTATGTGGCCTATAGGTGCCTTACATAAGCCCAAATAATTTATATTATAAACAAAAAGTGTGAATATCCAGCAAATTGGCTTAGAAGCTTTGAGCAATCTCAATCACTTATTTGACTAAAGAGTGCGCAATAAAAAACTTTTTAAAAACTTTATAAATTTAGGTGTCAAATTATAATTTGTAAGAAAACATAACCCTAAAGTTTTAGAATCACATGTAGCTTATAGTGTTCCATAACCTATATCAATATAACCTAATCCGTTACAAAATCTTAAAACCTATATAGAAAAATAAATTTTAACACAAATTTCTACACTAATGCTTTATATATCAAAAACAAAAAAAAAAAAAACAAAAATATTTATTGTTTCCCAAAAATTTACCTAATCTTACTATATTGAAATAATCTAGAGATTAGCTAAAGATTTAACATACGCAAAATTAATTTTAATAACGTAATTAGTAATTAAAACATTCACAAATTTAATTTAAATTAACTAGGTATAAACCGAATCTTATTATATAAATAGACTTACTTATATATAATACTTACTTATAAAAATATAATCTTTGAGAGTGAAAATACAAAAAGAATTAAGATAATTAGTTATGTAACGTTTCCATGAGTAAGAAATAATAATACAATAATTTAAACTGTATACTACATAATTCTTCTTCACATTACATATAACTTGAAAATGTGTAAGTGAAGTCATGTTATGTTATAGGGACAGATTTTAATTATGGGTAACAATTCTGTCATGGAGTTCAAAAATTCACTGGGAGGGAAAAGTGTACCCTACGTGACATACCACTTTGTCATCGTCTAGTTAAAACATTATCTGTTTCACTTTCTTTTATTTTTTTTCTTATATTTTTCGGTTTGGATATTTGTACAATATTATTTTCGCATATTCGGTGGAAGGCATGACGAGTATGCTATATGATTACGCGCGGGGAAAAAGGGTTAAGAACCAAAGCAGTAATATATGAGCTAGCCAGACATCTTTTCATGCCCCTTAGCCAATTTTATTTGAAATACAGTTACAAGTTTCAATTTCCGATTGTTGCAATTTTTATTATTAAAATTGTTACTGCCGCGTAACAAAGTTAAACAGAAATATTCGAATGTTTTTACTAATGAAATAGGCAAATACAGGTTTAGTGAAGTAAATTTGTCTCTGAAGGAGAATGTACCTCCAATATTTTGCAAACCACGGTCACTTCCACTCGCTTGGAAGGATAAAATCGAGGCGAAATTACGAGGCATGATAGAGATGGATTTGTTAGAAATCGTTGATAATTCCGACTGGGGTACGCCTCTAGTGCCGGTTATTAAGCCAAATGGCGATTTTAGAATATGTGCTGACTATAGTCACAATAAATAAGTACTTAAATGATGTAAAGTACCCCTTACCTCGTATAGAGGAAATTTTTGCGTCGTTGGAAGGCGGTCAGCTTTTTACAAAGCTGGACATGTCAAACGCGTACAACCAATTGGTTTTAGATTCTAACTCCCAGCAACTTTGCACGTGGAGTACCCACATTGGCACCTTGAGGGTCAAACGTCTTCCTTTTGGTGTTAAAACTGCTGCCTCTATTTTCCAAAAGACTATGGAGAATCTTTTTCGTGGAATTCCACATGTAGTCGTCTACCAGGACGATATTACAATTACTGGCAGAAATTTACGGCAACATTTGCAAACATTAAATGCAGTATTGTCAAAGCAGAGTTCTGCGGGCTTGACTTTAAATGAGAGCAAATGTATGTTTTTTAAACCCGAGGTAACCTATTTAGGTTTTCGAATAGATAAATATGGACTTCGAAAAACACCAGAGCGAATATCTTGCATCAAGAATGCACCGGTACCAACTAATGTGACCGAACTAAAAGCGTTTGCCGGCATGGTAAATTACTATTCCAAATTTGTGAGCAACTTTGCTGACAAAATGATACCTTTATATAATTTATTAGCAAAGAATGTAAAGTTTACTTGGTCAAAGGAATGCCAGCGGGCATACGAACAAATCAAAGCAGACATTATATCAGATCAAGTGCTTATTCATTTTAATGCAAATTTACCGATTATTCTGACCACTGATGCTAGCAACAATGCCGTTGCTGGAGTGCTAAGCCACAAGCTCCCTGATAACTCTTTGAAGCCAATTGCATTTATTTCTCGTGCGTTGACCAAAACTGAATTAAACTATGCGCCCATTGAAAAGGAAGGTTTAGCTATCATTTTTAGTGTTTCAAAATTGCGACAATATCTTCTGGGGAACAAATTTGTAATTCGCACTGATCACAAACCACTATTGACTTTATTTGGTCAAACAAAAGGGATACCTATTATGGCAGCAGCTCGCATCCAACGATGGACAGTAATACTGTCCGGATTCGATTATGTTATCGAATATGTGAAAGGTGAGCGTAATATTGCTGATGGTTTGTCTAGGATGCCACAATCGGTGGTTGTTAAAGATTATCATGAAAATAACTACGTAAATTTTATTAATTCTGAGAATTCCATGCACATAGACTTTCACGATATCGCAAGGGAAACACAACGAGATCCGATTTTTTCGAAGGTTTATGAGGCAATTCAATCAGGTATTCTTCTTAATATGAAAGATCAAATTTTCAAACCGTTTCGGGACAAAGCCAATGAATTGAACACAGAATATGGTTGTATCATGTGGGGATATAGGTCTGTTATTCCTCAAAAACTAAGACAAGAATTATTGCAACAATTGCATATTTCACATTTAGGAATAGTCAAAACCAAGGCTTTGGCTAGATCGTACATGTGGTGGCCTGGGTTGGATAGGGATATTGAGGAATTAATTAAAGATTGTATTCCTTGTCAGGAGCTCCAGGCTAGCCCCGAAAAGGGCAAATTAATCCCTTGGAAACCGACTGATTCTGTGTGGAGTCGTGTGCATGCCGACTTCGCTGGCCCTATTAAAAATTACTATTTATTTATAATCATTGACTCATTCTCAAAATGGGTAGAAGTTTTTCCTACTAAGGACATAACTTCCAGTTTTGTCATTGGCGTCATGAGAAATTTATTTGCACGATATGGTATAATAGATACATTTGTGTCCGATAACGGACGACAATTCGTCTCGGAACAGTTTCAACAATTTTTAAAACTCAATGGTGTCCGACATATTTTAACAGCTCCTGGCCATCCTGCGACCAATGGCCAGGCTGAAAATTTCGTAAAAATATTAAAAAAGTCCATTTATGCAAGTCTTAAATCGGACAACCACGCAAGTTTAGACACAATTATCTGTCGAATTCTAGCAGACTATCGTAATACAAAGCATTGTACAACAAATGCGACACCTTCAAATCTTTTTCTGAACAGAACACCAAAAACAAGATTCAGTTTGCTTAAACCACCACTAGTTCAGGACGTAATAAAACGAAGCCAAGAGAAAAGTATTAACAATTACAGGGGTTCTCGAAACGTTGAATTTAATAAGGGCGAAAAAGTTTGGGTACGAGATTACTCGAATCCGAATAAAGCTAGTTGGTCTTCGGCAACAATCAACAAACAACTTGGCCCAAGAACATATCTCTGCGCCTTAACCAAAAACAATAGACAAATCAAAAGACATCTCAATCAGATACGAAGTCCTAAACAAAATGTTACAGATAACAGTTGTACAAACAACGCAATAACTTCTGAAAGCAACGTGGGTCAAGATAAATTAGAATCCAACCCTCACACACATTACCACCCCGAAGAAGGTACACCAAGGCGTGAACTAAGACCGCGTCAAGGTGGTAAGGTAGTTAAACTCTAAATAAAACAAAATGTATAATAATTATTGTATTGATTACATTTATTGATGCGCCTTACCACTATTATAAAATACAGAAATGTATAATGTATTATTAGTAGCCTTAAGTTATGCATCTCAACAAAAAAAGGGGATGCATGTTATATTCATATGTAACAACTGAATTAATTAGAATAAGTTTACTATCTGGCAACGCTTCTCGTTTGTCAAATAATAAAAGAAGTAGATATTAAGAATAATGAAATAAATAAAGCATTCGGTAATTAGCTATAATAAAAGGTGGTTGTTCTTTTCTCTCTACTCACGGACCCCACGACATTATAGATATTTTAAGCACTTTATATTTTTGTGACAACGTTGTCAGAAATATTCCAAACTTAAAATAACATTTTAATTGACTTTTTAAGTTTATAAAATTGGCATAACAATTTACAGCAAAAAAAATAAGACCTTCAAGGTTTGGGTCAGAGATGCCAGAAGCCAAAAATATATATTTAACTAGAATCAAACAGTTAAGATAAACTTAATGTTAATTAAAATAAACATTGAAAAATATCACGTATACAATTTTGATTTTTAATACATTATTTTTTATAATTTTAACTTTTCTATAGGTAAAGTTTCCTAATTCAAAATATTATAAAATTTTTAAAATAAGCTTACCAGGGTAAAAATGCTGGTCCAGACATATGCAAATTTATTTCATTTTCCATTAATCCCAATTCTAAATAGGTTTCATACCATAACTGCTCCTGTATGGGGGCAATAGTAAAACTTATTCCCATCATAGCCATCCAATCAATGTGTTCAACCCATAAAGACCAGTTCCACCACACAAAACTGTAGCCCCAAGTGCAAACATTTTGATAATAAATAACGTCACTAAATGATTTTGATGTTATATTAACATATGGCATATTAATGTTATCTTCAATTTGTATTGGCTTATTGTACCAATAAATGGTTTTATGTAGATAATACTTCAGATAGTGATGAAATCCTTTAGCAGCTGACACTCCATCGTATCCAATAATGCGAATTTTATTTGATGTTGTTTTAAATATCTGTTGTAAACAAAAAAAGATAGTAGTATAATACTAATATGTTTATGTATGTAATTGGAGCCCATTTTTTTTGTATGGCTACGGCAAAAACAATAAAAATATGAGCTCGATCGGTTGCTAACTGCCTCACAGTCCCTCAAGAGTTACCCCTAGAAAGGTAAAATGCATAAGTAATCTAAGTTATTTAAGTGTTCCCAATATTCTCTAAAACAAACTTACCATTTACAGACAAACTTTCAAATATGCAATTATTATAATAAATGAAAATGGATTTATTGATGTTATTAAGATAACGGATGTTTAAATTTTAAGGGCCGATGTTGATTTTGAATAAAACACAAATTATTTATGAAAATATTGTCATTTCGTTTTATTATAATAATATTGGTATGGTATGAATTGTGGCTGGCATATCGACATACACCCTTTCTTTCAAATAGCACCAAAGAAAGAAGTCCAACGGTGTCAAATTACATGATCTTGGCGGCCACCACGTGAGATAACATGGCCATTGAATTTGTCGCGCAAAAGAGCCATTGTGGCATTAGCTGTGTGGCAAGTGGCACCGTCCTGTTGAAACCACATATCGTCCACACCCATATTTTCCGGCCCGATGATGCCAACAGCCCATAAATCGCACCAAACAGTCACTCTTTGTGGGTGCTCTACTTTGTGGCTATTATACTTATTGTCGAATCCTCTAAAGTGAAAATGTGCCTCATCACTGAAAGATGATTTTCTTCAAAAATTTATCCAGCCACCAGTCTGGCCATTGACGATTTTGGAATGGTCAAGAAGCTTTAGTTCTCAAGTCAATTGCAACTTGTTAGCGTGTAAACGCAAGTCTTTATGCAAAATGTTCATCAACGTCGAGCCTATATATATATATATTGTAGCGAAGCTAATATAGAGCACTACAGGGCACTTCACTTAAAAACACATTTGTACCGCAGGGTACCTAAACTCACAATTATTATTTGTAATATGAACCCTGTTGTGACACTATAAATAAATGTGTGTGAAATAAGCCGCGCTTGGGAAATGACCGTATTACTTCAATTCGTCTGGCAAGCGTCTGGCGGCACTTGACAACATCAAGTGTTTGTGTACCGTTATTCTTGCCGTTTTGGGCAAATATATAAACATACACAAGAACCCATACTTTTGGTGTGTGTGTGTATTACAGTATCGGCACGCTTCATATTACTTTCATTTTTCTGTTCATTCCCACGGTATATCAGTGTGGGACTGACAACTAATTTTTAAGTACTAACACTAGTAATTTAATTATAATAATAATTTTAGAATAAGTACTAACCAACACTAGACTAGTTTTAAGATTCTCATAAGTAGTATATAAGAAAATCATTTTTAAGAACAAACAATCAATTGTATTTTAACCATACTTAGTAGAGCTTCCTGGAGGAGCTCCTAAAAGTAAATAAAATAATAAAAACCACAGTGGAGCTCCTAGAAGAGCTCACTGGAAACAAATAATTAAGTCTCGTCAAATTTATTAAATAAACAATTTACATGGCGATCCTGCCAGCCTGTAGTGCAACACATTAAAAGTGCACACAGGACTAAATAACAAAATAATAAAAGGAGTGCTATTATAGTAATAAGCACCCTTAAAATAATAATATTAAAATTAATTATTATTGAAAAGGCTGTTCCAAGAGACACCTTCGAGTGCTACTTAAATAAGAGCACCAATAAAATTTTAATTTATCCTGACGGACAGCCAAGTTTCCGTCAGTCGCGTGAAGGAAGTAACGGTCAAGCAAGGATGCTATCTATTATTGGATAAAAGAAGGTTACTATAAACTAAATCTATATGGCAAACATCAACAACGGACACACCACCAACATGGGAAGCAGCCCCTAAGAACAACATTTGGCAGCAAACAAGAATCATCAACAGCCAACCTCCACCATCCTGGGAAGAAGCCAGCAACTTATGGGAAAAAATAGATGCTGTAGACTTCAGGATGAACATCATAAAACAACCTAAGTAAAAATAAGTATAATAATAATAAATAAATATATTTAAGTTAGTTTCCTTTGATGAAGTGCTTTCTCAGTAGAGCACTCTTAGGCAAGAAGGCGTTAACCGCCATTTGCAAACATATTTTTATTTTTTAAATTATTACTTTACCACCAATTTAATTATTAATTATTATTTAATTATTTTCAATGCCAAAAAAAAAAAGGTAAAAGTATAAAAAAAAAGAACATAATTTTTTTTTATAAACTTTGAAATCCAATAAAAGTTTATAAATATAATAGTAATAACCTAAATAATTTTATGAATTTTAATAAGGTTCTTTATATTTTAAAATGAGAGGAAATAGAAAAGAGAGCAAAAATAAGATTGTATGGAATGACCAAGATCTTAAAGAGGAAAAAACAGATTTAAGAAAGCAAATAGAATGGTTAAGGGAATTTTGGAAAACACTAGGCATTCATGGGGAACCAACTGAAGTGGACGTAATAGAGAAACCGAGCTTAGAACGAGAAATTAGCATAATGATAGAGAAATTTGCAAGAGATTGAGAATATTGGAAATGTGCAAATCAAAGTTAGATAAGGCGAATGCCAATGTAATAAATGAAATAGATGTTAGACAGGAAATTAATTTAGGAGTAATAGAAATATGTTTAGTAGTAATAACAATAATATTAGGAATAAAATTAATTTTTTGTGTATATAAATTACACAATAAGAATTTAAAGAGAAAATATAATAATGATAGTAATAATGGAATTTAAGTTACATGGATTGGCAAGGAATTTTATTAAAAGTTAGGAGAATAAAGGAAGAATTCGATAAATCATACAAGTGCCTAAACAATGATAGGAACACTTCGAAGGAGACAATAAGTAGACACGTGAATATTTTGACAGGAAAACTTGAAGAGATTAGAGTAATACTAAACGTGCACTATACTCGGCTAACAGCTAGCCATAGGGTATTCGCGGAAGCATTTTATTTGAATGTTAGAGAACAGCTACTAACGGTTACGTCAAGAAAAGGTATACTGATAGAAATTCCATCTACATTACACGAAAGAATTGCACCTTTTGAGGAGAAAAGCGAGATAATGGCTCAGTCAGTTACGGAATTTTTGAACATGGCTTCTAAGCTAATTTGCGATTTTGATGGAAAATCTGAAAATTTAAGAACATTTATAGATTCTCTAAATTTGGTAGACAAATTGAAAGGAGCACATGAGACTGTAGCAATTTCATTGATAAAAACAAAATTGAAAGGTACAGCAAGAAATTTAATTGGCGAGGAAGCAACAATTTCTCAAATAATACAGAGACTTGAAAGGACAGTAAAACCCGAATCAGTAGAAGTAATTTCTGCTAAGATAATGAATATAAGACAAAACAATAAGACAGCGAATACATATTGTGCGGAAATAGAAAGCCTTGCAAAGTCATTGGAAAACACTTATATATCCGATGGATTATCTGTTGAACTAGCGAGTAAATATTCCACACAACTTTCAGTTAACGCAATGACCAAAAATTGTACAATAGACCGCGTAAAACTTATAATGGAAGCGGCACAATTTAATAACATGAATGAGGCAGTAAGCAAGTTTGTCAACAGTTGCACAGAAGCAACTGGACAACAAAACTCTGTTCTGTATTACAGACAAAGAGGAAAATTTAATAGAAATTTACAATTTAATAACAATAATACCGGAAGATACAGGAAGGGAGGATACAACCATCCTCGAAATTTTAACAATAATTATAGGAATAATAACAACAACAATAGCAACAGAGATGGACAAAGATATAATCGCAGAGACAGAAACTATGTCAGAGCGACCGAGTCGAACGGAAATAACTCGGAAAACTAAGATCGACCCCTAAGATAAAACAAAAAGATAATAGAGTATATAGTCTTAACCTTAACCTAAGCTTTTTCATCAATATCAGGATAAACGAGACCAATACATACGTAAACTTACTAGTAGATACAGGCGCTGACATATCACTAATAAAATCAAAATATTTTAATCAAAATCAGATCAACACCCGCAAATACACCACATTAAGTGGGATAGGACAAGGTAAAATAAAATCCTTAGGAAATATACTTTTTGACTTGAAATTCAATAAATTTCTGATACCACATAACTTCCAAGTAGTACGGGATGATTTCCCAATACCTTGTGATGGTATCATTGGAATGGATTTTATGAAGAAATATAATTGCATATTACGGTTTGATGAAGATTGCGATTACCTAATCCTACGTCCATTTAATATATCACAACCAATAGAAATACCAATGGCAACCGCGAACGATAATGTAATTTTACCACCAAGATCAGAGGTTATCCGTGGAATAAGATTAACTAATCCAGAGAAGGAAGTATTAATTCCGAATCAAGAGATTGAACCAGGTGTTTTTATTGCGAACACATTAGTAAAATCAGATAAGGCATTTATACGTATTTTGAATACTAATACCTCCATCACGAAAATTAATCAAAGTAAAATAAAGACGGAAAGCATATCTGGATATGACATCGTAGAAAATAGAAATAGAATAGAAAATAGGAAATCCGAAATACTGAGAATTCTAGACAAGAGTTTCCCAGATCAATTTAAGGACACATTGAATAACTTGTGTTCAGCATACACAGATATCTTTGGTTTAGAAACGGAAGCAATATCAACAAACAACTTCTATAAACAAAGGTTAAGAGTGAAAGATACACTACCAATATACATAAAAAATTATCGAATACCACATACCCACAAAGAAGAAATTAACAAACAAGTAGAAAAGTTGATAAATGATATGATAGTTGAACCATCATACTCGGAGTACAACAGTCCAGTCTTACTAGTACCGAAGAAATCACTTCCCGGTTCAAGCAATAAAAGATGGAGACTCGTCATTGATTATAGACAAATTAATAAGAAATTAATGGCAGATAAATTTCCATTACCTAGAATAGACGATATTTTGGATCAACTAGGTAGACAGAAGTATTTCTCTTGTTTAGATTTGATGTCAGGATTCCACCAAATAGGTTTGGAGGAAAATTCGAGAGATTTAACATCATTTTCAACAAATAATGGGTCGTACAGATTTACGAGATTACCATATGGTCTTAAAATAGCTCCAAATTCTTTCCAAAGAATGATGACACTTGCTTTCAGTGGATTACAACCTGATCAGGCATTCTTGTATATGGATGATTTAGTAGTATTAGGATGTTCAGAAAAACATATGTTATCTAATTTGACGAAAGTATTCGATCTGTGTCGTAAACACAATCTCAAATTACACCCGGAAAAATGTTAATTTTTTATGAAAGAAGTCACATATCTTGGACACAAGTGTACGGACAAAGGAATATTGCCGGATGATAGTAAATATTTGATTATAGAAAACTATCCAACACCAACCGATGAGAAAAGTACAAAAAGATTTGTAGCTTTTTGTAATTATTATCGACGTTTCATAAAAAACTTTTCTGAACATTCCAGACACCTTACAAGATTGTCTAAAAAGGGAGTAAATTTTGAATGGACACAGGAGTGTGAAAATGCATTTCGATATTTGAAGAAAGCATTAATGAGTCCTACTTTACTACAATATCCAAATTTTACAAAAGAATTCTGTATAACAACTGACGCCAGCAAATATGCTTGCGGTGCAGTACTAACACAAGTGTATCACGACAAACATTTACCAGTAGCCTATGCCTCGAAGACATTTACAAAGGGCGAAAGTAACAAATCCACCATAGAACAGGAGCTGATAGCAATACACTGGGCTATTAACCACTTCAAACCATATGTATACGGAAAACATTTTCTCATTCGTACAGACCACAGACCGCTATCCTATTTGTTCTCAATGAAGAACCCAAGCTCTAAATTAACGAGAATAAGGCTAGATCTCGAAGAGTATGACTTCACAGTGGAGTATCTTAGGGGGAAGGATAATTATGTAGCCGACGCGCTATCGAGAATTAACATAAAAGATCTACAAGAAATGAATCAAAATACAAATGACATACTAAGAATAGAAACAAGAGCTATGACACGAAAGAAAAATAATATCGAAAATAGAAACCTGAATAATAAGAATATAGAGAAGGAATTAAATGATAAGCCCAATATATATATACCATTGAGAAATACTGACGTCAGAAAATATTATAAATTTAAGATTACCCCAGCAAGATGCTATATAAAGCGAGGTAAATCTTTTACAGCAAACATAACTATCAATGATTTGTTTATTAATGGGAATATTGACTTAGGACAATTTTTCCCAAGGCTCGAAAAAGTTGCCGATAAGCACAATATTGATAAGTTACAAGTGGCACCTAGCGAGAAAATTTTCGAATTTGCCTCAGTTGATGATTTTAAATGAATGGGCAATAAAAAGTTATTAAAATTAAAAGTAGCGCTACTTAACAAGGTGACTCACATAGATAAGAATAATGCTGTTAAAATTCAGGAAATATTAGATAAATATCACAGTGATCCATTAGAAGGAGGACACTGCGGAATCTTTAGGACAATAGAAAAAATAAGAAGATACTATTACTGGAAAAATATGTCCAAAGATATAACAAAATTTGTAAAAGAATGTCAAAAGTGTCAAATAGCCAAGACAACAAAACATCTAAAGAGTCCATTAATTATCACACCAACACCAGCTGCAGCATTCGATACAGTGTTCGTGGATACAGTAGGACCATTTCCAAAATCCTTACATGGCAATGAATATGCCGTTACACTAATATGTGACTTAACGAAATATTTAGTCACCATACCAGTACCAAATAAAAATGCCAGGACAATTGCAAAGGCAATACTGGAAAACTTTATTCTGACCTATGGTCCGATGAAGACGTTCATTTCGGATATGGGTACAGAATACAAGAACTCCATACTAACTGAGCTGTGCAACTTGCTGAAAATTGAAAAAATTACTTCAACAGCACATCATCACCAAACACTAGGGACGATAGAACGAAGTCACCGAACATTTAATGAATACGTACGATCATACATATCGGTAGACAAAACAGATTGGGATGAATGGCTGAAATATTTTACCTATTGTTTTAACACCACACCATCGACAGGCCACAATTACTGTCCCTACGAACTAATTTTTTCAAAAACTCCAAACAAATTTGAGCAATTCAGTGAGATAGATGAAATTACACCACTATATAATATGGACAATTATGCCAAGGAGGCTAAGTATAGATTAGAAATAGCACATAGGAGAGCACAATTACTATTAGATAGGAATAAGGAAAAACAAAAAAAACTAATTATGATAGAAATACTAGGGATCATAAATTAAGAATAGGAGATAAAGTATTACTTAGGAATGAATCAGGTCATAAGATAGAACAGAAATATAAGGGACCTTATGAAATAGTAAACGTAGACTTAAGAAACAATGTAACCATAGAAGATAAGCAAAATAAACAAAAACAAGTAGTACATAAGAATAGACTTAAGATTTATCATAATTAATAAAGTTGTAATGGCCATGCAACATAAATTATACAGATATAATTACAATATAATAAGAGTATTTAATAATTACAAGTAATATATTGATTTAAGAATGTCCATAGAACTAACGTTATATGAACATTCTTGCGAAGAATGGAGGTGTAGCGAAGCTAATATAGAGCACTACAGGGCACTTCTCTTAAAAACACATTTGTACCGCAGGGTACCTAAACTCACAATTATTATTTGTAATATGAACCCTGTTGTGACAATATAAATAAATGTGTGTGAAATAAGCCGCGCTTGGGAAATGACCGTATTACTTCAATTGTCTGGCAAGCGTCTGGCGGCACTTGACAACATCAAGTGTTTGTGTGCCGTTATTCTTGCCGTTTTGGGCAAATATATAAACACACACACGAACCCATACTATTGGTGTGTGTGTGTATTACAGTATCGGCACGCTTCATATTACTTTCATTTTTCTGTTCATTCCCACGGTATATCAGTGTGGGACTGACAACTAATTTTTAAGTACTAACACTAGTAATTTAATTATAATAATAATTTTAGAATAAGTACTAACCAACACTAGACTAGTTTTAAGATTCTCATAAGTAGTATATAAGAAAATCATTTTTAAGAACAAACAATCAATTGTAATTTAACCATACTTAGTAGAGCTTCCTAGAGGAGCTCCTAAAAGTAAATAAAATAATAAAAACCACAGTGGAGCTCCTAGAAGAGCTCACTGGAAACAAATAATTAAGTCTCGTCAAATTTATTAAATAAACAATTTACAATATATATATATATATATATATATATGGTAGATTTAGGACATAATGATCAACTTATTTGAATTTCATACATATTTGTTATATATACATATGTACATGTATAAATTATCATTAATTGAATGCTTTTGAAATAACAAGTTGGTGGTTGCAGCTTCACCGCCAAAGTCTGTCAGTGTGTTTAGGTTCCTATGAGTATAAATATTCCATATGTTGGAAATGTTATTCACGTCTTTCGACGGCGCAAATGCCTCGGCATTGTACTGTGAAATGCTGCCTCTTGTTTTTAGCATAAATAATGTAGAAACGTGTTTTTTCGCTGATCGAACAAAAAAAAACTATTTTGCAACATGGATAGGTACATATGTATGTCTACTTCTTATTTTGTTTGTAATAATTGATTTAATGCTATTTCTTAATATATTTCAATATATAACAAAAAAGGCCACGACGCCTGAAATAGATAACAACGATGATTCATGCAGGTAAACAGAAGTTAATTGAATTCCGTGTGCGATTTAAAATTTTATTGACACCCTTTTTGCAGTACTGGAAATGAGCCACAGCAAAATTCTAAACGTAAGTTTAAATTAGAATGGCTAAACTCGTTTGACTGGCTACAGGAAAGAATGTATCTGTCTTTTGCGTCGCTTGTTCGAAGCCTCTAACAAGCCATTTAACACATCTTAGGGCGTACGAAAAATCAACTTTGCATATCCAAAGCTACAACCTTAAAAAAAAACATTTGAAAATCAAAACTTTTTTTAACAGTGAGGGTCAACAATTACAAAAACAATTTAGAAATGTGGAATTTTCTCTGGTAGTGTTTTGTATTACACATAATCTACCATTTCGGTTGATGGACTACTTGCCGGCTTTGTTAGTTGAATGCTGCCCAGACTCTGAAAGCAAAACTAATACACTGTTGAAGAACAAAGTCGACGCAAATAGCTGATCATATGGCAAAACAGGCAAGTAACAACATAATCTCATTATTGAAGAATAGAAGATTTTCATTAATTATGGACGAGACTACCGACATTTCTGCAAAGAAATGTATTGTCCTAGTCGTTCGTTATTTTGATTCCGTGTTTGGGACTCAGGATAAGTTCCTTGCGTTGCTAGAGCTCACCAAAGCAGACGCTGCATCCATTTATAAATTAATCATAGATTATTTTGCATCTTGCGACATTCCATTAAAGCACCTGATTGGACTTGCAACTGATGGAGCTAATGTTATGGCTGGAGAATTAGGTGGACTGAAAACGCTACTAAGCAAGGAAATTGAGCTATTTTATGTTAAGTGTACATGCAATTCGCTCCATCTATGTGTATATTATGCTTGTAAATATTTGCCAAGAAGTATTGAAACTCTGTGTCGGGATATTTACAGCTATTTTTCACGTAGTCCCAAACGAATTAAAAGAATTTCAGGAATACTGTTTGGTGAAATTATATAAAATATTAGGAGTATGTCAGACCAGATGGCTATTGCTTGAGGGCGTAGTCTTAAGACTTGTCAAGCAATGGGACTGTTTAAAACTGTATTTTATTTCATGTTTTTAGCACCTGCACATATTGCACATGAAAATAAAATGTTATTTTCTATTCTTAGCATACATGTTGAACTAAATCAATTAAAAGAAAATTTCCAGATACTGTACTTTATTTAAGTTTTATTAAAAGAAAAAAAACGTTACAATTCAATGCGTTCGCTTTCAATGCGAAGTTGAGAAGAAAAAAAATCTTTTTATAAGAAACAAAAAAAAAAAAAAAATAACAATGTTACCAACATTTTAAATTTTACATATGGGTAAAAAAAATAAATAAGATTACCATATTTCAACACTCCTCCATAATCTTATTTTTAACTATTTTTATACATTAATATTGAGCAAGTTTTTAAAGAAATAAAATTTAGTTTTACAAAGAGGTTTAGTGAAAATATCTGCCACCTGGTCATCGGATTGTATATACTGCAACTTGATCTTTCCCTCTTGAACCTGTTGTCTTATAAAATGATATCTCAACTCGATATGTTTAGACCTCCTTGTTTCCAAATGCTCAGCAATGCATTTTGCTCCTTGATTATCAACACACATCACAACTGATTCATTCTCCAGTGTAATTTTAAATTCATCTAATAACCTTTTTAGCCAGATACCTTCTTGAGCAGCTGTACTTAACGCAATATATTCGGCCTCAGTGGACGATAAACTTATGGTTTTTTGCTTTGTTGCCTTCCAAGATAACAAATTTTTATGCGATCCAAAACAATATCCAGTTGTACTCTTCCTATCTTCAACATCTCCCCAACTTGCATCTGAATAACCACGTAAAGGTAAATCTTGTTTTGATTCTTTGTATACTAATCCTTCATTTCTGGTGGCATTTAGGTAACGAAAAATTCTTTTTACGGCATTAATATATACACTTCGAAAATTCTCCTGATATCTACTTAAAGTATTGACTGCATACGATATATCAGGTCGTGTCCAAATGCTCAAATAAAGCAAACTACCAATCGCTTGTCTATATTTCTGTTGATCCCATTCCGCACAGTCATATGTTGTTTCATTTTCATTCCAATTTTTCTCCATAGGCGTATCTTTAAATTTAGAATTCGCAAAACCAAAACGCTTTAATAATGCAACTATATTCTCAGTTTGATCGATTTTCAAATCTCCACTTTCAACTTTTGTTATACGCATGCCAAGGAATTCCTTTAGTTCACCCATATTTTTAATCTCAAATTGCTTCTCCAAAAATACAATAATTTTTCCAATTTCTCTTTCATCATCACCACATAAAAGAATGTCATCAACGTATAGCAGTAAAAAAATATTTCTTATTTTGTATAGACAATAGTCATTTTTGAATCGAAGAAAACCATATTTTAACATCTTTGCATTAAACTCGTTATTCCAACAAAAAGCACTCTGTTTTAGGCCGTAAATTGATTTTTTAAGCTTACATAATTTACCAGCAAATGGTGGAGGTACTGTCATATATTTATCCTCCTTCAACTCTCCATTCAAAAAAGCACATTTAACGTCCAGTTGATGAATTTTGAAATTATTCTGAAATGCCATTGATATAAATGATCGTACAGTTACACAATTAGCAACTGGAGCATATACGTCATTAAAAGAATCAAATTTTTGCTTACAACCACGGGCAACTAATCTAGCTTTTCTACGAATACTGCCATCACTGCTCTTTTTAATGTTAAAAACCCATATGGCATCAATTCTATTTTGGCCCTCATCTTCAACCAGCATCCATGTCTTTTTCTTAGTAATCACCTCCACTTCTTCGGCTTTTGATTTTTTCCATTCCGTATCTTTATAAGCCTCCTCAAACGAATTTGGAACTTCTGATAAAATTGACGAGTAAGCACACATCGCATCTTCATATACCTCGTAGTCATCCAAATATTTCGGTGTTTTTCTTAAACGCTTTTCTTTTTGTTCTTCATCGTTTTCTTTAACATTTTCATCTGTTTTATTTTCTACTACTTCATCAACTTTTGCTTCAACTTTGTCATCTTTACTTTTATTTTCTTCAGATATTTTCTCTTCACGGCATTTTATCTTAATTGTTTCATAATTCAAAAATCTCACGTCTCGACTACTTATTACTTTTTGATTTTCCTCATCATAAAATCTAAAACCATTGGTCGTGTAACCAACCAACTTCATTTTTCTTGACCTGGCCTCAAATTTACCCCTCTGAATTTGTTTCGGGACATTAACGTAGGCTTCACTACCAAAAGGGTGTATTTTGTTAAAGTCCGGCTCTTCATCATACCATATTTCAGCTGGTGTCTTGCCTTTTTCTATTACATTCGTTGGACAACGATTTAACACATACGTTGCATGCTGAACTGCTTCACTCCACAAATATTTTGGTAAGCCAGAATCTAGTAATGCACATCTATCATTATTCACCACCGTTCTATTGAACCTTTCTGGAACTCCGTTTAGCTGTGATGAGTAACGTATGGTTTTTTCTGTGACTATACCATTTATTGAACAATATTTTATAAATTCGTTACTTTTGTATTCTGTTCCACCATCAATTCTCAAAACTTCAATTCTGCGATCGAATTTATTATAAACCTTTTCAGCGTAGTCTCTAAATGCTTCAAATACTTCAGCCTTACTACGTAATGTGTAAACTACCGAGAAATGTGAATAATCATCGATGAATGTAACGAAATACTTTTTGTTATCATGGCTCAAATGATTAACTGGTCCGACTAAATCACTATGTATCTTTTCACCACAACGAGTTGCTCTTTTTCTTGTGCCCTTAAAAGGGAATTTTGTCATTTTTCCACTTAAACATGTTTCACAAACATCATCATTTTTGTAGTGACAACTGTGACCAAATTTTCTATGTAGTTCACCTTTGCCTGGAACTGCTCCGATTTCAAACGTGTTCGAGCATTCTATTCGGAAAATTTGCCCACTTTTATTGCTCTTAATTTCGACCATATTACCATAAAAATTCACACTATACCCCTTTCTCGTTATCTCCTTAACTGAAATTAAACTTTTCTCCAAACCTGGTACCATCAAAACGTCAGTCAAGTATATTGGGCCACCCTCAGTTTTAAGCAACAAATTCCCTCGACTCTTACAGGTCAAATGTTCACCCTTTTTTGCAATATTTATCTTCGATGGATGTTCCAATTGACACACGTCATTCATATATTTAAACCACTTATCACTCACCATATGATTCGATGCACCTGAGTCCATAACAAATTTGCCTGCTGTCTCGTTTTCTGCTACGTTACATTCATCATTTTCAACTTCACAGTTAAAAGTAATTGGATTAGAATCGGCACAATTGGCATTACCACCTCCTCCACGCTTGCGACCGTCATCGTAATTGTTTTTATTCCAATTGCCCTTATTCTTATTTTTGCAAAATTTACTTGTATGACCAAACATATTACACCTGTAGCACTTCACGTTTTTCATTTTAGGACAATCTTTAATTTTGTGGTCGCCTTTACATTTGTAGCACTGTATACTTGACCTAAAAGCATCATTGCCACACATTGTAGAAACATTTTTCTCGTTCAATTTAATTTCTTCCTTAAGCAATCGGCTTGTCAAATTATTTAAACTTCTTTCGGCTGCAGTTGTGCTTTCCCATGCCGTACTAAAATTAGAGTATTCTGCTGGAAGACTCGAAATAATTTTATTTATAACCATCGTATCAGTTATTTCTTCACCTTGAGCTTTTATTTGCGCCAAAAGACACTCTACATCTGCCAAAAAATTTTTCACGTTGTTAGAAAATTCTAACCTAAAAAATTTCTGCATTAAAAACTGCAACTGCGTTTCGTCCTTTTGCTGATATAACGAACAAAGTTTCTCAAATATTTTTCTAGGCGTATCACAATTTAGAATATTTCTCAATTCTGAAGGCTCCAATGAAGAAACTTAAATTCTTTTCGCTTTACCGCATCTCAATTCAAAATCGTTTCTTGCACCACCATTATTCACCGGCTCCAACTCAGTACCATTAACTATATTCCATGCCTTTATGCTTTCCAATAACGCCTTTATCTGGAAACACCACACTTCAAACCCGTACTTCTGAATACTAATAACTTTAACATTTATGTCTTCCATTTTTTTTACTTTTGGGATGCTGGGCCCATAACCTGTTGAACTAAATCAATTAAAAGAAAATTTCCAGATACTGTACTTTATTTAAGTTTTATTAAAAGAAAAAAAAAACGTTACAATTCAATGCGTTCGCTTTCAATGCGAAGTTGAGAAGAAAAAAAATCTTTTTATAAGAAACAAAAAAAAAAGAATAACAATGTTACCAACATTTTAAATTTTACATATGGGTAAAAAAAAATAAATAAGATTACCATATTTCAACAATACATTTTAACTATTATAAATAATGTCAACAAAGAGTTCCAGTCTGAAAGTTCCCGATTGCCATATTTTTACTCGAGCTTAAAATCAAATTTTTTATTGATTTTGAGTAATTTTGTTAAAAAGGAGCTAATTGGTATAAATATTGATTATAAAAACGAAAATAATCAACTTCACATTTCAATAATTTTCAACGGAACAAAATCAGTAATATATTCCAAGAGCAACTTACCATTTTCAGAACTAATTGAGGTAAAATCTCATATTTTTAATTTCTATGTTGAACTTTTGGATCAAATCAAGAGCAGATTTGATTTTGAACGAGAGGACATAAAGTTATTAAACATAATTACACCAGAAAAACCAGTGAAACGAAAATTTCATTGGACTTAAATATTAATTCATTTTGGAAGACAATTGCTTCAATTAAAAATAGTTTAAATGGAAACTGTTTCCCGGAACTTTCCAATTTCATTTTTAACTTGCTTTTACTGCCACACAGTTCTGCAGCTGCAGAACGTAAGTTTTCGTCACTTACTCTTATAAAAAGTAAGATTAGAAACAAACTGGAATTGAGTACTATCAATAGCATTATGTTATGCAAGGAACTTGTAAGTAATAATACCCCCTACTACGTCTGGTCAGCTAAGTGGGACATGCAGAATTAAAGACACATTGTTATGCAAACTAATACTTTTTATATATTTTTTCTGATCTCAAATCATATGACTGAATTTTTTTATATTTTTGTCAAATAGTACATATTTTATTGAACAAAAGAATGAATTCTTAATTTCATTTTTATTTTGTACCAGAAAAATGTTTATTCAATAAACAATTAATATTACAAAAACATTAAAGTGCATATTTATTTATTTTAAAATTTTGGTCGGCTACAACAGATTTCGGTCGGTTTTTTTAACGTTTTTGGTAGGAAAAAAAATTTTCAGTGGCAACGCTGTTCTATGAGGATAAGTAGTTTCTTAAAAATATAAATTAATGTGAGTAGTTTTTCAAATCATATAAGTATGGGACGCTATAAATATAAGTACGACGTAGTATTTATGTTAATTGTGTGTTGTACTTATAAATCAACGTTGTTGTGCGTATGCGTACGTCAGCTCAGTTAAATTTCAAAGATTTATACGCACTTATACTCAAATTTCAAGACTAACTATGAATATTGAAAAAAACGACTCAAAGCTGATCACTGATGTATACCACGATCAACCACACAGCACACAAACACATCAAATTTAAACAATGACACTTGAACTGATGAATAGTATTATTAGTATTTAATAACTAATAGCCCAATTGCAATGATTTTCATTTATGAAAGACAACACTCTAATGGTGTTTTCTTTTCTGACTTAAATGTTTCATTAATTCTGCCCTATGCCTTTTTTTGTGTTCTTTTCTTGAAAATATGCAATATTATATTATATTATAATATTATAAACGTGTGACAATTTCTTTTGTAATAATGTTGCCATCAAATGGGAAAAAATGTTACATGTCGTACCCTGAATTAAATCAAAGGGTTAGAATATTGCACTTTTAAACAGCTGATATTTTAAAGGAGAATTAAGTTTTTCTAGTGGTTAAAAATAATTTTTGCTCCCAGATTATTAAAACGGAAGCAAGCAATGCAGTTTTACATAAAAATATAGCTATCATGTAAAAAAAGCTGAAAAATTCAGTTCTATTCTGCTGCTTATAAAGGTAGCATTTTGTTAGGGTACAGGTGACATTTGAAGTGTTTCAAAATAAAAGTGCGACATTGTTTGTTAGAAAAGAAAACATCATAAGAAAAAAAAAGGAAAAAAAACAAGAAGAAGAAATAAAAGAAATCAGAATAATTACACTGCTCTGCAAAAAATAATTTTTTGTCTTCCCATTTAATAAAACTATGTGGACTATATGGATTTTGATGCGCTGAACTCAAATCCACTGTCGGTTTTTCTCCATCAGATCGGGATTTTTTTTATGGGCGTGGCAAATTTCTCCCCCTAAATTAGTCAGGTACGGAGACTTATTTCCTCCTAACTTGAGAACCAGTCATCCGATTTTCAAAAATAAAACACCAAAAAAATGTGTAACAAAATTGTATTTATTTTAGTGGAATAAAATTTTTCTCTATCTCTTATCGTTTTGGAGTTATTTATAAATTAAAGGAGAAAAAAAAAATTTTTTCGTGCAAAATTCGTAATATTTTTCAATTTAAAAATGGAATTAAAAAAAATATAAGACAAATATTCAACATTTTAAACTTTTTTCTGAGACCTCTTTGCGAAATTTGAGAAATAAAAAAAGCCATAAATTATAAAAATCGGTTAAAAAATGTGGATTTTATTGTAAATTTACCGCAGGTACTCAATATTGACCAAATATGTGTAATGCAGCAAACAACGTCAGAGTGGGCGCACTAAAGCGACTTGTAGCAACAATGAATGGCAACTTTTTACTTCTATCTATTTTCGTACAACAAAAACAAATACAAGCAAAAAAAATTTACTAGATTGTAATTTTGTAGCATCGCCTCGCATAAAGCACCCACCCTGTCGTCATCCGTAGATAACTTCAAATTACAATAAAAAATTAAAATATTTAGAGTCTATTTATTTTTTTATTTAAAATAACACAACATTTTTGTTAATAATTATTAATTTTTATTTAGGAAACATTGTTAAAATAAAATAAAGGAGCTTAAGCTGTCCATGCTCTTTCTTCACCATCATTAAATTTCGTTCTAAAGACCTCGTCCTTTATAATTTGTCGTATTTGTGGACCTACCTTCTTTTACTTTCGCATCTCCGATTCTAGGAAATTTGATCTTAATGTATAGAAAGGCTTCACCATACTTGTTCATTGCTTTGACAAAATTTTTCATTAGGCCTAGCTTTATATGAAGAGAAGAGTTTGTTCCTTTTGTTTTAAAGGCTCTTCTGCTACATTTTTTTTTCCTGGATGAAATTTACTCTTTTCGGTAAAATTTTAACATTGTAGTGTTTTTATTTTTACGCGGCTATCACATTTATATAAGAAGCAATAAAACTTAGTATATCCACTTTGCAATCCATTTAACATTGCTACGACTTTCAAATCTGCAGATTCCATGAGTAATGTGAATATTTAATTTTTTGTAGTATCATCTCCATGCTACAATAGTTTTCTTTCATATTTCTTGCATACGCGAGTGGGACCAATGGAAATTTGTTGCCATTGTGAAGTAAAACGGCTTTCAAACTTGTCTTGGATGAATTAATAACAAGCCGCCAATCCTGAGATTTATGACTGAAACACAGTTGTCGCAAAAGTCCATCAGCATTATCGCAAAATATCAAACCTTCCTCTTTGCTTAAATATATTAAAAAAGGTTGTTCTTTATTTCGAAAGTAAGAGACGTTAACGTCCGTTTGCACAAAACTCAATTCTTTTCATTGGGATGCAAGAAGCTCAGACTTGGTTTTTTAAAGCCTTGATTTACAAACTAAGTTATTCATATCAGTTTAATTCGGAAAATAAGGTGTACTCGTTGGACTTCCAAATGAATGCGAAGAAACACACATACTGGCTTAAGTGGATTCAGTTACGAAAGCCCATCTTCTTCATCGTCTGTAGGAGGCAATGGAGGTAAAAATTTACTTGTAAACTAAAAAACTGGTCGTTTGACGCATGAAGTATTTAGATATGTAAATTTATTTTTGGTAAGCCCACGTGTTTTAGTATGGCAAAAGTAGCAATCATTTTGATGATTTTGTGGTTCACTCCAAATCGCTGGCTTCATAAAGACTTATGACTTCCTTTTAACCAACCTCTTAAAGACTTACCACAGCTACTACAACATATTTTCGGCAGCCAATTTTTATCTTCATCATCGATAGGAAACCCAAAATAACGGCAATAAGCATCTTTAAGCTTGAAAGATATTGTCTCCCGTTGAGTACTTAAAGTTAGATCGCCACATATGTACGTAACAAAATAAATTTGGAGATTTGTTACAAATCCTTGACATTTTGTAATATGAAAGCATTTGTGGATTCTTTAATTGCTTTATTTCTTTACACAATAGCATAGTACACTATATGATCTATTTACTGTTGCCGATTCTAACCGCACGATATTCAAATTAAAAGTGACTTACTTATTGCCCATTAGCTTCTATATCTATATATATAAAAGTGAAACTCTGTGTGTGTGTGTGTGTGTGTGTGTTAGCTATAGACTCTGAAACTGTAAAACCGATCGGGCTCAAACTTTGGTAAGTTGTTGTACACATACCGGGGAGTGTTTATGGATGAAAAAAGTGGGCGGGGCCACGCCCATAAAAAATTAGTTATCAGTTTTAGCTACTTGCACTTGACCGATTTTTCTGAAACTTTGCACACATATCGAGCTGTCATGACTAAATAATTTCGTGATAAGAAAAGTGGGCGGGGCCACGCCCCTAAAAAAGTTTTAATTTTGAGGTACTTGCACTGGACCGATTTTTCTGAAACTTTGCACACATATTAAGCTGTCGTGACTTTATAATTTTGTGATTAAAAAAGTGGGCGGGGCCACGCCCATAAAAAAAGGCTATAATTTTGAGGTACTTGCACCAGACTGATTTTTCTGAAACTTTGCACACATATTGAGCTGTCATGACTAAATAATTTCGTGATTAGAAAAGTGGGCAGTGCCACGCCCATAAAAAAAAGGTATCATTTTGAAGTACTTGATCTGGACCGACTATTCTGACACTTTGCACACATATTGAGATTTTATGACTTTACAATTTCGTGATAAGAAAAGTGGGCAGGGCCACGCCCATAAAAACAATTTTAATTTTGAGGTACTTGCACTGGTCCGATTCTTCTGAAACTTTGCACACATATTGAGCTGTTATGACTTTACAATTTCGTGACTAGAAAAGTGGGCAATGCCACGCCCATAAAAAAATTATAATTTTTAGGTTTTTTCACTTGATATTCAATTAAAAATCAGAATGCATTTCGATTCATTAAGGGGCGTAGCAACGCGCGCCGGGTTTGGCTAGTATACAATAAATATCAGAATCCACCCTAATGTACTTAATTTGAAATCACAGGTAATTGAAAAATACTGTTATAAATATTAGTTCCAAGAAATATGTAAAATACCGTTGTACTTTAGTTCCATTACCTGCTCACCTAACGAAATGTTACATATATCATAAGTAAGGCTGGTTGCATTACAATATTGGGTACCTGCGGTAAATTTACAATAAAATTCACATTTCTTAACCGACTTTTATATTTTATGGCTTTTTTTATTTCCAAGATAACTAGCTCTTAGGAAAAAGTTTGAAATGTTGAATATTTGCCTTATATTTTTTTTAATTCCATTTTTAAATTGAAAAATATTACGAATTTTGCACGAAAAATTTTTTTTCTCCATTAATTTCTAAATAACTCCAAAACGATAAGAGATAGAGAAAAATTGTATTCCACTGAAATAAAAACAATTTTGTTACACATTTTTCGGTGTTTTATCTTTGAAAATCGGATGACTGGTTGTCGAGTTAGGATTAAATATGTGTTTGTACCTGACTAATTTAGGGGGAAAAATTTTCCACGCCCATAAAAAAAAATTCCGATCTGATGGAAAAAAACCGACAACGGATTTGCGTTCAGCGCGTCAAAATTAATCTAAACATGAAAACGGCTCTTTAGCTGTAAGGTTTTAATTATTTCTTCAAAATATAAGACCGGCTCTTAAGCAATCAATATTTGGGCGTCTCTCGCCTTTACAATAAGCAAAAACAATTTCTTACACAACAAGAGATCTTGCCAAATTAAGATTTAATGACAAGAAACTAAAAACTTCAGTGATAAAGCAGCTAGTTGAGCTTAAGGCCAGGCGAACAAGAAAAAAAACACAAATAAAAATATATATGTATATATATATACATATAAGTTAAACGATTTTAAAGGGTTTAGATTAAAAAAATATAAGGGAGCTTACCACTGAGCCTGGAATATTAATAACACACAGTAATTACACTGCTCAGCAGCAAAATCTTCCATTAAATAAAACTATGTGGACTATATGGATTTAATGCGCTGAACTTAAATCCGTTGTCGGGTTTTTTTCATCAGTTTGGGATTCTTTTTTTATGGGCGTGGCAAATTTTTTCCCCTAAATTAGTCAGGTACGGAGTCATATTTCATCCTAACTCGAGAACCAGTCATCCGATTTTCAAAAAAACAGCAGTCGATGTCTAACAATATTCTATTTATTTTAGTTAAATAGAGTTTTTCTCTATCTCTTATCGTTTTGGAATTATTCAAAAATTAATAGAGAAAAAATTTTTTTTTCGTGCAAAATTCGTAATATTTTTCAATTTAAAAATAGAATCAAAAAAAATATGAAGCAAATATTCAACATTTTAAACCTTTTTCTGAGATCTACTTATCTTAAAAATAAAAAAAGCCATAAACCATAAAAATCGGTTAAAAAATGTGCATTTTAATGTCAGTTGACCGCAGGTACCCAATATTGTAATGTTGGCCGTTTCAAGCCAACTTTGTTGGCACGTTAACCTGTTTGATCACGTTGCACCAACATGTTCAGGTATGTATACGCTGATCATGCAGAATTGTGTTCCCATCGTTTTAATTAATACGCTGAACATGCAGAATTGTTTTCTCATCGTTTTAGTGCAATAATGCAATTTTGTTATTAGATCGGAAGCGCGTGTAAAACTAAAAATATTAAATATATTTACGTAGCCAAATTATTTTTTGGTGGCAGTATCACCGTTGTTAACTCCTCCCTCCTTAAATGTCTGCGTCCCGCAGATCTGGGAACCAGTAGTTGATAGTTGAACACGTAGCTTGGGGAGATTTAATTTTTTCGTCTGTTGGTACCAAAGCCATCCAATGCAAAACACCATCGGCGCAATGATCATAACATTAACTCCTATGGTTTCATTGATTTTCATTTCTAACTGGTCTAGTTATATTCTGCAGGCTTACCTCGTGGACATATTTGATGTCTAGCAACAAGTCGTCATGTGTTACTTTTGCAAGTACAGGAGGTAAGGCTTGAATCCTCGTGATTGTACTGCTCGAGTAAGTATGATTGCTTATTACGACCGACTCATCGAAGAAGTGCAGAAGTAAAGTGCCATTCAGAAATTCGCTTTTGCCATTTGCCTCCATCCAACCCTTGAAGTTCGTTACGTAGATGACATTGTCACTCAATAACTCAACTATTTCTTCAGGAGTACGGCAATAGCCGCATTTTGCCGATCCGCCCTTAAGAATGCGGTTAAGGCAGTCGTCTTCCTTTAGTTTAGTTACGAATGATCTTTTACAGACTGTGGAGTTATCAATTGAAAGGCAACCATCTTTAATACCATAGGTTTCAGCTTCACTGACAAGCATCCTCTCGAATGTCAGATATATATTTTTTTCTTCATTTATAGTAGCTCTAGTGAGTAGCAAGTTTTAGAATCTTCTTTCAAGTTTTGGTATTGACAAAATGTATAATAATAATGAACCATTCGTATAAATTGACGGTGTTCCGTACTCTACCGCCGCTATTGTATTGACATAAGGCAAAGTTTTAATCTCGTCAATGATTCTATTTTTCTCCGATTGGTTTAGTAGTTTCGTGTTGACAATCCCACTCTTAGCCAGCTGGCAAGCTCGGACAATTCCAATTATTTCGTCCCTCAAGGTAATGATCTCATTGATGGTACTTTATTCTAATGAGGTATAGTCTTTACCGTCTCCTCCGACTGTCTCCAGTCACGGAGGATCTTATATGTGTCAAAGAACCATTGTTGTACAAAGACAGGGTTTGCGGGCTAAACAAGGATGGCTGCTACATTCTGTATGCAGCCGGACCAGGTAAGACCAGATCTTGAATTATGACCAAAAACAATCTTAAAGCTTTTGTTCTATCCGACTTCAGCGATAAGGACACTGTACTATAGCCATCGAGAACAAGAGGCGAATAGTCTGGCCAATGAGCTTTTATATGGCACACGATCATGGAGGGGACCCACCTAACTCCATCACTAGGAAGGCGATGTCTGACGCAAACGAAAGAAACATCCGTCTCATAATTTGCGCGGATGCCAACGCGCACCATACCGTCTGGGGTAGCTCGGATATCAACCAAAGGGGTGAGTCACTCCTCGAATTTATAATTGAGAATAAACTAACAGTAGGTAATAGGGGTAATGAACCCACCTTTGTGGTTACTAACAGAAGGGAGGTTTTGGATGTTACTCTTATTAGCGATAGATATGTGAATTGATTGAAAATTGGATGGTGTCAAAGAACTGCTCTTTTTCCGATCACCTATATATCGACTTCGATTTATTTTTCGAACTAGATTCTGAGAGTCATTTCTTGAATAGGAGAAAGACAAATTGGTCTATTTACGCTGAGGTGCTGAATAGAAAGCTCCCTTGATGTCCAGACTTCATTGGCGATAGGTCCACTCGGAACTCCGTAACTGAATTCTTGAGTAATGTAATGGCTGAGGCAGCCGATAACTCCTGTAGAAGAACTTCTAGGAAAGGTAAGGCCAAGCCCACTTGGTGGAATGCTGAAATTGCGGAAAAGAGCAAGGAATGGAGGAAACTATTCAATGAGGATAAAAAGAGAGGAAATTGCGCTAAATGGGTTTAAAAACCTTATCAGAAGGGCCAAGAGGCAATCCTGAAAAAAATTCTGCAGTGAGGTAGAAAATTCTTCGGAAACAACTCGGCTACGAAAGATTTATCATCGAATCAAACAATACCATCATACATACTGAGGGCGGTTGGTTCTTGGACCACCAGCAGCAAGAAAACGCTGGAAGTTCTCATGGAGACACATTTGCCAGGCTGTCTAGAGTAGGACTCTCCTCCTGCTATTGACCGCAATGATGTATATGACATATCGAATCTACCGGTCACTGAGCATCGCATAAGATGGGCTGTTGGAAGTTCCATCCCTTCAAGTCTCCAGGTCCTGATGGCATAATTCCAACGGATCTACAGGAGAACATCGATATTTTAATGCAATGCTTTTGGTGATATTCAAGGCAAGCTTGCATTTATCCCATGTCCTATCGAGGTGGACATCCTATAAGATTATCTTCATACCCAAGGGAAGTAAGGACTCGCATACAAGGGCCTCGGAGACTTCAGGCCAATAAGTCTCTCCTCCTTCCTGCTTAAGACTCTACAGAGGATTATTGATGTTTATATCAGAGCCTTGAAATAAGTGCACATAGATCCTGCGGTCACCGATTTGGTAGGAAGACTACTGAAACATAGGCGCATAGAGTCAACTTTGGTCGCCTCTAGCATCTCCAAGGTGGCTGTAAATGGCACACCGCAAGGTGGGGTACCTTCTCCACTACCATGAAAGATTAACATCCTGCTTATGGCCATGGAGAATACATCCTGCATGACTGTAGCTTATGCGGATGATGTGGCTGTAGCAGCTACGGGCAAAGATCCTGTACTGCTCTCGGAGCTCTTGGAATCTTCTAAACTAAACTGGAACCTGAACACAAAGTCTAGGACCACTAAGGCGGTAACTGTATTATACTACTGCAAGAGGGCAATTGGCCTTAATATGGGTATTGACCCCAGGAACTTATACTGGTTATACGATTCTGTCGTCAGACCAATTCTTTATTACGGAGCGGCAGTCTGGTGCGTGGCGCTGGAGAAGATAATCCACTAGGACAGATTCGGACGTAGTATGAGAATGGCTGCGATTATGATAACAGCTCCTCTTAGGACCACCCCATGTAGACACTGTTCACTATTTTGAACTGGCACTGACGCTGAATGCCACAAGGGCATGGAACTATGTAAATTATGGACATGCAAGGATTTTGGGTATAATCAATATTGCTTCTCCTATTGATTACAAGGTTCTTGAACCAGTATTCGATCCGGGTTTCGTGAAGAATATACCTGATAGATCTGAATACGACAACGGCCTCCGACCTCCGGAGAATGCTATTCAGATATTTACTGACGGATCAAAATCACATGCTGGAATTGGATGTGGTATCTTTTCGATCCAGTTGTGTTTGGAATTGTCCGTGAGGCTACCAGATTATTGTAGCGCGATACAGGCCGAATTAATGGCTATTAAGACATCCGCGGAACAGATTTAGTATAATGGAATATCTGGCAGGGATATTTATATATTTACTGATAGCAAGGCGGCTATAAGGTCTCTGGAGAGCGTGTACAGCACATTGAAAATTGCCCAGGAATGCCGGGTGTCGCTTGAGGAGATAGCGAGACATTCAACGGTTACCCTTGTGTGTGTTCCAGGACATCGATTCTATTCGGATGGCAAGCAAAGATGGGTGAGAGAAGCCACTTGCTTGGAAACCAGAAAGATCTGGCCTGACATGGATATGCATAGGACACAATATGCCCCGAATTCACCTTAGGAACCTCATAGCGGTCATTGCCGGACACTGGCCTATAGGTACACATACGACAAGGCTAAATATCCCTTACAACGACTTCTGCAGAAGTTGCGACAATGAGGAAGAGGAGGAGACAACTGAACATCTTCTCTGTAATTGTCCTGCATTCGGAGACCTGAGACACCAGATGCTAGATCAGCGAATACTTGTAAGTAAAACTTGTCTTTCCGCAGTTGATCTGTTTACCTTTGTAAACAGGACAGGATGGCTGAGCAACGACGGCCAGAGGACATAGACGAACGGGCGTTGGTGTCTACGGTATCACAACGGGACCTTCGGAGGACCAAGTGAGCTATGCCTTCGGGCGGCTGCCGAATCTAACCTAACCTAGTCTTTACTGTTCGTAATGTTGTTTATTCTATCGATGATTTCATTTACTTTTTTCACAACTTGGAGGATGACATTTGCCTGGCTCCTTAAAATACTATTCCAATCTGTCGCGTCAGGGCTTCCGGCTTCCTATTTCCATGCCGATCCAATCCAATCGATTTATCTTAGCGTCCTTTATTTTGAATGATGAGCTCTCCTATGTTTAGTTTATATTATCTCAAGTTGACGTTCCTTTGAGGTAATATCCGTAACTAACTTCTGCGTAATCCTTATTTTATATCTAGAAAAATTATTAATGTAAATTTCCTGTAGAATACCAAGAAGACCTTCCGGTGCTTTTACTCCATTAAGGATGTTTGGTCGAAGTTTTTCCTTTAGCAAGGTTATAAGTTCTTCCTTAGACCATTTCTTCGAAGAAATAAAATTTCTAGTATACCCACGATGTGGTTCTTCAACCCTTGTCATGTCCATTCCGATCCCTATTATCATCTGATTTCTAAAGGCGTTTACAGGTACTTCTACATGAGGTATCAAGTCAGAAGCATCTTGCTCTGCACAGTGTACTGTTGCCGCTGATGAAAAATCTTCGTCTTCTCGACATTCCGAAGCAGTTACAGTTTTATCCGAATTCATGGCCATACCTTCACTTCTTCTACATGAGGTATCAAGTCAGAAGCATCTTGCTCTGCACTGTACTGTTGCCTCTGATGAAAAATCATCGTCTTCTCGACCTTCCGAAGAAGTTACAGTTTCATCCGAATTCATGGCCATACCTTCACTTGCAGTGTCAGTAGAAGAATCGTATAAATGGTTTGAAATAGTTTTCAATCTCGAAAGCGCATCAGCCACGTGGTTTGATTTACCAGCTTTAAAAATCAAATCGTGGTTGTATTCTTCTATGCACCAGTATTAGAAGCATCCGTAGTCAAATTAAAAGGTTTCTCAAAATCTGAAAATGACAAAAGTTCCGCTGTAGTTAGGACAGATTTTAGTCTATTAAAAGACTGATCATCTAAACTAATCGGTACTTTCCTGGACTAACTCGATTTTATTTGAGCATGTTCTTCCCTTGTGAGATTCGTAAGGGTCTTCGTCACTAGCAAACTTTTCAACTCCTTCAAGTTCGTAGGTGGTAACAAATTTTCAATAGATTTGACCTTGGCAGGATCTGGTTTGATTCCCTTAGACCCGATTATATAGCCAAGAAATTCTACCTCGCTTTTCATAAAGTGTGTTTTTTCAAGGTTCATCTTCAGATTAGGCTCGCAAAAATTGTGTCCACATTTTTTAAATGATTCTCCATGTTTTCGCTAATTACGATTATGTTGTCGATGTAGACAAAACAAATCATTCCAATGTACTCGCGGAGGACATCATCTATCATCCTCTAGAATAATGCCGGCGCATTTTTCAAACCTAAGGGCAATCTTAAGTATTCGAATTTTTCGTTTGCAGTTGAAAAAGCAGTATTTGGAATATCCCTTGTTTTCATAGCTATTTGGTTGAACCCTGACGTAAAATCTATTGTTGTGAGGTACTTTGCCTTACCTAAAATAACTAAAGTAGATGTTATGTCCGGGATAGGATAGGTGTCCGTAATAGTTACGGCATTCAGACTTTTGAAATATACCACCGATATTGTTTTTCATCATTGGGCTTTGGTTTCTTAGGAACAACCCAAATTAGAGAATTATATGGGTTCTTGGAGCGTCTTATTACCCCCTCTGAAAGGAATTCTCGTATCTGTCTTTCCACTTCTTCCCTCATGTACACTGGGTACGAATAGCTCTTCGTATAAACCGGCTTTTCAGTACTCGTCCAGATTTCCGCCTGAACATTTGTTCGCTGCCGTCAAGTGGTCCAAAAAGTGGTTCATATTTTTTAACAAGAACTTCTATATTTGCCTTAATTTCTTCCACATGTTCATCGCCAAATATATAATTTGACTCAATTGCTACTTTTCCTTTCAACGGGATTTTAAAACAATTTCTCAAAACTAAAACAAATGTTTTTCATTTATTCCTTAAAATTTTAAAACGGCCCAACTACCTTTCTATCTATATTCACATCCCCTCCGACTGAGCGCACGTTTATTGGAGTTTTTAGAATTACGCTAACATTCGATAAGCGTAGGCTTGTTCTTGTTAGAGACCGTGTCTATCAAAAAACATCCCCAGTAGCGAAAGGGTATTCTATAAAGGGTAAGCTTGAGGGCTTCCTACCATAAAATTTACCCCGCCTACCGTTTCTCCTTGACGAGGGAACTCCTCTAAATTATCCGCAGTCATCTGGTCTTCATCCAAAAAGGTTTCTATGTGATGGAGCCTAGGCTGTTTATTGACCGTATTCACCTCGAACGCACCCCTTTTCTCCGCCGTCCTTTCGTTGTTTATGTAACTTATCCGTCGTGATTGTCCTATCCACTTCCATTGGCTCATGTTTTATTGCCGGATACCTTTGAAGTAAAGCTTGCCTACTGTAATTCGAATATCCGTTCACCCGAAAGTTGGGATAGTTGTTGCTATGTTGCCAATATCTAAGACGAGAATTTGGTTTCTGCCATCCTGACCGCATAGGGAATGATTTTGGTGGCCTTGAAGGCCTTCTATGGAAGTTGAATCTGCAGTGTTTGCTTTTGCGTAAATTATGTTATTCCGCATTGTTAGGTTTTGCAAGTCTAAACACGCGGAATATGCCTCAAGAAGAGTTGGCGGTCGTTGTATAATAATCATGCAGGAGAGATCCGGCTTTAGTCCACGTATAAAAATGTCCAGTGATCTGTTCTTATAGGTTTCCACTAGAGCTGGTTCCTTCGCTGTAGGATTCTGCATTTGGTTTGTTGATAATAAGCGACATTTGATGATTAACAGTGGAATAAAATTGATTGAGTTGGTGCTCCGAAGTCTGGATGTCGCGTTTATCAGCGCAGTGGAGGGAAAGTATCCTTTTAATTTTAGCCCAATCACTACCAAATACTTTATAGGATACTAGAGCTCTGTCAGCACCTCCACCATTTTTCTGCCGAATACTTTGTATAAACGCACGATAGATTGGCTTATCCTTGACAATTACAAAGTCTTTCAATATGGTCTCCATAAAATGAACCCAGGATACATACTAGGTGAGATTACCCTCAAAAGTTCTTAATGCCTTCACGCTGTCTGGAAGGCAGCTTATGTCTTTTAACTCGGTCTCAGTTCGTGGACGCTGAAGACGTCCCTAATCTGTGACCACCGGGGCTAATGCTGCAATTTGCCTACTTTTTATACGCTCTATCCTACCTAAAATTTTCCCTATTGAATCATTACTAAGACTTGCTTCTTTAGCTCCTATATGAGTTTGGACCGACCTGATCTGTTCCATAAAACGATTTATGGCTCCAGTCATAGTCGTTAGGGTTGCTTTTAATTCTTCCAAGATTATAATTTTTTACTAACTTTACGCTGACAAGGGGAAAAGAATTTTTACCTACCTGAAATATCCGAAACACTTTGATGAAACCTGGGATCCTTGTTCGTTACACAATTTCACTTCACTTTGTTTATAATTCTCTTTTTATCTTTTCTGTTTTATATTGGCTGCTTTTCGCAGCTTTTCTTTTATTTCACATTAATTTCCTATGGAAATTGCCAATTTCCTCTTTTATTCAAATCTTGCTCTTGGATTTATATTTTATATAAATTTTTGACAAAAAATTTCCTTAATTTTCAATTATCTTTTTTCTTTTTTATACTTTTATTTATTCTCTTATTAAAATAAATATTTATTTATTAACTTTTTCTCTCTTTTTTTCAATTATCAAAAACACATTTTCAATGCAATTTTAATTCTTCTTTATTTTGAAATTTCAACGTATATTTTTATTATTTTTATTTCTCTATTTTTTACACTTGTATTTATGTATATTTTTGTATTTATGTATATTTCTGTATTTATGTATATTTTTATACTTTATTATTAATATTTTATTATTATGAGCCTTGGTTAGGACCCGCGACGCGACCGTTTAAAATCCTTTTCTCCTCAGAAAAGCTCCGTATGATTCCGGTTTAGAAATCCACCTTATTGGACGTGGATACTTACTAGCGTACGGTTAACTTCACTTTCACCTCGGTAACCTTCTGTGATGCTTTCTTTTTATCACCAGGAATACCGCATTAGCGAAGGAGGAGTTATGTTTACTGTCTTATTTTATTTTTTGTGTTATAGGCCATGGAGGGCTCCCTAGACATCGCAGGGTCTCTGCTCGGGCGCCAGTTAAAGGATTTTAAAGGGTTTAGATTAAAAAATTATTAAAGCGCTTACCACTGCGCTTGGATTATTAATAAAATACAGTAAATTATTATTCGAATTAAAACAAATTTTAATTTATTAACACAAATAAAATTATATGAATTTATTTTATTAACACAAATAAAATTAAATGAATTTATTTTATTAACACAAATTAAATGAATTTATTTCACAATTAACACAAATAAAACTAAATTAATTTATTTTATTATCACAAATTAAATGAATTTATTTCACAACACCGCTTCATACGACACCGTAGCCAAGACTGCCGTTTCAAACCAACTTTGCTGGCTCGTTGAATTGTTTGATCACGTTGCACCAACATGTGCTAATCAACAGACATACGCTAATCATGCAGAATTGTTTTCCAATCGATTTATTGCAGACGCTTATCATGCAGAATTATTTTCTCATCGTTTTCGTACAAGAATGCAATTTTGTAATTGGATCGGAAGCGCGTGTAAAACTAAAAATATTAAAAATATTTACGTAGCCAAATTACTTTTTGGTGGCAGTGTCACCGATGTTAATTTATAATATTGTTACAGATTTATTTTTAAACAGCTTAATTTACATTATATTTATAGTTTAAGTTACTGTAGTTTTATTTGTATTAGTTTATTTCGCTGGTTGTTCGAACATGATGTGAGTTATTATGTGCAGCATACCTTTAGGCACTTTTATTATTCCTGCATATTACATAAAATTAATAATTACCGAACACCACTTTGTTACTATAAATAGCCGAACAACACAGTTAACAGTATCAGTATAACAGTAGAGCTTGTAAAGCGCGTATCAAAGTGAGTTTGATAATAAAAGTGTATAACAATAAGTAAAGTGCTAAAAACAATATCTGAGTATGTTTAAGTAAATAAAGTGCTCTTAATTTTATAACCAATTTCAATTGTTTTTGATTGCAATAAAAGAACTTAAAGTGTATTTAAAGGAAATAAGCCAACATTTATAAAAGGTATAAACGTAACAACTGGTGTCAGAAGTGGGATTGCATTTAAAAAAAAAGCAGACATGAAATTTGAGAAGCTTAAAGTAGAACAACTCAAGAAGGAATTGTGTAAGCTGGCATTGTTGACAACAGGTAATAAAGTAGAATTGCAGAAGATACTTCAAGATGAATTTAAGCGGCGTAATATTGACATTGATGGTTACGAGTTTGACGAAAAAGAAAAAATTGAAGTTTCCATTCGTTCAACCCCAAACAATATTAATTTAAGTACGATGCTTGCTGCTTTGATGGAAAAAATTGAAATTAAATTCCAGAAAGCTCAAGAAACTTCCAAAGCTAATAATGAAAAATTATTAGCTGAAGTTAAAGTAGAAGTTCAAGAATTTAAATTAGAAGTTCAAGAAAGTTCTAAATCTAATAATGAAAAATTATTAGCTGAAGTTAGAGAAGAAAATAAAATAATGGAGTTGAGATTTCCAAAATGTTCTAGAGTTACGAACGAGAAACTTCAGGAAATTTCTGAAGCTGTGAACAGCAGAGTAGATGGCATTAAAAAGGAGGAAATAAAATTGATAAAAAAATAGCTAACCTGAAAGATGGCATAGTTGCACAAGCAAATGACTTCAATAGCAAATTGCAATTACAAGACGAAAAATATAGAAACAAAAATTATTGATCTTCAATGTCATAAGGGACCAGTGCGAATAATTCCAGAAATCTCGAGTAAAATAAACGCCCTTACTTTTGACGGCAGTGCACCATTTAATGTTTTTAAATTTCAGTTTGAGACAGTTGCGAATAGAAATTTGTGGAACAAGCAAGAAAAGGCTATAGAGTTAATTTTGGCATTAAAAGGCAATGCAGCACAAGTATTAGAAAGCATACCTATTGGCTGCAGAGAAAACTACGTGGACATATTAGTGGCACTACAACGCAAGTATGCCGGTGAACATAAACGAGATATATACCGAATGGAATTACGAGGCAGAACACAGAAAGCTAACGAGTCATTACAAGATTTCGCAACGGAGATCGAGCGTTTGGTGCAGCTGACATATCCAAGTGAAAATCACCCATTTTTGGATCACTTTAAAATAGAAACGTTTGTAAATGGAATACGTGATCCTGAAATAAAGCGCGCGGTGTTTGGCACGCATAAATCGACGTTTGCAGAAACAATTTCATATGCACTAACACAGGAAACTGCAAAATTGCTTTCTAAGCCGCAGATATACAAGGTGCGAAATCTTGAAATTCGTACAGAAATGGAAAGAGATGAAGTAAGAGATTTAAAGGCTCGTATACAGGCGTTAGAGGAAAAGCAAGGCAAAGCCAGAACCAAATGCTATAATTGTGGTAAGAGTGGACATTTTCAACGAAATTGTAGAGCACCAAGAAAGCGGGCTAGATCGGTTTCGCCATCTGCAAACAGCAAGCGAGTCCCCGTTAAACTAAAACGAGCTAGCACTACGGGGCAAGAGCTAGCTCCCATAACCGAGGGCCCCACAATCTACATATCAGCTATGCAGCAGAAAAATAGTAACCTTACTGCTTGTGGGTATATCAATGGTCGAAGGCATATTTTTACTATAGACACAGTCTATTATCAGGCCCGATTTAGTAAAGAAAACAATCGAACCGTTATGTGGCGTAAGTCTGCGAACAGCTACTGGGGAGCCTGCTACTGTCTATGGTAAAATAAACGTAAAAGAAACTATTGCCAACATAAGTGTTAATCATGTATTCATCGTTGCCGATATTGTGGACGAAGTAGTCATCAGTACAGATTTTATGATTAGTCATGGCATTAAGCTGCACATGGAGCAGAAGGTAATGATTTGGAGGAATGTCGAAATACCCCTAGATGTTGGTTATGAAAAAAAAGGCGTGTAAGAAAACTAATTGCTACAGAATATGAGAAAATACCACCACAGTCAGAAAGTGTAGTATGGGCGCGTACAGCAAAAGCCCTTGTCAAAACCAGCAATGACGGAAGAGTCCCTGTAAGAGTGCTTAACCTATCCGCCGGTGAAAAAGTCGTCAAACCAAAATCCGAATGTGCTAAAGCTGAGGCAATAATTAATTGCGAAGTGAATCGGGTCCTGTCAGTATGTCAAACAAAGAAAAAACTGGTTATCATTTCACGATACCGAACACCATTGACTGTTTACGCTTGACCTACCTCATTTTCATAAAAAAAAGGTCCAATGATTCCTCCAGCCCAAAAACCACACCACATAGTGACACGTTGAGGATGCATTTGCTTCTCGTGAACCACTCGAGGATTTTCCTCACCCCAAATGCGACAATTCTGCCTACTGACGAAGCCATCAAGATGGAAATGGGATGATCGCAATTTGCGAACTGTAGCCGCAAAATTTTCACCATTTTGGTAAAACAATTTCACAATGAGAATGCTGTTATTCATTCGTTTAGCGCTCCATTTTTACTAACCTCGTACCTTCTACTAGCAAACAATAACAATTGTTCAAATGTCAAATAATGACACTTCGAATGGCGCCAAATTTAAAAATTGCGTTCTAGTTGGGACACCCGATAGAATACAGAAGTACAATAGCCCAAGATCAAAGATGAAAGTGGTTCATCTCGAGCACCTATTCGGGACGAACAGGCTTAAGCGGGCGGTAGTGTTACAGATTTATTTTTAAATAGCTCAATTTACATTATAATTTATTTTAGTTGTAGTAGTTTAAGTTACTGTAGTTTTATTTGTATTAGTTTATTTCGCTGGTTGTTCGAACATGATGTGAGTTATTATGTGCAGCATACTTTTAGGCACTTCCTGCATATTACTTAACATTAACATTACGTCTTAATTTAAATGTAACGGTTTTCGAATATACTAGTGCGTACATACGAGAACCTTGTCGAATGTTACCGAACACCACTATGTTACCATAAATAGCCGAACAACACAGCTAACAGTATCAGTATAACAGTAGAACTTGTTAAGCGCGTATCAAAGTGAGTTTGATAATAAAAGTGTATAACAATAAGTGAAATAAGTAAAGTGGCAAAAATAATATCTGAGTGTGTTTAAGTAAATAAAGTGCTCTTAATTTTATAACTAATTTCAACTGTTTTTGATTGCAATAAAAGAACTCAAAGTTTCTTTAAAGAAAATAAGCCAACTTAATAAAAGGTATAAACGTAACAATATAATAACAATAATAATAAACATTCGAAAACAATAAAATTAGAATAAAATTTATATATAAAAATGATAGGCCGATTTGGGGAAAAACTGAAAATAATATTAGGATTGTAGAAAATAATAACAATGATGATAATATCAGAATTCTTATTAACTCTTATTATTGTAATTATAATTTTATACATTGCTTACAAAATAATAAAATATTTTAAAACATACGTTAATAAGCACAAGAGGGCAAATAGTGAAGAAACCAATGTTTAAATATAATAAAAAAAAAATATATATGTGACCTTCTCCGAGAAAAGGGACCTAGTGTGTGAAAATGAAGTTTTGAGAAAAACGCATTTAAAGTTCCATAACGCATTATCACTGACTGTGAACACACCTTCAGTTGGGAGATGCGATTTGGTATGGTTAGTTATGATTAGGTGGCGATTTTGGTGAAATCATGCCTAAAAAAATAATTTTAATGTTTTTCTCATTTTTATAGATTTTACCAAGTTCGTTTTGTACGTTTTTATGGGGTTAATAAATTTGTATCAGAAATTTAACTCATTTTATATTATTCTAAAAATTTTAAGAAATATAAAGAAACCCCCGGGTAGACCCTACACACGAACAACAATTACAGAAAAGGTAAGACATTGCAGCAATTGAAGACAGAATTTTAGATTTATTAGGTGACAAAGTAGAAGAAGAAGAAGTAGTAGGAATTCGAATAGATTTCATTAAAACAAATAAATAGATAAGACTATTACTACAACAACAATTAGAAGTTGCCAATAAGGATAGATTAATGGAATAGGACATTGTAACTGATACCAAGGCGACTTTTAATTTCGAAATGGCACTAAAAGTCAATTCAATGGACAGCATAAGTAACTTGGGCCATTTCTGGCGATAATACGAATAATAAATGATACACTAACCGCAGACAGTAAAAGCACACTCATAAAATTTGTGTTAAATGTAAAATTAGAATCACATGTACGTACAGCATTAAGTACCACAAACATAACCACATTTGAACTACTACAGGAAGAACTGAAAATAAGGTACAAAGCAACACAAACCACAAACCACTCTATCTTCGTTGTCACAAAGCAACGTGACCATTGAGTCATACAAGAATATAATCCTTGGCCTCGTAAATGATTTCAACCAACTAAACATTGAGAATCCTGGCACGAGCGCTACAGAAGCCGAAAAACAAGTAATCATGAAATCAAATCATGCATATGCCCTGACATTATTTAAAAATAATTTCACCGAAGCTACAACTGTTGCACTTGAGGTAGACAAGACAAATACCAACCAAATGTAATTTATGAAAAATAACAACAATAATAGACGAAAGAAAAGAAATCACAATAACCAAAATAGATACAGGAAATACAATTCGAACAGCGAACAATTCAATAACAACAGCAATTATCACAACAACGCACAAAATAGGCACGGAAATTACAACAGTATATATTAATGTATGCTTTATAATAACAGTTACAACAATAACGATCGATACAGAAACAACAACAACAGAAATGGCATTAATAACCAGAACACTCGAAGTGAAATCACACACAATAATTACAACAATAATTTTCGACATCACAGTCGTAACAGCACGCGAAGAGTTAATATTGTAAAAGTATCGGGAAACGCAATAGGTCAGGCGGAAGAGGAGTATCTGAATGAATACGACACGATCTTTCACCACAAGACCAAAATTAAACAATTTTACAGTAAGTGCTCCAACGCGACTCAGCAACTGACATTTTTGATTGACACCGGGGCAGATATATCAATATGCAAGAACACATTTTTTCCAACAGATCTAAAACTTGAGAAGACAACGTAATTTTTAACCAACAGCTTCACAAAAGAGGCTGTAACTCTATTGCACCACGAAAAGTTGTCACACATATAAAAATTTTAAACACAAATAACCATGCGGTAAAATTAAAAAATTTCGATTTGGAGTTTCAACCTGTACAAAATTATGAAATTTTAAAAACAAATGAATACTAAACCAAATAACTTCTAAACCAAAAAAATTTCTACAACAGACAACACATTAGTGTATATAAAAAACTTTAGACTACCGCATGCATAAACATACGAAATAGGAAAACAGGTACAACAATTACTAGAAAATGATATAATTGAACATTCCACTAGCCCATATAATGCACCACTATTGCTGGTACCAAAAACTCTAACACCGATACACAATGGCGCTTAGTAGTGGATTTTTGAATGCTAAACGACAAAATAGTAAACGAAAAATTTCCACTAACACGTCTAGATGACGTATTAGACTGGGAAGAGAAAAATGCTTCTCAACATTGGATATGACCAGATAATTTCACCAAATACCACTTGATAAAAATTTTAGACCACTAACAGCTTTCTCTACATCAAATTGACATCATTTTGGATTAAAGATTTCATCCAACAATTTTCAACGAATGTTAACGATAGCATTATCAGGACTAGATTCCGAAACATATCTCTATGTAGATAATGTTTTTATATTTGGATGTACTAGATAGATTAAAACCGTTTATTTTAAAACTCAACACAGACAAATGTTTTTTACTACAACCAGAAGTTGTATACCTACATAGGTCATTAAATTACACAACAAGGTATCAAACCATCCATCTAAATTTGAATCCATAAAGATCTACCCAACACCTACGAATGCGGATAAAGTCAGGAGATTCACAGCATTTTGTAATTACTACAGAAGATTCATCCCACATTTCGTGATCATAACAAAATATTTCAAAAGCCTAAGGAAGAAAAACAAAAATTCCATTGGTCTAAAGAATGCAAAGGAGCATTCGAAAAACTAAAAAAACTACTAATAAACCCACCGATATTGCAATATCCAGATTGCAACAGACCATTCTTACTCACAACGGACGCATCTAATTTTACACTAGGAGCTGCATTGTCGCAAGGAAAAATAAGTAAAGATTTACCAATATCAAATGCTAGCAAAGCATTACAGAAACATGATCTTAACAAACAATAAATACATTAATAATAATAAATAATATACAAACAAGGTAGAATAAACACTAATGCAGATGCACTAACAAGAATAAAAATCAATTCAGATTATTTAAAGAATATTATTATATTAACAGAAGACAAAACTGCAAAAAGAAAGCTGGCAATTACACGGGGTATGTCCGCAGAGTCAAATAAGAAAATAATCAAAGAGAACTATACTACACAGGAGTCTGCGCAACTTTATATGTATGTGTACTTCTATAGCTGACGTCAAGAATGTAAAGAGATTACATTTTAATTTTGAAGATAATAGAAAATTCAATTCCAACTACGCCATAAGCCAAGGCAACGGTCGAAATAATTGATGATAAAGTAACGGTAAGATGCAGCGATTAGCCTACAAAACCAGCCTTAATTATGTAGAAGCTCATGAATACGATGAAAAAATATAATATTAAAGAATTAGCACTGTCGACAAGTGATGAAATATTTATAAAGATGGAAATGAATGAAATAAAGAATAATTATGAAGAAGCATATAAAAAATGTAAAGGGCCTACTTTAAACGTACTCTTACGTTTATACCTTTGATAAACGTTGGCTCATTTCCTTTATATAAATCTTGAGTTCTTTTGTATTGCAAGTAATAGCAGTTTAAATTCGTTATAAAATTAAGAGCACTTTATTTATTTAAACACACTCAGATACTGTTTTCATGTCGCTTTACTTATTTCACTTATGGTTATACACTTTTATTATCAAACTCACTTTAATACGCACTTTACAAGCTCTACTGTAATACTGATCATGTCAGCTGTGTTGTTCGGCTATTTATAGTAACATAGTGGTGTTTTGTAACATTCGACAAAGTTCTCGTATGTATACACTAGTTCATTCTGTAAATTACTCGAAAGCCGTTACATTTAAATAAGGACGTAATCTTAATGTTAAGTAATATGCAGTAATAAAGTGCCTAATAGTATGCTGCACATAATAACTCACCTCGGCTGCATACAACTTAACATCATGTTCGAACAACCAGCGAACCAAACGAAATGTTAAATGTACATAAACTAATACAAACAAAACCACTGCAATTTACTACTGTAAATATAGCTAAAATAAAATTATAATGTAAATTAAGCTATTTAAAATAAATCTGTAACAATACCACAAAGAATAAGAGAAGATATAATAAAATTTAAACTTATGCAAAAATTCCACGATTCAAAACATGAAGGACATCTTGAAGTTAGAAAAACAGTCTTGAAACTAAGACAACGATACATATGGAACAACATGAACAAAATGGTGAAAACATACATATATAACTGTCCCAAGTGTACCACAAATAAACAAACAAAACATACAAAAGAACAATTTACAGAAACGACCACAATGAACGAAAATTTTCAAGTAATGACAATTGACAGTATCGAACCACTCCGCATGTCAAACAATTTCGGTACATTCTCACAATGCAATGTGACATAACCAATGAGTACTTAAGACAATCACAGTAAAAACATTAGTTAAACATTATTACAGCGCACAACATGCCAACTGGGCATAAGTGTATACCTATCATGGGTTTGGGCTTTTAATGCCCCTTCTTTTCAACCTAACCTAAACATTATTATTAAAATATTGTCATTTTAAGATACTTATATCAGACAAAGGAAATGAGTTCACAAATAAAGTAATGAGCAACATATGCACTCTACTTAAGATCAATCAAGTATTTTCCACACCCTACCACCATCAAACAATCGGTTCCCTAGAGAGAAACCACAGGGTACTAAACGAATTCTTATTAAATAATGCCATCAACGACGAATGGGGCACACTAATACCATATTTTACATTCGCATACAACACCAAAAATTGATGCAGAAACCATTCGGCATATTACCTTCTTTACCAACTGACACACTTAAAATTGCTCAATCAATTTTAAACTATGACAACTATGCAAACGAATTAGAAATAAAATTATATAACGTAATCAAAAGGCAAGAAAAATTGTGATATAAACAAAAATGGAACGTAGACAAAACCAAAACAAAAAGTACAATAACTGCTCGCCTTTACAATAAGCAAAAACAAGTTTTTTTTCTTTGACACAAATTATTCAAATATTTCAAATATTGGTATACATATAGTGCATTTTATTTACCTGAAAACTACGAAATTCCATGTTTTCGTCTATATCGACTTCAAACAGATATTTCTTATCTTGCAGTGTTCTATGAATAAGTTCTTTCACAACTGTCAGTTGAGGCTGCTTGGGCATGTTCTTTTTTAACTGCTTCGGAATTGGGACTGAAAATACTAAAAATCAAAAAGATAATGGTAAAGTACTCTTTTTTACCAATATAAATAATACTATAAAGTAATTAACCCTTTCGCTACAAGTTTTTACTGGGTTGCTTAAAAAATCATTTTTTTGGATTTGTACTATTTTTAACCCTGGGAACAATAATCAATACTCAATTTTTAAAAATTTTTATCCTAAATGTGTTTTATGAGATGTATCCATATGGATACAAATTTCGCGTATGGTAAAAAAAAATACGGTAAAAGCAAATACGGTATATACTTACATGCACAAACTGAAAACTAAAAAACTAGAATTCATATAATAACAATAAATTTAGATGGATACAATGTAGCGAAAGGGTTAACAACCAAAAAGTATTGCGATTTTTGTTTGTTCATCCTTATTTTATATGCTACTAGCCAAGCCCGGCGCGCGTTGCTACGCCCCTTATTGAATAGAAGTGCATTCTAAATTTTAATTGAATATGTTGAAAATAATATTTTATATTGATTTTTATTGTATACAATATTTTTGGTTTTCCTATTTGCTGTAAAAATGAAAATCCTTATCCTTTGTGGATGGTAATATCGAAGGAAAGGCGAACTGGAAACTTAAGCTGGAGTTACATACCATGCGTTCTATCCGTTGTTCCGTTTTATGCATCAGTCAAAAAGTAGAATCAGTGTAATTGTATGTGACAAGTTACACGGCAAAACGCATAGAATGCATAAACGTATCAACGCAGCAAAGTAGGTTTACTTTCTACTTTTGTATCCGTCGCATAAAAGGTGAATAAATGTCAGCTGTTGTTGATAGCCATGGATGACAAATAATATTTTTTTGTCGATATTATCGATAAATCTGATTGTGTGGTGGATTTATTTTTTTAATTTTTTTGTATTAAAAAATGTTTTTAATAAAAGAAAAAGCATTCGAAATTAAGTTTACAATTACTTTTAAGAAAAACATTCATAAAAACTAATTTTAAACACAATTTTTTCATTACCAAAATTTTTATTCCACTTATCGATAATTATTATGTGCTGAGTGTCATCTCTGTTTATTATTAAAAGAAAACAAGTGCAATGGAGGAGATGCTTATTGATGCTTGTGTTATTTTTGAACTTTTTGTAGCACAAAATATCATGTACATAAACTAAATGAATTCCATAAATGCCCTTAAATTGTCAATTTTACTTTCCATTTTGGCAAAATTGTTTTTAGTTAATAAAAATATAAACACAACATAGGGTTGCCATATTTGAAAAGTGAAAAAAAGTACATTGAGGGGGAAAAACAGTAATTTAAAAAAAAAAGAAAAACAGTACATTTTGATTTTGATAACATAACTTTTACTTCAATACACCACATTTTTATTTAAAAATAATTAAGAAGAAACATAAAAACATGTAAACACGTGGTCAAAAACACAAATTTAACGTCGTTTTTCAATTTTAATATTGATACTAGTTTGAATAAACGAAATACCAATGCTTTAACATTTTCGACTATATTTCAGAATTATGCACTATATTTTCAAACTTTATTTTGAAAATGATCTAATGTATTTCAAAAGTTATTAATTATATTTAAAAAATAGTAAATAGAATTTCGAAATTGGTAATTGAATTTCAAAAACTACGAGTTGAATTTTGAAATTATCTTTAATATGTAAATTCAATTGATTTGTTTCTTCAAATTACAATAATATTCCATTAATACTTTTGGAATACTATTTATAACGTAAAAAATATCACATGCAATTGACAAATTATCAATTTTTAAGTAGATTTAGGGCAACTTGCCGTTAGATTTATTACAACTTGCCGTTACCTAAAGGCAGAATTTTGTTTGGCAGATAAATTGCTTTGCATTATAAACCAGGGACCGTAAACCAGGGATCGACTTTTTTTAAAAAAAGTCAAAATATAACAGTTATTTTTTGACTTTTATCTTTCGGTCAGAAATAAAAGTTAAAATTTGACTTTTATTTTTTCGGTCAAAAATAAAAGTTAAAATTTTACTTTTATTTTTTAAGTAAAAAATATAAGTTAAAATTTGACTTTTATTTTTTAAGTCAAAAATAAAAGTTAAAATCTGACTTTTATTTTTTCGGTCTAAAACAGTACGAATGGCAACCCTAACACAACAGCTGATTAAAACATAAGAGTTGATGCATAAAACGCATTGTGTGTAACTTGAGTTTAGAAACGTATAAAAAGGTGAAAAAGTATCAAACGCAACAACGCATGAACGGATGGTATGTAACTCCACCTTTAGTCGCTTGAAGTTGAAACGCAAATCGGTGGGAACCATTGGAATGCGTGGAAATAGCTGAAAATAACTTATTTTTAATGGGGGTGGCACTGTCCACTTTTCCTATTACGAAATTACATAGTCATGACAGCTCAATATGTGTGCAAAGTTTCAGAAAAATCGGTCCAGTGCAAGTACATTAAAATTATAACTTTTTTTATTGGCGTGGCCATGCCCACTTTTCTAAACTTACAGTTTCTATAGAAATTTATTTGAAACCTCATTTTGTGTAAAAGAAGGAATAGCTATGAATAACACAGGTTAACAGCAAAAAAAGCTTTGATAACCACTATATAGATTTAATGAATCATGGATACCTAAGTACAAAAATGGTTAAATTTTTCAATTATAAGGATAATTTTTTTTTTTTAATTTTGAAGTACAATTCGAGATTTTTTTAGACGCTTCTCCACATAATCAATGATAACTCAAAAACGGTTAGTCAGATATTATTATAATAAACTTAGACAATTTTACATTTGCATAACTTTTAATCCGTTTTTATACTACGTTTTAATCGGACCAGCAATTTCAAAGTTATAATAAAAAATTTAAGCAAAACATATAGTTTTTACTCGGAAATAGTATTTTTTTTGTTAAAAAAAAAATCTAAAACGGCAAAAATTGCAAAATAGCAACAAAATAAGATACCGACCATAAAAATCGACTGGTTCTTTTAAAATTTATTCACAATTAATTTAGCTCGTTCATTTTTACAAAATTTTAGTTTTTTGTTTGATATACATAAAATTGAGTAGATGTTCTTCTCCTAGAAAAATTGTTTGGAAAAAAACTTGTTGATATGTTTGTGATTCTCAGAATTAAAAGAAAAAAGTAATAAACAAAAGGTTGTTTCATTCTTACGATTGCGATAACAGTTATAAACGCTCATAAATGTGCGTGCACGTTGAATTGCTCTTTTTCTATTGGCTACCTGTAACGGATGATTTTTTTGCATAAAATTCCTTAATATTTTTTTATGATTCTTGGAAATAACAAACAATTTAGAGCATACACAAAAAACTGTAACCACACAAAGGGTTATCCCAATTCATAGTATCAGTATTTATAAGTGGTCCTTAAGCCCTTTTATTTTATTCAAAAAGTGTTTGTGATAGCGAAAACATCATTATATCCCTACATTAAGATTATTTTCATTTAGCTTACAAGTTGTTGGTGAACAACTGAAATTTCAAATGTTTATTATCGGACTGATAGCACAACTGTACTTTCATGGATATGTGGTTTGTCGTCTAAGTGGCCTGTATATGTTGGTAATAGAGTTGCAGAAATATAGCGCCGATCACGTGCTACTCAATGGCGATATATATCGACTCGTGAAAATCCTGCTGACTGTGCCTCTCGTGGTATATCTTCTAATGAGTTAATAAACATGAACTATGGTGGAATGGCCCTAAGTGGCTAACTGAATCGTCACAAAATTGGTCAAAACAACCAAAAATTAATTTAAATGATTTGGACCAAGTAGTAATTGAGCCAACTGTTAATATACATTTAATTTTAGCATACATACATATATAATACAATTTGTTAACTCTCTGTAAACTGGTACGCATCACCGCATACATATTACGTTTCGAGCATAATACTCGTTACAAGAGAAATTTGCAAATTAATGACAACGGTAAGATGACAGAGTTTCTTTCAACCGAAGAGCTGAAACTAGCTCGTTTAAGACTTTCAAAACTCTCACAAGAGATTGATTTTTCACAAGAAATTACCGAACTTAAGAATAAAGGCCAAATTACAACAAACAACGCTCTTGCACAACTGTGCCCATTTTTTGATTCCTTTAGAATTCTCAGAGTTGGTGGTAGAATTCAAAATTCTTACCTCGGTTATTGTTCCAAACACCCAATATTATTAAAGAAACAAAATCCTTTGAACAATCTATTATTTCTAGATGCACACGTCAAGACGTTACATGGCGGTTTAATTCAAATGCAATCATATGTCGCACGAGAGTATTAGATTATTTCAAGTAGAAGTTTGGCCAAACGAATACTGCGAAATTGTATTACGTGTTTCAAATATAATGCAAAAGCAGGGCAGCAGATGATGGGAAATCTCCCTAGTGTTCGCGTGCAGCCGACATGTCTCTTTTAGCACAGTGGTGTAGATTATGCAGGTTACTATAAAACAATCAACTGCAAGAAATTCAGTAACAAAAGGGTACATTTGTTTGTTTATATGCATTGTTACGAAAGCACTACATTTGGAGGCCGTAACAAATTTGTCAACTGATGCATTTTTGGCTGCCTCTAGGCGTTTCGTGTCTCGTCGTGGTTCTTGCACTGCCTTATATTCAAATTGCGGCACGAATTTTGTTGGTGCCAATAAGAAGCTGCAAATTCTTTACAGTCGTAGTAAATCATCAATTCCAGATAAAATTATCGACAGACTGGCAGCTAATGGTACAAAATGGCATTTTATACCTCCAGCTTCTCCAAACTTTGGTGGGAGGCCGGCGTCAAGTCCACAAAGCATCATTTAAAGAGAGTGATGCAGAATCGTATTTTAATATTCGAGGAACTTACCACGCTCTTAACTCAAGTCTGTCTGCTGTATAAGTTCAAGGCCGCTATGTCCCCTTAACTCGGAGCCATCTGATTGTAATGCGCTCACTCCAGTTCATTTTTTGATTGGGGAACCAACGCTCGGTGTACTGGAAGAGGATTTGCTCGATGTCAACATAGACCGGTTAAATAGATGGAAAACCGTTAAAAACTTAAACAGCATTTTTAGCAGCGTTGATCAAACGAATGGTTATGTCGGATGCAGGCTAAGCCAAAATGGCTAAGCATAAAACCAAATGCTAAAATTGGAGATTTAGTAGTCGTACTCGATGAACCAGGAGCTCCCGGAAGTGGCCGCTTGCACGCATTCAAAATATTCATCCTGGCTAAGATGGTTTCGTAAGTGGTCACACTGTTATCAAACGGAAAAACATTAAAACGTCCAATATTTATCTAAGATTGCCTTTTTACCAACCAATGATAGCTTTAATGCAATCGAAAACAACCCACAACTTTAACCTGAAAAGGCTTTCTTGATTTAAGCACTGTCGTCTTTAGTGAATGTTGGTGAACAACTATTAAATTTAATATTCTCTTAATTAGTTTCTTTATTTTTTTAATTCAATTTATATATTTTACTAGCCAAACCCGGCGCGCGTTGCTACGCCCCTTAATGAATCGAAATCCATTCTGAATTTTAATTGAATATCAAGTGCAAAAACCTAAAAATTATAATTTTTTTATGGGCGTGGCATTTCCCACTTTTCTAGTCACGAAATCGTAAAGTCATAACAGCTCAATATGTGTGCAAAGTTTCAGAAGAATCGGACCAGAGCAAGTATCCCTAAATTAAAATTGTTTTTATGGGCGTGGCCTTGCCCACTTTTCTAATCACGAAATTGTAAAGTCATAATAGCTCAATATGTGTGCAAAGTTTCAGAATAATCGGTCCAGTGCAAGTACCTCAATATGATACCTTTTTTTTATGGGCGTGGCACTGCCCATTTTTCTAATCTTGAAATTATTTAGTCATGACAGCTCAATATGTGTGCAAAGTTTCAGAAAAATCGGTCTGATGCAAGTACCTCAAAATTATAGCCTTTTTTTATGGGCGTGGCCCCGCCCACTTTTTTAATCACAAAGTTATAAAGTCACGACAGCTTAATATGTGTGCAAAGTTTCAGAAAAATCGATCCAGTGCAAGTACCTCAAAGTTAAAACTTTTTTAGGGGCGTGGCCCCGCCCACTTTTCTTATCACGAAATTATTTAGTCATGACAGCTCGATATGTGTGCAAAGCTTCAGAAAAATCGGTCAAGTGCAAGTAGCTAAAACTGATAACTAATTTTTTATGGGCGTGGCCCCGCCCACTTTTTTCATCCATAAACACTCCCCGGTATGTGTACAACAACTTACCAAAGTTTGAGCCCGATCGGTTTTACAGTTTCAGAGTCTATAGCTAACACACACACACACACACACAGAGTTTCACTTTTATATATATAGATATTAATCCTAAACCTAACGTCTAGTGTAATCAATGTACACTCAGGTCTTTTTTTATGCGAATTTGAATTTATGCGGTTTTTAAATATTCATTTTTTTTTATATAAAAATAATATTAAGATAATTGATAACACTGATATTTCTGTAAATGTATGTGCTTTCTGTGAAGTTTGTAGATTTCTGTTAAGGTTTGTACTTTCTGTTAATTAATGCGTTTCATGAGAAGATCAGCAGCGATTATTTGAAATTTGGGATTTCCCTTATATATTTTGTAAGCAGGCGACGAAGAAATGTTCTAACGTACGTTTGCAGTTTAGTCATTGACAGTTGAATTTTGCATTAAATTTAAAATATTTATTGTGGTGGAATTTTACAGCGATTTTTAAATTTTAATTATCAAAGGTGTTGAAGTTTCGCTCCAAAAAGTAAGTGTAATTTTTTTATGGTTTCAATGCTAACATAAAATTTTTGGATTCGATTTTAAGAAATTGATATGGAGAAAAATAAGAAAAAACGACAAACGATTTCTTTAGAGACCAAAATCGAAATTTTGGACCGCTAAGCAAATGAAGCTAAAAATAAGGCTCTGGCAGACCACTTTAAACTAGGCGAATCATCAATCAGAGCCATAAAAAAAAAAAATATTTCAATTTTTTATGCCAATTTGGTACATTTTTAACACTTTAATTTCAATCTATGCGATTTTTTTAAATTCCGGAACGTATCCCTAGTTTTTATATGGAGCTAGAGTCTTTTTTTATGCGATTCCGCATAAAACCGCATAAAAAAAGACCTGAGTGTACATGATATTTGTTGTTGTACCTCCACACTCACTAAATAATAATAATAAATACTGGTTTTTCTTCTTTTAAAACACTTAATATTGCAAGTATATGTAGGTACGTTAATGTGTAATATGCATATGCTAGCAACAATTAATTAGTACTGTTACACATTTTTTTGGGCTGTGGATATTGAAATATTTTGATTACACTGCTCTGCAGCAAAATCCTCCATTTAATAAAACTATGTGGACTATATGGATTTAGACGCGCTCAACTCAAATCCGTTGTCGGTTTTTTCCATCAGATCTGGATTTTTTTATGGGCGTGGCAAATTTTTCCCCCTAAATTAGTCAGGTACGGACACATATTTCCTCCTAACTCGAGAACCAGTTATCCGATTTTCAAATAGAACACCAAAAAATGTGTAACAAAATTGTATTTATTTTAATGGAATAAAATTTTTCTCTATCTCTTATCGTTTTGGAGTTATTTAGAAATTAATGGAGAAAAAACAATTTTTTCGTGCAAAATTCGTAATATTTTTCAAATTAAAAATGGAATTAAAAAAAATATAACGCAAATATTCAACATTTTAAACTTTTTTCTGAGAGCAACTTATCTTGGAAATAAAGAAAGCCATAAACCATAAAAATCGGTTGAAAAATGTAGATTTTATTGTCAATTTACCGCAGGTACCCAATATTGAAATGCAACCAGCCTTGCATATGATATATGCAACATTTCGTTAGGTGAGCAGGTAATGAAACTAAAGTACAACGGTATTTTACATAGTTCTTGGAATTAATATTTATAGCAGTATTTTTCAATTACCTGTGATTTTAAATTAAGAACATTAGGGTAGATTCTGGTATTTATTGTATATATAGAAGCAAATGGGCAATAAGTAAGTCACTTTTAATTTGAATATCGTGCGGTTAAAATCGGCAACAGTAAATAGATCTTATAGTGTACTTTGATATTGTGTAAAGAAATAAAGCAATTAAAGAATCCACAAACGCTTTCATATTACAAAATGTCAGGGATTTGTAACAAATCTCTAAATTTATTTTGTTACGTATGTGGCGATCTAACATTGAGTTCTCAACGGGAGACAATATCTTCCAAGCTTAAAGATGCTTATTGCCGTTATTTTGGGTCTCCTATCTATGATAGAGATAAATATTGGCTGCCGAAAATATGTTGTAGTAGATGTGTTAAGTCTTTAAGAGGTTGATTAAAAGGAAGTCATAAGTCTTTATGAAGCCAGCGATTTGGAGTGAACCACAAAATCAAAAAAATAATTGCTACTTTTGCCATACTCAAACACGTGGGTTTACGAAAAAAACAAAAAATAAAGTTACATATCCAAATACTTTATGCGTCAAACGACCAGTTTACAAGTAAATTTTTACCTCCATTGCCTCCTACAGACGATGAAGAAGATGGGCTTTCTGCAGCAACTGAATCCACTTACGCCAGCATGGGTGTTTCTTCGCATTCATTTGGGAGTCCAACGAGTACACCTTATTTTCCGAATTAAACTGATGAATAACTTAGTTTGTATATCAAGGCTTTACAAAAACCAAGTCTGAGCTTCTTGCATCCCAATGAAAATAATGGAGTTTGGTGCAAACGGACGTTAACGTCTCTTACTTTCGAAATAAAGAACAACCTTTTTTAATATATTTCAGCAAAGAGGAAGGTTTGATATTTTGCGATAATGCTGATGGACTTTTGCGACAAAGTGTTTCAGTCATAAATCTCAGGATTGGCGGCTTGATTCATCCAAGACAAGTTTGAAAGCCGTTTTACTTTACAATGGCAACAAATTTCCATTGGTCCCACTCGCGTATGCAAGAAATATGAAAAAAACTATTGTAGCATGAAGATGATACTACAAAAAATTAAATATTCACATTACTCATGGAATCTGCAGGTTTGAAAGTCGTAGCAATGTTAAATGGATTGCAAAGTGGATATACTAAGTTTTATTGCTTCTTATGTGAATGGGATAGCTGCGCAAAAGGAAAACACTACAATGTTAAAATTTGACCGAAGAGAGTAAATTTTATTCCAGGAAAAAAAGTAGCAGAAGAGCCTTTAAAACAAAAGGAACAAACTCTTCTCTTCATATAAAGCTAGGCCTTATGAAAAATTTTGTCAAAGCAATGAACAAGGATGGTGAAGCCTTTCTATACATTAAGAGCAAATTTCCTAGAATAAGAGATGGTAAGGTAAAAGAAGGCATATTTTTAGGTCCACAAATACGACAAATTATGAACGACGAAGTCTTTAGAACGAAATTGAATGATGTGGAAGAAAGAGCATGAACAGCTTAAGTTACTTTTTTATTTTAACAATGTTTCCTAAATAAAAATTAAAAATTATTAACAAAAGTTTTGTGTTATTTTAAATAAAATAGGCTGTAAATATTTTAATTTTTTATTGTAATTTGAAGTTATCTACGGGTGACGACAGGGTGGGTGCTTTATGCGAGGCGTTGCTACAAAATTACAATCTGGCAAATTTTTTTTGCTTGTATTTGTTTTTGTTGTACGAAAATAGATAGAAGTAAAAAGTTGCCATTCATCGATGCTACAAGGCGCTTTAGTGCGCCCACTCTGACGTTGTTTGGTCAATATTGTGTACCTGCGGTAAATTTACAATAAAATCCACATTTTGTAACCGATTTTTTTTTTGGTTTATGGCTTTTTTTATTTCTAAGATAAGTACCTCTCAGAAAAAAGTTTAAGATGTTAAATTTTGGCTTCATATTTTTTTTAATTACATTTTTAAATTGAAATATATTACGAATTTTACACGAAAAAATTTTTTTTTCTCCATTAATTTCTAAATAACTTGAAAACGATAAGAGATAGAGAAAAATTTTATTCCACTAAAATAAATACAATTTTGTTACACATTTTTTGTTTTACTTTTGAAAATCGGATGACTGGTTCTCGAGTTAGGATGAAATAAGTCTCCGTACCTGACTAATTTAGGGGGAAAAATTTGCCACGCCCATAAAAAAAATCCCGATCTGATGGAAAAAAAACCGACAACGGATTTGAGTTCAGCGCATCAAAATCCATGTAGTCCACATAGTTTTATTAAATGGGAAGACAAAAAATGATTTTTTGCAGAGCAGTGTTATAGGCAGGTATTAACATTGCGAAGTGTTATAAATGATGTGAATAACAGTTGAAATCAATAATTCAAAACACATAAAAGTTAATGACGATATATGTAAATGTATAAGACAAACTGCCTGATGAGCAAAAATGGAAGAAATGTGAAAATTTAAAAATAATGGCGCAAACTTGCGCAAACTTATTTTGTTTCTAAAATTAGAGATTCCAAATTTTATTGTGGTATCAAACATAATTCGTAGAGATGCTAACCTCACTTTCAAATACCTCTTCTTTTTATTTTTTTGCAAAAAAAGTGTATAATTTTTTTTGTTTTTAGTTTTTGAGGGAATTGTTTTAACATGAATATTCAACATTTTTAACATTTTTTTCTTTTTGAAATAACTTGATCAAACCTTTCACCAAAAAAAAATCATTGTTTAACATTTATTCGTTAAGCAGCAAAAAAAAAAATCATATAAACATCGCGAAACCGAAAAAAAACATTTAAAACTCATACAATTTTTTTTCACTTTCCTGATTTTAGCAGGGTCTTAGAGCTACAAATCGCAACTAAAAGTCTTCAAAATTTACAATATAATGTAAAATATTGTTGTCTGTCGAGCTGCGTACTTAGTTCTTAAGATTTCTTAAAATTCAATTTTGCCTTTTTGGCCAGCTTTTATTAACCGCAATTGTCCTTTACCAAATCCATGGCCGTTGCCAGGAACACTTCATGTTCAGCCCTTACGTTCATCACTGATAACGGAACTACAGCCTGTGTTGACGTTGATGGCAAATCGTTTGGAATTTGTACATTCACGTCTGGCATGTCGTCTTTATGTAAAAGTAAATGGTGGGATAAATTAAACTTTGGATATTTAACAGCTAAACAATCTTTTTGTAAGTGGCCTCTTTTTAGGTATGCAAAACATACCCTTAATTTACGTGCAACGTTGTAGCGCTCTTTTAACGCCAGATTATTAAATTTATTACAACCAGATAGATCATGACCACTACAGTATGTACATAAAGATTTTACAATTGTGAGTGATGTTTGATTTTGACGTTTATATTTTCAATCTTTTTGAGAAATTGTTGTTTTTGAGTCAACTTGTATTCTCTTGCCTCAAGATTTTGACATCGTTTTGATAAAACGAAAGAACTGTCCTCCCATGTTGAGAGCTTACTATAGTCCACTAACTCCTCACACTTTACTTGCGAATCTGTATCTAGATTTTTCATCACCATGTGAATTACCATCACATTGATAATATCTTTATAATCGCCAAGTGACAACATTGCACTTAAATGAGCGTTGACCGAATCGACGATGACACTTGTTCTTTGCACATCAGTGATTTCTTATTAAAGCGCTCCTGCAATTTTTTCATTGCGCTTTTGTAATTTTCGTCTGTGACGTCAAAGTCAGAAACAGCAGCCAGCGGTCTAGATCTCAGACGTTCTTTAAAAATCAAAACAACGTTCACAATCCTCTAGCGATGCTGTAATGTGATGTACCTTTTCCTTTATATATATCTAACTGCTGTACATCCCTCCATTATAGAAGGCAAGATATATATAATCGAATGTGATGCTACGAATACCGTAAACATCCTAGATGTAAAGTGTTTTCCAATAGAATAATTTCCAAATTTAAATAATATAAACTATTCAATTATCTCCAGGAGCACACATGAAGTTATTTTAGGAGTAAGACTGTGGGAGCCTTTAATAAGCTAGCAAAGCAGCCGGGTGGGGGATTCGTGTCCTTTCCTAATACAACAATCTCTCAGGTTTTACAGAGATGTTCGCCTCTAAGCCCACACCAACCAAATGTTCCCATAGCGTCATAATAATTTTGGAACCCCTAACAAAATTATTCTTATTTATAGTTTCATCTTCTCTAATAAAAGCACCTGCGAGTTAAGTCTAGCACCACATTATGCCAAATACAATTTTTTTATTTAATTCAAAATTATTCATATGAAACCTTTATTTTATAAGATTAAGTAACTAAAATTAACAGACAAAATTTCGATTCTTATTACCAAAAGGAAACAAAAAAATTAATATTAAATTTTAGATATTTTAGTTATTTACAAGTATATATGTATGTACATGTGTATTTGGCTTTATTTGTATTTCGCAAACAAAAAAAATTCTTGTATATGAAACCAAAAAAAATTAATCTTTCTAACGTACAATAATGTCTACTTATTTTTAGTACCTGGCAAATATTACTAATTATTTAAAAAAATAAAAATAAAAAATACACCTAATAATAATTTAATCCTACCCATGGTGCAATTTAATACTGTATATTTCATTACTTTACTCTATCAAAAAAAAAAAACGACAATAATTTTGTACCTAAATGTAGGTATGTATATACATATATCTCTATTTTTGTACATATATAATTACATTACAACACCAGAGTATGGATGTCATTGAACTTTAACATCGATCAACATTAACAGTCCTAAGAAAATTTGAACTTTATAATGAGAGTAATGTATAGCAAAAGCATCAACTTATCTCTATAATTTTTGCTGAAACAAAAAGCTTTTTACTAATGTTAAAAAAAAACTTGGTTATGTTGGTATCAACATTACTCTCTCTGTAAAGTTTTTATATGTGGTTGTTGTTTTTATATTCTGTATTACTAATAGTTTATGTTTCTAATCATTTGGCAAGAACTATAAACTATAAAATTTATGTTGAGATACGTCTGATCAAACTTACCCACATATCATCGAACAGAAGAAGGCCTTCCAACGTTGCGATGCAGGAGCTAAAAGGAGAAGAATGTTTATGGTTCTTGCTTTATGTTTCTCTAGCCAGATTTTTTTTTTTTTTTGTTTTCTCTCTCTCTGATTTTGGTATATTTTTAGGTTCTTGATTGCTTTTGTAATAATATATAATATATATACATATATTTATTTTGTAATAACATGTAATATTTACATGTGTATATATATGTATATACATTGATATTTTTTTCTTTTTGATAAATTACACAAGCAATGTACATACATACGCGTACATATCTATTCTTGTTTTTTTTTCTTTTTTTTTTTTCTGGGTTTGACAATTTTAACTTCATATTACAAATTTAAGTTTGCCTTCTAATTTCTTTTAACATTCATTAAAAAAAATTTTTTTTATATTATTGACTCTTTTCACTATTAACCTTGATATATTCACTATTAACTTTAATTCATTCTGCGTAATTTTTACTCTATTTATATGGCTTTTTGCACTTGTTTCTACCTTTCACTTTTGGTTTTTACATTTTTTGCTTTTAAGTTTCACTAAGTAATTTGTTAAAATTTTTTCAAGGTTATGGGGAAGACGTCTGGCGGGTAACATAAAGATGAAATGATACGTTTTAGCTTAGCAAGATGATAGCATCGTGGTTTATATTATATTGGGAAGTTACTTATTAACATCGATTACGCTTGCTTATTTGTTGCATTAACTACGGGCTTGTGAATTTGTTTCTCGGTATTCTAACCTAAAACCTGGAAGTTTTATCCACCGGATCTATAGAACAACATGAATTAGAATTTCTTATATGAATAATCTATTTATTGGAAAAAAATATACCCAAATGATTTGGACCCGATGGTTCTAATTCCAAATAAAATTTGTAAGCAGGCTCTCTTCTAGGTTGCTGATGGTACGTTTCACACAACAGAGAGTTTAACGTCATATGTTTGGATATAATTACTATCGTGTATAGATGCCAAAAATGAGACTCCTCTATAGGTTAAGTGATTTATAGCATCACACTAATTAGCGAATATAAACCTTTCTTTTCTTCTTTTTCCTTAAGAAAATTCTGCATCAATGAAATTCCTCGTAAAACGTTCCTATATAATGTAGTAGTTTCAAAATTTTTAGCATTAAATAGTCCTAAAGTTTAAATATATTACAAGTTACCTGATTTTAGTTAAAATATGTTGACGTTGGTTTTAACTATTTAAACACGTTCTTAAACTTTACTAAGACGTTGAAAATTATAATTGATTACCTTTTATTGATGCAATACCTTTGACGTTCGATAACAAAAGGAAGCATAATATCGAAAAATGGCTTATTTATAGCCTGCTTTGCACGTTTTTTTTGGAAAAGTCTAGAAATTTTTTGACGATCGTATGTTTAACATGTGTCTAAATAACTAATCCCTTACAATTTGCTTTGTTGCATTAAAACGTAGTGAAGAATGCCTTATGTTTTAACATATTGTATGACTACGACATAAATATTTTCGTTGGTATTATCACCACTTTATTATAAAGATGTTTGCAAAAAGAAATGATAATATTTGTATCACTTATGCCATTGTCCATAAATAAAAAAAATTCATTAATTTATTATTTTATTAAATACGGTTCTCGACCCTACTTTTTAATTTATTATTACAAAAACTCATCGACAATATTAATGGATATTTTATTGTTGAAAAGAAAAACAGAATTTTATCTCTCTTTGTCTGCAGCTTCTGAATGGGTTTACAAGAAATGAGAATTTTTCTCCTTTGTTAAGAGACATTTAAGAGAGTCACGGTAAAACAAATTCTCAATGTAAATATAATAATGATGTAGTTACATTAATATTGCAGCAATTAGCCCTTTCAATTCGACAAGAGCTCCTATGTCAAATATATAAAAACTAAATTAACGTTTTTTACTGTATCATGCAGTGAAGATTTGGATAGCATAATAGAACATAAAGATTAATTCTTAATTTATTAAAATGCTTATTTAATTAAAGTTATTTACTTATTTTGATTAACAAAATTTAGTATTTTAGATTATGTATTTTAATACATAGAGTATTAAATCTGTAATAATTTACATATTTTCGTTCACTCGAGAACAAAATCGAATAAATCCTATTATACAAATTGTCTATCTGTTTCCCCAGTCAGGTAGAAAAGGAATTGCAAAAAAAGAAAATATATTCTCCTTTCAGTTATATGAATAAAAAAATTTAAAAGTCAGTCCATGAAAAAGCGTATATTACAAACCGGATAGTTCTATCGAAATTCGAAATAGAATTACATGGAAAAATACGCAATTTTAAGCCCTAATGTCCTTACCGTGAAAAGTTCCAACAAGTTTACCATTTAAGTCCTCTAATACATAATAACTGTTTCCCAGTTTTTCCCTTATTCTCGCTTTGATAAATACAGGTGAAAGTTTTGCATTAAAATGTTTTTCGAAATTGCTCTGAGCAAAGTTCCGCCTAAAGATTTCCTGCCCAACCTGAAAGTTCTGTTGTTTTGCACGTAAGTTGTATTGGTGCTGATTTCGATTATATGCTTCATTCATATGTTTGCGAATACCCTGACGAATAAGATATAGTTGGTCATCCCTAGACAATTTTGCAGAGGGCTCGTTCAACAGATGAAGCTTTTTTAGCAATTCGTATGATGAAGCATATCAAGGCCAAACAAGGCATGATAAGGAGATATACGGATGGACTGGTGCAGCGAATTACGAAGAGCGCAACTGATAGCTGTGAGATTTCCATCCCATAATCGATGGTCTTTTTTAATATAGGCTCGTATGCCTGCAATCAGAGAACGATTTACACGTTCGGAGGCGTTGGATTGGGGGGAGTAAAGTGATGTATAAGTGTTGAATTCCGTGCGTAGTTAAAAAAGCGTTAAAGTCATTTGCACGAAATTGGCTACCATTATCACTCACTATTGTTTCTGGTACACCATAAATGTGAAATATATTTTTCTGTACGAAATCTTGAATAGCAGTAGATGTAAATTTTTTTAGTGGGCATAGCCAATGGAATTTGCTAAAATGGTCTAAAACGATAAGTATTCCAATAAAACCTGCTTTGCTACGAGGGTACGGACCTAACACGCTGAAATGGACGTATGGACACTGCTTGGTTTCCCATTGGTGGTTTCATTACAAAATTTGGGGACTTTGTGGATTTACAAATTTCACAGTCTCGAATGTAATTTTGTACGTCACGCAACATTCCCGGCCAGAAAAATTTTCTTCGTAAAAGTTCTATAGTCTTACTCATACCACCGTGAGCTGTAATTGGACTATCGTGTGCTCGAGCAATAGTGGTTTTTCTGAGTTCTGAAGGGATCCAGAGTTTCCAACATTCATGTTCTTGGGCTTCTTCTCCAGTATAATGTTGAGTACGATAGTAAACATATTTATCCACAATTTTAATATCAGGATATTTGGCTATATTATTTGTGACTTTTTCTTTTAAAGCATTATAATCTCGGTCATCAAAATGGGACGAGTTTAAGTCGATTTCTGGTTCACTGAATTCTATGGCCGATACATCTTCATTAGGAATTCTAGAAAGTGCATCAGGCACAACGTTATCTTTTCCTCTTCGATGTGATATAGTAAACATATAAGACTGTAATTTGAAAACCCATCGAGCCAATCTACCATTTTAGGTGTTGGCCAGTTAGTTATTGCAGTGATTTTTTCCGGATCAGTGGCAATCCCGCCATTTCCTATCACATATCCCAAATAGTTTACCCTTGTAACGCTAAACTTTGATTAGGATATATTTAAGGTTAAGTTAGCTTTACGAAACTGAGATGAAATTCTAACTAATGTTTCCAGATGTGTCGTAAAATCTTCAGACAAAATAATCAAATCGTCTAGATATCCAAAAACGCAGTGACGTAGGTCAGGTGGTATAATTTCGTCCATTAACCGACACATTGTTTGAGGTGCATTGCACAGTCCAAAAGGCATAACTACAAACTGATATAGGGGTCTGCCGGGGACTGTGAATGCTGTTAAACTTTTCGACTTTTCGTCCAGTGCAATTTGCCAGTAAGCATCTTTTAGATCGAGTTTGGATATAAAATTTGCTTTTGGAAGCCTTGCAAAAATTCCCTCAATATTAGGCAATGGATATGCATCCTTTTTGGTGACTGCATTCACCTTTCTTGCATCTAAACATAATCGTATTTTGTTAGGTTTTATAACCAAGCGCATTGGTGAGCTCCATGGGGATGATGATGGCTCAATTACCCCCAATGCCAACATTCGATCAATCTCACCAAACATCAGTTTCTCGACTGCTGGAGAAACCGGATAGAACCTTTGTTTGATTGGTGTAGCATCAGCTACATCAATCGTATGCTTAATTAAGCCCGTTCTTCCCAACCCTTGTTTTTCAAAATTTGGAAAAAGTTCTGTAACAGCATTCAGCTGCTGGCGTTGGCAAAAAGTGAGTGGATATGAGTTTTCTTCTAAATTATTAGAATTCTTATTTTTATCAGACAAAATGTTACAGTTTTCATTAGTAGCGGACAAATCAGACGGACAGTTGGACTGATTATTAATAACAACTATGCTTACAGATCCAACTAAATCTGGAAGCAATGCAAAGGCGTTCCAAAAGTCAATTCCTAATATCAATCTTTGGGCAATTGTGGGTATTATGAATAACTTTACTAACTTGGTCTTATCTTGAAACGTTATATTCACATCCAACCAACCGACAACAGGTTGTGACTTTCCATCAGCAGTTTTAAAAAAACTTTTACATTTAACAAAATTTGGATATTTAGAGAAATCGGACAAGGCTAAGTCTTATCCTATACAACTAATATTTGCACCAGTATCTAAGAGGCCAAATTCTTTAAAATTAAGGAAACATACTTTCGCGTAATAGCGCTTATCTACAGGATTTTATACTATAGTGGATATTAAAAATTTGTGACATATTTTACGAACTTTATAAAAATTTCGTATTTTTTTCGTTGAACGTTTAGTTTTCCTTTTGTAATTACAAGACAGACTAGAAGCATTAAAAATTTCGTCGCGTTTTTTATAGTAATTCTCCCAACGTTTATGGTACGGTAATTTTGGAAAAATTATCTGGTCATTATTTTCATTTGAAATAGCACTTTCAGAAGCTAGGGGGTTACAGCGTTGTAAACTTGATATGGGTTTATTTGAATTTTTATTTAAGTCAGGGCAGTTATCAAGTTTAAAATTGATACATTCGTTTGACGGAGAAGTTTTTGGGTTAGAATTTATTTGGTAATTTGTTAAAAGTTTTTCGGAATTAAAAAGCTTTAATTCACTTGACTGGGGTTTTTGAGGTTTTTTGAGTGATTATTTTTTCGTAGCGTACAGACAGTACAATTAGGTTTGTATTAATTTTTTTCACCACAGCCGTAACAAAAAATATTTCTTTCTTGTAGGCAGTCCTCCCAGTGATGTCCTTCTTCATCGCAGTTCCAACACTTGGAGATTTTTTTAAAATTCTGAATTGCATCTACCGCAAAATTACTATCTCTTGTATCCTTAAAATTCTCATTGTCATCATTATCAAGTTCATTAAGGAACCGACGATGCATCATTGAATTTGTATTTCTATCATTAAAGCTTCTTCGTACATACTCAGCATTTAAAAAGTTTTCCCTCATTTGAACGAGATTTCTTAAATGTGGTAATGAATTAATTGGCACGTATAACAAGTCTTGTCGAATATCTGGACGAAGATTTCTGGCTAGGATTTCTATGAGTTCTGGCTCAGACATTGGAATTGATAAATGATCCATAATAGAAGATACAGCTTAATAAAATGTGTCAAAAGTTTCGTTAGGTTTTTGTTTTCTATTACGAATTTCTTCGCGTATATTAAACGAAGAATTAAATTCTTTATATTGACACCTTATGGCGTCGCAAAACTCAGACCATTCTATATATTGTACCTGCTTGTTGTATCGCCAATACCAGTCTCTAGCCTTCCCTGATAATAAAATATGTAGGTTTTTACAGACGACGCTAAAATCGCCATTAAAATTATCTCTTGTTAGTGACCGCACTCTATACAAGAATTCATCTACATTTAAACCTATAGTAGAGCCATCAAACTTTAAATTCCAGTTTTGTATTACTGATGTAATTTTATCTGGATGCATTGTAGTATTAAAAGAATTCGCGTTCACCCGTACATTAGGGGATAAAAATTGAGCATTATTAGAAAAAGGTGGATTATTTGATCTAACGTTACTATTAGGGTTATCATTTCTACTAGCAAAATTACCAGCTGGAAAAACATTCAAGTTCGTTAAAAGCCGGGTAAGATTAGTTTCAATCATCCGATTAATTTCTAAGAAATCAATACCATGATCATTTATATTTGGTGAAAAAGAGGGTTGTATTTGTTGTTGAATAGGTGTAGGTGAATGATTCGTTACAGAATCATTTTGAATATGACTATCTGTATTATACACATTTTCTATATCCTGGTTCTCTGAATCTGGAAATAGATTACGTGTCGTACTACGGGTATTGTAAAACAAAAAAAATTAAATTCAAGTAAATTACCGTTGAAAAAAAAGAAGAAAAATGTAACTTTATTTAAAAAAAAAAAATTTTGCAACAGAACTGTTTAACAAAAAAAAAGTTTTAGTATTAGAGCCAAATTTACAAATTTAAGTGCTAGGCTTCAATGAAGAAAACGTTTATAAGTTTATACAAATTTATAAGAATTTTGACATATGGTGTTTTTATTTTAAAAGATGAAACAATAAAAGAGTAATTTACAATTTTACAAATTCGTGGTATACTGGGAAAAAAAATTTTGTCTATAAAATGAAGTATAATTTTAAAATCAGTATCAGGGTAAGACAAACCAAAAAAAAATATCTATATTTTGTCAATCCTACAGTATATCCTACTTTCCACAGGTCACTAGATTGTCTTCGACAGATCAGTGAAAACCACATGAAAACAGGTTATCGACCTTCACGTGAGAAGCCCAATATAATACATAAAATTATACTGTCAAAAGCTATTTAATAAATTACCTTTAAATAACTCGTCATGATTATAAAAGGATCTACTCTATCTTAACGGTCAGCATATCCGAACTGTCAAACCTTAGATAGCGGAAAATCCAGTAGAGATTCGTAAATTATTTTTCCTCAAGAGTCATAAATTAAAACTAGTTAACTGCTAAGCTATTTTAATGAACTTTACTATAACAAAACAGAAATGAGAGCCTGAAAGCACAAAAAAACCTTCGAGCTCCACGTTGGGCGCCGTTTTTGTAATGTGATGTACGTTTTCCTTTATGTATATCTAACTGCTGTACATCCCTCCATTATAGAAGGCAAGATATATATTGTTACGTTTATACCTTTTATAAACGTTGGATTATTTCCTTTAAATATACCTTGAGTTTTTGATACACACTTTACAAGCTCTATTGTAATACTGATTATGTTAGCTGTGTTGTTCGGCTATTTATAGCAACATAGTGGTGTTCAGTAACATTCGACAAAGTTCTCGTATGTACATTCTAGTACATTTGAAAACCGTTACATTTAAATTAAGACGTTAAGTAATAGGCAGGAATAATAGAAGTGCCTAAAAGTATGCTACACATAATAACAAACATCATGTTCAAACAACCAGCGAAATAAACTAATACAAATAAAACTACAGTAACTTAAGCTACTACAACTAAAATAAATTATAATGTAAATTAAGCTATTTAAAAATAAATCTGTAACACTACCGCCCGCTTAAGCCTGTTCGTCCCGAATAGGCACAAATGCACTTTTTCCGTACTTAGCGAGGCGCTCGAGATGAACCACTTTCATCTTTGACCTTTTGCTCTTGTATTTCTGGATTCTATACACCACATCACTTATTTTGTTTATCACCTTATACGGTCCATCCCAATGAGTTTGTAGTCCTTTATTGCGTCGCTGACCCTCACTAAAGCCTTCAGATTCTGCTGCTCGGTCGTATCTGGTCTTCATCTTGTTGCTGGTCATGTTTGTTTGCTCAAAGGGGCCGCCCAAGTTATACTTCTGCAATAGCTCACGACTTTTTCTTGCTTAGCTTTTAGCTGCAATGCATTGGGCGCAATTTTCTATCTAACAAGCTACCGATTGTTGACAGCCAACCCAATAGAACCGTTGCTTTAACTTTTTAAGGGTTTTTGTCATGCCAAAGTGACCTCCCTCCACTGAGACCTTCGTGAAACTCCCTTACAACTTCGTCGACTTTAGAGGACGGCACCGCAATTAGATTTGTGACCGCTTTTCCATTAGCACTTTCCCATATTCGGTGTAGACATCAATTAACCACCTTCAGGCTATTCCACAGCGCCCAATAGGATTTCATCAGTGGACTTCCCGCTGATATTTGGTTTCGAGTGGGCATTTTGTCTTTTTCCTTTGCTGATATAATCTTTGCCAGTATAGGATATTTTCTTTGCGCCACTGACCATTCACCGCTTGTGTCTATATGCGGTAGTCGAACATCTATTACGCACTCTTTTTCCTCAGGTTTTGCACAATATTTGCTCTTCAAGCTGCAGAATTCTCGGAAACGTGCATCTGCATTGCCATGTTTGACCCCTTTTCTGTGCTCAATACTGGAGTTATTTCCCTGAAGTCGTTTAGTCCAGTAATCCAACGGAATCTCAATGTTGCGCCAAATCATAACTTTTCGTCCCATGTGCAGATTAATGCTATGAATTATCATAAAACCAGCGCCCACGATTACTTCATCCACAGTGTCAGCAACAACAAATACATAATTAACAATTATATTTGCAATAGTTAATTTCACCTTTATTTTTCCATAAACATTAGCAAACTCCCCAGTAGCTGTTCGTAAACTTACACCATATAGTGGTTCAATTTTCTTCTTGACTATATCAGGTCTAATAATTGATTGTGACGCTCCTGTATCAATTGTTAGAACATGCCTCCGACCATTGATATACCCACAAGCAGTAAGGTTGCTATTTTTCTGCTGCATAACTGATATGGAGATTATGGGGCCCTCTGTAATGGGATCTTGCTCATGCCTATAAGTGTTAACTTGTTTTAAGGGTAACTGCGTGTTTTCCAGCTTGCTGTACTCAGGTGGCGATACAAATCTAGCCCGCTTACTTGGTTCTTTACAATTTCGCTGATAATGTCCACTTTTACCACAATTATAGCATTTGGCTCTGGCTTTGCCTTGCTTTTCCTCTAACGCCTGTATAACTGCATTTTTAATTTCTGTGACTATATCTCCGTCTTTTTCTGCAGTAATTTCGAGGTTTCTCACCTTATATATTTGCGGCTTAGAGAGTAGCTTTGCAGTTTCCTGTGTCAGAGCGTATGATACGGTTTCTGCAAACGTTGATTTATGTTTGCCAAATACCGCGTGCTTTATTTCTGGATCAGGTATTCCATTTACAAACGTTTCAATTTTAAACTGATCCAAAAATGGGTGATTTTCACCTGAATATGTCAGCTGCACCAAACGCTCGATCTCCGTTGCGAAATCTTGTAATGACTCATTAACTTTCTGGATTCTGCCTCGCAATTCCATTCGGTATATATCTCGTTTATGCTCGCCGCCATACTTACGTTGTAGCGCCACCATTATGTCATCGTAGTTTTCTCTACAGTCAATGGGTGTACTTTCTAGAACTTGTGGTGCGTTACCTTTTAATGCCAAAATCAACTTTAAAGCCTTTTCTTCATTGATCCACATATTTCTATTAGCAACTGTCTCAAATTGAAATTTAAAAACATTAAATGGTGCACTACCGTCAAAAGTAGGGGCCTTTATTCTACTCGATATTTCTGGAATTATCCGCACTGGTCCCTCAGACATTGAAGATAGTTAATTTTTATTTCCAGATTTTTAAATTTTTCGTCTTGTAATTGCAATTTTTCATCAACGTCTTTGACTTGTAGTTGTAATTTGCTATTGAAATCACTTGCTTGAGTAACTATGCAATCTTCAAGGTCAGATATTTTTTTATCAATTTTATTAACTTGCTTTTCAATGCCCTCTACTCGGTTATTTACAGCTTCAGAAATTTCTTGGAGTTTCTCGTTTGTAGCTCTAGCTGTTTCTTGCACTTCTTCTTTAACTTTAGCTAATAATTTTTCATTATTGGCTCTAGAAGATTCTTGAACTTCGGCTAATAATTTTTCATTATTAGCTCTAGAAGTTTCTTGAACTTCAACTTCTTGAACTTCAGCTAATAATTTTTCATTATTAGCTCTAGAATTTTCTTGAACTTCCTGGAATTTAATTTTCATCATAGCAGCAAGCATCGTCTTTAAGTCCATGTTGTTTGTGGTTGCACGAGTGGAGGCTTCCATTTCTTCTTTTTCGTCAAACTCGTAACCATCAATGTCAATATTACGCCGCATAAATTCATATAGAAGTCTATTTTGCAATTCTACTTTATTACCTGTTGTCAACAATGCCAGCTTACTCAATTCTTTTTTGAGTTGTTCTACTTTAAGCTCCTCAAATTTCATGTCTGCTTTTTTTTATTAAAATGCAATCCCACTTCTGACACCAGTTGTTACGTTTATATCTTTTATAAACGTTGGATTATTTCCTTTAAATATACCTTGAGTTTTTGATACACACTTTACAAGCTCTATTGTAATACTGATTATGTTAGCTGTGTTGTTCGGCTATTTATAGCAACATAGTGGTGTTCGGTATGTACATTCTAGTACATTTGTTATGAATTATCATAAAACCAGCGCCCACGATTACTTCATCCACAATGTCAGCAACAACAAATACATAATTAACACTTATATTTGCAATAGTTAATTTCACCTTTATTTTTCCATAAACATTAGCAAACTCCCCAGTAGCTGTTCGTAAACTTACACCATATAGTGGTTCAATTTTCTTCTTGACTATATCAGGTCTAATAATTGATTGTGACGCTCCTGTATCAATTGTTAGAACATGCCTCCGACCATTGATATACCCACAAGCAGTAAGGTTGCTATTTTTCTGCTGCATAACTGATATGGAGATTATGGGGCCCTCTGTAATGGGATCTTGCTCATGCCTATAAGTGTTAACTTGTTTTAAGGGTAACTGCGTGTTTTCCAGCTTGCTGTACTCAGGTGGCGATACAAATCTAGCCCGCTTACTTGGTTCTTTACAATTTCGCTGATAATGTCCACTTTTACCACAATTATAGCATTTGGCTCTGGCTTTGCCTTGCTTTTCCTCTAACGCCTGTATAACTGCATTTTTAATTTCGGTGACTATATCTCCGTCTTTTTCTGCAGTAATTTCGAGGTTTCTCACCTTATATATTTGCGGCTTAGAGAGTAGCTTTGCAGTTTCCTGTGTCAGAGCGTATGATACGGTTTCTGCAAACGTTGATTTATGTGTGCCAAATACCGCGTGCTTTATTTCTGGATCAGGTATTCTATTTACAAACGTTTCAATTTTAAACTGATCCAAAAATGGGTGATTTTCACCTGGATATGTCAGCTGCACCAAACGCTCGATCTCCGTTGCGAAATCTTGTAATGACTCATTAACTTTCTGGATTCTGCCTCGCAATTCCATTCGGTATATATCTCGTTTATGCTCGCCGCCATACTTACGTTGTAGCGCCACCATTATGTCATCGTAGTTTTCTCTACAGTCAATGGGCATACTTTCTAGAACTTGTGGTGCGTTGCCTTTTAATGCCAAAATCAACTCTAAAGCCTTTTCTTCATTGATCCACATATTTCTATTAGCAACTGTCTCAAACTGAAATTAAAAAACATTAAATGGTGCACTACCGTCAAAAGTAGGGGCCTTTATTCTACTCGATATTTCTGGAATTATCCGCACTGGTCCCTCAGACATTGAAGATCGTTAATTTTTATTTCCAGATTTTTAAATTTTTCGTCTTGTAATTGCAATTTTTCATCAACGTCTTTGACTTGTAGTTGTAATTTGCTATTGAAATCACTTGCTTGAGTAACTATGCAATCTTCAAGGTCAGATATTTTTTTATCAATTTTATTAACTTGCTTTTCAATGCCCTCTACTTGGTTATTTACAGCTTCAGAAATTTCTTGAAGTTTCTCGTTTGTAGCTCTAGCTGTTTCTTGCACTTCTTCTTTAACTTTAGCTAATAATTTTTCATTATTGGCTCTAGAAGATTCTTGAACTTCGGCTAATAATTTTTCATTATTAGCTCTAGAAGTTTCTTGAACTTCAACTTCTTGAACTTTAGCTAATAATTTTTCATTATTAGCTCTAGAATTTTCTTGAACTTCCTGGAATTTAATTTCCATCATAGCAGCAAGCATCGTCTTTAAGTCCATGTTGTTTGTGGTTGCACGAGTGGAGGCTTCCATTTCTTCTTTTTCGTCAAACTCGTAACCATCAATGTCAGTATTACGCCGCTTAAATTCATATAGAAGTCTATTTTGCAATTCTACTTTATTACCTGTTGTCAACAATGCCAGCTTACTCAATTCCTTTTTGAGTTGTTCTACTTTAAGCTCCTCAAATTTCATGTCTGCTTTTTTTATTAAAATGCAATCCCACTTCTGACACCAGTTGTTACGTTTATACCTTTTATAAACGTTGGATTATTTCCTTTAAATAAACTTTGAGTTTTTGATACACACTTTACAAGCTCTATTGTAATACTGATTATGTTAGCTGTGTTGTTCGGCTATTTATAAATAGCAACATAGTGGTATTCGGTAACATTCGACAAAGTTCTCGTATGTACATTCTAGTACATTTGAAAACCGTTACATTTAAATTAAGACGTTAAGTAATAGGCAGGAATAATAGAAGTACCTAAAAGTATGCTACACATAATAACAAACATCATGTTCGAACAACCAGTGAAATAAGCTAATACAAATAAAACTACAGTAACTTAAACTACTACAACTAAAATAAATTATAATGTAAATTAAGCTATTTAAAAATAAATCTGTAACAATATAATCGAATGTGATGCTACGAATACCGTAAACATCCTAGATGTAAAGTGTTTTCCAATAGAATAATTTCCAAATTTAAATAATATAAACTATTCAATTATCTTCAGGAGCACACATGAAGTTATTTTAGGAGTAAGACTGTGGGAACCTTTAATAAGCTAGCAAAGCATTCGTGTCCTTTCCTAATACAACGTTTTTCTCTTATTACAAAAAAATTATTGTAGACTCCCTAGTTATTTACTAAAAATTAATATTACAGAACCATTATGACTAGACTCAAAAAAAAATTAAATAAATGCCCCTATCTAGTCAAAAATAAAAAAAAAGAATTACAAACTACGTTAATAGGTATACCAGAATTTGAGCTAATCCAAACATCTCTCAGGTTTTACAGAGATGTTCGCCTCTAAGCCCACACCAACCAAATGTTCCCATAGCGTCATAATAATTTTGGAACCCCTAAAAAAATTATTCTTATTTATAGTTTCATCTTCTCTAATAAAAGCACCTGTGAGTTAAGTCTAGCACCACATTATGACAAATACAATTTTTTTATTTAATTCAAAATTATTCATCATGAAACCTTTATTTTATAAGATTAAGTAACTAAAATTAACAGACAAAATTTCGATTCTTATTACCAAAAGGAAACAAAAAAATTAATATTAAATTTTAGATATTTTAGTTATTTACAAGTATATATGTATGTACATGTGTATTTGGCTTTATTTGTATTTCGCAAACAAAAAAAATTCTTGTAAATGAAACCAAAAAAAAATAATCTTTCTAACGTACAATAATGTCTACTTATTTTTAGTACCTGGCAAATATTACTAATTATTAAAAAAATAAAAATAAAAAATACACCTAATAATAATTTAATCCTACCCATGGTGCAATTTGATACTGTATATTTCATTACTTTACTCTATCAAAAAAAAAAAAAAAAAGGCCATTAATTTTGTACCTAAATGTAGGTATGTATATACATATATCTCTATTTTTGTACATATATAATTACATTACAACACCAGAGTATGGATGTCATTGAACTTTAACATCGATTAACATTAACAGTCCTTTAACTTTATAATGAGAGTAATGTTAGCAAAAGCATCAACTTATCTCTATAATTTTTGCTGAAACAAAAAGCTTTTTACTAATGTTAAAAAAAAACTTGGTTATGTTGGTATCAACATTACTCTCTCTGTAAAGTTTTTATATGTGGTTGTTGTTTTTATATTCTGTATTACTAATAGTTTATGTTTCTAATCATTTGGCAAGAACTATAAACTATAAAATTTATGTTGAGATACGTCTGATCAAACTTACCCACATATCATCGAACAGAAGAAGGCCTTCCAACGTTGCGATGCAGGAGCTAAAAGGAGAAGAATGTTTATGGTTCTTGCTTTATGTTTCTCTAGCCAGATTTTTTTTTTTTTTTGTTTTCTCTCTCTCTGATTTTGGTATATTTTTAGGTTCTTGATTGCTTTTGTAATAATATATAATATATATACATATATTTATTTTGTAATAACATGTAATATTTACATGTGTATATATATGTATATACATTGATATTTTTTTCTTTTTGATAAATTACACAAGCAATGTACATACATACGCGTACATATCTATTCTTGTTTTTTTTTCTTTTTTTTTTTCTGGGTTTGACAATTTTAACTTCATATTACAAATTTAAGTTTGCCTTCTAATTTCTTTTAACATTCATTAAAAAAAATTTTTTTTATATTATTGACTCTTTTCACTATTAACCTTGATATATTCACTATTAACTTTAATTCATTCTGCGTAATTTTTACTCTATTTATATGGCTTTTTGCACTTGTTTCTACCTTTCACTTTTGGTTTTTACATTTTTTGCTTTTAAGTTTCACTAAGTAATTTGTTAAAATTTTTTCAAGGTTATGGGGAAGACGTCTGGCGGGTAACATAAAGATGAAATGATACGTTTTAGCTTAGCAAGATGATAGCATCGTGGTTTATATTATATTGGGAAGTTACTTATTAACATCGATTACGCTTGCTTATTTGTTGCATTAACTACGGGCTTGTGAATTTGTTTCTCGGTATTCTAACCTAAAACCTGGAAGTTTTATCCACCGGATCTATAGAACAACATGAATTAGAATTTCTTATATGAATAATCTATTTATTGGAAAAAAATATACCCAAATGATTTGGACCCGATGGTTCTAATTCCAAATAAAATTTGTAAGCAGGCTCTCTTCTAGGTTGCTGATGGTACGTTTCACACAACAGAGAGTTTAACGTCATATGTTTGGATATAATTACTATCGTGTATAGATGCCAAAAATGAGACTCCTCTATAGGTTAAGTGATTTATAGCATCACACTAATTAGCGAATATAAACCTTTCTTTTCTTCTTTTTCCTTAAGAAAATTCTGCATCAATGAAATTCCTCGTAAAACGTTCCTATATAATGTAGTAGTTTCAAAATTTTTAGCATTAAATAGTCCTAAAGTTTAAATATATTACAAGTTACCTGATTTTAGTTAAAATATGTTGACGTTGGTTTTAACTATTTAAACACGTTCTTAAACTTTACTAAGACGTTGAAAATTATAATTGATTACCTTTTATTGATGCAATACCTTTGACGTTCGATAACAAAAGGAAGCATAATATCGAAAAATGGCTTATTTATAGCCTGCTTTGCACGTTTTTTTTGGAAAAGTCTAGAAATTTTTTGACGATCGTATGTTTAACATGTGTCTAAATAACTAATCCCTTACAATTTGCTTTGTTGCATTAAAACGTAGTGAAGAATGCCTTATGTTTTAACATATTGTATGACTACGACATAAATATTTTCGTTGGTATTATCACCACTTTATTATAAAGATGTTTGCAAAAAGAAATGATAATATTTGTATCACTTATGCCATTGTCCATAAATAAAAAAAATTCATTAATTTATTATTTTATTAAATACGGTTCTCGACCCTACTTTTTAATTTATTATTACAAAAACTCATCGACAATATTAATGGATATTTTATTGTTGAAAAGAAAAACAGAATTTTATCTCTCTTTGTCTGCAGCTTCTGAATGGGTTTACAAGAAATGAGAATTTTTCTCCTTTGTTAAGAGACATTTAAGAGAGTCACGGTAAAACAAATTCTCAATGTAAATATAATAATGATGTAGTTACATTAATATTGCAGCAATTAGCCCTTTCAATTCGACAAGAGCTCCTATGTCAAATATATAAAAACTAAATTAACGTTTTTTACTGTATCATGCAGTGAAGATTTGGATAGCATAATAGAACATAAAGATTAATTCTTAATTTATTAAAATGCTTATTTAATTAAAGTTATTTACTTATTTTGATTAACAAAATTTAGTATTTTAGATTATGTATTTTAATACATAGAGTATTAAATCTGTAATAATTTACATATTTTCGTTCACTCGAGAACAAAATCGAATAAATCCTATTATACAAATTGTCTATCTGTTTCCCCAGTCAGGTAGAAAAGGAATTGCAAAAAAAGAAAATATATTCTCCTTTCAGTTATATGAATAAAAAAATTTAAAAGTCAGTCCATGAAAAAGCGTATATTACAAACCGGATAGTTCTATCGAAATTCGAAATAGAATTACATGGAAAAATACGCAATTTTAAGCCCTAATGTCCTTACCGTGAAAAGTTCCAACAAGTTTACCATTTAAGTCCTCTAATACATAATAACTGTTTCCCAGTTTTTCCCTTATTCTCGCTTTGATAAATACAGGTGAAAGTTTTGCATTAAAATGTTTTTCGAAATTGCTCTGAGCAAAGTTCCGCCTAAAGATTTCCTGCCCAACCTGAAAGTTCTGTTGTTTTGCACGTAAGTTGTATTGGTGCTGATTTCGATTATATGCTTCATTCATATGTTTGCGAATACCCTGACGAATAAGATATAGTTGGTCATCCCTAGACAATTTTGCAGAGGGCTCGTTCAACAGATGAAGCTTTTTTAGCAATTCGTATGATGAAGCATATCAAGGCCAAACAAGGCATGATAAGGAGATATACGGATGGACTGGTGCAGCGAATTACGAAGAGCGCAACTGATAGCTGTGAGATTTCCATCCCATAATCGATGGTCTTTTTTAATATAGGCTCGTATGCCTGCAATCAGAGAACGATTTACACGTTCGGAGGCGTTGGATTGGGGGGAGTAAAGTGATGTATAAGTGTTGAATTCCGTGCGTAGTTAAAAAAGCGTTAAAGTCATTTGCACGAAATTGGCTACCATTATCACTCACTATTGTTTCTGGTACACCATAAATGTGAAATATATTTTTCTGTACGAAATCTTGAATAGCAGTAGATGTAAATTTTTTTAGTGGGCATAGCCAATGGAATTTGCTAAAATGGTCTAAAACGATAAGTATTCCAATAAAACCTGCTTTGCTACGAGGGTACGGACCTAACACGCTGAAATGGACGTATGGACACTGCTTGGTTTCCCATTGGTGGTTTCATTACAAAATTTGGGGACTTTGTGGATTTACAAATTTCACAGTCTCGAATGTAATTTTGTACGTCACGCAACATTCCCGGCCAGAAAAATTTTCTTCGTAAAAGTTCTATAGTCTTACTCATACCACCGTGAGCTGTAATTGGACTATCGTGTGCTCGAGCAATAGTGGTTTTTCTGAGTTCTGAAGGGATCCAGAGTTTCCAACATTCATGTTCTTGGGCTTCTTCTCCAGTATAATGTTGAGTACGATAGTAAACATATTTATCCACAATTTTAATATCAGGATATTTGGCTATATTATTTGTGACTTTTTCTTTTAAAGCATTATAATCTCGGTCATCAAAATGGGACGAGTTTAAGTCGATTTCTGGTTCACTGAATTCTATGGCCGATACATCTTCATTAGGAATTCTAGAAAGTGCATCAGGCACAACGTTATCTTTTCCTCTTCGATGTGATATAGTAAACATATAAGACTGTAATTTGAAAACCCATCGAGCCAATCTACCATTTTAGGTGTTGGCCAGTTAGTTATTGCAGTGATTTTTTCCGGATCAGTGGCAATCCCGCCATTTCCTATCACATATCCCAAATAGTTTACCCTTGTAACGCTAAACTTTGATTAGGATATATTTAAGGTTAAGTTAGCTTTACGAAACTGAGATGAAATTCTAACTAATGTTTCCAGATGTGTCGTAAAATCTTCAGACAAAATAATCAAATCGTCTAGATATCCAAAAACGCAGTGACGTAGGTCAGGTGGTATAATTTCGTCCATTAACCGACACATTGTTTGAGGTGCATTGCACAGTCCAAAAGGCATAACTACAAACTGATATAGGGGTCTGCCGGGGACTGTGAATGCTGTTAAACTTTTCGACTTTTCGTCCAGTGCAATTTGCCAGTAAGCATCTTTTAGATCGAGTTTGGATATAAAATTTGCTTTTGGAAGCCTTGCAAAAATTCCCTCAATATTAGGCAATGGATATGCATCCTTTTTGGTGACTGCATTCACCTTTCTTGCATCTAAACATAATCGTATTTTGTTAGGTTTTATAACCAAGCGCATTGGTGAGCTCCATGGGGATGATGATGGCTCAATTACCCCCAATGCCAACATTCGATCAATCTCACCAAACATCAGTTTCTCGACTGCTGGAGAAACCGGATAGAACCTTTGTTTGATTGGTGTAGCATCAGCTACATCAATCGTATGCTTAATTAAGCCCGTTCTTCCCAACCCTTGTTTTTCAAAATTTGGAAAAAGTTCTGTAACAGCATTCAGCTGCTGGCGTTGGCAAAAAGTGAGTGGATATGAGTTTTCTTCTAAATTATTAGAATTCTTATTTTTATCAGACAAAATGTTACAGTTTTCATTAGTAGCGGACAAATCAGACGGACAGTTGGACTGATTATTAATAACAACTATGCTTACAGATCCAACTAAATCTGGAAGCAATGCAAAGGCGTTCCAAAAGTCAATTCCTAATATCAATCTTTGGGCAATTGTGGGTATTATGAATAACTTTACTAACTTGGTCTTATCTTGAAACGTTATATTCACATCCAACCAACCGACAACAGGTTGTGACTTTCCATCAGCAGTTTTAAAAAAACTTTTACATTTAACAAAATTTGGATATTTAGAGAAATCGGACAAGGCTAAGTCTTATCCTATACAACTAATATTTGCACCAGTATCTAAGAGGCCAAATTCTTTAAAATTAAGGAAACATACTTTCGCGTAATAGCGCTTATCTACAGGATTTTATACTATAGTGGATATTAAAAATTTGTGACATATTTTACGAACTTTATAAAAATTTCGTATTTTTTTCGTTGAACGTTTAGTTTTCCTTTTGTAATTACAAGACAGACTAGAAGCATTAAAAATTTCGTCGCGTTTTTTATAGTAATTCTCCCAACGTTTATGGTACGGTAATTTTGGAAAAATTATCTGGTCATTATTTTCATTTGAAATAGCACTTTCAGAAGCTAGGGGGTTACAGCGTTGTAAACTTGATATGGGTTTATTTGAATTTTTATTTAAGTCAGGGCAGTTATCAAGTTTAAAATTGATACATTCGTTTGACGGAGAAGTTTTTGGGTTAGAATTTATTTGGTAATTTGTTAAAAGTTTTTCGGAATTAAAAAGCTTTAATTCACTTGACTGGGGTTTTTGAGGTTTTTTGAGTGATTATTTTTTCGTAGCGTACAGACAGTACAATTAGGTTTGTATTAATTTTTTTCACCACAGCCGTAACAAAAAATATTTCTTTCTTGTAGGCAGTCCTCCCAGTGATGTCCTTCTTCATCGCAGTTCCAACACTTGGAGATTTTTTTAAAATTCTGAATTGCATCTACCGCAAAATTACTATCTCTTGTATCCTTAAAATTCTCATTGTCATCATTATCAAGTTCATTAAGGAACCGACGATGCATCATTGAATTTGTATTTCTATCATTAAAGCTTCTTCGTACATACTCAGCATTTAAAAAGTTTTCCCTCATTTGAACGAGATTTCTTAAATGTGGTAATGAATTAATTGGCACGTATAACAAGTCTTGTCGAATATCTGGACGAAGATTTCTGGCTAGGATTTCTATGAGTTCTGGCTCAGACATTGGAATTGATAAATGATCCATAATAGAAGATACAGCTTAATAAAATGTGTCAAAAGTTTCGTTAGGTTTTTGTTTTCTATTACGAATTTCTTCGCGTATATTAAACGAAGAATTAAATTCTTTATATTGACACCTTATGGCGTCGCAAAACTCAGACCATTCTATATATTGTACCTGCTTGTTGTATCGCCAATACCAGTCTCTAGCCTTCCCTGATAATAAAATATGTAGGTTTTTACAGACGACGCTAAAATCGCCATTAAAATTATCTCTTGTTAGTGACCGCACTCTATACAAGAATTCATCTACATTTAAACCTATAGTAGAGCCATCAAACTTTAAATTCCAGTTTTGTATTACTGATGTAATTTTATCTGGATGCATTGTAGTATTAAAAGAATTCGCGTTCACCCGTACATTAGGGGATAAAAATTGAGCATTATTAGAAAAAGGTGGATTATTTGATCTAACGTTACTATTAGGGTTATCATTTCTACTAGCAAAATTACCAGCTGGAAAAACATTCAAGTTCGTTAAAAGCCGGGTAAGATTAGTTTCAATCATCCGATTAATTTCTAAGAAATCAATACCATGATCATTTATATTTGGTGAAAAAGAGGGTTGTATTTGTTGTTGAATAGGTGTAGGTGAATGATTCGTTACAGAATCATTTTGAATATGACTATCTGTATTATACACATTTTCTATATCCTGGTTCTCTGAATCTGGAAATAGATTACGTGTCGTACTACGGGTATTGTAAAACAAAAAAAATTAAATTCAAGTAAATTACCGTTGAAAAAAAAGAAGAAAAATGTAACTTTATTTAAAAAAAAAAAATTTTGCAACAGAACTGTTTAACAAAAAAAAAGTTTTAGTATTAGAGCCAAATTTACAAATTTAAGTGCTAGGCTTCAATGAAGAAAACGTTTATAAGTTTATACAAATTTATAAGAATTTTGACATATGGTGTTTTTATTTTAAAAGATGAAACAATAAAAGAGTAATTTACAATTTTACAAATTCGTGGTATACTGGGAAAAAAAATTTTGTCTATAAAATGAAGTATAATTTTAAAATCAGTATCAGGGTAAGACAAACCAAAAAAAAATATCTATATTTTGTCAATCCTACAGTATATCCTACTTTCCACAGGTCACTAGATTGTCTTCGACAGATCAGTGAAAACCACATGAAAACAGGTTATCGACCTTCACGTGAGAAGCCCAATATAATACATAAAATTATACTGTCAAAAGCTATTTAATAAATTACCTTTAAATAACTCGTCATGATTATAAAAGGATCTACTCTATCTTAACGGTCAGCATATCCGAACTGTCAAACCTTAGATAGCGGAAAATCCAGTAGAGATTCGTAAATTATTTTTCCTCAAGAGTCATAAATTAAAACTAGTTAACTGCTAAGCTATTTTAATGAACTTTACTATAACAAAACAGAAATGAGAGCCTGAAAGCACAAAAAAACCTTCGAGCTCCACGTTGGGCGCCGTTTTTGTAATGTGATGTACGTTTTCCTTTATGTATATCTAACTGCTGTACATCCCTCCATTATAGAAGGCAAGATATATATTGTTACGTTTATACCTTTTATAAACGTTGGATTATTTCCTTTAAATATACCTTGAGTTTTTGATACACACTTTACAAGCTCTATTGTAATACTGATTATGTTAGCTGTGTTGTTCGGCTATTTATAGCAACATAGTGGTGTTCAGTAACATTCGACAAAGTTCTCGTATGTACATTCTAGTACATTTGAAAACCGTTACATTTAAATTAAGACGTTAAGTAATAGGCAGGAATAATAGAAGTGCCTAAAAGTATGCTACACATAATAACAAACATCATGTTCAAACAACCAGCGAAATAAACTAATACAAATAAAACTACAGTAACTTAAGCTACTACAACTAAAATAAATTATAATGTAAATTAAGCTATTTAAAAATAAATCTGTAACACTACCGCCCGCTTAAGCCTGTTCGTCCCGAATAGGCACAAATGCACTTTTTCCGTACTTAGCGAGGCGCTCGAGATGAACCACTTTCATCTTTGACCTTTTGCTCTTGTATTTCTGGATTCTATACACCACATCACTTATTTTGTTTATCACCTTATACGGTCCATCCCAATGAGTTTGTAGTCCTTTATTGCGTCGCTGACCCTCACTAAAGCCTTCAGATTCTGCTGCTCGGTCGTATCTGGTCTTCATCTTGTTGCTGGTCATGTTTGTTTGCTCAAAGGGGCCGCCCAAGTTATACTTCTGCAATAGCTCACGACTTTTTCTTGCTTAGCTTTTAGCTGCAATGCATTGGGCGCAATTTTCTATCTAACAAGCTACCGATTGTTGACAGCCAACCCAATAGAACCGTTGCTTTAACTTTTTAAGGGTTTTTGTCATGCCAAAGTGACCTCCCTCCACTGAGACCTTCGTGAAACTCCCTTACAACTTCGTCGACTTTAGAGGACGGCACCGCAATTAGATTTGTGACCGCTTTTCCATTAGCACTTTCCCATATTCGGTGTAGACATCAATTAACCACCTTCAGGCTATTCCACAGCGCCCAATAGGATTTCATCAGTGGACTTCCCGCTGATATTTGGTTTCGAGTGGGCATTTTGTCTTTTTCCTTTGCTGATATAATCTTTGCCAGTATAGGATATTTTCTTTGCGCCACTGACCATTCACCGCTTGTGTCTATATGCGGTAGTCGAACATCTATTACGCACTCTTTTTCCTCAGGTTTTGCACAATATTTGCTCTTCAAGCTGCAGAATTCTCGGAAACGTGCATCTGCATTGCCATGTTTGACCCCTTTTCTGTGCTCAATACTGGAGTTATTTCCCTGAAGTCGTTTAGTCCAGTAATCCAACGGAATCTCAATGTTGCGCCAAATCATAACTTTTCGTCCCATGTGCAGATTAATGCTATGAATTATCATAAAACCAGCGCCCACGATTACTTCATCCACAGTGTCAGCAACAACAAATACATAATTAACAATTATATTTGCAATAGTTAATTTCACCTTTATTTTTCCATAAACATTAGCAAACTCCCCAGTAGCTGTTCGTAAACTTACACCATATAGTGGTTCAATTTTCTTCTTGACTATATCAGGTCTAATAATTGATTGTGACGCTCCTGTATCAATTGTTAGAACATGCCTCCGACCATTGATATACCCACAAGCAGTAAGGTTGCTATTTTTCTGCTGCATAACTGATATGGAGATTATGGGGCCCTCTGTAATGGGATCTTGCTCATGCCTATAAGTGTTAACTTGTTTTAAGGGTAACTGCGTGTTTTCCAGCTTGCTGTACTCAGGTGGCGATACAAATCTAGCCCGCTTACTTGGTTCTTTACAATTTCGCTGATAATGTCCACTTTTACCACAATTATAGCATTTGGCTCTGGCTTTGCCTTGCTTTTCCTCTAACGCCTGTATAACTGCATTTTTAATTTCTGTGACTATATCTCCGTCTTTTTCTGCAGTAATTTCGAGGTTTCTCACCTTATATATTTGCGGCTTAGAGAGTAGCTTTGCAGTTTCCTGTGTCAGAGCGTATGATACGGTTTCTGCAAACGTTGATTTATGTTTGCCAAATACCGCGTGCTTTATTTCTGGATCAGGTATTCCATTTACAAACGTTTCAATTTTAAACTGATCCAAAAATGGGTGATTTTCACCTGAATATGTCAGCTGCACCAAACGCTCGATCTCCGTTGCGAAATCTTGTAATGACTCATTAACTTTCTGGATTCTGCCTCGCAATTCCATTCGGTATATATCTCGTTTATGCTCGCCGCCATACTTACGTTGTAGCGCCACCATTATGTCATCGTAGTTTTCTCTACAGTCAATGGGTGTACTTTCTAGAACTTGTGGTGCGTTACCTTTTAATGCCAAAATCAACTTTAAAGCCTTTTCTTCATTGATCCACATATTTCTATTAGCAACTGTCTCAAATTGAAATTTAAAAACATTAAATGGTGCACTACCGTCAAAAGTAGGGGCCTTTATTCTACTCGATATTTCTGGAATTATCCGCACTGGTCCCTCAGACATTGAAGATAGTTAATTTTTATTTCCAGATTTTTAAATTTTTCGTCTTGTAATTGCAATTTTTCATCAACGTCTTTGACTTGTAGTTGTAATTTGCTATTGAAATCACTTGCTTGAGTAACTATGCAATCTTCAAGGTCAGATATTTTTTTATCAATTTTATTAACTTGCTTTTCAATGCCCTCTACTCGGTTATTTACAGCTTCAGAAATTTCTTGGAGTTTCTCGTTTGTAGCTCTAGCTGTTTCTTGCACTTCTTCTTTAACTTTAGCTAATAATTTTTCATTATTGGCTCTAGAAGATTCTTGAACTTCGGCTAATAATTTTTCATTATTAGCTCTAGAAGTTTCTTGAACTTCAACTTCTTGAACTTCAGCTAATAATTTTTCATTATTAGCTCTAGAATTTTCTTGAACTTCCTGGAATTTAATTTTCATCATAGCAGCAAGCATCGTCTTTAAGTCCATGTTGTTTGTGGTTGCACGAGTGGAGGCTTCCATTTCTTCTTTTTCGTCAAACTCGTAACCATCAATGTCAGTATTACGCCGCTTAAATTCATATAGAAGTCTATTTTGCAATTCTACTTTATTACCTGTTGTCAACAATGCCAGCTTACTCAATTCTTTTTTGAGTTGTTCTACTTTAAGCTCCTCAAATTTCATGTCTGCTTTTTTTTATTAAAATGCAATCCCACTTCTGACACCAGTTGTTACGTTTATATCTTTTATAAACGTTGGATTATTTCCTTTAAATATACCTTGAGTTTTTGATACACACTTTACAAGCTCTATTGTAATACTGATTATGTTAGCTGTGTTGTTCGGCTATTTATAGCAACATAGTGGTGTTCGGTATGTACATTCTAGTACATTTGTTATGAATTATCATAAAACCAGCGCCCACGATTACTTCATCCACAATGTCAGCAACAACAAATACATAATTAACACTTATATTTGCAATAGTTAATTTCACCTTTATTTTTCCATAAACATTAGCAAACTCCCCAGTAGCTGTTCGTAAACTTACACCATATAGTGGTTCAATTTTCTTCTTGACTATATCAGGTCTAATAATTGATTGTGACGCTCCTGTATCAATTGTTAGAACATGCCTCCGACCATTGATATACCCACAAGCAGTAAGGTTGCTATTTTTCTGCTGCATAACTGATATGGAGATTATGGGGCCCTCTGTAATGGGATCTTGCTCATGCCTATAAGTGTTAACTTGTTTTAAGGGTAACTGCGTGTTTTCCAGCTTGCTGTACTCAGGTGGCGATACAAATCTAGCCCGCTTACTTGGTTCTTTACAATTTCGCTGATAATGTCCACTTTTACCACAATTATAGCATTTGGCTCTGGCTTTGCCTTGCTTTTCCTCTAACGCCTGTATAACTGCATTTTTAATTTCGGTGACTATATCTCCGTCTTTTTCTGCAGTAATTTCGAGGTTTCTCACCTTATATATTTGCGGCTTAGAGAGTAGCTTTGCAGTTTCCTGTGTCAGAGCGTATGATACGGTTTCTGCAAACGTTGATTTATGTGTGCCAAATACCGCGTGCTTTATTTCTGGATCAGGTATTCCATTTACAAACGTTTCAATTTTAAACTGATCCAAAAATGGGTGATTTTCACCTGGATATGTCAGCTGCACCAAACGCTCGATCTCCGTTGCGAAATCTTGTAATGACTCATTAACTTTCTGGATTCTGCCTCGCAATTCCATTCGGTATATATCTCGTTTATGCTCGCCGCCATACTTACGTTGTAGCGCCACCATTATGTCATCGTAGTTTTCTCTACAGTCAATGGGCATACTTTCTAGAACTTGTGGTGCGTTGCCTTTTAATGCCAAAATCAACTCTAAAGCCTTTTCTTCATTGATCCACATATTTCTATTAGCAACTGTCTCAAACTGAAATTAAAAAACATTAAATGGTGCACTACCGTCAAAAGTAGGGGCCTTTATTCTACTCGATATTTCTGGAATTATCCGCACTGGTCCCTCAGACATTGAAGATCGTTAATTTTTATTTCCAGATTTTTAAATTTTTCGTCTTGTAATTGCAATTTTTCATCAACGTCTTTGACTTGTAGTTGTAATTTGCTATTGAAATCACTTGCTTGAGTAACTATGCAATCTTCAAGGTCAGATATTTTTTTATCAATTTTATTAACTTGCTTTTCAATGCCCTCTACTTGGTTATTTACAGCTTCAGAAATTTCTTGAAGTTTCTCGTTTGTAGCTCTAGCTGTTTCTTGCACTTCTTCTTTAACTTTAGCTAATAATTTTTCATTATTGGCTCTAGAAGATTCTTGAACTTCGGCTAATAATTTTTCATTATTAGCTCTAGAAGTTTCTTGAACTTCAACTTCTTGAACTTCAGCTAATAATTTTTCATTATTAGCTCTAGAATTTTCTTGAACTTCCTGGAATTTAATTTCCATCATAGCAGCAAGCATCGTCTTTAAGTCCATGTTGTTTGTGGTTGCACGAGTGGAGGCTTCCATTTCTTCTTTTTCGTCAAACTCGTAACCATCAATGTCAGTATTACGCCGCTTAAATTCATATAGAAGTCTATTTTGCAATTCTACTTTATTACCTGTTGTCAACAATGCCAGCTTACTCAATTCCTTTTTGAGTTGTTCTACTTTAAGCTCCTCAAATTTCATGTCTGCTTTTTTTATTAAAATGCAATCCCACTTCTGACACCAGTTGTTACGTTTATACCTTTTATAAACGTTGGATTATTTCCTTTAAATAAACTTTGAGTTTTTGATACACACTTTACAAGCTCTATTGTAATACTGATTATGTTAGCTGTGTTGTTCGGCTATTTATAAATAGCAACATAGTGGTATTCGGTAACATTCGACAAAGTTCTCGTATGTACATTCTAGTACATTTGAAAACCGTTACATTTAAATTAAGACGTTAAGTAATAGGCAGGAATAATAGAAGTACCTAAAAGTATGCTACACATAATAACAAACATCATGTTCGAACAACCAGTGAAATAAGCTAATACAAATAAAACTACAGTAACTTAAACTACTACAACTAAAATAAATTATAATGTAAATTAAGCTATTTAAAAATAAATCTGTAACAATATAATCGAATGTGATGCTACGAATACCGTAAACATCCTAGATGTAAAGTGTTTTCCAATAGAATAATTTCCAAATTTAAATAATATAAACTATTCAATTATCTTCAGGAGCACACATGAAGTTATTTTAGGAGTAAGACTGTGGGAACCTTTAATAAGCTAGCAAAGCATTCGTGTCCTTTCCTAATACAACGTTTTTCTCTTATTACAAAAAAATTATTGTAGACTCCCTAGTTATTTACTAAAAATTAATATTACAGAACCATTATGACTAGACTCAAAAAAAAATTAAATAAATGCCCCTATCTAGTCAAAAATAAAAAAAAAGAATTACAAACTACGTTAATAGGTATACCAGAATTTGAGCTAATCCAAACATCTCTCAGGTTTTACAGAGATGTTCGCCTCTAAGCCCACACCAACCAAATGTTCCCATAGCGTCATAATAATTTTGGAACCCCTAAAAAAATTATTCTTATTTATAGTTTCATCTTCTCTAATAAAAGCACCTGTGAGTTAAGTCTAGCACCACATTATGACAAATACAATTTTTTTATTTAATTCAAAATTATTCATCATGAAACCTTTATTTTATAAGATTAAGTAACTAAAATTAACAGACAAAATTTCGATTCTTATTACCAAAAGGAAACAAAAAAATTAATATTAAATTTTAGATATTTTAGTTATTTACAAGTATATATGTATGTACATGTGTATTTGGCTTTATTTGTATTTCGCAAACAAAAAAAATTCTTGTAAATGAAACCAAAAAAAAATAATCTTTCTAACGTACAATAATGTCTACTTATTTTTAGTACCTGGCAAATATTACTAATTATTAAAAAAATAAAAATAAAAAATACACCTAATAATAATTTAATCCTACCCATGGTGCAATTTGATACTGTATATTTCATTACTTTACTCTATCAAAAAAAAAAAAAAAAAGGCCATTAATTTTGTACCTAAATGTAGGTATGTATATACATATATCTCTATTTTTGTACATATATAATTACATTACAACACCAGAGTATGGATGTCATTGAACTTTAACATCGATTAACATTAACAGTCCTTTAACTTTATAATGAGAGTAATGTTAGCAAAAGCATCAACTTATCTCTATAATTTTTGCTGAAACAAAAAGCTTTTTACTAATGTAAAAAAAAACTTGGTTATGTTGGTATCAACATTACTCTCTCTGTAAAGTTTTTATATGTGGTTGTTGTTTTTATATTCTGTATTACTAATAGTTTATGTTTCTAATCATTTGGCAAGAACTATAAACATAAAATTTATGTTGAGATACGTCTGATCAAACTTACCCACATATCATCGAACAGAAGAAGGCCTTCCAACGTTGCGATGCAGGAGCTAAAAAGTAGTAGAATGTTTATGGTTCTTGCTTTGTGTTTCTCTAGCCAGATTTTTTTTTTTGTTTTGTTTTCTCTCTCTCTGATTTTGGTATATTTTTAGGTTCTTGATTGCTTTTGTAATAATATATATATATATTTATTTATTTTGTAATAACATGTAATATTTACATGTGTATATATATGTATATACATTGATATTTTTTTCTTTTTGATAAATTACACAAGCAATGTATATACATACGCGTACATATCTATTCTTGTTTTTTTTCTTTTTTTTTTTCTGGGTTTGACAATTTTAACTTCATATTACAAATTTAAGTTTGCCTTCTAATTTCTTTTAACATTCATTAAAAAAATTTTTTTTTATATTATTGACTCTTTTCACTATTAACCTTGATATATTCACTATTAACTTTAATTCATTCTGCGTAATTTTTACTCTATTTATATGGCTTTTTGCACTTGTTTCTACCTTTCACTTTTGGTTTTTACATTTTTTGCTTTTAAGTTTCACTAAGTAATTTGTTAAAAATTTTTCAAGGTTATGGGGAAGACGTCTGGCGGGTAACATAAAGATGAAATGATACGTTTTAGCTTAGCAAGATGATAGCATCGTGGTTTATATTATATTGGGAAGTTACTTATTAACATCGATTACGCTTGCTTATTTGTTGCATTAACTACGGGTTTGTGAATTTGTTTCTCGGTATTCTAACCTAAAACCTGGAAGTTTTATCCACCGGATCTATAGAACAACATGAATTAGAATTTCTTATATGAATAATCTATTTATTGGAAAAAAATATACCCAAATGATTTGGACCCGATGGTTCTAATTCCAAATAAAATTTGTAAGCAGGCTCTCTTCTAGGTTGCTGATGGTACGTTTCACACAACAGAGAGTTTAACGTCATATGTTTGGATATAATTACTATCGTGTATAGATGCCAAAAATGAGACTCCTCTATAGGTTAAGTGATTTATAGCATCACACTAATTAGCGAATATAAACCTTTCTTTTCTTCTTTTTCCTTAAGAAAATTCTGCATCAATGAAATTCCTTGTAAAACGTTCCTATATAATGTAGTAGTTTCAAAATTTTTAGCACTAAATAGTCCTAAACTTTAAATATATTACAAGTTACCTGATTTTAGTTAAAATATGTTGACGTTGGTTTTAACTATTTAAACACGTTCTTAAACTTTACTAAGATGTTGAAAATTATAATTGATTACCTTTTATTGATGCAATACCTTTGACGTTCGATAACAAAAGGAAGCATAATATCGAAAAATGGCTTATTTATAGCCTGCTTTGCAAGTTTTTTTTGGAAAAGTCTAGAAATTTTTTGACGATCGTATGTTTAACATGTGTCTAAATAACTAATCCCTTACAATTTGCTTTGTTGCATTAAAACGTAGTGAAGTATGCCTTATGTTTTAACATATTGTATGACTACGACATAAATATTATCACCACTTTATTATAAAGATGTTTGCAAAAAGAAATGATAATATTTGTATCACTTATGCCATTGTCCATAAATAAAATAAATTCATTAATTTATTATTTTATTAAATACGGTTCTCTACTTCTACTTGTTAATTTATTATTACAAAAACTCATCGACAATATTAATGGATATTTTATTGTTGAAAAGAAAAACAGAATTTTATCTCTCTTTGTCTGCAGCTTCTGAATGGGTTTACAAGAAATGAGAATTTTTCTCCTTTGTTAAGAGACATTTAAGAGAGTCACGGTAAAACAAATTCTTAATGTAAATATAATAATGATGTAGTTACATTAATATTGCAGCAATTAACCCTTTAAATTCGACAAGAGCTCCTATGTCAAATATATAAAAACTAAATTAACGTTTTTTACTGTATCATGCAGTGAAGATTTGGATAGCATAATAGAACATAAAGATTAATTCTTAATTTATTCAAATGCTTATTTAATTAAAGTTATTTACTTATTTTGATTAACAAAATTTAGTATTGTAGATTATGTATTTTAATACATAGAGTATTAAATCTGTAATAATTTACATATTTTCGTTCACTCGAGAACAAAATCGAATAAATCCTATTATACCATTTGTCTATTTGTTTCCCCAGTCAGGTAGAAAAGGAATTGCAAAAAAAGAAAATATATTCTCCTTTCAGTTAAGTGAATAAAAAAATTTAAAAGTCAGTCCATGAAAAAGCGTATGTTACAATGCATCCTGGTGCATTAATTTATTAAAAAGTACAACAAACTCAGAGTATTCAGAAAACTTTCCTTCGAATATCGGTAATTTTACCTCCCTACGAACTTTAGCGACAGCTACTGACGTGGTGGCATTAAACACGCTGACATCAGCAACGGAATGCCTACGTTGTGACAGTATTGACATTATTTTTGTTGTCAATTAAACTTCTTCAATTTCAGGAACAACAACAACATTAGCGGCAGCATCTGCTTCTTGGCAGATTTTGTTAATACTGGCCAGCACACTCATACACTGCTTAAAGTATGACTCTAATATTCGATAATGTGAAACCTTTCTTGGTAATTAATGTTTTAATTCGGGTGATGTTACCTTTAGTGCTGGCCCTTAATTGCTTTAATTAAAAAATTTTTTGTGCCGTCCGTTTAATCACACTCATTGTTAACATTTTATTCTTTTGTAAAAAACAATTCTTTGCTAAAATTTTTAATTTATTAAAATTTTAAGCTGCAATCAGTTTTACTGCAGTATTTTGTTTTTGTCTTTTTTAGTTTTACCAACTGCCATTCAGTTGTGTTGTTGTTTTTATCCCCTTCTGGTATATTAGTTTTAGAAACACAGCTGCAGTTGCAGAGCCACTGTGGTAGATTTCACTAATCAGAATAAAGTTTTCATAGGTTTGTATCTATACTGAGTTGTAAATCTTATATGGTGAATAATATCTTTACTTATCTCAGTTTGCAGCAATACGTGCATGCATATGTATTTCGGTTACAACTCACAACTTACAACTCACAATCCTGGAACCAAAAACAGAAACCAATAATTCTTGACGAGATCACTATCCCGGGCTTCGGCACCAAAATGTTAAGTCACGTTATTTTACGGACCACTTAAAACACAAGACAGTTATTGATTTCTATTAAATTTAAGTTTTGCAAAATGGCTTCCTGCAGCAACTACCGTTCAAAACGACGACTTCAAAAAACCCCCACCTGTTGGTTGGTTCGTTATCATGGTAGTTCGCCGCAAGCCAACAGCCAAGTAGAGTTAATCTGACTCCGTTTTGATAGGATCACATCACTCGGCAGCTCTTAATGTATGTCAGAATAAATTCAAGAGTAAGGGTACTAGATACACCCCATGGCCGTGAGGTATCTCAGTAGATAATTCAGTCCAACTTCAGATATCGCAGAGAGGTCATCCAGTATATGTTCGCCCAGAAATTTGTGTCTTTTAGCCACCAGTGCAGGACATTCGCAGAGAAGGTGGAAAACCGATTCCTCCTTCTCTCTATCCAGACAGCTGCGACAATGGTCGTTCGATGGAAGTCCGAGTCGACTTGCATGTTTGCCTAACATCCAGTGACCCGTCAATACCGCCGCAACCTCGATATGTCCCTCCGACTGGTAAGTTGCAATGTACGTCGTGCATCAAAAGCGGGCCACGTAACCCAAGCCACCTTACACGTGCTCAGCCCACGCCATCTGTCATTAGCCTTCCGGAGAAAGTGTCTGGAGATTCTGCTTTTAATAGTACCTAACGGGTTTGCAACTGCAATTGCGTTAGAGGTATCCAAAGCAGATCCTCTCCTGGCTAGTTCATCAGCCCGCTTATTACCATAGTGGTAGAGTAACGTCAGCCGCTGACCAAGCCTTGTCAGTTCCTTTCTACATTGGCCAACTAAATCAGACGTAGTTATGTACGACCTGAGTGACAAAAGTGCCGCCTGACTGTCGACAAATATACCAATACTCCCGTGGGTATTCCCGTCATTCAGTACCCTACATGCTTCCCTGATAGCGAGTATTTCCGCCTGAAAAACGCTGCAATCATCCGGAAGGCGGAAGGAGAGTTCAATCTCTGGTCCATCAGAGAAGACAACAGATCCAACACCGCATTCCATCCTAGAACCGTCAGTATAGATCCTGGTGTAAAAGATCCTCATAAGATGACCCCCATTCCACTCTGTTCTGGAGGGAATAAGAACCCTGAACGCCCCATCAAAGTCCATGTAGGGCGTAACGTAGTCAGAGGGTTGATTCACGCTCGAAGGCAGCGTGGCCAATATACTTGCATGGCCATACGTCCTCGACCTCCAACAGCCAGTCGCATTAATCCTCACCGCACTACTTGCGGATGTGGCCAATATATGAATATCTATGGGAACGAGATGCAACATTGTGTTCAGCGCCTCCGAAGGACTAGTTCGCATCGCTCCCGTTATCCCAATGCATGCCGATCTCTGTACTCTATACAACTGGTCCACAACATATTTACGCCCCGTTGCAGTCCACCATACCAGAGATCCATAAGTGAGAATTGGACGTACTACTGCCGTAAACATCCATTTAATTATGTTAGGGGTAAGGCCCCATCTCCTACCAAACATCCCACGACACGTGTAGTAGGCTACCGTAGCCTTCTTCACCCTGTGCTGGACGTTCAGTTTCCATGACAATTGAGAGTCCAGGATAATACCCAGATATTTCGCCCTATCCGATAGGGGAATTTCGCAGTTCCCCAACCTCGGTGGTCTGAAGCTCGGAATCTTGGTCTTTGTTGTGAACAGTACCGTTCCGATTTGCTTGGGTTTACTACTAGACCGCTGTCCGTGGTCCAGTTTCTTAGTAATCTTAGTTCTGATAGTGATAGTAATGATATCACTAATCACGTCCGGAAACAGTCCCGATACCAGTATCACAACATTGTCCGCATAAGCCACGACCTTTATTAATCTATTGTCCAGTTCAATAGGAATCGTGTTAACAACAATAAGCCAAAGCAGTGGAGAGATCACACCGCCCTGAGGTGTACCTCTTTCCACTAGCCTAGACATAGTGCTGTTACCAAGATAAGCAATAACCACTCTTGTGCTCAGTATAAACACTAGCATGTTGCTGATGTACTCCTCAACCTCCAGACCAGTGAGGGCATGTTGAATCGCAAGGGTGGTTACGTTATTGAAGGCCCCTTCTATATCCAAGAAGGCTGCCATAGTATACTGCCCGAATTTGAGAGACCTCTCTATAGTCCCCACGACCTCATGTAGAACCGTCTCCGTAGAGCGTCCCTGTGCTATCCAGTCTTTCTTTAACTGCAATTTTATTCTAGTAGGCAGGGATGTCTTATAAATTTATAACAAAACATTTAGTATTCCATTACAGTAATTAAATAAAAAGGAGTTATCTTTAAAAGTAATATACATTACATGATATTAATTCTAAACAATCAGTATACTCTGGCAAATCATTATAGATAGATTGACGCTTGGCGGAGCTCGCGTAATCGTCAATGAGATCGTTACCGCCCATGAGAAATTATGTTTTATTTGAAAATATGGATGGCATTAATCCGATCGAGATGTGGTTTCATCAGGATGGCGCTAAGTTCCATTTGACAACCACAGCTATCAATTTATTTCAAAAAAATTTGGCGATAACTTGTATCGAGAAATGTATTTGGTTCAAATATACTGGTTTATGTTATTTTTTACAAGTTCAAGTTTTATTGGCCTAATATTTGTTTTTAAGCAAGTCTATCTTTTGCGGATATTAGCCAATTCATTGCTACATTTTTAATACCGTATAACACTAGAAAAAGTTTGTTTTAAAAGAGCTTAGTATTTCCTTAACACCGTTTTTTGGTCCGAAGATGACGATGATAAATCAGATATGTTTGAAAATTAAATTGTTTTTCTATAAAACCTTATCTTTATTGATTTAATATTTTTTTATTTACTTCTAAGTAAAACATATGTGGGCTCTTGTATCTAGCCCAGGTGGGGTGTATCCTTATAAAAATAATAAGGCCGGGTATTCTTCTTAGAACTAACAAATTTATTGTACAGCTTCTTGCTGTTATATTTTTTTGATTAATATAAAAAATGTTAAGTTTATTACTGTTCAGTTCAACTATTAATGATAAAAACAATTTAAAAAGGAATGTAATTCACCGTAACTGCACCTTAATGGAGTTAAAAAAAGTGAGAAAAGTTATTGCAACAACAAAATAGTAAAACTTTACATTAAATTCATAAAACCTCACAGAAAGAAAATAAATAATAAAGTCGCAACATATGAATAAAAAATATGGTTTTTATAAAAGTTTAATATGTTTTCTTATATTAAAATTTTCGCGCATTTTACCAGTTCTTTGGATAGAGATTTTACCCGTTTTACCCTTTTTTACTAAACACTTTCCTTAGTTCAGAAATTGTAATACTGGGTTTTATTACATCATTAAGGCGAATTTGCATTAGGTGATATTACAAAGCCAGCTTATTGTTTTTGCTCGTTTTATTTTGAATGGCATATTGTATAAGTTTGTTTACATTTAAATAAAATCTTAAGTGCGTTGGATAAAAATTTTTATAAAAGTTGTGATATTTGTGAAAAACTTGAAAAAATATTAATATTTGTGTAAAACCTTATTGGCAAATAGGTATAAAAATTATTAAAATAAACAAAATATTTAATGTTTTTAATTAAAACAATTAAGAGCATTATATTCGGCTGTGCCGAATTTTTTAACCCACTACCAATTTTATGTACTTTTGTAGCACAAAAGTTATTATTTTGTAATCGCTATAGATTAATCTCTTTATGCTCAAATATGTATCACTTTCTTTGTATAACTTCGATATGCTATTGAAATATATTCGTAAATTTAGTTTTTCAATGAAAGTGGGGTTAAAGTAGGCGTGTCAATAAAACTTCTGCTAATAAATACAACTTACATAGATATTTCAATAGTCTTTTATTTTTCCAAAAACTTTGCCCATAAATTATATCAATTTAAGTTTAAGCGTTATATAGAAGGTAGGCGTTAAAGTGGGCGTGTCTCCTTCGTTTTCTGGCATAACAATGACATTGACTAGAAAGCTATATGTACTCTCAAATTTTGTCAGTTTTATGAGCTTTTAAATTTCATTAACAGCAGATTACGTGAAAAGTGGGCGTTATGGTGAGAGTGTCAATTAGGGTGATCGATTATTCGACATTTTTAAGAAACCGGTTTTCAAATAGTTTGAAATTTAGAATTAAAGAAAAAACCGGTTGCTTTTTTGAAAATGTACAAAAAACCGGTTAACCGGTCGAATACATAAAATATAATTCTTTCTTATACCCATGACAGAGATACATTTATAGGTATAAACTAGTTTGTTTTATGGTTTAATTGTATTTTAAGTTGACACAGTCAATGGCGTTATTATAAAATTTAAGGTAAGGTTTATAAATTTAAAAGTGCCATTCTTTCTCCACATGAAACAAAATATGGCAACTAAATTGTGATTTATGATTTTTTTCTACTTCGACCTTTTTAATTTTTTTTTTATTTTAATTTTTTAATATTAGTAACACAAAACAGTAAATAAATCATCAAAAATGTTATTTCGTTGTGTAAAATTTTTTAAGAACTAAATTAATTTGTTAAAAGTAATCGGTTTTGCTCTGGTACTGACGTATTAAAAAAAAACTTTGTTACAAGGAGGTTGTAATAATGAAAGATATTAAAAAGTCACTTCACTGCTCACTGTAGTCAAATTTATCTTTTACTAACATTAACTTTGTAGGCAAGTTGTAATAATGACCCTTTGTGTGCCAAACTATTTTAGTATACAAGTCATGTGTTATCAGAGATATTAGTAAAGCTTTGGGAAGTCTTTAGTACAGGTCGCTAGATATCGTAAAAGCAAAATTTTTATGAAATTCAAAAATGAGATCAAAAAGTATTGCACTGTACAATAATTTGGTCAAAAAACTTAACTGGACAGCTGATTATCACAACAAATTATAAGCGCAACAACGTATAAAATACCTGCTCTCCATTTAAAACAAATACTATTTAACCTAATTATTTTTCTTATTTTTACATTTGTTTTTTGAACAACAAATAAATTTCTTACAATATTATGGAAGAGTATTTAATAAATAAATAATAATGAAAAAAAAAACCGGCTTCTGTGAGTAAAAAAACCGGTGTATTCGACATTCGAAAAATTAACATTTTGAAAAAACCGCCAGCTGAAAGAGTAAAAAAACGGGTTTTCCACCGGATGTAAAACCGAGTCGATCACCCTAGTGTCAATATAGTTTCTGCAAATAAACTCAACTCAGATATTTTAATATAGTCCTTTATTCTTCCACATAGGAATTTGAGATAAAGCGTTATATGGGATGTGGGCGTGTCACATTTATTTTCAGCTAGTAAAAAGCTTTTGACCAAAAAGCAATATTTGCAAAATTTCAGAATTATACATCTATTTTTGTCAGTTTTATTACGTTTTAAATTTTTAATAAACAGAAAAATACACTGTTACTACAATTGCATTTTATTCGATGTGGGAAGTACATGTTATTTTTTACCTACTCTTGCATTACGGGCTATAACTCTCTTACTAATATTTCGATTAAGCCGCACCAAACAAATCTTGTGTCTATGAAATATTCTGCCAAAATTTAAGCCCCTTAGCTTTTTCGGACTGACCTCCATTGTGCTTTCAACAGACGGACTGACATAACTAGATCGTCATTAAATGGAACTCCAACTCTGTGGGGTCTAAAATGAATATTTCGATGTGTTACAAACGGAATGACAAAATGAATATACCCCCACAATTTTCCTGGTGTCGGGTATAAAACTGCAAAATGCCTGTAGTGTTTGTCCTAATGTCTAATAAAAATTAAATATTTGTGTTTTGACATTCTTCGTTTTTTTGTGTTTGTTGTAAATTTACCTTTTTATTTTATTTATTAATTGTCTATATATTGTATATCCTTACAGTCTAATGTGTGTAAAATAACAAAACAAAATTAAGGTTATATAAAATAATATTCTATTTAATTCAACGATTTAAATAAAAAATAATATTTCTGTTTACAATTTCTTTACTTTCATTAAGGCCAATAAGGTTATAATAGTAATTAAAGTTTCCACATATACATACGACGAAGAGAATCATTATTAGCATAGTTGGATATTTTAAGTCAATAAGACGGAAGTTTCGAGCTGGTCTGGTTGGAACATTAAAATATATTTTACTTAGCAGGAATTCAGAATCCACATCGCCTTAAATTAGGCCCAGCACAAATGAAAAACTCAGCATTGAATGACGACTTTTTAAAGTTGGTAATTTTATAACACAGACCTTGTAAATCATGATCAAGGCCTATTCATTAGGTTATTGCAATTGATCAGCTGATTTTTGCGGGGGTTGTATTGCTATCGTGAATATGTCAAAAGTAATGTCCTTTTTTTCCGCCATGTCTTTTTGATGTATATTTTTGTTAAAATTTTTTTGTGATAGTAAAACTAAAATTTAAATATGTGTATTTTATAATTAATAATTAAAATTTTAAATAAAAAAGTATTTTAAATAACGCGGTATTGTGCTATATGCAAACGCAAGTTTCCAAGTGGAAGTGGAACCTGGTTTGATGTTTCTAAAGATCCAATAGAAAGAGCAAACAAGTATTGATCGTAATAGAAAATTACTAATGCTAAGCCTTTTGTTATTCGACTGGCGGAAGCTTTCGCAATACAAAATGATATATGTATGTGTTGGTACATAGCCACCAGCTAAGCGAATGGCGGAAGCTAAAATAACAAGAGAAAGTAACACATGTGTTTGTACGGAACCAATTAAAGCATTATCGTCATGCCATTTAACGTATAATTCCATTCACATTTATAATATAAGTAGAATTAGTTACTGATCTCAAATGCCAAAAAAAAAAAAAATAAGAAATTAAATTTAGTTTTTAATCAAATATTACCAAACACTTTTGCAACAAACAAAATTGTATCAACTGTTTTAATATTTTTGAAATTTAAAAAAAACAATTAAGAGTGCTATATTCGACCGTGCCGAATCTTATATACTCTTTACAACGTGTAGTCATGCAATAACAATTGTTTGTATCACCATTCATCTCATATGAAATACGTACATACATACAAAAACATCCCACTGTAAAATTATAAATTGTGTTTACGTATGTGTTTCAAAAAAAATAAAAATTAATAAATAAATTAAAAAAAAAAAATCAATCCGAAGTTCGACCTTTGTGATACTGAAAAATCCTATATTATTGAGCATGTAAACTTGGTGCATAAACCACTTTCTAACTCTGAGCTATTTGCAACTTTAAATATTGAAATTTGTAACTTAGATTCTGAAAGTTCATTGGCAAAACTTATAAAGGGTCCGCCATCTAACGTTTTTTTTAACTAGTGCTTATTTCGTGAATGGTAACACTTAGCTCATGTATGATTTGACATATAATTAGTTTTATCCTTCCGCTGAACGAATATGATTGTGTATACGCTTGAACAGCGCTGGAAAATATTGCGACATTACTTTGGCCGATTTTGCCAAAAAAAAGTAATCTTTTCAGATGAAGCAAATTTTGATCTTGGCGGGTATGTAAACAAGCAAAATTGTCGCATTTGGGGCACAGAAAACCCGTACGCATACATTGAAAAGCCGATACACCCAAAACGAGTCACTGTTTGGTGCGGATTTTGGTCCAGAGGCATAATTGGGCCATTTTTCTTCAAACATGAGCAAGGAGTGGCCGTAGTCAATGGCGATCGTTATCGGGCCATGTTGAACGAATTTTTGTTTACAAAAATTAAAGAGGAGGATATTGGCAACATTTGGTTTAGCATTTTCAAAAAAAAAAAAATATATGGCGGACCCAATAGAAAACTTTGAATGCAATTTGGACAACGATAGGGTTAGAGCCGAACTCACAAAGAGATTAATTAATTCCAGCTTTCAAAGCTACCGGGATTTATTTGAATGGAAAAAATTAGTCTTATCTCAGAAACGAAATTAATGATTTCTTTGAGCCGATTTCTACAACAAGCGAGAAAAATACTGTAGATGATGATATCGAAATATAAATTTTTTGAATAATTGACTAGCATGAAAAAACTAATAATATTTTATAAGCATAAATTATTTTTTCTTTCAAATTGTTCAATTTTTGTTTAGCCTATTGCCGCCTCTTCTTATTGTATTTGTTTATTAGTTTATAAATTTAGTTTTAAATTACAGAACTGAATTTAATTCTTGTGATTTTGTATAACAAATCTAAATTAAATGAACCTATATACTTCGTATTGGCAATTTTTAATTCGATTTACGCCCCTACTTTTTGGAACTAATCACGACATAAGTATTTTTAAAGTTTACACACCTACGTCTATTTTTCCACATCACACATGAATCACGCAAGCGTTGCTATCTAAAATATGTGTGTATACATACATGTCTAAAAAAGTAGCAATAGTATTGAAAAGGCCAAAAGTAGCTTATTTTATGTATCTCGTGTTAAATGACTAGGGAAATGACCATAGTTTTTACAACAACAAACATCCTTACATATCATTTAGTTTAGTTTTTATTGAGGTTAAAAGCAATATAAATTAATGTCATGGGCAAATAAAAACACAAGTTCAGTAGAATTAAACTTAAATTTATTATTTCAGGATATAATTTTTAATTTATTATTGCTATAGAATTCAACTTTAATTGACCTTAATTTATTATTATAATTTCACTTTGATTGATTTAATTTATTTCCGTGGCTCTTACTATGTGAGCTTGAGTGCTGATAAACGACTGACTTAATTTATTATTATAATTCCACTTTGATTGATTTAACCCACTTCCGTGGCTCTCACTATGTGAGCTTGAGTGCTGATAAGCGACTGACTAAAATTAATTATTTAAGTGAAGTCTGCAACTTCAATCCACTAGCAAATGTGCTAGTAACAAAAAGGTAAACAACAATAACGTGTGACACAGCAAAAATGTAAAAAAGAATAGAACAAATCACAAAAGAATGCATTAATGCAAAACAAAAGAGTCACATTTCATGTGAACGAAAATTTCAGTAAAACTGGAAGTTAGCGTCTGCTATAAATTTGATATCATAAATTTTAATTGCGCGTGCAGCGCTAGTTTTTGAATAAATATTGTTTGCTTTGTCGACATATCTTAACTGTTCCCCCCTTTAAGTGTCGGACGTCCCCGTCTGACCATAGTTATCAAGCACACTGTTAATTTCCAATTTGCGTTGTCTTTTGACAAGAACGTATGCGCTACAGATTATTAGAATTAGGAGAAAAATAAAGGCTGAGGTGTACCACGTACCTCTTACTTTCGCATGTAGGTGAGAGATGTGGTTAAGATTTTCAGTATTTAACTCATGAAGGTATTGAAGCGATAAGATAGAAGTATGTTCTGTTAAATTTACAGTGTGAGCTATTGGAATTTCAGGGCTTTTGAAAGCGATTTTTCGCAAGTTCCTGAATTCCGTTGAATTAACGATTAGAAGGTTTCAAACGTAATCAGATATGTGCCTTTTGAGAGAGTCTTCGCTTTATTATCAAAAACTATTTGGGAGGGTTGGTTGTTAATGATGACAATTCCATCATCAATTTCCCTTAGGGTTGACACATCATGTGCAGAATTTGTGCCGCAAGCGGCCGTGTTATTGTTCGGGCACGAATCCTCTTCGTGGTTAAACATTTCACAAAATGAAGTTGCAGATTTCCTTTTACAATTTTTCAACATAATATATTTGTAGCCACATTTTGCTACATTGTTTACTTTAAATGATAGGATTTCATTATTATGGACCACTGGAAAAATTTGATTCTTATTGCAAAAATGTACAATTTTTGGAAATTTTATCAAAAAGGTAATAATATTTTCATTTTGTAGAATTTTCAATTTTGAATTAACAATTATTTCGTTTATGCTAACATTAGCGTCTATCTCGGTTCTTAAAACAAAGTTTACCTCTGTACTCTTCAGCAACAGATGGTGGCAGTAAGCTATTGATTCGCGCAGCTAGATCGTTGATCGTTGATCGGCCTGGAAGTCTTGTTTCGTTCTCTGAACAGCCTGCTCAATGGCAGTATCCAAAAATACCCTTAAATTTGCTGGATCCATATTATTCCTGTGTCCCTTTGTTTTGTCTGAGATTCCTATAGCTGCTAATCTAGCTAAAAGTTCTTCTGCTCTTTTGAGAACTTCCTCACTGTCCATCAACTTGAGAAATTATGAAAAAGTTTTTTTTTAATATGAAGTAAAGTTTGTTTTGAACCCAAGAGCAACGCGTTATACCTCAAATTTAATTTAACCAAAAGTATCAAGAAATATTTCACAAAATGATTTATTCGAAAATTGTTAAAAAAAAAAACTATTAATTCCTTGAAACGTTGAAATCAAACAAAAGGTCAAATTTGTTTTTTACTATTTTAAAAGCTTAATTCTTAAAACAATTCCTCTTTATTACCTTAAAATATAAAATGTTTTATTTCGATATAAAGTATTTTTGTTTAGTTCGTAGCGTTTTTTTTTAAAGACAATATGTTTTATAATAGTATAAAGTAAAACTGTTTTTTTATAAATTCATAAAATAAAAAAAATTAAGGCAGGAACGGAACAATTAAAAAAATTTGTATAAAGTGAGTCTTAATTACTAATGCTTACGGACAAATATTCATGTTGAAAGGATGCTGATAGGGATGAAGATGTTACAAAGCTGTTGATAAAGATGAAGATGTTGAAAAGCTGTTGATAAAGATGAAGATGTTGAAAAGCTGTTGATAAAGGTGCAGATGTTGAAAAGCTGTTAATAAAGATGAAGATGTTGAGAAGCTGTTGATAAAGGTGCAGATGTTGAAAAGCTGTTGATAAAGATGAAGATGTTGAGAAGCTGCCCTCTGCTTATTGTGGCTGTTTTTACTCTTGGTAGTAGTTTTCTCACTTCCTGTTCACAAAATAGTTTTTATCACTTTGCAAATCTAATCCTTGTTATTAAGACTTTATTTATTTTGAAGATAATTATTTTTGTTTTTTTTTATTATTTTTTTTTTCAGGATTTTTGTTTATTTGGGAATGACTAACTTTGCCATTCTATTAAGATTTAAGATATTAAGATTTTTTGTTTATTTTGGATAATTTTAGTTTTTGCTTTAGTCCTTCTTATTAGGATTTTTTTTACTTATTATTGTTTTTTACGTTGGACGCCAATTAATGTCATGGGAAAATAAAAACACAAGTTCAGTAGAATTAAACTTAAATTTATTATTTCAGGATATAATTCTTAATTTATTATTGCTATAGAATTCAACTTTAATTGACATTAATTTATTATTATAATTTCACTTTGATTGATTTAATTTATTTCCGTGGCTCTTACTTTGTGAGCTTGAGTGCTGATAAACGACTGACTTAATTTATTATTATAATTCCACTTTGAATGATTTAACCCACTTCCGTGACTCTCACTATGTGAGCTTGAGTGCTGATAAGCGACTGACTAAAATTAATTACTTAAGTGAAGTCTGCAACTTCAATCCACTAGCAAATGTGCTAGTAACAAAAAGGTAAACAACAACAATAACGTGTGACACAGCAAAAATGTAAAAAAGAATAGAACAAATCACAAAAGAATGCATTAATGCAAAACAAAAAAGTCACATATCATGTGAACGAAAATTTCAGTAAAACTGCAAGTTAGCGTCTGCTATAAATTTGATATCATAAATTTTAATTTCGCGTGCAGCGCTAGTTTTTGAATAAATATTGTTTGCTTTGTCGACATATCTTAACTTATATCTGACGTTGCCATTTGCATTCTACTAGTCAAACCCTTTCATTAGATACCCATATTGGTGGGGTTAGGCAAAATAATTACCCGCCATTGTGTTTCGGATGCCATCTTGTATTTTACACTTTTTCATAGTTTATATATATAATTACTATATATCATGTAAAAAATCCACTTTCGTTTGTACATTGTAGAAAAAACACGGATTTTAGTGCTTATATCTCAGTCTAAAATCGATTTGCTTGATTTTTCCCTGAAATAATTTTCGAGACTACGACTTGCAATTAGGTGTCATTATCCTGTCTTAAAATTATTAACTAATTTTATAAAAAATTAATATTTTTCCTAATTGTTAGTGACCATTTTGTCTAAAACTTTTTACGAATATCGATATCGTAAATATAAATACTAAGAAACGGATCAGTAAATTTCGGTGTTAAAAATTTGCAAAAAAAAAAACCAAAGGCAGCCGTGTTTTTTTCACATCAGATTTTAGCCCGATTCTGCTTGTTTGCAACACCGATTTTTTAAAAGGTTGATATCAAATATTGGTATTTGCAACATATGTGGGTTTCAAAAAGATGATTAAAGAAAATACTCGGACAGACGGCCATCACTCAATCGACTTTGCTCTTTTAATGCTTTTAGATAATTTATGGGATCGCAAATAAATATTTTAGAAATTATAAACAGAATGACAAAGCTTTATATTGATATTCACAAGTAGAAAGGCCCTAACTGGTATTTTTTACGAAATTGAGTTAAGTGATTCTAATACATTTCACACAAATACACCTCTATACAAAAATTTAATGCAATAGAATTAAAAATAACAGTTTTACAAGAAATTTCGACCAAAAATTACCTTATGATAATAAAATTTCTATTACGTTGTTGCCTTTTCCTGTAAAGTTACAATTATTTGAGTTAGGGCTTTTCTACTTGTAACCACGATATACTGTTGCCACAACAAGTGCAAGGTATGAAAAGTTTTTAAATTTGTTTTTATTCTTTCAAAAACATGTGCATCCAAACGTTAAAATACGAAACAACCAAAAATGGCTAACGAAACATAACTCATTTGACTTTTAAATAACTTTTTTATTGGTGATTAAAACAGTGTTGTTAAGACGTAACCTTCAAATTTGAATAGGGCTTGAGAGGAACCTATTAACTCTCATTAACAAATGTATGTAAAAAAAAAGTATTAATAAAAAAGATATTAAAAAAATAAAACAATAAAAACATAAATATATCAAATAAAAAAAACAATAAAAACATAAATATATCAAATAACATTTTTTGACTCAGCTTAGTATACCACGTTTGTATGTACATATGTATGTGTTGTATGTATGTATGTGTTTTATGTTGTTGTGAAAAAAACGAGGTGGTCGTGGTTTTTTGCTCATATCTCAATTGTTTATGTACCGATGTTTCTGATTTTCAATACCGATCTGCTCCTGAATATTTCTGACATTTTAACACCTCACACGGCAGACAGACGGACATACTGACACAGCTTAATCGACTCCCTATTCATAAGCTTTCAGAAAATATATACTTTATGGGTCGGAAATGAAAATTGTAGAAATTTCACACAGAATGACAAACCTATATATACCCTTTTTCACGGTAAGTAAGTATTTGATAGTTTAGTGTATTCTACTAGGTATTGTAAATCCATTTTATTTGATATCCATATTAACTCTGTCGGTTGTCCCGATTCTGAAATGATACACATATAGGTCTGTGCGTCTTCAAAAATACAAATATAACAAGTCACCTTTAGACTTATTTGTGCTTTAAATACTTGGTTCTTGTTATTTGCTGACCAGTGGCAATATTTCCAAAAAAAAATTAATGACACAAACAACTTATCTTGTCTGTATTTAAAAATTAAACCTAGATATTTTAGCTTTTTGCACACTTAAAAAAATTTAAACAAAGCCAATACTCTCCAATCATCTGGTCTTAATTCTATTATTTTGTTTATCTTTACCAATAGTGTTCACAACCCCAACCTATCAAACTCTGTAAAAAAGAAACTCCATCACATATGCATATTTTTAACATTTCCCTCAACTACAATACTTTTTTTATTTTTGTACTTTAGTAAAATGTTCACTATTCATTGGGAACCCGGGGGCTCCCAATTTTACCGAAAAGTGTTTCTTGTGTTGAAAATTGGGTAAATGAGAACGTTCATAACAGAGTAATTTGTGTTTCTCTTTTTACCTGACTTTACCCGTACTTTTTTTTGCGTGTAAAATGGTAAAACTGTCAGATCACTAAATCAGCTGTTTTTAATTTGTAAAAGTACTAGCATTTAACCCGCTACTTCGTTAGCGCAGTTCTTACTATTTATTGAATACTCAAGTTCTATTTATAATTATATAATATTTTTGGTTCAATTTATGAAAATTTGTATCTCTGATTCAATTTACTTAGAAAAATAAAAAGTAGAGTAAGGATATATCGGGCATATATTTCCTAACTAAAAGCAAGATCAGTGCTACTGAGTTTCAAAAATTAAGATTCATATTTTGCAAAAATTACCCTAAAAATAATAAAAGGAACATTTTTTCCTTCACTAAAACTTCCACTTGGTTTATTATTACCTTTATTCAGAATTCTATGTATACAAAATATATAAAAAGAGAAAAAGTAATTTTGGTCGTCCATAATATTAGGATTTAGACCACGGATCAAAATACACTAATTTTAATAATCTATGTTTACAAACGTAAAAATACAGAGAGTACAATAAAAATGCGAAAAGGCTTTTTTGTGTCTCCAATATAATTTTAATTTTCAAATTGAATCAAGAATACTTTATTTCACTATTTTAGCTTTACAAACGTGGGAAATACAAAAATTTCCATTAAAATGCAGAAAAGTACCTTTTTGGTCGACCATAACATTTTCAGTCTCACTTTGTATCAATAGCCACTAATTTTAAAATTCTAGCTTTGCAAACGTTGAATATACAAAAAGTACCATACAAATTCAAAAAAGTACCTTTTTGGTCGCCCATAACATTTTTGGTCTCACCTGAAATCAATAGTCCTTGATTGTACAATCCTACCTTCATGAACGTAGCATATACAAAAAATACCATAAAAATTCAAAAAAGTACCTTTTTGGTCGACCATAACATTTTCAGTCTCACCTTGTATCAATAGCCACTAATTTTAAAATTCTAGCTTCGCAATCGTTGAAAATACAAAAAGTACCATACAAATTCAAAAAAGTACCTTTTTGGTCGCCCATAACATTTTTACTCTCACCTGGAATCAATAGTCCTTGATTGTACAATCCCATCTTTATAAACGTAGAAAATGCAAAAAATACCTTAAAAATTTAAAAAAATACCTTCTTGGTCGGCCATAACATTTTCAGTTTCACCTGAAATCAAAAGTCCTTGATTGTACAATCCTACCTTTATAATCGTACAACATACAAAAAGTACCATAAAAATTCAAAAAAGTACCTTTTCGTCGCCCATAACATTTTTAGTCTCACCTTTGAATCAATAGTGCTTGATTGTACAATCCTACCTTCATAAACGTAGAAAATACAAAAAGTACCATAGAAAAGCGAAAAAGTACATTTTTGGTCGCCCATAACATTTTTAGTCTCACCTGGAATCAATAGTCCTTGATTGTACAATCCTACCTTCATAAACGTAAAAAATACCAAAAGTACCACAAAAATTGAAAAAAGTACCTTTTTGGTCGACCATAACATTTTCAGTCTCACTTTGTATCAATAGCCACTAATTTTAAAATTCTAGCTTTGCAAACGTTGAATATACAAAAAGTACCATACAAATTCAAAAAAGTACCTTTTTGGTCGCCCATAACATTTTTGGTCTCACCTGAAATCAATAGTCCTTGATTGTACAATCCTACCTTCATAAACGTAGAAAATACAAAAAGGACCATAAAAATTCAAAAAAGTACCTTTTTGGTCGCCCATAACATTTTTAGTCTAACCTGGAATCGATAGTCCTTGATTGTACAATCCTACCTTCATAAACGTAGAAAATACCAAAAGTAACACAAAAATTCAAAAAAGTACCTTTTTGGTCGACCATAAGATTTTCGGTCTCACCTTGTATCAATAGCCACTAATTTTAAAATTATAGCTTCGCAAACGTAGAATATATAAAAAGTACCATAAAAATTCAAAAAGTACCTTTTGGTCACCCATAACATTTTTAGTCTTACCTGGAATCAATAGTCCTTGATTGTACAATCCCATCTTTATAAACGTAGAAAATGCAAAAAATACCTTAAAAATTTAAAAAAGTACCTTCTTGATCGACCATAAGATTTTCGGTCTCACCTTGTATCAATAGCCACTAATTTTAAAATTCTAGCTTCGCAAACGTAGATATTATAAACAGTACCATAAAAATTCAAAAAGTACCCATAACATTTTTAGTCTAACCTGGAATCAATAGTCCTTGATTGTACAATCCTACCTTCATAAACGTAGAAAATACCAAAAGTACCACAAAAATTCAAAAAAGTACCTTTTTGGTCGACCATAAGATTTTCGGTCTCACCTTGTATCAATAGCCACTAATTTTAAAATTCTAGCTTCGCAAACGTAGAATATATAAGCAGTACCATAAAAATTCAAAAAGTACCCATAACATTTTTAGTCTAACCTGGAATCAATAGTCCTTGATTGTACAATCCTACCTTCATAAACGTAGAAAATACCAAAAGTACCACAAAAATTCAAAAAAGTACCTTTTTGGTCGACCATAAGATTTTCGGTCTCACCTTGTATCAATAGCCACTAATTTTAAAATTCTAGCTTCGCAAACGTAGAATATATAAAAAGTTCCATAAAAATTCAAAAAGTACCTTTTGGTCACCCATAACATTTTTAGTCTTACCTGGAATCAGTAGTCCTTTATTTTACAATTCTACCTTTATAAACGTAGAAAATACAAAAAGTACCACAGAAAAGCATAAAAGTAAATTTTTGGTCCAAGTTCCAAATTCAAAGTTTAAAATGTACAAATATCTATGTAACAAAATATTTTAATAGACATGATTTAAAGTCAGTGAATCTACTCTTTATTGCATAAAAGTAATTATGTTCTAAAAAGTACCAAACTCTACCCGATTTTTCCCTTATCTACCCTGTTATGAATGTGTTTAAATTTTTACTAAATTACATAATTTTTTATGTCTAGTGAAGTCCCAATTAAAAATATTGTGAAAATTGGCCGTCTAATTAGGAATTACATACATTTTCCGGAATTTCCCCCTTTTTGGTACCTTTTTTGTCTCCAAAAAAGTTTCCAAAAATTTCACCTAAATATTTGTCCATATTCTATTAGGCAATGATCAAATTTTGTCCCATTGAATAATATTTAAAAAAAATTAAAAAAAAAAGGACAATTTTTACCCCTTATACATGGGAATTTGAAAAAAGTGCCGAATTTCGTGGACTACTTAAAACAGTTTAAATTTGTTTCCTAGCTATATGTGTTTGGAAGTTATATAGGGCACCAAAAAAGTACCAATTTACAGTTTTTACCCGTTTTTTCCCATTAGGGGTTGAAAATTCCAAAAAAGGCTAGACACCTGTCAGCTTATTTTTTGTGCAAATTACAATACTTTTTCAATTTAATTTGTATCATTGTTAGTTTAACAGATATAAGATTACCGATTTTACCCCCTTAAGGTACGAATTTCCAAAAATCCCTTCTTAGTGGAGCTATACATTGAAAGAGGAACCGATTGTCCAAATTTCATGTCTCTAGCTCTCTGCGTTTGGGCTGTGCGATGATGAATCAGTCAGTCAGTCAGTCACGTTACTCTATTATATATGTACTAGCATTTCACCAGCTACTTCGTTAGCGCAGTTCTTACTATTTATTGAATGCTCAAGTTCTATTTATAATTATTAAATATTTTTGGTTCAATTTATGAAAATTTGTATCTCTGATAATTTTACAGGATTTACCATTATAATTCTTCACATCAAATCCAAATTGACACCAGTTGTAGTAAACGGTCTATCAATAGTAGTACGTTCAGGAGGAAGTGCAGCCATTATTTGACTACAAGAACGTTGTCGATCTATAATACCCATACGGTAGAATTATAGGGTTTTGTTCACAATACGATAATGAAGGTGATTTTACCAACCTACCATTTAACCTCATTACTTGTTGTTTATCCAGAAAGGGATTCAAAGGCAACAAAGAACTTTTAGAAAGTAAAGGCTTTTCATCCAAAAGACTTTTGTACTCTTCGGCATAAAACGTTCATCAATAGATACCTGACTTTTCTCATAACGAAAGCGATTTTTATAAGCCAAATGCGTTGAATGAAAGAATCGAAAAATATATGCTATAACCCGCAAAGCTCTATCAAGAGATGAAAATCTATCCAAAATATCCTCAAATTTCGAAAAAAACGAGGCATGAACTTTAACCTTCCGACTTTCCATATCAGTGTCTAGATTTTTATAATTATGTTTATACCAATAGGCCTTATCCAGACTCAACCATGAAGGGCCATGCCACCAAAGTTTACTTTTCGATAAAGTATTTCCTGTACATGACAAACCCTATTTGCCACAAAGGTAGTCCAAGAATTAGGCGTTTTTCGCAACCATGCTAACACAATTGTCGAATCTGTCCAACAATAAATACGCTCAATTGAAATTTCGATTTCCGCAAGGACATTTTTAAGCAACTCCGATGCCAAATTTGCTCCACACAATTCAAGGCGAGGGTAAGATACCGACTTAATTGGAGATAACAAATGAGTTAAAATTTCTCCATTAGCGGCCTGAATACGAATATAAATTACCCCCGCATATGCTCTTTCAGATGCATCTGAAAAAACATTAAGTTCGATTCTAGAATCCTGACAATAATTGACCCATCTTGGTATTTGAATGAAGTTCACCTTATCAAAAAAGCTTACAAACTGTAACCATTCCTTCTCCGTCGCAGCTGGAAGCAAATCGTCCTAATCAATTTTTACTTAGAAATATAAAAAGTAGAGTAAGGATATTTTGGGCATAAATTTCCTAACTAAAAGCAAGATCAATGCTACTGAGTTTCAAAAATTAAGATTCATATTTTGCAAAAATTACCCTAAAATAATAGAAGAAATATTTTTTCCTTCAATAAAACTTCCACTTGGTTTATTATTACCTTTATTTAGAATTCTATGTATACAAAATATATAAAAAGAGAAAAAGTAATTTTGGTCGTCCATAATATTAGGACTTAGACCTCGCATCAAAAAACACTAATTTTAACAATCTATGTTTACAAACGTAAAAATACAAAGAGTACAATAAAAATGCGAAAAGGCTTTTTTTGTGTCTTTAATATCATTTTAATTCTAAACTTGAATAAATAATCCTTTATTTCACAACTAGCATTTAACCCGCTACTTCGTTAGCGCAGTTCTTACTATTTATTGAATACTATTTCAGAATTCTATGTACAGTGGCTCTCATTAATATTCGGTATTTTGTTTCAGTTACTTAATCCTTCATTTTTAAATAAAATTTGTTGTATTTTAAATTTTTTTTTTATAAAATAATAAGCATATTCATAGCTATTTTCTGTGTTACAAATTATTTTCATACATTAAACAATTTTAATTTTAAAAATTAAAATGCTAAAATATTGCACAAATATATGCCCCATTAATATTCGGTATTTTCATCTTGCCAATAAATGCAACCAAGTAACTTTGCAACTGTGCAAGCATTTTTGTTATAACGGTAAAAATCAACTTAATGAAAGTAAAATTTTTGGCTTTGCAACGATTTTTTGTTTGATTTCCTGTGTATAAGAAACAATGGGTCGTAAAGGTAAAAATACTTCATTGGAAAAAAGAGAATTGGTTATTTTTCATTACAATAATGGAAAAACTTATAAAAATATTGCAGAATTATTAAATATGAAGCCAAATACTGTAGGTGATATTGTTCGAAGATATAAAAACGAAAGCCGTATTGATTTTAAAAAACAAACCGGTCAGCCAAAAAAATTAACCGAAGCGGAAGAGCGCTATATTGTGAGAAAAACTAAGAATAATCCACGCCTAAGTGCTTCTAAAATAGTAAGTGAAGTTAAGGAGGAATTAAATAAGACTATGTCTGTAGAAACAGTACGTCGAGCCATTAAAAAGCAGGGGTACAATGGCCGAGTTGCTCGTAAGAAGCCGTTCCTAAATTTAAAGAATAGGACATACCGTCTTAAGTTTGCAAAGGAACATATAAAAAGGATGCTAGTTGGTGGGAAGACGTTATGTTTCTTGATGAAAGCAAATTCAACATATTTGGTAGCGATGGAAGAACAATGGTCTGGCGGAAACCCAATGAAGAATTGAAATCAAAGAACATTATTCCCACAGTAAAACATGGAGGTCGACATGTGATGGTTTGGGGCTGTATATCAGCAAAGGGAGTCGGAAAACTAGTTTTTATTGACGGGACGATGAACAAGGATATGTACTTAAACATCTTGAGGGAAAATTTAAAGCAGTCCGCCGGAAAAATGGGAATTTCTTCAACATTCAAATTATATCAAGATAACGATCCCAAACATAAAGCCTAAGTTGTCCGCGAATGATTGCTTTACAATTGTCCAAAAGTTATTGATACACCCGCCCAATCCCCTGATATTAACCCCATAGAAAATTTATGGGATCATTTAGATCGCCAAGTACGTAAAAGTCCTATTTCATCCAGAAATGACCTTAAAAAAAGAATGCAGGAAGAATGGGATAAGATCAGTGTGAACCACTTAAAGAAAATTATTTATAATATGCCTAACCGTCTATCAGAGGTTATAAAAAATAACGGCTTCCCAACAAGATATTAGTTTTGACATAATTTTAAAGTTTATTTTAATTTCACGAAAAACCCGAATATTAATGAGGCCGGATTTCTGTTAAGTTTTTCCTTTTTGTTCTTTTAAATTCCTTTTTTAATGTTTTATACTCTAAGAATAAATTAACTTAATTTCGAGAAATATATTTTCTATGACACAGCATAAAATTTCTGAGTTTCATTCATCTTCTTGCAAAAATTTTCGTTTAAATAACAGGAAATAAAAATACCGAATATTAATGAGAGTCACTGTATACAAAATATATAAAAAGAGAAAAAGTAATTTTGTTTGTCCATAATATTAGGAGTTAGACCTCGGATCAAAAAACACTACTTTTAAGAATCTATGTTTACAAACGTAAACATTCAAAGAGTACAATAAAACTGCGAAAAGGCTTTTTTGTGTCTCCAATATAATTTTAATTTTCAAGTTAAATCAATCATAAACGTAGAAAATACAAAAAGGAACATAAAAATTCAAAAAAGTACCTTTTTGGTCGCCCATAACATTTTTAGTCTAACCTGGAATCGATAGTCCTTGATTGTACAATCCTACCTTCATAAACGTAGAAAATACCAAAAGTAACACAAAAATTCAAAAAAGTACCTTTTTGGTCGACCATAAGATTTTCGGTCTCACCTTGTATCAATAGCCACTAATTTTAAAATTCTAGCTTCGCAAGCGTTGAAAATACAAAAAGCACCACAAAAATTCAAAAAAGTACATTTTTCGTCGCCCATAACATTTTTAGTCTCACCTGGAATCAATAGTCCTTGATTGTACAATCCTACCTTTATAAACGTAGAAAATACCAAAAGTACCACAAAAATTCAAAAAAGTACCTTTTTGGTCGATCATAACATTTTCGGTCTCACCTTGTATCAATAGCCACTAATTTTAAAATTCTAGCTTCGCAAACGTTGAAAATACAAAAAGTACCATAAAAATTCAAGAAAGTACCTTTTTGGTCGCCCATAACATTTTTAGTCTCACCTTGAATCAATAGTCCTTGATTGTACAATCCTACCTTCATAAACGTTGAAAATACCAAAAGTACCACAAAAATTCAAAAAAGTACCTTTTTGGTCGACCATAACATTTTCGGTCTCACCTTGTATCAAAAGCCACTAATTTTAAAATTCTAGCTTCGCAAACGTTGAAAATACAATAAGTACCATACAAATTCAAAAAAGTACCTTTTTGGTCGCCCATAACATTTTTAGTCTCAACTGGAATCAATAGTCCTTGATTGTACAATCCCACCTTTATAAACGTAGAAAATACAAAAAGTACCATAAAAATTCAAAAAAGTACCTTTTTGGTCGCCCATAACATTTTTAGTCTCACCTGGAATCAATAGTCCTTAGTTGTACAATCCTACCTTCATAAACGTAGAAAATACCAAAAGTACCACAAAAATTCAAAAAAGTACCTTTTTGGTCGACCATAACATTTTCGGTCTCACCTTGTATCAATAGCCACTAATTTTAAAATTCTAGCTTCGCAAACGTTGAAAATACAAAAAGTACCATAAAAATTCAAAAAAGTACCTTTTTCGTCGCCCAAAACTTTTTTTGTCTCACATGGAATCAATAGTCCTTGATTGTATAATCCTATCTTTATAAACGTAGAAAATACAAAAAGTACCATAAAAATTCAAAAAAGTACCTATTTGGTCGCCCATAACATTTTTAGTCTCACCTTGTATCAATTGTCACTGATTTCAAAATTCTAGCTTCGCAAACGTTGAAAATACAAAAAGTACATTTTTGGTCGCCCATAACAATTTTGGTCTCACCTGAAATAAATAGTCCTTGATTGTACAATCCTACCTTAATAAACGTAGAAAATACAAAAAGTACCATAAAAATTAAAAAAAGTAACTTTTTTGGTAGACCATAACATTTTCGGTCTCACCTTGTATTAATAGCCACTTATTTTAAAATTCTAGCTTCGCAAACGTTGAAAATACAAAAAGTACCATAAAAATTCAAAAAAGTACCTTTTTGTTCGCCCATAACATTTTGTCTCACCTGAAATCAATAGTCCTTGATTGTACAATCCTACCTTCATAAACGTAGAAAATACAAAAAGTACCATTCAAATTCAAAAAATTACCTTTTTGGTCGACCATAAGATTTTCGTTCTCACCTTTTACCAATAGCCACTAATTTTAAAATTTTAGATTCGCAAACGTAGAATATATAAAAAGTACCATAAAAATTCAAAAAAGTACCTTTTTGGTCACCCATAACATTTTTAGTCTAACCTGGAATCAATAGTCCTTTATTTTACAATTCTACCTTTATAAACGTAGAAAATACAAAAAGTACCATAGAAAAGCGAAAAAGTACATTTTTAGTCCAAGTTCCAAATTCCAAGTTTAAAATGTTCAAATATCTATGTAACAAAATATTTTAATAGACATGATTAAAACTCAGTAAATCTACTCTTTTTGCATAAAAGTAATTATGTTCTAAAAAGTACCAAACTCTTCCCGATTTTTCCCTTTTCTACCCTGTTATGAATGTGTTTAAATTTTTACTAAATTACATAATTTTTTATGTCTAGTGAAATCCCAATTAAAAATTTTGTGAAAATTGGCCGTCTAATTAGGAATTACATACATTTTCCGGAATTTTCCCCTTTTTGGTACCTTTTTTGTCCCCAAAAAAGTTTCCAAAAATTTCACCTAAATAGTTGTCCATATTCTATTAGGAAATAATAATTGTCAAATTTTGTCCCATTGAATAATATAAGAAAAGTTTACTTTAAAAAAAGTACCAAAAAAAGGGAAATTTTTTACCCCTTATACATATGAATTTGAAAAAAGTGCCGAATTCCTATTAATATTTTTTTGCGGACTACTTAATACAGTTTAAAATTTTTTCCTAGCTTTATGCGTTTGGTAGTTACATAGGGTACCAAAAAAGTACCAAATTGTAGTTTTTACCCGTTTTTTCCCCTTAGGGGTTGAAAATTCTAAAAAAGGCCAGACACCTGTCAGCTTATTTTTTGTGCAAATTATAATACTTTTTCAATTTAATTTGTATCATTTTTAGTTTAGCAGATATAAGATAACCGATTTTACCCGTTTTTACCCCCATAAAGTACGAATTTCCAAAAATCCCTTCTTAGTGGAGCTATACATTGAAAGAGGAAACGATTGTCCAAATTTCATGTCTCTAGCTCTTTGCGTTTGGGCTGTGCGATGATGAATCAGTCAGTCAGTCACGTTACTCTTTTATATATATAGATGTACATATATGTATATGTACATAGATAAAAGGTTGAAAAGATTTTTTTTTTATTTTTGTAAACACTGGAATATAATATGTCTGAAAATATAAATAGAATTTTTGTAATTTGAATAATTTTGATAACTAATAAAACATATGTATTTCACTCTAGTGTTTGTTTGGACATACTTAAACAAAAATTAAACTAAAAAACTAAAAATTTGTTAAACAATTTTTTTTATCAAAAGCAGAGGTCCAAGCCGTTGGTAAAAAAACGGCGTGGTGGCGGCTTTGTGCAAAAATTACCGGCGGTGGATTGGAGCTGGTTTCAGATATTCAGGTATGTGATGAAAAACGATCGTTTTGAAAACGCAAATCAATTCTGAAAACGATAAAGATGTGATGAATTTTGATTGGTTTCATATTTAAATTTTTGTTTCAATCCATTTTATTTTTTAAAAAATGCTACAACAATACATGAGAAATACAACTCTGCATTTGTTAACGACAAATTGAAAAATATATAAAAAATTTAAATTTTTTAATTATTTTTAAATAAAAGTGTTTAAAATAAAAAAGTTTGTTGTAGCAGCAGCTTTAGTTGTAATGGATGAAGAACACAGAATTGAAAACATACAAAGAAAAAAACTGCGGGATAAATCGAACCCTTTGGACCTTCCTGAAGATATGTAAGTAAAGTTTTTGTTATTTTAAATAAATATTTTCTCAATACCACTTACACTGCAGTTGGCGGCTGTTTTAAGATTTTTTGCAGAAGGCTCCTTCCAGAGATCTGTTGGAAATGATGCGCAAATTTCAATGCATCGAACAACAGTTTCAAAGCTACTGACAACACTCCTACCTTGCTTAGAAAGAAAACTTTGTAAAAAACTGATTAAATTAAAATCAACAGATGAAGATTTGAAAACATCAAAAAAGTTTTTTTATGAAAAGCATGGTATACCAGGTATTGTTGGATGCATAGACGGAACACATATTGCAATTAAAAGGCCAACCAATGAGGAATACCTTTACTTTAATAGAAAGGGCTATTACAGCATAAATGCCATGATAGTAAGTATTTGGTTTTATTAAGTGTATACCATTTCGATTAAAATATTTATATGTATTTAGATATGTGATTATAAAACAAATATTAAGAGTGTTGATGCCACAAGGCCTAGATCAAGCCACGATTGATTCATTTGTATGGAATATGAGCAAAGTTCGAAACTATCATGAATCCAGATATGAAAATGGGGAAATTGAATCGTGGTTATTAGCTGATTCCGGATATGCCCTCGAAGCATTCGCTATGACGCCTTACAGGTCTCCAAATGCAATTCACCAGCAAACTTTCAATAGAAAACATGCCTCAGCAAGAAATGTTGTGGAAAGGACCATTGGAATATTAAATAGTAGGTTTAGATGCTTATCTCGCACTCTTTGGTATTCACAATCAAAGGTTGTTCAAATTATTAATATCTGTTGTGCCTTGCATAATCTGTGTATCTTCTTAAAACTTGAAAATGTTGCTGAAGTTGTGCAAGAAATAGATGATGATAACACTGTAGCACATGAGGAAAATAATGAACAGGGCGATGAAGCTATTCAAGGAAATATCGTTGTAGTAAGAAATAACATTGCGAACAGTTTATAATAAAAATTTAAAACACTATTTAAAAAAAAACAATTCACTTTTATTAATGGTATAATAGTATTTATAATGTCAAAAAAGGTAAAGTAAAATAATCTACATTTTTATGTTTGTGTTATCAGTTTTAAACTTATCTTTAAATTGGTCTAGTTCTAATTTCTTTTGTCTAATTTCAACATCTAATTTTTTAAGTTTGTTTTTTTCCTTTGCTGCTTTTTCCATTTGTTTGTGGTAACGCTTAAACTCGCTGGTGAGGTTCGTGAACAAACTTTCTATGGATTTGTAGACACGTCTAACGTTTTATATTTTCACAAGTTTTCTCAAAAATTTCGGAGAACTTTTTTAATGATTCGGAGAATTCGTGCCCTTTCTTCGTATCATTTTTAATATACTGTTTTAATTGATCTTTTATGTTATCTGACGTATTATTAAACTTCGGTTTATACCTTTTGGACGTACCAGGATTTCCATCTATACCTTCGGACTCTTCTCTGTTTCTTTTTCCATAGGTGTCCGTCTTGCTCAAGTTTGTATTGTTATGATATTCAAAGGATGATGTAGAACTTTCTTCGCTGTCACCTCCTGCAGATTTTGCATTTGCAATTCCTTCAACATATTCATACAAACCACATATTTGGCCCACTGTTTCCTCCTTTTTTGAGATATAAATTTGGTTATACGGACCACCACCTGCTGCCACAACTTCTTTCTTGTTAATTGAATTTTTTTTTTACAGCTGCTTTCCAACATATCCATATCTTCAGAGCATTAAATTTAGTTCATTTGTACATATGTATTTAAAAAATATATATTTTAAGTTACCTTTTTCCATCCAGTTAAATCATGTATTGGCGGACCTAAACTATTCAGTTCCTTAACTAAATCCTTCCACAAATTCTCCACATCTATTTTATCACTTCGTGTGAATCCCCTGGCCAAATCCAAATGATTTTGCATACATTCTATTAATGCGTCTTCTTGTCTTGAATTTTTGTACATTCCCTTAAATACGTAAAAAAATATAATTTATTAAACGTTTTTACCACTGCACCGTCATCCTTCGTTCTAGGGTTAAGCATAAAAAATTACTTACATTTTATAAGTATAATGTATCGTGTTTGGTGGTTGAAAAAGAAGTAATTTATTATTATTTCATTTCATGCTTAATAACTAGTTTGACAGATCATCTTTAATAATATATTAATGGTGTCGTGATGTAACTCACACCTAGATGGCGCAACACCACAACTCCCATCTCAAGTTTAATAATAAGTAGTAATATTTATCAAATTTTGGGTTTATATACTAGAACACAAAAATAAATTTTGTTATTATAACTAAATTTAACAATTTTAAAGTAAATACTTCTTCTAACTGATACGAAAAATAGTTATATACAAAAGCTCTTCTTGTTTTCTAATATAATAGTTTCTATACTTTTAAATATAAAAATAATTTCGAAATATAAAAAATATAATATAATATAAAAAGTTATTCTTTGTAATTAGGACGTTGCAAACGCCTTAAATTACGAGATCTAGTCTCTCTTTGACACGGAGTAACGTACAGCTGTCCACCCTCTTCCCCAGAAGCTGATTTATCAGAATCTGATGAATTTTTGTCAATGGAAGCACTTGGAACTGTTTGTTCGCCCACATCAGCGCTCTCATTTTCGTTTTCTGTACCGCGAATCATTTGATCAACGTGTCTTTTAATTATTTTGTTATTTCTAGTTAAAATACAACGATACGATTGCGGACCTAAACGTTCTTTAACCGTAGCTTCTTGCCACGCAGCTTTATTCGGATTAGAATAGTCACGAACAAAAACATTTCTACCGGTATCAAAATTAATAATTCGTGCCCCTTTATGATTTTTGGTGTTTGACAACTGACTCTCAACCATTTTATTCTTCACCAAAGGTGGACTAAGCATACTAAAACGTGTCTTAATCTCTTTACCTAATAACAATTTAGCAGGCGTTTCGCCTGTAGTGCAATGTTTTGTTGATCTATAATCAAACAAAAACGTATTTACGACCTCATCGAGGTTTTCCCCATCACGTAGATTGGCCAACAGAGACTTTTTAAAAGTTTTCACAAAATTTTCGGCCTGACCATTGGTCGCCGGATGACCTGGAGCGGTCAAAATATGCTTAATATTATATGCCTTCATGAAAACTTGGAATTCATCGGCCGTAAACTGCCGCCCGTTATCACTCACTAAAGTATCTATTAACCCAAACCTTCCAAAAACTTCACGCAATTTGCCGATGGTAAAACTTGTTGTTATACTTTTCGTTTTAAATACCTCGACCCACTTTGAGTACGAATCGATGATTAAAAGAAAGTGAAAATCCTCAATAGGACCCGCAAAATCAATATGAAGTCGGGACCACGCGGAGTCCGTGGACCTCCATGGGATTAATGGGCCTTTTTCAGGACTTGGTTGGCCTAATTTACACGAAATACAATTAGAAACTAATTTTTCAATATCGTGGTACAACGATACGATTGCGGACCTAAACGTTCTTTAACCGTAGCTTCTTGCCACGCAGCTTTATTCGGATTAGAATAGTCACGAACAAAAACATTTCTACCGGTATCAAAATTAATAATTCGTGCCCCTTTATGATTTTTGGTGTTTGACAACTGACTCTCAACCATTTTATTCTTCACCAAAGGTGGACTAAGCATACTAAAACGTGTCTTAATCTCTTTACCTAATAACAATTTAGCAGGCGTTTCGCCTGTAGTGCAATGTTTTGTTGATCTATAATCAAACAAAAACGTATTTACGACCTCATCGAGGTTTTCCCCATCACGTAGATTGGCCAACAGAGACTTTTTAAAAGTTTTCACAAAATTTTCGGCCTGACCATTGGTCGCCGGATGACCTGGAGCGGTCAAAATATGCTTAATATTATATGCCTTCATGAAAACTTGGAATTCATCGGCCGTAAACTGCCGCCCGTTATCACTCACTAAAGTATCTATTAACCCAAACCTTCCAAAAACTTCACGCAATTTGCCGATGGTAAAACTTGTTGTTATACTTTTCGTTTTAAATACCTCGACCCACTTTGAGTACGAATCGATGATTAAAAGAAAGTGAAAATCCTCAATAGGACCCGCAAAATCAATATGAAGTCGGGACCACGCGGAGTCCGTGGACCTCCATGGGATTAATGGGCCTTTTTCAGGACTTGGTTGGCCTAATTTACACGAAATACAATTAGAAACTAATTTTTCAATATCGTGGTCTATTTTAGGCCACCACACATACGAACGAGCTAAAGATTTAGTTTTCACTATTCCGAAATGTGAATAATGCAACTGCCGTAAAATTTTACTACGTAATTTTCGTGGGACTACTACTCTAAAACCCCATAAAATACAATCGTATTCTACCGAAAGCTCATCTCTGCGACTAACGAAAGGAACAAATTCATCACCCTTCAACGATCCAATTTTGCCAACCTGAATGGCTTCCTTCACTTTAGCCAAAATAGGATCACGTCTAGTTTCCCTAGAAATATCTTTAAAATTTAAATTTAGCCTATTATCTCCACTAATATAATTTACAAAACCAAAGTCTTCACTGACTTCTACTACTTTTCGTTGAGGAAAACGAGATAAATGATCTGCAGAATTTTCTGCACCCTTAACAAAACGCATGGTATAATTAAAACCAGATAAAATGAAAGCCCATCTTTGGATACGAGCTGCGGCCATAACAGGCAACCCTTTATTCTCTCCAAAAATGGCTAAAAGCGGTTTATGATCTGACTCTAAAGTAAAATGATTGCCAAGTAAATATTGCTTAAGTTTCGTTACGCTAAAAACAATAGCCAACGCTTCCTTTTGTATAGCACTGTAATTCCTTTCGGTTTGTGTAAGTGCACGAGAAACAAAAGCTATGGGCTTTGTCGTCCCATCTGCGCACATATGGGATAAAATACCCGCTACCGCGTAATTAGAAGCATCCGTTGAAAGCAATATAGGCAGTCTAGGGTTAAAATGAACCAAAATTTTATCAGACGTCACCTCCCCTTTTAACGACTCAAAAGCATTTTGACACAATTTAGACCATTTAAATTTTACATCCTTTCGCAAAAGTTCATAAAGAGGCGCCATTTTATGGGCAAAATTGGGAATAAATTTTGAATCATAATTCAGCATCCCTACAAAGGCTCTAACCTCAGACACATTTCTAGGAACTGGTGCTTCCAAAACTGACGAAATACGATCTTTATTCATACTCAAACCATCCCTATCAATGTTGAATCCTAAATAAGATACTTTATCTTTGAAAAATTCACACTTAGTACTATTAAGACGCAAACCTACAGCCTCTAACTTAGTTAATACCAACTCAATAGTTTTGACGTGATCCTCGAAATTACGACCTGTGATGATAATATCATCCAAATTCCCTCAACAAGCCATACGCTTCAAGGCCAACAGCCTTCAATAACGTTGACGTTTTTATACGGTCTTCTTCCACCGCCGCCTCCACAAAATGAGAATCCAACACCTCTTGCCAAAGACACCACTTGTCCACAACCGGCCGGAACTCCTTTATACCAGTTGCCATGGATGTTGTAAAAATACTCTCGTTGTGAGCTATGGTTGTATCACCTGGACCTGGCATCTTTACAATATTGAACAAATAATACCACCAAAATTCACACGATTTTTAACACAGAAAATCTGCTTATTTATATAATAATTATTATATAAAAAAAATGTATTATTTACACTACGCTATGCACACTGTTGTTTTTATTTTACCAAAAGTCGTCGCCACTATAATGTATCGTGTTTGGTGGTTGAAAAAGAAGTAATTTATTATTTTTTCATTTCATGCTTAATAACTAGTTTGACAGATCATCTTTAATAATATATTAATGGTGTCGTGATGTAACTCACACCTAGATGGCGCAACACCACAATAAGTATGAAAAAAATAAAACAGACTTTTGCCACAATCTTGATTTAAAAACAATTTTAAACTGATTCTATTGTTTTTCATCACATATCAAAACGATTGCTTTTTATTTGAAACAAAATGGAATTTGAAATCAATAAGACAAAACGATGTTGCCACATGCATCACACCTTTTATTGATTTTAAATCGTTTATATGCCTAAATCATTTTTCATCACATACCTGATTATTAAAATAAAAAAAAAAACGGAAAAGAAGTATTTTAGAGAAATAGGTAGTTTTTGCATAATTCATATTGTGCAGTCATATCTTTACGATTACAAGAACTTAGAATTCCACTATTTTATATAACAAGAGTATTGATCCAGGATATATTTTAGTAAAAACTCAATATAATTTCTTATTCTAAACCTAATAATGATTTAACTATTTTAACGTTATCATACGGAAACTTCTGTTTTTTATAAAGGAAAATTAAATTGATTTCGTATTACCATATATGCACGAATGAAAGCGAGTTAGAAAAACAACGATATATGTATGTTAATACGTTTTTCTTGTAATTTTAAGTGCAGGCGTAATATATGTATACTCTATTGTTTGATTGCGGACATTACAAAGTTATTTTAAATCTTTTTAAACTGCAAAGCAGACAGTCAAAATTCGGTAGCACCGGGTTGAAGTGCGTAGTACAATTTATTTATCTTTAACTTTTTTTTATATTTTTTCATATTTCATATCATTTTTTTTATCTCATTATCTCTTTAGTAGTTTGTTATACGATTTAAACACCATACGTTCATCCGAACAAAATAATTCGGCGACGGCGGTAAGCCAGCTGGGAGCATATCAACCTGGACCTCTGAACAACAGCTGTACAATTTTGACGTTTTTTTTTTGGCTTGAAATGTGGTCTTTTGCATTCCAGCAAATTTGGGTAAATTTATAGTTTTCTAAAAGAATTTTTTGTTTACTTTCATTTTACCGGACTTTACCCGGATTTACGTCGAACAAACCTACTGTTTTGTTTGACTACATCTAACCCACCGTTGCCACATACAAGTGCAAGTGAAAAAAAACCAAACCAAAATAATTTGGCGACGGCGGTAAGCCGGCTGGGAGCATATCAACCTGGACCTCTGAACAACAGCTGTACAATTTTGACGTTTTTTTTTGGCGAAGAAATTTTTAAGCAAGTAAAATGTTTACAGTTCCGGCCACTGTTGCCATTTTAACTATTTTCTCGTCAAATCTAGCGATTCTTTAACATTTTTTGCGGGGAAAAATATGATTTAGCTATTAGCGGGAAATCTAGCGATTTTTGCGATGTTGGTTTTTAAGGTGTTTTAAATACATTTGTTGTTAACATTTTTAAAGAGTAGCTAACAATTCATTTGTAAAGCGAATGCTATTTTCAATACACTTTTTTATACAGATTTTGGCATCTGAAAGTCAAAAAGCACATACGTAAAAATTCAAAAACCAATTTTACATTGCAAAGTTTATAGCTCGAATAATTTTATTGTAAAAATTCGATGTTAATTCAACGTTGCTTTCTTTCTTTAGATGAGTTTGTGAATTATAAAAATTCTTGCAAGAAATTCGAAATATTGCAAAAAAGCTAATATAATCAAAAATTTGTGCATGGTTAAGCCATTAAAAGTTTAAGTTAAGGTAATGCAAGATTAAAAAGACGTACAAAAGTATATTGATGCAGGTGCAAAATTGAACAATTAAAAACACAAGTCATCTGCATCGATGAGAGGGTTATATTGGAGAAAATTTATATTAAAAGTTGGCTTCATTTATATCTCAACATACGTCAATTAATTCAATTGATCACCTTAGTGATTTATGTAAAAAAGATTTCGATACAAGGAATGAAAACCGTATTCATAGAACCAAATGCTTAGTGACCCATCTATTAATGGTACTTAGAAACGATGTATCAGGTTCTAGATATAGGGCCGTATTCATAAAAAATATTTTAGGTTTATTGAAGGCTTATTTGACAAATTTCTCTACAACATCTGTCAAATAAGCCTTTAATAAACCTAAAATATTTTTTATGAATACGGCCCATAGTGTATTAGAAGATAAATCAATAGACGTTGGTGTCATCAAGTTATTAGGCACGTTTTTTAAAAACTAAAAACCTACGTGGTACATAAATCTAAAATAAATATTCTATTTAATATAGGTATTTTAATAATTATTTTCAGTACCGAAAAACAACAAATTGTGTTAACATTTCTAAGCTTCGCTGAAGTGACCGGTGCGACAGCTTCAATTACGATATATGTATGTATTTAAATCAGATTACAATTTTACATATGAAAGCGAGAATCTAGAGTATTGGCTTTAGACTTTTAGTAAATGAATCCCAAAATGTTTTTAAATAGGAGCTTAGTATGCATATTATAAATATAACGTAATTAGTAATACATGATAAACGTTATTTTTTTGAATTTATATATAAAGTACACATGTGTATATTTTTTGAATTTCTTCACATACCATTAGCCTTCGTAATAAAAATGAATGTATTTCTTATTTTCTTTCTGTCATTATTTAAGAAAAACTTAGCGATAAAACGCTAAATTTTCCGCGCAATAAAAATCGACGAAAACTTAGCTATTTTTATTTTATTTATTCCAGAATTTAAAAAAAAAATAAATAAATTACGATTTATCGCCAACATTTCGATAATTTTTAATTTTTAGCTATTTCCTACCTTTTTTTAGCGATATTTCTTGGGAAAAAGATGGCAACAGTGGTTACGGCAAGTAAAGTGACAAGCCGAAAAGGTGTTGTCTAATACTGAGTTTTTTGTTAACTCACTAATATATCATACAATTGTGGTATATAATTCAGCAAATTTTTTGCATAAATATGTATATGTGTATGTATATGAAGAATATTAAGAAAAATTATAAATATTTATTTAATATGTAAGTTTTAATATAAATATCAATTTAAAAAAAAAAAAATATATTAAAAAGTTTATGTCTAAAGGTAACGTTTAATAGTGGCTATTGACAACACTTAATTACCAATTGAAGCAGCGCTATTTGTTTTAAATTGGTTTGAAGTTTATTTGTTGACATTTTAAAAATGAACTTGCACTGTGTTGTGTGGCTACTAAAAAAATTTTTGTGTTTTTTTATACCCTTCACACAGTGAAAAAGGGTATATATAGGTTTGTCATTCCGTTTGTACTTTCTACAATTTTCATTTCCGACCCCATAAAGTATATATTTTCTAAAAACTTGTGAATAGACGAGTCGATTAAGCCCTGACCGTCTGCCCGTGTGTTGGTTGAAATCAACTTTTATAAGCAACTATATGTTCCTTAGATCTGAATATGGTATCAATCTTTTGGAAATATCCAGGAATGAATCGCTATTGAAATTCAGCACAATCGCCAGATAACTTTCTGATATATGAGCAAAAAACCACGACCACCTCGTTTTTTTACAATAACAACAACATACTTATATACTGGTTAGAGTAAACGTGGCATTGAATCCCAGCTGAGCCAAAAAAAATTTTTTTTTATTTTATATAATATTTATATCTTTATTTATTTTTGTTTATTTTTGTTTATTTTTTTTGTTTTAAATACATTTTTTTTTGGAAACAATTTAAACTCAATTTATAACTCTGCAATGGGATGTTTTGTATATGTATGTACGTATTTCATATGAGATGAATGGTGATACAAACAATTGTAATTGCATGACTACACGTTGTGAAGGGTATATAAGATTCGGCACGGCCGAATATAGCACTGTTACTTGTTTTTTTTTTTTTTTAATTTTTCCTGATTTTCGTTAGTAATACGTATACACTACTTGCAAGTAAATACTTGCTTGTGGCAACGTAGGGTAAGCTACGTTGACGCCAAGTACTTTTTCGCAGCTTAATAGGTGGGCTACCCACATAGCGGCAACCATTTATTTGATTGCCTTTGTAAAATCTCTTTTTCTGCTTCAACTTTAGTGTAACATCAAATTGTATAGCATTGACATCTATTGGCACTGCCATCGGCACCATGGCAACATTTACAGACTGTCTAATCTGGTGAAACTTTGGCGCACTGCTCAAGGCAATCGGTGTTGTGACGGACGAAGCAGTTTTAACAGATTGTGTTGGAACAAATGTTGGCATAAAAGCTGGCGGTGGTTGAACAGACGTAACTGCTGGTTGCTGCTTTACCTGACTATATGTATTGGCGGCTATTATAGGTCTCACTTGGTTGGGTACTAAAAGATTTCGTGTTGTGGTCGGCCTCAATATTTCTGCCTCGCAACGAGACAATTCATCTTCAATGTTTTTTCATTTAGTTTAATAAAATAATTCGCATTAATGGTTAAAAATTAAATATATTCAAAGATCCCAAAGATAAGAGAATATATCACGTAAGAGAATATTTAAGAAGCACAAAAGTATGAAGACAATGTAAAGATCGAACTCGTATATATACGTCTATATATCTGTGGCTTGGAGCTAAAAGGGCCAATGTCAAAATAAAATATTTACTTTTGAGAAAATTGGAATTGAACTTTGACTTTTATAGGTGCTTTCATAGTGACATTGGCCAGCATTTTATTTATGAAGCTGTTCTGGCTTAAGTAGGACTTTAGCTGTTTTACCATAATGAAATAGAGCAAGAAAACAGATCTAATGCAATGATTAACTCAAAAGAGCAAAAAAGTGACATTGGCCTTTTGAGCTCCAAGCCACAGATATATATACTTATATGTATATAAGTATATAAAAGTGAAACTCTGTGTGTGTGTGTTAGCTATAGACTCCGAAACTGTAAAACCGAACTTTGGTAAGTTGTTGTACACATACCAGGGAGTGTTTATGGGTGGATAAAAGTGGGCGGTGGGCCCATAAAAAATTAGTTATCATTTTAAGCTACTTGCACATGACCGATTTTTCTGAAACTTTGCACACATATCGAGCTCTCATGACTAAATAATTTCTTGATTAAAAAAGTGGGCGGGGCCACGCCCATAAAAAACTTTTAATTTTGATGTACTTGCAATGGACGGATTTTACTGAAACTTTGCACACATATTGGGCTGTCATGACTGTATAATTTCGTGATTAGAAATGTGGGCAGGGCCACGCCCATAAAAAAAAAGTTATAAGTTTGAGGTACTTGCACTGGACCGATTTTTCTAAAACTTTGCACACACACTAAGCTGTCATGACTTTACAGTTTCGTGATTAGAAAAGTGGGCAGTGCCACGCCCATAAAAAAAGTTATCATTTTGAGGTACTTGCACTGGACCGATTTTTCTGAAACTTTGCACACATATTGAACTGTTATGACTTTACAATTTTGTTATTAGAAAAGTGGGCAGGGCCACGCCCCTAAAAAAGTTTAAATTTTGAGGTACTTGCACTGGACCGATTTTTCTGAAGCTTTGCACACATATTAAGCTGTCATGACTTTATAATTTCGTGATTAAAAAAGTGGGCGGGGCCACGCCCATAAAAAATTAGTTATCAGTTTTAGCTACTTGCACTGGACCGAATTTTCTGAAACTTTGCAAATATACTGAGCTGTCATGACTTAATAATTTCGTGATAAGAAAAGTGGGCAGGGCCACGCCCATAAAAAAAAGTTATAATTTTGAGGTACTTTAACTTCACCGATTTTTCTGAAACTTTGCACACACATATTGAGCTCTCATTATAATACAATATCGTGATTAGAAAAGTGGGAAGTGCCACTTGACCGATTTTTCTGAAACTGCACACATATTGAACTCTCATGAGTATATAGTTTCGTGATTAAAAAGGTAGGCGGGGCCACGCCCATAAAAAATTATAATTTTGAGGTACTTGCTTTGGACCGATTTTGGTGATGACTATACAGTTTCGTGATTAGAAAAGTGGGCAGTGCCACGCCCATCTGATATTTAATTTAAATTCAGATGCATTTATATTCATTAAGGGGCGTAGCAACGCGCGCCGGGCTTTTCTAGTATGATATATTCCCTTATCTTTTGGGATCTCTTATGCCTTGGTGTTGTTGTTTTTTTATAAAAGTTAAGAGTGCACTTGGCCTTTCATATTTGACCTTCATATAAAGTAAGTCTGTTTTTTTTTCTCAACGAATTCTTTTGGGCTTGTTTCAAGATTTTACTAGTTCATTTCATAACGTACCACAGAACACAATGAAACCATTCGCGTTTGCTGCCTATTCACGAATTCATTGCTTTTGCCGTTGATTGATAATAAAAGAAGTGGGTATTGACATTTGCATACTCATTTCTTTTTCTGCTTGCACTCTCAACAATAGGTTTGTTCGACGTAAATTCGGGTAAAGTCCGGTAAAATGAGAGTAAACAAAAAATTCTCTCAGAAAACGATAAATTTACCAAAATTTTCTGGAACGCAAAAAACCACATTTCTAGCCCGAAAAAAAAACGTCAAAATTGTACAGCTGTTGTTTAGAGGTCCAGGTTGATATGCCCCTAGCCGGCTTACCGCCGTCGCCGAATTATTTTGTTCGGATGAACCGCATCAGGATATCTCGACTGATGGCGTTAAATACTTTTTACAAACTAGAAATGAGAGGCATATTTTTTTCTCATTCTCTTTTAAAACTTTCTAAAATTTTAACAATTAAGAAATTTATTTTTTTAATTTTTTTTTGCTGTCGTATGGTGTTTAGATCGTATAACGAACTACTAAAGAGATGATGAGATAAAAAAATAATATGAAATATGAAAAAATATATATAAAAAAATGAAAGAGAAATAAACGTGTACTATGCACTTCCACCCGTTGCTACCGAATTTCGACTGTCTGCTTTTCAGTTTCTCTATTGTAAAAGGGGACTAAGTTTTAATCAAAAAGATTCAAAATAACTCTGTTATGTCCGCAATCAAACAATAGAGTATATATATATTACGGCTGCACTAAAAATTACAAGAAAAACATATTAACATATATCGTTGTTTTTTCAACTCGCTTTCATTCGTGCATATATGGTAATACGAAATCAATTTAATTTTCTATTATAAAAAAACAGAAATTTCTGTATGATACCAAGCATATTTATTCATCATATACTCTTGATTCACCAGCTGATTATTTTTTTCAACACTTATTTTAAATTTCAGCTGTCAAAATGCATAAATAAAAAACAATTTTTTTTGTTTTCTAATTTATTTCATATGTCAAACTTCATATATAAAAAATATAAACAAAAAATTCTCTCCGAACTGCAATTACCTGATGAATAAATATGCCTTGGGTCTGATATAAGAAATTATATTGAGTTTTATATTTATATTATATTCGAACTTTTTACTATATATTAAATTTTATTGAGAATCATTTTTATTTTGGCTTAAGTTCATTTATTCTTTTATTTAATTTTATAATTCAAATTAAATTAAATTGTAACCATTTTTAGGAATATTCTTTCTAAAATTATTTCCGATATTAGCTGAGTGGAATGCATTTTCGAAATCAGCTACGATTTCATCATCAGCACTCTTTATCGGTATACTACTATGTAACTGAAAATTCCTATTTATGTTACAATTCAATGAAATTTGAATTAGTGAATCTTAGTATTAATTTTCAAATTTTTGTTGAATTTTTACTTCACCTATCAAATGACAATTCTCTATTCAACATGTTCATAACGAAAATGTATTACAAATATAAAGAATATGTACATACGAGAACTTTGTCGAATGTTACCGAACATCACTATGTTACTATAAATAGCCGAACAACACAGCTAACATAATCAGTATTACAATAAAGCTTGTAAAGTATGTATCAAAGTGAGTTTGATAATAAAAGTGTATAACTATAAGTGTACTAAGTAAAGTGATATAAAAACAATATCTGAGTGTATTTAAATAAAGTGCTCTTAATTTTATAACGAATTTCAAGTGTTTTTAATTGCAATAAAAAAACTTAACGTTTATTTAAAGGAAAAAATCCAAAATTTATAAAAGGTATAAACGTAACAATTGGTGTCAGAAGTGAAATTGCATTAAAAAAAAATAATAAAAAGCAGACATGAAATTTGAGGAACTTAAAGTAGAACAACTCAAAAAGGAATTGAGTAAGCTGGCATTGTTGACAACAGGTAATAAAGTAGAATTGCAAAAGAGACTTCTAGATGAATTTAAGCGGCGTAATATTGACATTGAGGGTTACGAGTTTGACGAAAAAGAAGAAATTTAAGTTTCCACTCGTGCAACCACAAACAACATGGATTTGAGTACAATGCTTGCTGCTATGATGGAAAAGATGGAAATAAATTCCAGGAAGTTCAAGAAAATTCTAAAGCCAGTAACGAAAAATTATTAGCTAATAATGAAAAATTATTAGCCGAAGTTCAAGAATCTTCTAGAGCTAATAATGAAAAATTATTAGCTGAAGTTAAAGTTGAAGTTCAAGAAACTTCTAGAGCTAATAATGAAAAATTATTAGCTGAAGTTAGAGAAGTGCCAGAAACAGCTAGAGGTACGAGCGAAAAACTTCAGGAAATTTCTGAAGCTGTCAATAACAGAGTAGAGGGCATTAAAAAGCATGTCAGTAAAATAGATAAAAAAAACTGTCTGATCTTGAAAATGACATCGGAGTACAGGCTAGAGATGTTGACGAAAAATTGCAGTTGCAAGTTAAAAATGTAACGAAAAATTTAAAAATTTGGAAGTAAAAATTAATAATCTTTAATGTCATGAGGGACCGGTGCGAATAATTCCAGAAATATCTAGTAGAATAAAAGCCCCTACTTTTGATGGTAGTGCACCATTTAATGTTTTTAAGTTTCAGTTTGAGACAGTTGCCAATAGAAATATGTGGAACAGTGAAGAAAAGGCTTTAGAGCTGATTTTGGCATTAAAAGGCAACGCAGCACAAGTTCTAGAAAGTATACCCATTGACTGCAGAGAAAACTACGATGACATAATGGTGGCGCAACAACGCAAGTATGGCGGTGAGCACAAACGAGATATATACCGAATGGAACTACGAGGCAGAATACAAAAAGCTAACGAGTCATTACAAGATTTTGCAACGGAGATCGAGCGTTTGGTGCAGCTGACATATCCAGGTGAAAATCACCCTTTTTTTGATCAGTTTAAAATTGAAACGTTTGTAAATGGAATACGTGATCCTGAAATAAAGCACGCGGTGTTTAGAACGCATAAATCGACGTTTGCAGAAACAGTTTCATATGCACTAACACAGGAAACTGCAAAATTGCTTTCTAAGCCGCAGAGATACAAGGTGCGAAATCTTGAAATTACTGCAGAAAAAGACGGAGATATAGTCACCGAAATTAAAAATGCAGTTATACAGGCGTTAGAGGAAAAGCAAGGCAAAGCCAGAGCCAAATGCTATAATTGTGGTAAAAGTGGACATTTTCAACGAAATTGCAAAGCACCAAGGAAGCGTGCTAGATCTGTTTCGCCACTTAGAAACAGCAAACGGGCAAACACGAAATCATCAAATGAGTCACCGTTAAACCAAAACGAGCTAGCACTACGGGGCAAGAGCTAGCTCTCATAACCGAGGGCCCCACAATCTCCATATCAGTTATGCAGCAGAAAAATAGCAACCTTACTGCTTGTGGGTATATCAATGGTCGAAGGCATATTTTTACTATAGACACAGGAGCATCGCAGTCTATTGTCAGGCCCGATTTAGTAAAGAAAACAATCGAACCGTTATGTGGCGTAGGTCTGCGAACAGCTACTGGGGAGCCTGCTACTGTCTATGGTAAAATAAACGTAAAAGTAACTAACATAACTGTCAATCATGTATTCATCGTTACCAACATTGTGGACGAAGTAATCATCGGTGTAGATTTTATTATTAGTCATGGCGTTAATCTGCACATGGGGCAGAAGGTAATGATTTGGAGAAATGTTGAAATATCCCTAGATGTTGGTTATGAAAATAAGGTGCATGTAAGGAAACTATTTGCTACAGAATATGAGAAAATACCACCACAGTCAGAAAGTGTAGTATGGGCGCGTATCGAGGGAGATTGTGTGGACAACCGGTTATGGGTGGTAGAACCAACAGATATAAAAAGTGACCTAATAACAGCAAAAGCCCTTGTCAAAACCAGAAATGACGGAAGAGTCCCTGTAAGAGTGCTTAACTTTTCCGCCTGTGAAAAAGTCGTCAAGCCAAAGTCCGAATTAGTTCAATGTGCTAAAGCTGAGTCAATAATTAACTGCGAAATGAAATCGGGTCCTGTCAGTATGTCAAACAAGGAGCAGGAGATGCTAGCAGAATACGTAGAGAAGTGGGTTAAAGGATTATCGCCGTCCGATAGGAATAATGCAAAACAGCTACTCAGAAAACATGCATCCATCTTCGCTCTAAAAGGTCAACATGAAGGTAGAACATCACTTGTGAAACATCAGATAAATACCGGCGATGCAAGGCCTATAAAACAAGCTCCTAGAAGTATTCCTCTAGCGAAACGTAATGAAGTCAAAGAGCTTGTCAGCGAAATGGAACAGAATGGAGTAATAGAACCTTCTTCAAGTCCTTGGAGCTCACCGGTAGTTTTGGTTAAAAAGAAAGATGGCAGCACAAGATTTTGCGTCGATTATAGAAAACTGAATGACGTCACTAAGAAGGACAGTTATCCACTACCAAGGATAGATGACACTCTGGACACGCTAGCTGGAACAAAATGGTTCTCTACTTTAGACCTGCAAAGTGGTTATTGGCAAGTAGAAATATCTGATAAAGATAAGGAGAAAACAGCTTTTAGTGCAAGTGACGGGCTGTGGCAATTTAACGTGATGCCATTTGGACTATGCAACGCTCCAGCCACATTCGAGCGATTAATGGAACGCGTATTAAGGGGACTTCATTGGAAGACATGCCTGGTGTATCTTGATGACATAATTGTCATGGGTAAAAGTTTTGACGATCACCTGAAAAATCTAATTACTGCAGAAAAAGACGGAGATATAGTCACCGAAATTAAAAATGCAGTTATACAGGCGTTAGAGGAAAAGCAAGGCAAAGCCAGAGCCAAATGCTATAATTGTGGTAAAAGTGGACATTTTCAACGAAATTGCAAAGCACCAAGGAAGCGTGCTAGATCTGTTTCGCCACTTAGAAACAGCAAACGGGCAAACACGAAATCATCAAATGAGTCACCGTTAAACCAAAACGAGCTAGCACTACGGGGCAAGAGCTAGCTCTCATAACCGAGGGCCCCACAATCTCCATATCAGTTATGCAGCAGAAAAATAGCAACCTTACTGCTTGTGGGTATATCAATGGTCGAAGGCATATTTTTACTATAGACACAGGAGCATCGCAGTCTATTGTCAGGCCCGATTTAGTAAAGAAAACAATCGAACCGTTATGTGGCGTAGGTCTGCGAACAGCTACTGGGGAGCCTGCTACTGTCTATGGTAAAATAAACGTAAAAGTAACTAACATAACTGTCAATCATGTATTCATCGTTACCAACATTGTGGACGAAGTAATCATCGGTGTAGATTTTATTATTAGTCATGGCGTTAATCTGCACATGGGGCAGAAGGTAATGATTTGGAGAAATGTTGAAATATCCCTAGATGTTGGTTATGAAAATAAGGTGCATGTAAGGAAACTATTTGCTACAGAATATGAGAAAATACCACCACAGTCAGAAAGTGTAGTATGGGCGCGTATCGAGGGAGATTGTGTGGACAACCGGTTATGGGTGGTAGAACCAACAGATATAAAAAGTGACCTAATAACAGCAAAAGCCCTTGTCAAAACCAGAAATGACGGAAGAGTCCCTGTAAGAGTGCTTAACTTTTCCGCCTGTGAAAAAGTCGTCAAGCCAAAGTCCGAATTAGTTCAATGTGCTAAAGCTGAGTCAATAATTAACTGCGAAATGAAATCGGGTCCTGTCAGTATGTCAAACAAGGAGCAGGAGATGCTAGCAGAATACGTAGAGAAGTGGGTTAAAGGATTATCGCCGTCCGATAGGAATAATGCAAAACAGCTACTCAGAAAACATGCATCCATCTTCGCTCTAAAAAGTCAACATGAAGGTAGAACATCACTTGTGAAACATCAGATAAATACCGGCGATGCAAGGCCTATAAAACAAGCTCCTAGAAGTATTCCTCTAGCGAAACGTAATGAAGTCAAAGAGCTTGTCAGCGAAATGGAACAGAATGGAGTAATAGAACCTTCTTCAAGTCCTTGGAGCTCACCGGTAGTTTTGGTTAAAAAGAAAGATGGCAGCACAAGATTTTGCGTCGATTATAGAAAACTGAATGACGTCACTAAGAAGGACAGTTATCCACTACCAAGGATAGATGACACTCTGGACACGCTAGCTGGAACAAAATGGTTCTCTACTTTAGACCTGCAAAGTGGTTATTGGCAAGTAGAAATATCTGATAAAGATAAGGAGAAAACAGCTTTTAGTGCAAGTGACGGGCTGTGGCAATTTAACGTGATGCCATTTGGACTATGCAACGCTCCAGCCACATTCGAGCGATTAATGGAACGCGTATTAAGGGGACTTCATTGGAAGACATGCCTGGTGTATCTTGATGACATAATTGTCATGGGTAAAAGTTTTGACGATCACCTGAAAAATCTAGAAGAAGTTCTTAAACGAATATCAGTGGCTGGACTTAAACTAAGCGCAAAGAAATGTGCATTGTTCCACAAAGTCGCAGAGGATGGTATATCAACTGACGAATATAAAGTTCAAGCTGTGAAGGACTGGCCTTGCCTGAAAAATCTGCATGAGTTGCGTAGTTTTCTAGGCCTCTTTACCTACTACAGGCGATTTGTGCCGAATTTTGCCAGTGTCGCTGCAAGTCTACATGAGCTCACCAGGAAGTCACGACCATTCCTGTGGGCTGAAGCACAAGAACAAGCATTTCAGAAGCTCAAGGAGTTGTTATGCGTAGCACCAGTTTTGGAATATCCTATCGCTAGGGAGAAATTTGTATTGGATAGCGATGCGAGTGAATACGGGATAGGTGGTGTTCTTTCGCAGGTTGTCAATGGAACATAAAGAGTCATATGCTACTACAGTCGGACACTCTCGAAGCCTGAAAGAAATTATCGTGTAACACGACGAGAGCTTCTGGCAGTTGTGGAGTGTGTAAAGCATTACCACAAATATCTGTATGGACAACACTTCGAACTAAGAACTGATCACTCTGCACTCAGATGGTTGCTACAATTCAAACAGCCTGAAGGACAGCTAGCCCGTTGGATTGAACGTCTCCAGAGCTACGATTTCAGTATTGAGCACAGAAAGGGCACTAAACATGGAAATGCAGATGCACTCTCCCGAAGACCGTGCAGATTGGAGTGCAAACATTGTGCGAAAGCTGAAGGAAAAGAATGTGTCGTTGACGTTCGGCTAACACATATAGAGACAAGTGGTGACTGGTCAGCGGCGCAAAGAGACGATCCAATACTGGAAAAAATTATGTCAGCAAAGGAGGAAGACAAAAGGCCAACCCGTAACCAAATATCAGCGGAAAGTCCACTGATGAAATCATACTGGGCGCTATGAAATAGTCTGCAGGTTATTAACGGATGCCTTTATCGAAAATGGGAAAGTACTGATGGTAAATCTACAACAAATCTGATTGTGGTGCCATCCTCTAATGTCAAAGAGGTATTGAAGGAGTTTCATAATGGTTCAAGTGGTGGTCATCTTGGTGTAACAAAAACCATAGAAAAGATAAAGCAACGTTTCTATTGGGTTGGATCCCAACAATCTGTAGCTGATTGGATAGCAAATTGCGCACAATGTATCGCAGCCAAGGGCCCAGTAAGAAGGAGTCGAGGAGCGCTGCAGCAGAACAATTCAGGTGCGCCCTTTGAGTGAATAGCGATGGATATAGCAGGCTCTTTTCCTGTCAGTGAGGCTGGAAACCGTTACGTTTTAGTTGTAATCGACTATTTTAGCAAATGGCCAGAGGTATACGCAATACCAAACCAAGAAGCTAAAACTGTCGTAAACGCATTTGTGAACAACTGGGTGTGCCGCTATGGAGTCCCGCTTGAGCTACATTCTGATCAGGGAAGAAATTTTGAATCTGCGATATTCCAGGAAATGTGCGAACTATACGGTATCCGAAAAACGAGGACTACGCCACTGCATCCACAATCTGATGGCATGGTCGAGAGATTTAACCGCACGTTGGAGGAACACTTGAGAAAAGTGGTCAGTGCACACCAAAGGGACTGGGATGAGCACATACCAAAATTTCTGTTGGCATACAGGTCAGCCGTTCATGACTCTACCTCCCGAACACCTGCAAAAGTTATGTTTGGAACCGAGCTGAAACTACCAGGCGATCTAGAATTCGGTGTTAATCCCGACAATAAATGAGCACGAAGAAGATAATTCAAGGGGACAAAAAGATTTAGACGAAATTCATGAATTCGTTTTTGGCCGAATAAAAATGACCAGCGACAAGATGAAGGCCAGATATGACAGAGCAGTAAATTCTGAAGGCTTTAATGAGGGTCAGCTAGTTCTACTATATAACCCACAACGGAAAAAAGGACTGTCTCCTAAATTGCAAACTCATTGGGATGGGCCGTATAAGGTGATAAAAAGAATAAATGATGTCGTGTATAGAATACAAAAGTACAATAGCCCAAGATCAAAGATGAAAGTGGTTCATCTCGAGCGCCTCGCTAAGTACGGAAAAAGTGAATTTGTACCTATTCGGGACGAACAGGCTTAAGCGGGCGGTAGTGTTACAGATTTATTTTTAAATAGCTTAATTTACATTATAATTTATATTAGTTGTAGTAGTTTAAGTTACTGTAGTTTTATTTGTATTAGTTTATTTCGCTGATTGTTCGAACATGATGTTTGTTATTATGTGTAGCATACTTTTAGGCACTTCTATTATTCGTGCATATTACTTAACGTCTTAATTTAAATGTAACAGTTTTCGAATGTACTAGAATGTACATACGAGAACTTTGTCGAATGTTACCGAACACCACTATGTTACTATAAATAGCCGAACAACACAGCTAACATAATCAGTATTACTACAATAAAGCTTGTAAAGTGTGTATCAAAGTGAGTTTGATAATAAAAGTGTATAACTATAAGTGTAATAAGTAATGTGATATAAAAACAATATTTGAGTGTATTTAAATAAAGTGCTCTTAGTTTTATAACGAATTTCAAGTGTTTTTAATTGCAATAAAAGAACTTAAATTTATTTAAAGGAAATAATCCAACATTTATAAAAGGTATAAACGTAACAATATATATTATAAATATTTTACAAAGCAGAAAAACCCGATTTCATTATGTATTAATATTTACAATAAAAAATAAAGAAATATTTTATCATTATAATCATTAATATTACATTGATAACGGTTTATACATTTACTCACAATTAATTAAATAATCAATCATTGGTTCCCACCCCAAAAACAAAAAGGAAGTTCAATAAAGTAAAACAAAGGTATGAATGCATGGATGAATGAATTGATCCCAACAGCGGTATGAAAAAAAAACATCACAATAATTATTATTTCATGAGATATCAATTATATAATATTACATAATTATTCAGAGATAAAGCCCAGCAGTTTAAGGCGGAAGGCTTTATTAGAGTGAGAAAAAATTCTAAATTCTGGAGGCAAATAATTCCAGTACTGAGCAATTCTTACTATAAAAGATCTTTCATACAAAGCAATATTAATTCTAGGGATTCCTAACTGAATGCGTAAAAAAAAATTTGGAGCGAAGTAATGTAGTAAGTAAAAGTAAGTTATGATAACGAATATAAGAAAAATTTCAGCCAAGAAAACGTTTAAAATATTCAGAAATATGCTCCCGTCTACGAATATGAAAAACATATCTCACAATCATATTAAATAGTCTATTTAATCTATACATATTATAAGAAAGTGTACCTGACACGACTTCTAGACCGTACAGCACAATAGACAAAATTTAAATGCCTACCAATAAAAATACCCAAACACTTGAGGTGATCAGTAAAAATGACAGAAGATCCATTAATAAAAACACTATTGGGGGATACACAGTATTGTCATTAAGTCATATGTCCTATAATAATAGCATGAAAAATTAAGACTAATGTGAACAACCCCTTATGATTAAGTGTGCTATTTTGAATTTAAATCAGCTGATGTAAAACAATTATAAAAATAAATATTTTCTTTCATAATGCCAAAAACAAGTGAAAAAAACAAGTAAGAGCGCTATATTCGGCCGTGCCGAATCTTATATACCCTTCACAACGTGTAGTCATGCAATAACAGTAGTTTGTATCACCATTCATCCCATATAAAATACGTACATACATATAAAAACATACATATATAAAAACATCCCATTTTAAAATTATAAATTCAAGTATGTATGTTAAAAAAACCAAAAAAAAAATAAAAAAAAAATTTTTTAAAAAATTTAAAAAAAAATAATTAAAATATATATAATAAATATAAAACAAAAAAAAAATATAAAAAAAAAATTAAAAATATAAATAATATAATTTACTAAATTATTTGGGATATGCTCCCATAATTTTTCAATAATATTTATTTGGTTGTTGGGTTTAAGCTGGTTTATATGCATTTTACTGGTGCTTATGCCAGATCATCAGTAAACCTTTACCCAAATTCTTGAAAAAGATTTAAATTTTTATAAGTTATATTTTTAAATTCCCATTAACAAAATGAGAATTCAAAAATAAAACAAAAAACTACATAAAACTTTTTCAAAAACTTTTTTTTTTTTACTTTTAATTTATTTTATTTTTCTAGTCCCTTTATGTTGATTTCAACATACACACGGACAGACGGTCAGACTGACAGAGCTTAATGGACTCCCTTATTCATAAGCTTTCAAAAAATATATACTTTATGGGGTCGGAAATGAAAATTGTAGAAATTTCACACGGAATGACAAACCTATATACCCTTTTTCACTGTGTGAAGGGTATAAAAAAACAAAGTAATAGCCAGTTTGTGCGAAAAGTACATTTTAGATGTTGTAATGGCAAACTCAAGTAAATAAATTACAAATTAATTAAATTTTGTTTGATAAACAAAAACAGCAGAGTCCTTAGCCGATCTTATTTGACGTCACCAGTGATTTGTTATCAAAAATTAGCAACTGCGCTCAAATTTGGATGTCGGCCTTATAAAATTATACAATGAACGGCGACAGCTTACAAAAACTGTTGCGGCACAGGACTCTGCTTATTAAATACGACAGCACAATAAACATAGCGTACAAAGTTCTATTATTATAAGACACTTTTTGTTTGAAAAGCAACAACAACATTTTTAAACAATTGTAAAATTTAAGGCAATAGGACAATATGACATGATAAGACACCTTGTGAATCACCCATATGACTTATCTCAGAACAATCAGGTACTCCAAACAAAAGAGCCTTAGTCTTAGACAAAATTTACACCAAAAAAAAAGTGCAGATGACCAAGATAAAAAACGTTGAAGAGCTGAATTAATGTTCAAAACGAGTTCATTTAGACGACATTTATTACCAAGGATACCTCTGCCGGCTTAAGAGAGAAAAGTAATTACTACTGAGGGAAGTAAACAGCCAGCCACCACCCCGTTGGGAAGATACCACAAAATTGTGGTTAAGAATAAACGAGTTGGAGAAACTAATAGAAATTAAAATAAAAAAGTAAGATTAAAACTAATTATCTGTAGAACTAAATTTTAAAATGAAGTGCATCATAGTGCACTCATAGGTCAGTAGACGTTAACCGCCGTTGACAAAACATATATTAACATATTTAAACATAGAATAAAATGAAATAAAATAAAAATTATTCTAAATTACTTAATTATTATTCTAATTATTCTAAAATTATTTTAAATAACATGAAATAAAATAAAAATGTACATTGAAAAGAAAAATTTTTTGTAAACCTTATATGATCCTCAAGAAAATGACTAGGAAAAACCTTAGAGAAAGAATACCTAAAAATCCAATAAATTGGAATTATGTAGAGTATAATACAACAATAGAGGAGGGAATAAGGAACTTAGAAAATTTATGGAGATATTTGAATATAGAAAACCATTAGAAGAGGATATTAGGAATACAACCACCAAAGAGTTAGAAGTACGTTTAATGTTTGAATTAGTTTGTGAACGAAATAGAAATAGGAAAACAATCATCTACAATCAATCTACAAATCGCAGAAGTATGTTTGATAATTATAACAATTATAATAGGAATTAGTTTTTTATATCATATATATTCAAAACATAATAAGAACTTAAAGAAAAGATATATAAGTATGATTTAGATAAAGTATAGATGTAGAAATGGAACTTAATTGAACAAATAATCTCATTAGAAAAAGAAAAATGTAGAAAGTCATATAAATGTATAAATAAGAGCACCTATATACGTCCAGAGACAGTTAAGAAACATTTGAATGTCATTGGAGGCAATTAGGATAATAATAAATAGGAATAGAGAGAAATTTACAAGGGAACACAAGGAACAGGTTTTAGAAGTATATTGGGCTTTAAGAGACCAATTGGTGAGAATACTTGTACAGTATAAATCAGACAGTGCCCCATTCGATTGAGCAGGCATTGAAAATTGACACGGACATCGTCGTAATTTGTAGAGATACTGAGAAGTTTGACCCTATTTCGGAGGAGGGAACAGACACAGAAACGGAAATGCCTCAATCAATAACAGAATTTTTAAATACAGCCTCAAGGCTGATAATTGAGTTCGATGGAAAACCCGAGAACTTAAGGGCATTCATTGATTCACTGCAATTGGTCGATTCCATAAAGGATACACATGAGCAGACTGCGGTATCTCTGATTAAGACCAAACTAAAAGGCAGTGCTAGAATGAATGAATCTAGCATAATAGACATAATAACTAAATTACAAAGTTCTGTTGAGGGCGAATCCGTTGAAGTTTTGTCTTCAAAGATAATGAATACACGACAGGGCAATAAGACTGCGAACGCTTACTGTTCAGAGATAGAAGCGCTTGCGAAATCGCTAGAAGGAGCTTATATATCAGATGGGTTGCCATGCGAACTGGCAAACAAGTACTCTACACAAGTGGCCGTAAAGGCACTAACTAAAAACTGCACGATAGATAAGGAAAAACTTATAATGGAGGCAGGCCAATTTAGCAACATGAGGCTGTTGGCAAATTTATAAGTAGTTGCACTGAGGCAACAGGGCTACAAAATTCGATACTACACTTCGGTCAAAGACCTAATTTTAGAAATTACCGGGGAAACAGTAGAAGATTTCGCGGAGGATTTAATTACCAACGGAACAATAATTATGCTAGAAATAATTACGACGGAAATATTAGGAATAATAATGATAATAGGAACAGACAAAGATATGGAAATCGTAGGTCTGGAAACTACGTCCGACTATGGTTTCAGATGACAATAGTTCGGGAAACTCGAACGATCCCCTAAAAATAGAACATTGAAAAATATAATTTACAACCTCAATCTCAACTTATGCTTCTTCATCAACATTTATATACATAACACTAAAACAGAAATAATACTACTAGTAGACACATGCGCTGATATTTTGATAATAAAGTCAAAACATTTTAAAATGGAACACATAAACACTAACAGAAGAACAACACTGAGTGGAATAGGACAGGGTAAAATCAATTCCATAGGAAGCATATTTTTCGACTTAAATTTTGGAAACTATTTGATACCTCACAACTTTCAGGTAGTACAAAATGATTTTCCAATACTTTGTGATGGAATTATTGGCATGGACTTCATTAAGAAGTCCACAACCAATAGAAATACCAATCACGAACAACTGCGATAAAATTGATTTGCCACCAAGGTGCGAAGTAATACGCCAAATTAAGTTTGTCAATACAAATGATGAATTATTAATTTCAAATCAGGAAATTGTACCAGGTGTATTTATTGCAAATACATTGGTGAAATCAAACAAAGCATTTATTCGTATTATGAACACTAATGATACTATAACCACAATTGAAAATAGCAGAATAAAAACCGAAAACCTCTCTGAATATCATATAATAAAAAGAAACCACTGTAAAAAAGCACCAAGAAAATCGAAAATAATAAAGATTTAAAGGAAAAATTTTCCAAAACAGTTTGAAAAAACATTAACTGAACTTTGTGAGTCATACAGTGATGCCTTCGGTTTAGAAACAGAGAGCATTACAACAAATAACTTCTATGAGCAAAAGTTGAGAGTGAAGGATTCACAACCGGTATACATTAAAAACTACCGGATACCACAGACACATAAGGAGGAAATAGATAGACACGTGAAAAAGCTGATACAAGACAAAATAATAGAACCTTCATATTCTGAATATAACAGTCCAATTCCTTTAGTACCGAAAAAGTCTCTCCCAAATTCTGAGACGAAACGATGGAGACTTGTAATAGACTACAGACAGTTGAATAAAAAGTTAATCGCGGATAAATTCCCATTACCAAGAATAGACGATATCCTGGATCAACTTGGTAGGGCAAAGTATTTTTCATGTCTAGATCTTATGTCTGGATTTCACCAGATTAAATTGGATACAAATTCTAGGGACTTAACATCATTTTCGACGAACAACGGTTCGTATAGATTCACTAGATTACCTTATGGTTTGAAAATAGCACCCAATTCTTTTCAAAGAATGATGACACTCGCCTTTAGCGGTTTAAGACCAGATCAGGCATTCCTATATATGGATGATTTGGTTGTATTAGGGTGTTCGGAGAAGCACATGCTTGCCAATTTGACAGACGTATTTGAATTATGTCGACAGCGCAACCTTAAATTGCATCCTGAAAAATTTTCATTCTTTATGCGGGAGGTAACATACTTAGGACACAAATGTACTGATAAGGGAATACTTCCAGACGATAGTAAATATACGGTTATAGAAAATTACCCGAAACCAAATGATGCAGATAGTGCAAGGAGGTTTATAGCCTTTTGCAATTACTATCGTAGATTTATCAGAAATTTTTCAGAGTATTCCAGACACCTTACCAGACTGTCGAAAAAGGGAGTTCCTTTCGAATGGACTAAGGATTGCGATACGGCATTTGAATACCTGAAGAAGGCATTAATGAGCCCGACACTACTTCAATACCCCGATTTCACGAGGGAATTCTGTATAACAACTGACGCAAGTAAGAATGCTTGTGGTGCCGTGTTAACCCAGGGACACGAGGGAAAACATTTACCGATAGCATACGCTTCGAAGACATTCACAAAGGACGAGGGTAATAAATCAACAGTCGCACAAGAGTTGATTGCAATACATTGGGCTACCACTCATTTTCGACCATATATATATGGGAAACATTTCTTAGTTCGCACTGATCACAGACCACTTTCATACCTGTTTTCTATGAGAAATCCTAGTTCGAAATTGACTAGAATGTGACTGGACTTAGAAGAATATGATTTCACGGTGGAATATCTTAGGGGAAAAGACTATTTTGTGACCGACGCTTTGTCGCGCATAACAATTAATTAATTGAAGGCAATGAATTTGAGAAATGACACTATATTGAGAATGACGACAAGGTCAGTAAGTAGAAAGGCAGAAAAAATGGCAAGGAAAGATAATATTAAAGATAGACATCAATTAAATAAGGATAGGAAGCCCAATATATATGTCCCAGTAAACAATACTGACGTCAGAAAATATTGCAAGTTAAAGATTACTCCTGAAAGACGTTACATCAAACGGGGAAAATCTATTGTGACATATATACAAATTAATGATTTGTTTATTAATGAGAAATTTGACTTAGGACAATTATTCTCAAGGCTCGAGGAAGTGGCCGGTAAACAAAATATAATCAAATTAAAAGTGGCACCAAGTGAGAAAATTTTCGAATTTATCTCTATTAATGAATTTAAAGATATGGGCAATATGAAATTAGATAAGGTAAAAGTAGCGCTACTTAATGAGGTGATCCACATAAGGAAAGATGTCGATAATGTAAAAGAGATACTGAAACGATAACATGGGAGGCCATTCAGGTGTTTCTATAACTCTTAATAAGATTAAAAGATATCTTTACTGGAAAAATATTACAAAAGACGTAACAAAATACGTCAAAGCGTGCCAAAAATGCCAGAGGGCCAAGATAACGAAACACTTGAAGGGTCCAATGATATTGACACCGACAACTACAAGAGCATTTGATACGGTTCTTATAGACACTATAGGCCCACTGACCAAATCATATAACGGATATTAATACGCAGTCACTATAATTTGCGACTTGACGAAATATTTAGTGACGATACCGATAAGAGACAAAAGTGCGAAAACAGTACCTAAGGATATTTTTGAACATTTTATTCTGACCTATGGCCCAATGAAGACGTTCATTACGGACATGGGTGCAGTGTATAGAAATTCTATTATAAGTGAGTTATGCAATCTCCTCAAGATAAATAATATAACATCTACAGCTCACCATCACCAGACGCTAGGAACTGTGGAAAGAAACCATAGAATATTCAACGAATATGTAAGATCTTACATATCCGTTGACAGAAGCGATTGGGATGAATGGCTTAAGTACTTTACGTACTGTTTTAATACTACGCCATCGGCAGTACATGACTACTGTCCGTATGAGTTAGTTTTTGGAAAAATGCCAAATAGATTTTTACAATTTAATGAGGTAGATGAAATAACACCTTTATACAATATAGAAGATTATGTTAAGGAAATTAGATATAGATTAGAAGTCGCTCAAAAAAGAGCTAGGGAACTACTAGATAAGGCTAAACTAAGACAGAAGATAAATAATGATAAGGAAATATTAGATTATAACTTTAAAATATAAGATTTAGTTTTATTAAGAAATGATACAGGTCATAAATTGGATTCACAATATAAAGGACCGTATAAGGTAAAAAAAAATAGATTTAACACATAATGTTGCTATAGTAAGAATAAGAATAGACTTAAAATTTAATACAATTAATACCTATTATATATATGAGATCGCGATCCAAATATGTTTAAGAAAATTTAAATTAAATGTAAAATTAAACTTAAGTAACTATAAGTTGTATTATAAACTAATTGTACAATAATGTTTATACAATCTTTGAGTTGTATGAGCATTCTTCTGTAAAAGGGAGGTGTAGTGTATTAATGTCGCGGTGTATGCATAGCATAGTTTATAAATTATGTTGCTGCGTATGCATATTGTAATTAATAAATATATGTCGCGGTGTGTGTATATTATAGTGTGTACTTCGCACACGCTGTGGTGAACAAACTGACGAATAATGTGCACCACAAGTTTAATGCACTCTTCAATATTTTGTTTGCAATAAACAAAAAGGGTCCCATGTTACACACAACGATAATACAGTTAGCACTCGATGCATATTGCAATGACTAGTGTGTTTTGTATTAGTTTATTTAAACTACAATGTTAGTGGTTCTACTGTTAATATTTATATACAGGCAACACTTTAGGCATTATACAAAATATAGTTGTAACGTGAACAATAGTTACTGCAATGCACTACAGAACCCACTGTAGGCTAAATAGCTATGTAAGCAATAATTTTGTATAAGAATCAATGAATTTCCAATAAAGACAATAATTCTTATTCAACACTAAAACTGAGCGTTTCATCTGCTCTGGCAAGAATAGAAACCAACTTTGTTTTAATCTAAAAATTATTGTAAATTACATTAAAATCACCAAAAGGTCCAAGTTCAGCATCATTATTACTAACCAATTCAGCCACATTTACAAAATAGGTATTAATATCATCAATATTAAAATTACCAGTCCATCCATTATCACCCGTAACACCACACCTCCTAAGAACACGCCACAAACCAGATGAATCTAGAAAAATATTTGGAGTAATATGTTATTTTCTCTTTACGAATCACATTATTAGCTTTATTTCGATACCGGCAAAAGATATTCCAAGTAAAGGGTGTTTTTTTAAGCCCGATAGAACTTGAAATTGTAAAAAATAACACAAAAAATTAAATTGTAATCAAAATTTTTTTTTTATTCGAAAGATCAATACGTGACATTTACATTTGATAATGATTTCGGGCATATGGGCACCGCGGCTGTTCTTGACGAAGCGCATTCTGGACGTCCAATTTTGGGCCACTTTTTCGAGCACTGCTGGCCGTATGTCACGAATAACACGGACAATGCTGGCCTCCAAGGCGTCAATTGTTGCTGGTTTATCAGCATAAACCAATGACTTCACGTAGCCCCACAGGAAATAATCGAGAGGTGTCAAGTCGCACGACCTTGGAGGCCAATTGACAGGTCCATTTCTCGAAATCAACTTATCGCCAAATTTTGATTTCAATAAGTCGATGGTTGCGTTCGCCGTATGGCACGTAGCGCCATCCTGTTGAAACCACATCTCCTCCGGATCAATGTCATCCATATTTTCAAACAAAAAATCATTGATCATGGTGCGGTAACGATCTCCATTGACCGTAACGCGAGCTCCGGCCTCATTTTTTAAGAAATAAGGTCCGATGATGCCACAAGCGTGAAACCCGCACCAAACGGTGCATTTTTCTGGATGTAATGGAGTCTGTAGGGTCTCTTGTGGATTGGTCTCGCTCCATATGCGGCAATTTTGCTTATTAACAAACCCGTTAAGCCAAAAATGCGCCTCATCGCTGAACACAATTTTGCGATAAAATTGGACGTCCAGAATGCGCTTCGTCAAGAACAGCCGCGGTGCCCATATGCCCGAAATCATTTTCAAATATTAATGTCACGTATTGATCTTTCGAATAAAAAAAAATTTTGATTACAATTTAATTTTTTGTGTTATTTTTTACAATTTCAAGTTCTATCGGGCTTAAAAAAACACCCTTTATAAGAACTTGGAATATCTTGCAAGAATATTTAAGCGAAACGCAGAGTAGGCCAAGTCCCTAAGAGATGTTGGTAATAAAATTCTATTTGATTTTAACCAATCGCCATCATTAGTACGCACTCTTTTTCTCACTGTAGGCACAAAAGTAAAATGATAGTTAACAAATGAATTTATAATAGAACCCTGATAGTCAACATCATTGGATCCCAAAAAAAGAGTCAAGGTCAAAATCCGAAACTGAGGATAAGACACTATCCCAATCAATGCAGTCATAATCCCTATATTCAATAACTTCTATCATACTCACAAAATCTAATTGAAAAATAGCATAAATGAATGAATGATGCGATATAGAGGGACACTGCACCTGATCAGAAAACAGAACCATAGAGTTTTTACTAGTCAACATAAAATCTAAAAGAGATGAAGAGCCATGAGCAACGTCAAAATAAGTTGGTTTAGAATTGTGATATACAGAAAGATTACAACGCATGCACATTAAACGCAATAAGTAGGACTTGGAAATATTAAACAAGTTGCAATTAAAATCCCCAACGACTATCATATTAGAATACCTACAAAATATCCCATAAGGCAAGAAGACAACTCCAAACAGCGTCTTAACATCATTATAACAAAGCTCAATAAAAACAGATTCACAATCATCAAGAGAAATATTTAAAATAACTTTAAACGCAATTCCGCTGCGCACATATACACATACACCACCACCTATATTACGAATTCTATCATTTCTGACTAAGTTATAACCAGATATACGAACCATAGAATCGGAGAAATGTCTTAAGCCAAGTTTCAGAAAATCCAATAAGATCAAAATTACCCCTCACAATACCAGACAACTCATCAAATTTCACAGAATTGTTTGACAATTTGATACTCTGACATTTCATATGAGCAACCTTAAGCTGGTTAGAAAATATACGCAAGCTATTTTCAAAATGCAAACCACTCCTAATAACGGGATCAAAACTCATTTTATTAAAAGACATCATAAAGTGGAAAGGAAGTGGGAACCAATAATATAATAAATATGATAAACACATTAATAACCAACAATAAATAATATAATAATTAGAAATCATATAACTTATAAACACATCAATCAAAAGCAAAAGTAGAGATCATAAAGAAAAAAAATAAAAATATATATATATATATATATATATATATATATAAGTAACGTTTTAAGGTTTTGTACCTTAAACGGAGAACTAATTTTTCAACTTTACACAATTGTGGTTGGTTTAATTCTGTTTATTTCTTAAATCAAAAAATTCTTATCTAAATACAAAGCAAAAATTATAAAAGAAAATCATATTTCAAGCTATTGCAAAAAGTAATATTTATTGTGCTGCAACAGCACCAAGGTATCTTGTTACGTCTTGAGAAAATAAATGTTTGTTTATTTTAATTATTCAAAACGGTTTCTCATTAGTAAGCAAATATATTTAGGGTTTTCATAACTAGGAATATTTATGGGAATAAGTTTCTTACGTCACTTCTCCCCCCTTCAAGAACGTTCGCGTCCTCGCGGACACCTTGAGCCTTTGCAACAAAATTACCTTTGCAATAATTAAAAATTATCAATAAAATTAATATAATTGTAATAACTGTTATAATTACATAAGTGATATTATTACTTTTTTTCATTTTATGCAGGCTTAATTTTAATTCGCTTAAATTATTATTAGGTAGTTGTATCAACGTCTTATTAACAATGTCGTTGACATATGGAACATATAAAAATTTAGTATTATCATTGAAAGATTCAAAAACAATCTCGTTAATAGTAATTTTGCAGTTTGAAAATAAAATTAAATTATGCTTTTTTATTTAAAGTTGTAAATCGTTACAAGTTTGTTTAATTATTATTTCATCAATATTTTTCGTTATAATAAAATTAGGTTCGATAAAATTAATTTCTTTCTTGTTATTCATTATAAATTCACATTCCGTTTCATTTTTATTAAGTAGATTTCTGATACACTTATTATCTAAGTATTTTATTTTTGAACCCTTTATTTCATATAGTAGATTATCAATGTTTGTAAGTTTTCTATTCATATCAAAATTTAACTCAGTATGATTTACAAGCGTGGGAAAAGGAATTACTTTTAAAATTGGATAAGTTTTCATTGAATTTGGAATTCTAGTTATGAAGTATAGTGCATCTTCCAATTGCCATAAAGAAGTTTTAATATATTCAAATTGATTAGTATTTAATTCAAAAATTTTATCCGGGTCAATTAATTTCGGATTCAAAATGCCTTGTTTACTAAGGGCTAGTCCTAATTGAATTTCCTTTAAATGTTCGTAATAACTTCTCACATTGTCCAAAAAACTGTCCGATAATACCTTTCCAACGATCTGATTTTGTAGCACATTTGTGGCGTTCCCTAAGTTCCGAATAAATTTGGTCTCGTTGTTTACATGGTCTAAAATATTGTTAATGTCATCCTGCGTTAATGTGTTATCTTCTATCGTCTTCAATCTTTCCTGAATTTCGAGTCTGTCTTCGTTGTCAAGAGTCCCAAACAAAAATCCAATCCCACTGCCTAAGGCGTTAAAAAGTCCACGTTTGTGTCGAATGTTAAATAATTTCCTCTCAGTGTCAGCTATTTCCAGGTATCTTCCGGTCATGGGTGTCTGTAAGAATGTGTTCCAAAAATTCTGCTTCTGTTCTCATAAATTCGCATTTGTGTATTTGTAGTTTTAAGTTCGCCTCCTTTAATCGTTTTAATACTTTATCTAGTGAAACAACGTGTTCTTGCAATGAGGTACCAAAGACAATAATATCATCCAAATAAACTAGACAATGGGTACCTACTAAATCACCAAGTACAGAGTTCATTAGACGCTGAAAAGTAGCGGGTGCATTCTTTAAACCCATAGGCATTCTAAGAAATTCATAATGACCGTCTTGTGTAGAAAAAGCAGTTTTCGCTTGACTTGTCTCATCGATTTCCACTTGATGGAAGCCTTTTGCCAGGTCAAGTGTAGAAAAGTAAAGACAACGACCTAATTTATCTAAAATTCCATCCATGTTGGGAATTGGAAAGGGGTCATTAACTGTTATATCATTTAGCTTCCGATAATCAACCACTATTCTCCATTTGGGTTCTCCTGAGGCATCCATTTTCTTCGGAACGACCCATAATGGAGCAGAGTAGGGAGATTGACTGTGTCTTATTATATTTTGCTCAAGCATTTGCCTAATTTGCCTGTTAACTTCTGCTTTATGCACTTGTGGATAACGATACGACTTCGTGTATATTGGATCTTCATGTTTTGTTACGATTTTGTGTTTAATCGCATTAGTAAATGTCAATTTATCACTGTCTGAATGGAAAAGTGATTCGTATTTGCTTAAAAGTTTCTCCAATTGGGTTTTTTCCTCATTATTCAAGTGGTCAATTCTAAATTTATTGTTAATTTGTTCCCCTTCCAATTTATTTATGCAAAAATCTCTTACTAAGTTGTCATACTCTTCCAAATCTTCATCAATAAATTTATAGGTTCTTTCGTTAAGTTTTATAATTTGCCTATTCAAATCAATTACTGCATTCAATTTTTCCAAACTGTCATAACCCATTAACCCATCATAATTGTTTGAAAATTCATGAACAAAAAATTCTAATTGTTTTTCCCATTTCTCGTCAAATATGTCCTGTTTAGTTTCTAAAATTATCCTACCGACTGCGCCAGTAACGTTTTAAGGTTTTGTACCTTAAACGGAGAACTAATTTTTCAACTTTACACGATTGTGGGTGGTTTAATTTTGTTTATTTCTTAAATCAAAAAATTCTTATCTAAATACAAAGCAAAAATTATAAAAGAAAATCATATTTCAAGCTATTGCAAAAAGTAATATTTATTGTGCTGCAACAGCACCAAGGTATCTTGTTACGTCTTGAGAAAATAAATGTTTGTTTATTTTAATTATTCAAAACGGTTTCTCATTAGTAAGCAAATATATTTAGGGTTTTCATAACTAGGAATATTTATGGGATAAGTTTCTTACGTCACTTATATATATATATATGTAAAAGAAAAAAAAAACAAAAATAAAAAATTTAAAGGAAAAAAAGAAGGTAAACTTACAATAATCATTAGTGATAAACAAAAGTCAATAAAACTATTATTTTTAAGAATTATTGCTCCTATGTAATAAATCAGTACATTCACCAATGCGATAAAGAACTTCCTTGCCATCACGTAAAGTAATTTTAGCTTTCAGATCATCCATGTTCAGTATTTTATATTTAATTATGGTCTTCAATCGCATCAATTTACGGCAGAGAGTATTTAGATTCGAAGCACTAGGAGAGTAATGACCGTTCAAGTACACACGGCTCTCAATATTACCACCAATAACATCTTTTACTCGAAGTGATCTACTCTTGAAATATTCCTTCATGAGACGATCACGTAGTTACACGTTATTAAACTTCACCAGAATGAGTTTTTTATTATTCATATAACAAACATTTAAATAAACCTCAGTAGTATCAACGCCATAAACAGAGCATATAGAAATTATTGGAGACTTCAAGTCATTTAGACCAGATGGTAATCCATTTATAATAACATCCGCACGATTCAGTCTACGATGCAGAATATGGTTTCCAATCTCCAAGCTAAATAACTTAGAACTAGTTGATTCATCCACATTATTAATCAATTTACGACAATCAAGGATATTCAATTTTAGTTCTTTCTCTCTCACTTTTAAAATCGGTTAAGACTTGTGCCATTGTATCCTTAAAGGCGGAATTTTCATCTTTGCAGGACTTTACAAAATCATCAAAGCTACATTTTAACGCTCCTACTTCATCATGCAGTGATATATCATCTCCACTATTGACACACAAGGAACAAGTAAAACTAAACACATTCGGTCATTCCTTAAACAAAGCCAAGTGTTTATCAGTCACATTAGCACATGGTAGATGAAACCACAATTTACAAGTCTTACATTGAATGCAGAACTGAGATTTGGAAATATTATCCTGGCCCACACCACATTTATAAACTTGTGCAGAGGGCATAATAAGTTATAATTAGGTGCACTAAGTAAACTAATAAAAGCAGCAACAAAGTAGTTCACAGTTATAAATTCAGCAATATAAAAAGTTAAAATTACATCAACGTGTTTAACTGGACACTTAAATTCAACAAAGTCCAATAAAATTTACACTTATTTAGTAGGAATTTGCAAAATATTAATAAATTATTATAAAAATTTACGAAGAAGCAATTTTAAGCGGCAGTAATTTATTTTTGAAGAAAAAAAATGACAGCTGACATTTAGCCGCACTTTATTCAGGCATGACGTTGCCAGAAATTATGTATATTTTTTTAATTCAGCTGGGATTAGATGTTACGTTTACTCTAACCAGTATATATGTATGTTGTTGTTGTAATTGTGAAAAAAAAACGCGTTGGTCGTGATTTTTTGCTCATATATCAGAAAGTTATCTGGCGATTGTGCTGAATTTCAATAGCGATACATATATATATACACATGTAGGGGGAATATCGAAGCAGACCACTACTATCACGGGTCCCTTTTCGACCCCCTTCGCTCCTCAGTGATTTCGTGTCTACCGATCAGTATACCTACAATCTCTGAGTCCCTCGCCACAACCGGCGTTTGCTCTGGACTAGGAAAACGATTTCACACTGCCGACTGGTGATTGTCGACAATCCTCATCGCACAGTCCTTTGTAATCGCCAGCATCTCCCTCAGACTAAGGTCCCCCATCGCACTCACACTTAAAGTGTGCTTGCCTGAGATCCTTAATCTTCCGCTCGCCAACGCCGGACACTCGCATACTACATGCGCTGCCGTCTCGGCATCCTCCAGGCACATTCTACAAATATCATCATCCACGATCTGCATTCTCTTCAGATAATATTTAAAGTTACCATGTCCTGTAATCAACGCAGTGATCCAGCTCATCATACTCCGCTTAAAACCGAGTAGCTTCACTGCACCCCTCCCAAGTGGCTCCCTGAGCACCATACGGGCCTGTCTACACGTGGTTCCCTCCATCCACCTTCGCAAGTTTATAGAGTTCACCCAATGAAAGATCCTCGCCCGCACTAACCCATTACCCAGAGCAGTTCTGGGTTCCGGTCCGCAGAATGCAGCCTCAGACCCCTTCTTCGCAAGTTCGTCAGCAGCCTCATTCCCAGCTATGCCCACGTGTCCCTTAACCCACATAAGCGTTACCTCATTTGTAGAGGCACACCTATTGAGCTTTAGAACACACTCAAGCACCAAAGAGGAGTTCACATCTATCCGCTGCATACGTTTTATAACCGACTGGTTGTCAAGTGCAGTAAGAATTCTCTTCCCATACATTCGACATTCCAACAGGTGGTCCAACGCGTGCAGCAAACCAAGCATTTCTGCCTGATAGACTGACACGTACTCCCCCAGATTCAGGGTGCAGGATAAGTTCAACTCAGATGAGTACACACCAGCACCTGCCCTTCCGTCCATAAAGGACCCATCAGTAAAGATACTGATAACATTTTCCATGCACTCATCGTGCATGAATCCATCCGCTATGAGCGTGTGATGTAGCCTTTCGACCACTTTCAATCGACACATGCGCTCCATCGGCATCTGAGCCTCCCTAACCTCTTTATCCACGAGGTCCAGGATTCTCCTATGCCCCAAAACCGATCCAAAGCGATACCACATGCCATCGCTTCGCATCCGAATCGCCGATCTTGCCGCCGTCTCCCTTACAAATAAGTCCAACGGCAGCAATCCCAGCATTGCCTCCATCGCTTGCGTTGGTGTGGTACGTATCGCGCCACATATACCAATGCAAGCAATCCTTTGAACCCCGTCCAACTTCCGCCTAATCGTCGCCTGGGAGGCCTTCGGCCACCAGACAACAGATGCGTAAGTGATCATCGGTCTCACCACCACTGTGTAAATCCAGTGTGCAGCCTTAGGTGAGATTCCCCACTTCCGACCGCAAACCCGTTTACACTGATGCAGAATCCTCTTTGCCTCAACATGATCATTCCAGGTTAGTTTGATATCCAGCGTTACCCCCAGATATTTCACCTTCTTGGACACGTTGATCTCGGTTCCAAAAAGCATTAAGGATTCAATCTCTATGCCCTTCCTCCTCCGCGTGAAGAGCATAGCATCCGACTTGCCAGCATTTATGGTTAGTCCCTGTTCACAACACCATTCTTCGGTTACTCTGAGCGCCTGTCTCATGCAACCTAAAATGGTCTCCATGAACTTACCACCAACCATAATTGCCACATCATCCGCATACCCTACCGTATGTATGCCAATTACCTCCAGTCTCCTGAGAAGACTGTCCACAGTTATGTTCCACAGCAGAGGTGATAAGACCCCTCCTTGCGGACATCCCTTGACCACCCTTCCCCGAATCCTGGTGCTACCGCTCCTGAGATTCACTGCCCTACATCTGAGCATGGCGCCGATCCACTTCACCACAACAGAATCGACCCCTCGCTCATCGAGAGCACTTCCCAGTCTATCAAAAGAGATCCTATCAAAAGCGCGCTCTATGTCCATAAATACGGACAAAGCAAGATCACCATTGAAAACCTCCCTCTCAACAACCCTCACCAATTCGTGCAGGGCAGTCTCAGTAGACCTCCCAGCCCTGTAAGCGTGCTGACTCCCACTCAATGGCCTATCCATCAGCGTAGTCCCCTCCAGGAAGTCAACCAACACCCTTTCCATTGCCTTCAATAGAAAAGATGTAAGACTGATCGGCCTGAACGACTTAGCCTCCGTATAGTCCCTCTTCCCCGGTTTGGGAAGAAAAACCACCCTGGTCTCCCTCCATGCCACCGGAATATACCCTGTCGAAAGACAGGCAACAAATATTTCCCTAATCACCACAAGTAGAGTGTTCATACCCCACTGTAGTAATGCAGGAAATATCCCATCCATCCCAGCCGCCTTAAATGGGGCAAAAGACAAAATCGCACTTCTAACCCCATTAAGAGTTACTATCCTTTCAGCATCCCTTCGCCTTACCTCACTGGCTCCCCTGTTAACGGGAACCCATGAGTCATTCGAAATGAAACTTCCAGGAAAATTTACCTCCATCAGCGACTGTAATGTCCCCCCCATCGCCTCCGTCATGCCGCCATCGCTCCTACGAATAAGCCCCATTCTGGAGACAGGGTCTCTAGACACCATCTTCTGCAGTCTCCCCACTTCAGATGTATCCATCACGCCGGAGCAGAATTCCCTCCACGTACTTCGTTTCCGAAGACGTATAGTTCTCTTCAGCTCCTTCTTCTGCGCCTTATACTCGTCCCATAAGCTAGGATTCCGCTCCCTCATGTAACGATTAAAGACCCTCCTCGTGTCCCTCTTCATGGATTCCAATTCACTACTCCACCATGGAGTAGAATCCTTTTCATCCACTACCGTGAGAGGACACGCATTCTCGAAGGCAAGTCCGACAGTAGAGTTTACCCACTCCACCGTCCGCTCAACATCCTCCGTGTTCCGGAGTGCCCGGTGTGGAACACTCCCCGAAAGTCCCGAGAGGCACTCCTCGTACTTAGTGCGATCCGTATCCCTCGGCACCCTGATACGCCTACGCGCATTCCTCCGCCTCCTACCATATAGAATCTCAAACTGGATAGCCCTGTGATCAGACATGGTCAATCTGTCCACCACTCTCCAATTCCCAACTCTATCCAGCATCCCGACAGAGCATAAAGTGATGTCGATTACCTCCGCCCTACGTGCATCCACGAAGGTGGGCTCGACACCCCTGTTCAGGACCAGCAGGTCATGACACTCCACAAACTCCAGCAACTGCCGTCCCCTGTGGTTATCATCCGTACTGCCCCATACAGTACTGTGTGAGTTAGCATCACAGCCCATGACAAGAGGCATACCCCTCAACCTACAGAACTCCACCAGATTCCTAACCTCCTCCGAAGGATGGGAGTCCGGTGTGTCATAGGGTAGGTAAGCCGACGCCACCAGAAACGAACCCGAACCCGCGCCTATCATCACCACCGTAAGATCCGGCGAACAGAGATGCGTCATCGGCACAGCACACACACCGTGACGCACCAGGATACACGTCCTCAACCTCCCCCCCGTCTGTGAGTGAAACAGACTGGCGGTCTGACGAGACAGGCCCATGATGTTATCCCTACCAATCCATGGTTCCTGTAGCAAGGCTATATCCAACCCATCCTCCACAAAACATCGCATCATCACCGCCGAAGCCGCTCTGCTATGATGCAGATTCAGTTGATATACACTCAGAGTTTCCACCTTCCGTAGTTGGTTCGGGTCAAAGTTCCTGGATTTATCACCCTTAAACTTTTTCCCTGTTCCCTCTACTTCAGGTGTCGTCTCCTCATTCATAAGGCTATCGATCCGATTTGATATCCTTTCAATAGCCTTCCTGCCCCTCCGACGTTTCCTCTTTAGTCTCTGCCTCTCGGCTTTATTCAAAGGCATAGACTCAGAGTTCGCGTCGCGGTCCGAGGTTTCCGTGATCTGGACAGATGCCTCCACTCCTGCTGGGGCGGATACATCAATGTCCTTCACCGTTACCTCTCTACCCATTGGAGTATCTTCAGAGATTAACCTCTCCACCTCTTACGAGGCTTCAATGTCCATCTCAATCCGATCTCTCCATTGGCCACGTCTAATCGGAGTATACTCAGAGACTAAGCTCTCCACCTTTTGCAAGGCTTCATTGTCCGTCCCTTTCGAAGTTCCCCGATTATCACAATTTTCATTCGAAACTTTCGTTGAATCAATCTCGTTCCCACGAGTATTGGGGAAAGAAAAGTCGACCCGCACAGAGCCCCACATGCACAGGCAAGTCTAAATTGAAACTGGAGGTCAACCGGTATCCAGAGTTCACATACTAGCGACCAGGCTCCCTCCTGGCCACGCATCCCTTGGCGTATGTAGTCCCACCGTGGATTAGGGTAGATTCATACGAGTCTCCCTGGCGGGGTCGTGAAGACCAGCCGTGGTCCATAGGGCCAATTACAGCAACACTGGGTGGTCCAATCTGAACGAGAGAGGGAAAACCACCCAGTGGCCGAGCCCATCAGCCGTCCCCACATAGGAGAAAACAGACGCTGACAGACAGGGAAAAGGTAGTTCTTAGTTGTGCAACACTGCACGCAAGCCCCCGCATCGCTTCAAGATGACTACCCATCGCGAGGGCGCGATTCATTCCCGGATATTTCCAAAAGATTGACACCATACTCAGATCTAAGGAACATATAGTTGCTTCTAAAAGTTGATTTCAACCAACACACGGACAGACGGGCAGGCGGTCGAGGCTTAATCGACTCCTCTATTCATTAGCTTTCAGAAAATATATACTTTATGGGGTCGGAAATGAAAATTGTAGAAATTAAAAACGGAATGACAAAGCTATATATACCCTTGTGCGCCACAGGTGAAGGGTATAATAAGAGAAAATAACATAACAAAAAAAAAACACAAAGTAATAATTCCATGAGATTCTGGTTTACGAGTATTATAAAAATGTGGATACAGATGACTGTTAAAAGCTGAGCACTTTACATGTTATAACTTAAAAGCTAATTTTATATACATACATATGTATACACTACATTTCACTTGAATAGCACACTCGCTTATTTTTATTGTTATTTGATATCTATCAATATTCTTAACTTTGTTCAACTTATTGTTGTTGTTTTATTTTCGTCATCAAATTTGGTTCATTGAAAAATTGCCGTCATTTGTTTTTGTTGCTTTGATTTAAATTTTTTCAGAAATGTAGCGTATTTTTTGTTTCACTTGAATAGCACGTTACAGTTTCAGTTTGATTTATAAGTGAATTGATTAACCGCGAAGTAAATAAATAATTTTTATAACTTTTTCAAACAAATTGGTTTCAATTACTACCGGGTGTTTTTTTCAGTGGTATAGAACTTCGAATTGAAATAAAACACAAGAAAATCGTTTTAATGACCATCAATTTGGCTTTATTGGAAGGATAATTTTATGCCATTAATGTTTAAATATGATTTCAGGCATGTGGCCGCCGCGGCTGGTTCGAATAAAGCCAATTCTACAGGTCCAATTTTTAACCACTTTTTCGAGCATATGGGGCCGTATGTCGGCAATAACGCCACGAATGTTGGCTTCCAATTCCCCTAACGTTTCTGGTTTGTTGGCGTAGACGAGCGACTTCACATATCCCCAAAGAAAATAATCAAATGGTGTCAAATCACACGATCTTGGTGGCCAATTGACAGTTCCATTCCGCGAAATTATGCGCTCATCGAATGTTTCCTTCAATAAATCGATTGTGGCGTGCGCTGTGTGGCATGTAGCGCCATCTTGTTGGAACCACAACTCATCCACATTCATGCCATCCAATTCGGGAACAAAATAGTCGGTTATCATGGCTCTATACCGGTCTCCATTAACGGTAACTTCCTCCAGCATTATTTCGGAAGAACTATGGCCCAATGACTCCACCAGCCCATAGAGCACACCAAACAGTCGGTTTTTGTGGATGTAATGGCGTCTCAAGGGTCGCATGTGGATTCTCTTCACTCCAAATGCGGCAATTTTGCTTGTTGACGTAGCCATTCAACCAAAAATGAGCCTCATCACTGAACAAAACTTCGCGAACTGAACCGTTATTTTCGAAATAAATTTGCACGATTTGCCAGCGCTGTTCTTTTGTCAACCTGTTCATGATGAAATGGCAAACCAAACTGAACATAAATGACATTAGAGTTGCCAGATTTGACCACAAAATGCCAGTTTTATCTCTATTCGAAAAACAAACCTGTAAAAAAAACACCCGGTATAACAATGAGTCGCAATAAAGCTTTAACCAGCGAAGAACAAATAAAAATCAAAACATATAGAGATTGCGGTCTTTCTGTTACAGAAATATCAAAAAAAAATTGCTATAAGCAGAAAAGTAATATCTACTTTATTCAAAACGAGACGAACTATGGAAAAAACATGAAAGGCCGTCTGACGCAGATAAGAGGGCTATTTTGAGAGAAGCTTCAAATTCGCACGATTCTGTGGACAAAATTAAGGGTACAGTAGGTATCCATGCTAGCAAGATCATTGTATGGTGTGTTATTTCAGGAAAAAAAAAATCACCTGAAACGACTCAAATTCAAGAAAAAACCGACACTTAACTCTGCACGGAAAGAAATGCGGTTGAAATTCTGCCGAGATAACATGGCATTAAGCAACGAGTGGAAGCGCGTTGTTTTTTCTGTTAAAAAGAAGTTAAATTTGGAGGGCCCTGATGGCAACAATATTATTTTCACGATTTGAGGAAGGAGACTCATCAGTTGGATCGATTACACAGTCGAGTCGGCGGAGTTATTGTGAGGGGTGCGATATCATATTACGGCACATGTGAGCTCCAGTTTTTAAGTCCCACTATGAACGCTAAAACATATCAGGGTGTTCTAAAAAAGGCCTTTTCATCGTTTGAAAATCTTTTACTCATACATACTGCCCGTTTGGTCAAATCGTGTATAGAGTCCAAAAATGTCACAAGTTTGAATTGGCCACTATACTCGCCGTACCTTTTTTTTTTTTTTTTTTTTTTTATATAAACGTTTATTTAAACAAAAATCATATAATTAACTATAAATAAACAAATAGTAGGAATATAACTTAGTTATTATACACAGTCCCAAGAACGGGCTCTCAAGTATTTTCTATATGTTATTATAATTTTTTGGATAATATATATTAATTCCTAATGATACGATTTATGTATTTCTATATGACTAAATGCAAAGAAAAATTTGAAAAAAACCTTGCTTATATATTTTAGAGAATATAAAAACTAAAGTCAAAAAATAAAACAAATAAAACAAAATAATGGCAATTATCTATTGAGCCACCAATATTTTTTAAGATTTATATTTGTGTCTATATTTTTGTCCGCTGCGTAAACGCTAGTATCAAATCTGCTATTTTGTGTTGTAAGTTCTTTGCTATATACATTCTTTATGTTGGCTCTTCTATAAATGTGGTAAAATATAGGAGTGCCAGTTTCGTTTTGTATAAAACCTTGACTATCGAGGTATAGGAAGGCCTCAGGGGGTACAAATCCATTTTGTAAAGTTTTCTTTATATACTCATCACTAGCATAATAAGGTGCCATAATTAAATTATTTTCGTAGCATTCAAGACTTTTCATAATGTGATTTCTTATTACGTGTATAATGAAGTTATCAATTCTAGAGATCTGTGCTTCATTATATAGTTTACTATTTGAAATATATTTTGTATAATTACTACGTGAGGTTCTATAAAGAGACGTACAACCTCTCAGGCATTTTCTTTCAAAAATTCTTAATTTTTCCATGTAAGATGGGGAAATATTGAACCATATTTGACAACCATATGTTAGAATAGGTCGTATTAATAATTGATACATGATTTTCTTCACCTTCGGTTTTATGTATTTTGAAAAAAATAACTTTTTATATGCCATAAACGCTTTTCTCGCTTTTATAAGTTGAAGATTAATGTGATCATTAAAATATAAAAATTTATCAAGGTGAACACCCAAGTATTTTACAATTTCCTTATTTGGAATGCTTATATTGTTATTAGATTTGATACCAAAATATTTCCAATTTTTTTTAATATTATTGTTACACTTTCCAACCGGAGGACGAAAGAGTATGGTTTCACACTTATTTATGTTGATTTTCATTTGCCAATCAAAGGCATATCTTTCTAAGATGTTAAAATAGTTTTGAAGATTTTCATTTATTTTTTCGATTGTATTGTCAGAATGATAAATTATGATATCGTCTGCAAAACCGATAATATTATTGATTTTAGATAAGAGATCATATATGTACAGATTAAAAAGAATTGGAGAATTTACGGTACCTTGTTGCAAACCATTAATAATAGTAAATTTCTTTGTACTAATTTTGTCCTGATCACATACTAAAAAAGTCCTATTGTTTATCATATTATGTATAAGTATGATCAAATGTATAGGAAATCTAAAATTGTATAATTTATATATTAGGCCGGGTATCCAAATACTGTCAAATGTTTTTTCAAAATCTATTAGACAAGCGCCTGTGCATAATGATTTGTTTAAGTTCCAACACACGTTAGAAACTAGTACATGTATTGCTTGAATTGTTGAGTGTTTGTATTTAAATCCAAATTGGTTATCATTTATCAATTTATTTGTTTTACAAAAATCTAATATATTGGTGTTAATACAGACTTCAAAAATTTTGCTAATATTAGGAAGTAAGCTAATTGCTCGCAAATTCCTTGGATCACTTATATCCTTCTCTTTTTTTGGTAAGATTATTGCCTTTGCAGTTTTCCATGCTCGAGGGAAATATGAATTATTAAGCATATTGTTAAAAAGAGTACAGTATTCGAAAGCTATATCTACCGGAATATTTTTTAACACAATATTTGGAATGTTATCGAACCCTGACGATAATTTGCTTCTTAAGTGTCTAAAAATGTATACGACCGATTCTCTTGTCACAAAATAATCCTCATTTAGTTGATTAGCCCTTTTACTTTCACTGAATGTAGTAATAGTTGATTTATTGTGTTCATATTCATTTTTATTTTGCAAAAAATTAGCGAAACAATTATCAATTTCAACATGCATATTATTATCAGGGTCAATCTCTTTATAAGAGTGAACTGATTCTAAAAAGGAACCAATTACATTCAGTTTCTGTTCTTCGTCTTTTATTATGAAGTAATTATTATCCATCTCAATATCATTAGAACTGATTTCTGCATTTCTTAGCAATAATTCTCTATCCTCTGGTATTTTAACAACATCTATTTTCAGAGATTGTGTTCTTTTGAATTGTTTTTTAATTTCAGTAAACATGTTTGAGGGATTTTTTTGATCGATGTTTAGAAGTTTTTCATGGAAATGTTTATTAACTGATATAACAAAATTATCATTGATAAGTTTTTTAATAAGTTTTAGTTTTGTTTTAAGTAAATTAAGTTCTGAAGATAACAATACAGATTCTAATCTGCTATGATTTTTAATCATAGTGACAATTTTGCTTTTTTCCGTTTGTAGTTTCCTTATGGTTATATTAGTGAATTTTTCCACTGAATTTTTACTCTTGAATTTAGGAACAGATTTTTCTACTGATCTTGTTATATATTCGTTCAATCTAAGTAAAAAGAAATCTATTTCAGAATTTGTTAGATTTCTATCATTCGGAATTAGCTCATGTTTTTTGAATTCACATAGTATTCCGTTTTGAAACTTTTTCCAATTTGTCTTTTTATAATTTAGTTTTAGAACAGGCAACTCTTTGAAAAAAACTAGTGGGTGGTCATTTTCTATATTTTTGATTTGAATTTGTAGTGCATTATGATCACTATCATAATCGAGGGTTTGAAGACAATTTAATGAATCGTTCACTTTGTGAATAAGTAAACGAGAATCGGCTATACATAAATCAAGGTACGAATTACAACGGGGATATGAAGGTGCAACTGAAGCGTATAAACTACATCTAAAAATAGTATCATTACATGAAAGCCATTCTTTTAATTTATTTCCCTTTGTATTGCAAAATTCATTACCCCAATCACTGTGCTTGCAATTTAGGTCACCTGCCAGTATATAAAAGTTATTTGGATCGTGTAAATTTAGAGATTGAAAAAGTTGCATAAATTCAGTCTTAAAATGTCTATCATTGTTACCAGATGGATAATATGCCGATATCACAAATAACATTTTGTTTGCTAATAGAGGTATTTTTATAATACATGTTTCTAAATAGTTCAAAGAATTTGTAGTGTTATTTCTGTAATTAATATATTTGATATCATTTTTAATTAGAATTGTATTTTTGTAATGTTCTTTTATGTTTAATATCAAAAATAAGTTTTTTTTCTTTTTTTCCAATTTAATATATATAATGGCAACACTATATTTGTTCTTGCTGCCCGTCAAAATAGAAAATAGCCTAATGCTATAAACACATAGACGACAGCAGACAGCAAGCAGCAATATGTCAAAAATAAAATCCATGTGTTTAAATGAAAACGATTATTTTGACGGCAGCACAGCAGCACGACTGCACAACAGCATTTGCTGCTGCTGCCAACTTAGGCTATTTTATATTTTGACGGGCAGCAAGAACAAATATAGTGTTGCCATTACATATATTAAATTGGAAAAAAAATAACAAAAACTTATTTTTGATATTAAACATAAAAGAACATTACAAAAATACAATAAAGAAACAAATGTATGTGTTTTTATAGTTTTTCGTGATATAATTACATTTTTTTTTATCAATAACTTTAATTTTATTCATAATAAAATATATATGCGGCATCCCTGAAATTTGTATTGCTAAAATGCACATCAGCTGATTATTATGTTGTTCCTGTCTTCAAAATAATTATGAAGCTGACTTCAGAGCAGCATTTGAAGTTGGCAGCATTTGAAGCCATGAAGTTGTGAAGTCTGCTGGCGTCTATGTGTTTAGAGCTTAAGTTGGCAGCAGCAGCAAATGCCGTTGTGCAGTCGTGCTGCTGTGCTGCCGTCAAAATAATCGTTTTCATTTAAAAACATGGATTTTATTTTTGACATATTGCTGCTTGCTGTCTGCTGTCGTCTATGTGTTTAGAGCATAAGGCTTCTTCTACATTATACTTCGTGGGTAAAGCATTTGGTGGAGTAGGAATACTCCCTTTGATTCTCTGCAGTCGATCTGGGCTTGCAAGTACCACAGCTTTTGTAATGTCGCACCTTGATTTATCTTTATCTATTGTAAATTTAAGACATAATGCTTCTGAAAGATGCGATTTAGATATATCTTTCGTGGCATTTTCAAGTTTACGTTTTCTTGTGTACTCAGAACACTCGTTTATAGTTTTTGCTGGTCTTCCTCTTTTGCTGTCAGAAGATGTATGTGGTTCTTCGATGTTGTCAAAAGTTGTAACTCCATTTAGCCAGTCTGGGTTGTTTTTCATAAATGCTTTTTTCGTACGGTGTGAGGTAAGCCATTTTTTTTTAATTGTTAGAAAAACGAAGTGAATTTTGCTATGAACATCCATTTCGTGGTATCCTGGTAAATCGTGTAGTTTTTCCACAATAGCCAATTTAAATGCATTTTCATTATCTGAGTTTGTGAATAACTCCAACAATTCTAAATTGGTAAATGACATTATCGCACTTTAAAATAAAATTGTACAAGTTCTGTTATTGATCACTAGTTTTAAAAAGTAAAAACCTTACTGGCTGCATTATACAATTGCGGTTTAATATATACCCAAAAATTAAAAAAAAAGGGTTTCAACTACCTAATTTGAGCAAAAAAAAAAATTAACTGGAATATATGTATACCTACATTATATTTTATTCAGTATAAAAAAGTTTTAAAACTACCTACCTACTTTTATATACCTGCAGTTTATATTTTATTCTGTATAAAAAAGTTTTAAAACTAACTGCCTACTTTTATAACAGGTGTTAAAAAAATTGCAATAGTTATGCCTACCTGATTGGCACAGATTTAATAAAAAAATATCCCTGAAGATGCTGGAAAATACCAGCGAAACGTCGGATGAAATAATGAAATAATGGTTTTTTTATGTATATTAATATACATTTTGACCTTGTAAGCCCAAGAAATAATTCAAAAAATATATATAAACCAAAAAAAAAAAAATAGGTCGGTAAATCAATATTCAGAGCAAAATATTGTTTATTATTTAACGAGAAGCAATAAAAATATATAATAAGTTACTTTATTTTACACTAAAATTGCTGCAGTTTTTCTCGTTTTCGCTATGAGGTTGTAACAGTTTTCTTCTTATTTCACCTACAGCGGCAACCTACGTCAGCTAAACTTAGTTAAATTATTTCAAGTATTATGTAGCAAATATGCTCAGAAAATATGGGCGAGATCATTTTTGACCATTTTTAGATATGCTCTATTTTATTTGTAAAAATTACCTAAATATAGGGTGTCTGAAAAGCGGCTACAGCCGAAAAAGTAGGGCATCTGCTGAACATTTTACTACTTATTTTAATTAAAAACAAACATACCTTTAAAAAAATACCAAAAAAGTAGTAATCAAATGGTAATGTTTCTGACACTTTAATTCTAAAGTGCATTTTTTTTCCAAGATCACCCTTTTTTTTTGCTTTTTAAAAAATTGTCGACTTTGAGCAGCTCCACAAACTATAATTTTTATGCAATTAAGGAAAATGTTTTTGAATTGTGATCAGTAAGTAGTTCTTTATACGATGTTTTCATTCATTTCACAAAATTTTGTCATGAAATTTTGTATTTTTGCCACGGGTTTTAGGAAAAGGCGCTACTGTGCGTCGATGGAATAGTCAGAAGACGATTACCAGGCGATTCAATGAAATTCGGACAACACGCCTATATCAAGGGCAGATCTACTGAGACTGCTCTTCAGGAAGTTGTTTATCATATAGAAAGATCCTTCGACCTGGGTGTGTATACCATGGGCGTATTCATAGACATAGAAGGAGCTTTCAATAACGTAATGACCTCGAGTCTTATCGGTTCCTTGGAAAACTTAGGGTTAAGCCATGTCTTAATTGCATGGATTAGCAATATGTTCAGGAACAGATGGATAAATTGTGAGGCAAATGGAGTAAGAAGAGAGGACAAAGTATGTCGAGGAACCCCGCAGGGAGGTATTTTATCTCCATTATTATGGGTAACTACCATACATAGTCTACTGAGGATTCTATCGAACGAGGGATTCAAGCCTTTCTGTTACGCAGATGATGTTGCGATACTGATCAGGGGAACGAATCCAAATTCTTTTTGTATGAGAGCAATGGAGGCTTTGAATATATCCTATAACTGGGCAAAGGAGCGAGGGCTCAATGTCAACCCGGAAAAGACTGAAATCTGTTTGTTTGCGAGAAAGAGAAAGATACCGGTGCATAGCAATCCCATCTTTCGGAATAAGACAATTAAGATTGATAAGAAGGTCAAATACCTAGGAATAGTACTTGATTGGAGACTATCCTGAAAGGACCACTGTTTATTTACGAAAGGATTTAGTGGGATCAATTCAAACACATAAATTTGAATTGGCACTAAATTGCACAATATTCCTTACAAGTACTTGGGACTTGAAGGAAGCCGTCAGATTAAAACAAATTGTTTTGCTTACTAAAAAGACGACTGACTCATCTTTATTTTTTACTTTCTTTTATATAAAATTAATTAATAATAAAATGCTTAGCTTAAGAATAATAACAAATGAATAATAAAATAATAAAATTGCTTATATAACAGAAAACAAATTACCTAATTTTTAAGTGGTATAAATGAACTTTAAATATAAAAATAAAACTACTACACTACAATGGTTAATGAACTTAAAATGCTGTGTATGCAGTTGACAAAATAAAATTGAAACATAATATTGTGTAAGAAATCGGTTAATGCAAAATAAAATTGAAGCATAATATTGTGTAAGAAATCGGTTAATGCAAATAAATTAAACTAATAATTACATGTACGAATGTATGTATGTTAGTAAACATTAAATAATAAATTAATAAATAAATGAATGTGTGTGTGTATGTTCTTAACAACCACATTGAATGTAAAGTGGAAAAAGCTCAAAGAATATGGGCCCTCTGCAGAAGAGTGATTGGCTCAAAATGGGGCTTAAGCCCAAGGATGACACATTGGCTATATACGAGTGTACTGCGGCCTACAATTACGTACGCTTCGTTAGTGTGGTGGACATCCTTAGAGAAAAAGGTGAATATAAAACCTCTTAAAAAGATTCAGAGACAGTGCTGCATTAGTATTTGCGGCGCCATGAGGACCACATCGACAATGGCCATTGAGAATATATTATCCATTTGGCCTATTGAGATACAGGTAAAATATGAAGCGGCCTTAGCTGCCACAAGATTAATGGCAATAGATGAGTGGCTTTCGTATCTTTACGTATAGCCAATCAGTGATTAAGACATTGAGAAAGGAGAAAGTTAAATCCCGGAACGTTTTGCAATGCAAGAGTGAGATAAACTCATATGCAAATTGTGAACATCTGAAGATAATATGGATACCAAGCCATCACGGGCTGATCGGAAACGAGAAAGCCGACAAATTACCCAAAAATGGGAGCTCTTCTGAGTACTATAACTTTGGAGAACGCCAAACCCCTTAAACGATTTAAGGTTGAACTTAAACGTTGGGCGATGGAGGAACATGTCAGAAAATGGCAAAGCACTGATGTCGGTAAGGTGACAAGAACACTCTGGGGTGACCCAAATCTTGGGAAATCAAAGGAGATTCTGAGACTAAGTAGACCTACACTTAGGAAACTAACCGGTGTAATTACAGGGCATACGGAGTAGAGAACTCATCTAGCTCGCATGAGATTATCTGAGGAGATAACATGTAGAGCATGCGAGGAAGAGGATGAGACTCTGGTACACTACCTCTGTCATTGTCCTGCGTTTGGGCATATTAGGCACGAAAATTTTACAGTGGATACTATGCCGAACTTGGAATACCTGGGGAACTCGAACTGGAGATCCATAAGGCGTTACATTGAGGGGACTGGGTTCTTGGACTAGTCCGTTATTTATGGGAAATTATGTTTATGGTTTTTGTTTGGGAATTCCGTTTTCCATATGGAGCGCACAACATGCCAACTGGGCATAAGTGCATACCTGCCATGGGTTTGGGCTTTTATACCCCTCCTTTTCAACCTAACCTAACCTATTTTTTTGAGTATTTTTCTTTTTTAGATTGTATTTAAAAAAGGCGTTTAATATTTTTTATTTTCTATTAAAGGCTACAAAAAGCACTAAAAATGCAAAGTAAAAACAATCTGCTATTTTTATTTCCTACAAAAATACAAAGATGTTGGGGGAGAATTTCAATGTGTACGGTGTGCTATTCAAGTGAAACGCAGTGTATATGTACTATATGATACAAAAATATATTACCTTTTTGAAAATTAAACGAACTGCATTTTTAATAGAATCAATTGAATAGTGAATATAAATAAATTTTAATTGAGACACATAAGTTTGAGATGGATAAGATAAAAATAGAAATTTGCCCTAATTATTAAAATAAAAAAACTACACTTTTAACAGACATCTTGACCCATCCCCTGAAAGTACTTCAAATGGTATAACGAAAAAATAATTTAATTTTTGGGACTACTTTAATGTTTTATATTATTAAATTTGTTCCAATTTATACATTCGAGTTAAAAAATAATGTATTATTAACTGATTTCGGTCCTAATCGGTTTATCTTTTCAGTAATGATATTACCTGCCGTAGAAAAAACTCACTCGGACGCAGCACTAATGGCAGGGAGACTTTTTGCAACTTTCGACAATATGGGGCATTCAGCAATGTGATGATCCTACTATTCAGAATTTGTGTAATGCACGATTTGTTGGGAGTCCATTTTCGATCAATCTTAATTAGAATGTTAACCTTTTCACAATAGTTGGAGAATCAAAGCTTCAAGCCGTACATACATTTTTAAGGCTATTGATTGAGAAACAAATATAGATACTTGTAATTAATAATTTATACCTTGTAATTTTCCGCTAATCTTATCGAATTTTTAAAAAAGTTCTACTAGCGCTACTAGCATATCTTTGTTAACAGTGATCACTTTTTTCAATTTGATATTGGAGTTTTGCTCTACATAGCATTTGTGTCGAGTTAAACTTGAGGTTTGTCTTCCATTATATTTAAAAAAGTGATTATACTTTCCACAATGTACAAGTCCATTAACAATTTCCCAATGTTCATTTTGTATTATAGAAAAAATTTGCCATATTTTACTTCTTTTCCACTATCTATTTTTTCTATAATTTTCCTCCACTGCAATTTTTAAGCTGGTAATGCAATACAAAAAGCAATAAATTTGTGAATAGGCAGAAAACGCGAATGGAAACGTGTTGTTTTATGCAGGGACCGAAAATAACTGTTATTTTTAAAATTTAAAATCAAAAAGTCAGGTGGATATAATTTGTCTATCAGATATTTGAATACAGCATATTGATGCTGTTATGCTAAGAAATAATAAACAAAAAAGACTTTAATTTTTTTGACTTTTATTAAAAAGTCACTTTATAATAATTATTTTTTGACCAAAAATTTTTAACTTTTATTTCTGACCAAAAGAATAAAAGTCAAAAAATAACTATTATATTTTGACTTTTTTTAAAAAAGTCGTAACTGTTACGGTCCCTGCTTTTATGTGCCTTTTAAAATTAAATTTTGCCTGCGTATATATTGAATTTTGACTTATGTAAAGCCTTTATTAAATAAAAAACTAAAAATATGTCTAAAAATGCACAATGCTAAAAGCAATAAATTGATAAATTTATTAATTATACAAACGGAAAACCTACATACATAATGCAAAAATATGTGATAAAAAACATAAAGTCTAAGAAACAGAAATATATTTGGCGACCTAAATAATTTCTCACAATATTTATACATACATATGTATACATATCGGTAATAATTGACGTAAGAAAGTAAAGGATTTGATTTCATTAAATTTTTTTTTTTTTTTTCAACACCAAATATATGTACATACATATATTAAGTTCAGTTGTTGTATCATGCTACAAGTTACATTTACAGAATTTTTTAATGAGCATTAAAACTATTCATACCATTCGCTCAGTTTTCGTTAATTTTGCAACTGTTAGTTTACTTTTGTAGAAGACCAAGGGCTTAATTCTCGTTCTGTGAAACTGTGAAATGAAAAAGTTTTTGTATAGCAAAGGGTATGGTGGTACCATATGATATTACACACAAAAACTTTTCATTTCATAGTTTCATAGAACGAGAATTGATACCCAGGGGCTCAATTCTCGTTCTGTGAAACTGTGAAATGAAAAAATGTTTGTATAGCAAAGGGTATGGTGACACCATATGATATGACACACAAAAACGTTTTATTTCATAGTTTCATAGAACGAGAATTGATACCCAGGGTATCAATTCGTTAATCGTTACGCTTCCTTATTGTGAATTATGTCATGCATTGCTGAAATGATGTATATTGCCAACAAAGGGCTCTCTTTTTAAGACATAAAATAGACCAATTAAACCGTTCTCTGATACGTACACACAAAATTATATAAATACGTAATTATTTACATAAACGTTATTTAAAGCAGTATTGCCGCGGTTACAGATAATGCAACACAACTACTAAAAACAATCATTAGTTTCTTTGACCTTTTCTAATAATATATAATAGTTTTTTAAGCTTCAATATCAAGACACTAAATCGAACAAAAAACAAATATATACATAATTAAAAACTCGTATCCTGGGACTCAATTCTCGTTCTGTGAAATGAAAAAGTTTTTGTATAGCAATGGGTATGGTGGCACCATATGATACAAAAACTTTTCATTTCAATGTTTCATAGAACGAGAATTGATACCCTGATGATGCTACACAAAGAGGTAGCGAAATATTGATCAAATAATATAAAATAGAACAAAAAGATTTTTTTATTATTGTAAAGACCTTAAGCTTAAAAAACTTTTATATATGTATGTCTACTAAAAACTTTAGTATTTTCGTAAAATTATCACCGGTTTTTATGAATTAAGAATTTGTATATAGTATTTTGAAAGATCTATTGAAAACCTCTCAAATGATACCAATATTACTTGTTTACTTATGTTGAGAAACGTAAAAACTTCAGAGGTCTATTACTCGAAAACCAAGCGTTTTCTGGAATGTTACCAGTTTAAATATTCTATCGACCTACGTAATTGTTTCAATTTGGAGATGCGTTGGTAAGATTGAACCCTTCTTTAAACCAGACTAAATCTGTGCCTTAAATATCAAACTTCTTTTTAAGGTGTTTTTAGTTTTACAAATAGAAAGTGTGCCTTTGAGAACACAAACTGCGAGCATCTATGTACACAGATTAAATACAAGCAATTAAAAATTTATTTATATTACCAGAAGCAATCAGAAAACATAATAAACAATTAATAAACACTTTCACCACAGTCATTGTATAAAAACACATACAAAAACTTGTCGATTTAAATCTCAGAGCAGAGAACAAAGCCAATTCTATGTAATCGGCGGCGGCGTTGTGAATTTTGAGTTGAATCAATTAACGAAAAAAATTAATTTAAATAAATAATAAACATTTTTAATGCTTTTCTTGACACTAAATGTTTGTTATCTATATATACAGGTATTACAAAGGAATCAATATAATGCACCCAAGTAAGATGTACAACAGCCGCCCATATTTAATACTAACATTACGCAATAATTAAAGGTATAACAAAAAACAAAAAAAAGGAAAATAGTTAATTGATATTTTTTTTAATAAAAATTATCTTATTTATTGAGAATATGCAGATAACTAAAAGATTTTATAAATTTAATTTTATTTTTTTTATTTATTTATTTATTTATAATTAATTACATAAATACAATTTTTGTAACTAATTTGGGAAAAATGGAGTACTAGCTACATAGGCTTTCGACTCCGAGATTTAAATGAATTTAGATAAGATTTAGTAAACCATTTTCTAATATGAATTTATATATTGATTTTATATTTGTATCACAGATATTTTTAAGTAAGTCAGTAGGAACATTTGATCCAAAGATGTTGATTCGGGAGGTGTTGTATTAATTTTAATTGGCTTTAAATACAAAAAACATGTTTTCAAAACGCAACCGGAGAATTCTTTTATAATGTAGGTACTCTGTTACCAAATGAGTGTCGACAAAACACGGGTTAAATTTTTGTTCTGTGAAAGAATGAGTTTCCTTACAACAGCAAAATATAAGTAAGGTCCGTCATATGATATAAGACACATAAAGTTTTTATTTTATATACATATGTAAATATATATATATATATATATATATATAAAGAACAAGAATTGACACCCAGTAACGCATAACGAACACAATATAGTTATAAAAATGTTGCGTTTAGGAAGAAGTTACTGTAACGTTAAATGCCTTTTACCCTTTCCCTGTCATCATTCAAAAAAAATTTTATAACATACGTCCAAAAATTTAATTTGGTTTAAAACGGTTGTTATGTACTGAAAATTGTTTTTATACCCTTCACACAGTGAAAAAGGGTTATATAGGTTTGTCATTCCGTGTGAAATTTCTACAATTTTCATATCCGACCCCATAAAGTATATATTTTCTGAAAGCTTATGAATAGGGGAGGCGATTAAGCTCTGTCAATCTGTCCGTGTGTATGTTGAAATCAACTTTTTGAAGCCCCCCGATATCGCCTGCACCCGGGTGGTGTATTGAAATATCAGAAATGTTTGGGAGTAGATCGGTATTGAAAATCAGAAACATCGGTATTTAAACAACTGAGATATGAGCAAAAAACCACGACAACGATTTTTTTTCACAAAAACAACATTACAACAGCAACATACATACATACAAACATGTATATTGGTTAGAGTAAACGTGGCATCGAATCCCAGCTAAGCCAAAAAAATTTTTTTTTATATTTTTTTTCTAATTTTTTTTTTATTTATTTTTTTGTTTTATATTTATTATTTATATTAATTATTTTTTTAAATTTTTTTTCTTAAATTTTTTTTTTTAATTTTTTTTTTTTTTTAACATACATACGTAAATTTATAATATTACAATGGGATGTTTTTATATATGTATGTTTTTTATATATGTATGTACGTATTTCATATAAGATGAATGGTGATACAAACTACTGTTATTGCATGACTACACGTTGTGAAGGGTATATAAGATTCGGCACGGCCGAATATAGCACTCTTACTTGTGTATATGTAAAGTTCTTTTCATAAGAAAAAAGTGTAAATCATATGTGATGTAGACATTTTTTTTCATAATTCTTAACCAGACGTTTTGTGAATCACATATGATTCACACATTTTTTGAAAAAAGTCTGTGAACACTGTGACTTCGACAGCATCCACAATACCTGAGTCCCAGCAATGGAATTCAACTTTTGAAGCAGGGGAGAGGTTAATTTTTAGTGGAAAAAGTGGTCTAAATAAACGCATCATGGTTAATAACGGGGAACCCATGCCAATTAATATATATCAGCAGTTATTTGATGAAGAAATAATGGAATTGATGGTAACAGAGACTAATAAGTATGCAAGAAAATTTTTGAAAAATATCAGCTGCGTCGTAATTCCCGTATGAATAGATGGTCAGAGGTAATCGTGACTGAAATGAAAAATTTTCTGGGTATAATTATCCAGATTACAAAAATGTTGTTTTTAAAGTAGCAGGAAGTGTAAACTCCAGGCTCAGAAATTTCGGTAGACGAAACAATGATTTCGCACAATGGAAGACTCTTATTCAAACAAAATAACCCTGGAAAAGCTCATAAATATGGCATAAAAATTTTCTGTGAGATGAGCAGCTATGTTTGGAATTTCTCGATATATTGTGGTGTGACGACATAAAAATCGTGCCTCATTTTTATGGCACACCATAGCAATAGTATATCCGACTAACGTTACGAACTGTTGTGCATCTAAATATACATTTTTTTTATTTTATTGAAACATTTATACTGTATATATTATACATTTGCATTTGAGTTATTAACCGATTTAATTATATTCCTATTGTAATGAGTGACATTATAATTATTGAACTATTTGTTTGAATTAGTAGTAAACATTATATTTATTTAAGTATTTAATAGAAAACACGGCCTTCTCATGAAAGAACTATTAGTAGATAAGGCAGTGTGTGGTAAAGACCGGCATGAATCGTATCATTCATAGGATCACATTGAGTTCATATTCATTACGAGCTTGAACTCATTGCACGCATACACAATATCAACAACCTAAATGGACGACATGTCACATTCCCTTTATTTCCCTTTTTACTATGTCATTTGACAGTTTGAAATCAGAAAATTACCACAAGTAGCTTTTCTCACCGAACTAGCTCTAAACCTCAGGGGGGATACGACCAGCTACCTCTGGCATAGGGATGAACAAAAATATTTAAAACAAAACTGATGCAATTTAAAACTCATAATGAAGATGAAAGATGTAACTCGTCTTACCTAGCTGCCCACCCTACCATTGTAACACAATCACAGATATATTATTATGTTACCACCCACACATTTCCTTTGATCACACTTTACATACTTACACTAACACACCTACAGAAAACTCCTTAGCTGAACATTATTTTATTCTATAACTCAAAAACAAAACATAGTATTTCTTTTTAAACGTTATAATAATAAAAATAAAATCCTTTATTTATAATCAAATCTTTTAAATTTAATCTTAAAAATAATAAGCAACTAATAAAAAAAAAATAATCCCAAAAATACATTAAATTTATACCCAATTAGGTTTTTCACCAATACTAAACAAAACGTAACAAAAATTACTACCTATCCTGAGAGAGCTCTCTAAAGATAATTTCCTTTCTTATACACGGTTCAATTTTCACCGTCAAAATAAAATTTTGTATTAACGTAAGGTTACGTGTGTACGTAGTTTTGGGCTAACATTCTTTAACTAATTATTTAATTTATATATATTTTTCAGAAATTACAGTCTTCAGATTTAAACAGTTAACTGATCTTACAATTTAAACAAAATGAATTTAATTTAAACTTATACTTTGACAAAAAGAAAATTTACACAATTTTGTGGAACAAACAACATGAATAAAAAAAAAATTTTTTTTTTAAAAGAAACAATCTTGTTTTATTTTTTTTATGTGTACTATGTAAATCAATTCACACATATATTATATAAGTGGGTTAAAAAAAATTAACTATATGTTTTAGGAACCAGTGCTTTTATAATCTAATAACATCTATTTCATTATATATATATATCTTTCCTTTTATTTTATATTATACTTCTTCACTTAATAAATGATTATGTTTTCTTTTACTTGCTTATTCTTTTATTAAACGAACAAAAAATTTCATTAAACATTTGGGTATCTTTTACGTAAAACTTATAGTTAACTAAACACCCTTTTAATATATTTTCTAACTGGAACAGACTCACCCACTTTACAATCTCATTGCAGAGTGCGTTGACCAATAAGAAACCAATAAAATCCAAATAAACTTCTAAACGCCTTCAAACACTACCAAGGACCTCAGATATTGCAGGATAACAGGATGAATTTTAACTCCTTATTATCTCCAGCTTAACTTCGTCCTGTCCAGGCAATTTCTCTTCTTCCTTCTTATTTTCTTTGGCTTTGAATTTTTTTTTTTTGCTTGCCTCTTAATACTACAAGCTCTATCCACCCAATCCCTCTATCGATTTTTCTCGATCAGCTAAACCCTTTGCCTAATTTAAAAATTTTCTATTTTTCATTCTATCTCCCTCTACTCAACATAACCAACTTATAAACAATTTAAATCATACTATCTATCTCACCTGAACTTAATACATACATAGGTTCATAACAATACATATATTCCTATATTAGACTTGGCAAAGATATAAGAATTATGCAGTTAAGGTCAATAACTACCTAACTCTCAGACTCCGTTAAAAATTTGCAAACCGTAAAGTAAACTTTACATTTAAATAGAATTTATGTTCATACCCATGCAAAAAATATTAAAATTTATATAAAAAATATTAGAGACAATGGCTGGCACATAATTTAAAACTTTATTTATTTTAAACCATCTTTCTATTTAGCCATAAAGATGCATTTACCAATATGAAGTATCAGGTTCACATAATAACAGTAGGGATTGTCAATTACAAGAAAAAGTTATTGTTTACTTTTCCTATTTTACTTGTTTTTCCTCTTCTCCTAAAACATCTGATCGACAATATATATGAGGTTGCCATACGCTTCCATCACAAACAACTCCATTTCCGCTACAGACATCACAAGACCATCCACAAAAAAACACCACTTTAACACGAACTCATGATCAACTGTTTAATTCACAACATAGCAATAAAAATAAAAAATGGTACCCCAAAAAGAGCCATGCATTCACTCAAAAAAACACGGAGTCATTAAAAAAAACCATGCATTCACACAAAATTCATATTTTTGCAGGTCTTGTTACCTGTAAGAAGCACACACGCTTATTAGACAGAGAAAGCCCGTAAAATGTTGGAAAACCCTTAATTGCTTAAAAATCCGATGCAGAGTAATTTAACTACCTGTTTTTTAAAATAAAAATTGTCATTTAGGAATTTGTATTGAAATGAAAAAAATTTTATTTTTTTATTGTCGTTTTAATGTAAATTCCCAAAGGAAAATTTGTATATAACTTAAAAAAACCTCAAAAGGCGAAATAAATTAATGATATGAAGGTTATATGCAAAAGACAAAACCTGTTTGACGCAGTGATCTGGTTAATGTAACACGTTAAAGGTTACAAGTTATTTTGATAAAGCTGGTGAATTTCTAAAAAACTGTTTTATTTTCAATTGAATAAATATTTACATACCTAAATAGAAATTACTTCAATGGAAAACGTTAGTATTTTGTATAATTTTTATATGGCTTAAGTAAAATTTTATTAGCACATTACTTTTAATTTAAATGTTTTATGAATTTTATTATTTTGTGATAATCTTGCAGATATTAATAACAGATTTAACGCAGGGAGTTGATATTGCAATAATTAAATCTAAATTGCTAACTGGTGAATTAAAATTTAGCCAGAAAAGAAAGAAAAGCAAAGTGTGGGAAATCTTTGCTTCGATAGAAAATTCCAATGGGCAGGAAATTCCAAATATAGTTGGATGTAAAAAGTGCTTCAACATATACAAATTTGGAAAAAGTACATCGAATTTAGTTCGTCATAAATGTTATTTGGTTGCTAACACGAAAAATCATAGCAAAGAGGAAGTAAATGTCGATTTGGAGACAAAAAAAAATGTATAAAGCTAATGACTGAATGGACCATTATGAATTGCAGGCCATTTAATATAACAGCGGATGCTGGGCTAAAAAAATTGGCTAGCTTTTTCGTGTCTGTTGGAGTCCGTTTTGGAAATAGTGTGAATATTGAAACATTATTCCCAAATCCAAGGACTATCTCGAGAAATATAAGCAATCTTTACGAATTTCATATGAACGAAATTAAATTTGAAATTTCCAAAATAAAATGTAATAGTTACGGACTTACTACTGATATTTGAACGGATAATTACATTCGTTCCTCTTTTATGTCAGTAACAATCCATTATATTTTGGAAGGAAAGATCGTTAGCCGTTTGTTGGCTATGAGATCAATGAAAGGGGATGCATGCACAGGTATCAGTTAAACACCTTTCTATTTTAAACAGGGGGGTTATTATGTAATTCGATTCGAAAGAAAAAATTTACGAATTCGTATAAATTGTATTTTGTAATACGTTTTTCGTAAATTTATTTACGAACGTTCGGAAATTTCTTTCGAACCAGCCATTTTTTCCCCCTTACGAAAAAACAAAAAGTACCCATTCGTAAATGCAACTATGTAATACGAAAGGCATTGTCAAAGATGTTCAAACGTTCGTATTTTATTCGAAAGGTATTTTGTTGACGGAAGAAAATAAAGAAAAATTAAAATGTAAGTATTTAAAAAAAAACAGAAAATCGTTAAGTTTAAAAAAACAAGTTGTATATGTTTTTCACACAAGCATCATGATGTATTTTTTCACAAAACGTTATTTTAATTTTGCATTGATGAATCTTTTTTAAAGGAGTGAATCACATAAAAAATGTAATACCAAGCAAAGGCAGTATGAGATAATGGTGGATTTTATGATAAAGCATCCCGATTTAGCAAAAGGCCACCTAAATATTTCCAATGCTAAAAGCAAATCGAAGGATTTGTGGACAAGATTGTCTCAAGACTTAGATGCTGCTGGCCCACCAACTAATGATTGCACCAAATGGAAAAAAGTAAGTTAATTTTTAATTTTTTGAAGCAAAGTTTGCTCAAATATTCATCCTTTTAGGTATGGGCAGATTATAAAAACCACATTAAGGTAAAATGCCGGGTGAACAAAAATAGCATTTCTGGGACCGGAGGTGGCCCAAGTAAATTTTGCTCCCTAACACAGCTTGAGGAAAAAGTAGTCGCATTGCTATCCATAGACAAGACTGTAAGCGGCATGGACGGAACCTCACGTTTCGGTGCCAATTTAAAAGAAAATTCAGAAGCTACAACAAGTTCAAATTCCATAAGCCTTCATCTGGAGAATGACGATATTTTGGAAGAGAATTTAACAATGACCGGCAAAAATTCAACATCAAGTCCTCCAGAAAAAAGCTTCTCAAATACTCCACGTAGACGTACTGCAAAAGAATGTGGTCAAAGTAGGGATAGTCTTCTTCAAAAACAAGTAAACAACCAAATAACTTATCAAAAAAACTCAGTCAAAGTTATGACTGACATCAATTTGAATATAAATGGTTGTTTAAATATTTTAACGGATGTCAATCAGAACCTTGCTGATGTTAAGAAGTATTTAAAAAGAAGTTGTGATTTAAAGGAACGTAAATATAAACTAGCAAAAGAGAAATTTGAATTTAAGAAAAAAAATGAGATAGAAAAAACTAAAATGAAAATTATGTAATTAGAGCTAAAAAAACAAGTTCTTGAACTTAAGTCTAAAAAGCATGGCCTAGGCAAATAAATGTTTTATTTTTGTTTGTTTTTTTATTTATTTATTCAATTAGTTTTTAAGCTATTTTTTTGTTTTAGTTTTTTAATGAATTTTTTTGCTTAGTTTTTAATGAATTTTTTGTTATAGTTTTAAATGAATTTTTATTTGTTTTTGTTTTAATAAATAAAAAAGTTTGTTATGTTTTAATAATTTCTTCGCACATTGTTTTTTATTTCATTTCTAATATTTTTCGCAGCATCAGAAAAATTACTTTCTGTTTCTACATCGCTGCTTGTTAAAGGAATTGAAATTACATTATTATTTTCTAAATCAGAAACATCAACATTAAACTTTATACAAATATTGTGTAAAGCACAACAAACATTAAGAATTTGGAGAGCTTTTTTTGGAACATAATGCATTTCTCTTGCTGCTAAAAGACAACGAAATCTTGCTTTTAACACCCCAAATGTTCTTTCAATTATGGATCTTCCCTTTGAATGTTGATCATTGAAAAATGATTCAAGAGAATTTTCAGCAGCATTTCTGTATGGTGTTAAAATCCATGGCTCTAGAGGATATCCAGAATCACCTAAAAAATTATTCATTTTGTTTTCAATTTATATTACAAAAAAAAAATATATATCCTTACCAAGGATTCTTGTCCCTGTATCTCCACTTATATACCTTCGTTTTAAATACTTCCGCTCTTCAGACAAATTCCAAACGTGGGAATCGTGACTAGCTCCACCAAATCGTCCATCGACTGCCCTGATGTTCATTTCGTGATCACATATCTGAAAAATAAAATTTAAAATTTGTTTCACTTGGTTAAAATGATAACTTACCGCCATGGCATTAATGCTATGTTTAAGTTTTCGATTAAAATATAAATGTTCGTCGTTAATTGGTCTTAAAATTTGAATATGAGTACCATCTACTGCTCCAATTACCCCAGGTATACCACATTTTTCAAAAAAATTTCTCTTGGCCTCTCTCTCTTCTTATCTTCTGCCATTTCAAATACAATATGCAGAGGACAAAGTTTTTTCTCAATAACTTCGCATACCTCTGACAAACATACTGAAATTGAGGCTTGAGAAAATGCAATAAGACGATCCTGGCCAATTTGATGTTGATATCCACCTTGCGCCAAAAACTTAAGTGTTGCTGCCAGTTTTAATATTGGTGATATAGCAGTTGACCTTTCTGCTGGCTTTAAATCATCTTTAATGCAATTTAAGACATACGTAAAAGCAGCTTTACTAAGTCTGAAGTTTTTAATAAAACTTAATATAATATTATTAATATATATAAAACCAACCGTTAAAACAATTTTTCTTACTTTTTTTCATTGAGATCCATTATATCTGTTGTATCCCGTATAAGCTTTCGTTGAACTCTTTCTGGAATACCATATTTTTTTTTTTAATTATAAAATGTTCAATTAATACTTTTTTAAATTTTAACTTTTTTTCTATATATTTATTTATCGTTTTTGTTTTGACGTTCAAGCACAGTGCTGACATCTTTTGCATTAAAAAAGTAGTGTTGAGTTGTATTTACCTCTTTGTATGCAAATACAACTCTGTGTACGATTCGAACGAATAAGATAATACAAATTTATTTTCGGATCGAAAATTTTGTTCGAAAGGTTTTATTTTTCGAATCAAATTACATAATAACCCCCCAGGTTTAAACATTAAAACGAAATTGTCAAAAGTTCTGGAGGACTTTGGCTGTGAGCTAGAAGAAGATAATCCAATTATTGTTACCGATTGTTCTGCATTCCGCAGCAATTGCAATATTTACTGCATTAATCATTTAATAAATAATATTGTAGAGAAAACACTTAGTGGTATACCAGAGTTAACAGCATTGATAACCCATTGCCGAATGTTGGTAAAATATTTCAAGAAATCCGGCATCAATTCTAATATGGAAACATCATTGAAAAGCATGTGTCCTACTCGTTAGAATACAGCATTTTATCTACTTCAATCTGTTGAAAAAAACTGGGTCGAAATTTCTAATATTTTAAAAGAAAAAAGTGAGCTCCACAGGATTCAAAACATAAATTTAAGCAATCTAACCTCTATAACCACGCTTTTGGAAACTTTTGAACACTCTTCGAAAACTTTAGAAGCTGACAAATATTCGACATTACATTTAGTTATACCACATATACATCGCCTCAAAAATACAGAGAGAGAGAGAGAGGGAGGAAATAACGGAGGCATGCAAAAACATTACCAAATCTTTGTCAAAAATAATCCCTGACACCAATTTAAATGAAATTGTAACGTGTGATAATGATATATTTGGTGATTTTGTAGAGATGCATCAGCCAGATAATCTTGACACCAGGATTGTAAATAAAATACAAGCATATAGGAATACTAACATAATATTCACCAATAATTTTAATGTAATTCAATGTTGGAATGTACACGAAAGCCAATTTCCTAACTTGTTTAAAACCAGCTGCAAAATTTTGGCTACCCCTGCAAGCAGTGCATCATCAGAACGAGCATTTTTAGCAGCCAGACAACTTATTACAGAAAAACGCTGCAATATTTTGAAAAATTTAGATTCAGTTGATAAAATTATGTTTTTACATTCATATATTACTGAAATGTGTGATCATGTTTTAAAAGATATTTAAATTTTAAGATATTAATGCTATGCAAATATGTATATATTTAAATATACGCACAAATCTTAATCTACTTTTATATACCTATAATATTTATTTTTTCTGTTAAAAATGAAAAATTAATTAACAGCTAAAATGACATTACTAATATTAATTTACATTCTTTCTTATATTGTTAATATGGTAACCCTAAAGTTACATTGAATAAATTATTCATTCCTTTTTTATATTTTAACAATACAACACACGTGTTTGATTTGTAGCAGTTTTGGTCTATTTTCCCATTTAAATAACAACAGGTTATGGGCCCAGGATTGGCATAATGGAGAAGATAATCGAAATAGAGAAATTAACTGGTAGGGTAAATTACCACAAGTGGAAATTTGCCGTGGAACACGCCATGAGGTTGCAGGGCTACTGGAAGGCGGTTCTTGGTACTGAAGAGAAGGAGGAGATCAATCAAAAAGCAACATCAAGGTTGGTGTTGTATATTTCGTCGGATCTATATATCCACATACAGGAGGTTGCTACTGCAAAAGGAATCTGGGAGAAATTAAAAACAACATATGATGACTCCGGGTTGACTAGGCGGTGTGGTCTGTTAAGGAAATTAACAACGACACAATTAGTCAATTGTGATGGTATAAGTGAATATGTTAATACCATAATTGACACTGCCCATAAATTAAATCAAATTGGTATGAAGGTCAACGAAGAGTGGGTTGGGAGTCTTTTATTAAGCGGCTTGCCGGAACATTTTGCTCCGATGATTATGGCAATTGAAAGCAGCGACATCAAAATTACAGGTGATTCTATTAAAACGAAGTTATTGCAAGATTTTGATAATTATGGTAGTTTGTCATCAAAAGAATCGGTTTTTTATGGTAGATATAAAAATAAAAAACCAGAAAACAAGAGTAAAAAGGTAGTGTGTTACAATTGCAATAAAGAAGGCCATATTGCTAAATTTTGTAAGGCAGTGAAAAAACAAAATGGCGGCAATAAGGAAAAAGCACTGGCGGCAAGTTTAGCTGCAAAATTTGATGGTAATGGTAACAATTGGTTAATCGACTCTGGCTCAACTGCTCACATGGTGAATAAAAAAGAAATTTTTGTTAATTTTAGACAGTATGAAAAGAAGAAAAGTGTTATTGTGGCTAATAACAACAGTCTAAAGGTAACTGGTATTGGAAACATTAGAATTCAACAAAAATTAAACAACAAATTGGAATATATTACCATAGAGGACGTTTTGTATGTACCCGAAATTTGTGCAAATTTAATTTCAGTCAGTCAGCTGACAAAAAAAGGCTTTGAAATTAAATTTGAAGGCAGTAAATGTGTAATTAAAAGGGGAAACGTAATTTTTTCAGAAGCGTTGTTAGATGAGGGTATGTTCAAACTAAATGTTGCACCCCAACATCAAAATTATGCTGCAATTAGTAAGGAAGTTTGGCACAAACGGTTAGGTCATGCTGGTAATAAAAATATTGAAAATCTACGGTTTAATGAATCTTCTGGTGTTGACTTTAAAAATGACACTCATTCAAATGTTTGCACGTCATGTCTACAAGGTAAACAATCGCGTAAATCGTATAAATCGTCAACAACAAAAACAAATGAAATTTTGCAACTCATACACACAGACGTTTGTGGCCCGATGGAAAAAAAGTCGATGGGAGGTGCTGTTTACTACGTGCTGTTTCTTGATGATTTTTCTAGTAAGGTATTTGTTTACATGTTAAAAAACAAATCTGAAGTTCCAAAGGTATTCGAAAACTTTAAAAATATGGTAGAAAATCAAACGGGTAAGAAAATCAAAACGCTTCGTTCTGATAATGGTTTGGAGTTTTGTAATACACAGCTCAAGAAGATTTGTATCGATAGCGGCATACTACACCAGACATCAGCACCTTATAGTCCACAACAGAATGGAAAAGCCGAACGCATGAATAGGACCCTAGTTGAGAAAGCCCGATCAATGTTATATGATGCGAACCTTAAGAAGTTTTATTGGGCTGAGGCTACAAGCACTGCAGCATATTTAATAAATCTCATGCCGAAAAGTGGTCTTAATGGAAAATCTCCAGACGAAGTTTGGAGCGGCAAACAACCAAACTTAAATCATCTCCGTGTTTTTGGTTGCGTTGGTATGGTAATGGTACCTAAGGAATTGCGTAAAAAGTGGGATTCAAAATCAAAAAGGTGTATTATGGTTGGATATTGTTCAAATTCTAAAGCCTATAGATTATACGATCCAGTAATGAGAAAATTACACATAAGTCGGAATGTAGTATTCGTGGAAACTGAAATGTATTTTGAAAGCGCAGATAAAGGAAAAAATAACACTGTTACACCTAAGGATAATCAAAATTTGGTAAGAATTTTAGATTATGAAAATTCTGATGATATTTATGAAAGCTCAAGTGAAGCTGAATTTGATTCTGAATCAGCTGAAAGTACCACTGATGACGATGAAAAACAAGAGGAACAGCAGCAGCAACAACAACAAGAAGAACAACAACAAGAAAAACAAAAAAAAGAAGAACAACAAGTAGAACAACAACAAAAAAATCGCTTAAATACAGATGAACAAACTCCTCGTCGATCATCAAGAATAAAAAGACCAACAAAAATGGATGATTATGTTACATATTTAGCCAATTGTAGTTCAAGTGAACCAATGAGTTATTCAGAGGCTGTCGATGGGGACGAAAAACAATTTTGGTTAAAAGCTATTCAAAGTGAATACAATTCACTTTTAGAAAACAACACATGGTGTGTTGTGGAAAATAACAACGACGTAAAAAAGTTAACTACGAAGGATTTGTGGACAAGATTGTCTCAAGACTTAGATGCTGCTGGCCCACCAACTAATGATTGCACCAAATGGAAAAAAGTAAGTTAATTTTTAATTTTTTGAAGCAAAGTTTGCTCAAATATTCATCCTTTTAGGTATGGGCAGATTATAAAAACCACATTAAGGTAAAATGCCGGGTGAACAAAAATAGCATTTCTGGGACCGGAGGTGGCCCAAGTAAATTTTGCTCCCTAACACAGCTTGAGGAAAAAGTAGTCGCATTGCTATCCATAGACAAGGCTGTAAGCGGCATGGACGGAACCTCACGTTTCGGTGCCAATTTAAAAGAAAATTCAGAAGCTACAACAAGTTCAAATTCCATAAGCCTTCATCTGGAGAATGACGATATTTTGGAAGAGAATTTAACAATGACCGGCAAAAATTCAACATCAAGTCCTCCAGAAAAAAGCTTCTCAAATACTCCACGTAGACGTACTGCAAAAGAATGTGGTCAAAGTAGGGATAGTCTTCTTCAAAAACAAGTAAACAACCAAATAACTTATCAAAAAAACTCAGTCAAAGTTATGACTGACATCAATTTGAATATAAATGGTTGTTTAAATATTTTAACGGATGTCAATCAGAACCTTGCTGATGTTAAGAAGTATTTAAAAAGAAGTTGTGATTTAAAGGAACGTAAATATAAACTAGCAAAAGAGAAATTTGAATTTAAGAAAAAAAATGAGATAGAAAAAACTAAAATGAAAATTATGTAATTAGAGCTAAAAAAACAAGTTCTTGAACTTAAGTCTAAAAAGCATGGCCTAGGCAAATAAATGTTTTATTTTTGTTTGTTTTTTTATTTATTTATTCAATTAGTTTTTAAGCTATTTTTTTGTTTTAGTTTTTTAATGAATTTTTTTGCTTAGTTTTTAATGAATTTTTTGTTATAGTTTTAAATGAATTTTTATTTGTTTTTGTTTTAATAAATAAAAAAGTTTGTTATGTTTTAATAATTTCTTCGCACATTGTTTTTTATTTCATTTCTAATATTTTTCGCAACATCAGAAAAATTACTTTCTGTTTCTACATCGCTGCTTGTTAAAGGAATTGAAATTACATTATTATTTTCTAAATCAGAAACATCAACATTAAACTTTATACAAATATTGTGTAAAGCACAACAAACATTAAGAATTTGGAGAGCTTTTTTTGGAACATAATGCATTTCCCTTGCTGCTAAAAGACAACGAAATCTTGCTTTTAACACCCCAAATGTTCTTTCAATTATGGATCTTCCCTTTGAATGTTGATCATTGAAAAATGATTCAAGAGAATTTTCAGCAGCATTTCTGTATGGTGTTAAAATCCATGGCTCTAGAGGATATCCAGAATCACCTAAAAAATTATTCATTTTGTTTTCAATTTATATTACAAAAAAAAAATATATATCCTTACCAAGGATTCTTGTCCCTGTATCTCCACTTATATACCTTCGTTTTAAATACTTCCGCTCTTCAGACAAATTCCAAACGTGGGAATCGTGACTAGCTCCACCAAATCGTCCATCGACTGCCCTGATGTTCATTTCGTGATCACATATCTGAAAAATAAAATTTAAAATTTGTTTCACTTGGTTAAAATGATAACTTACCGCCATGGCATTAATGCTATGTTTAAGTTTTCGATTAAAATATAAATGTTCGTCGTTAATTGGTCTTAAAATTTGAATATGAGTACCATCTACTGCTCCAATTACCCCAGGTATACCACATTTTTCAAAAAAATTTCTCTTGGCCTCTCTCTCTTCTTATCTTCTGCCATTTCAAATACAATATGCAGAGGACAAAGTTTTTTCTCAATAACTTCGCATACCTCTGACAAACATACTGAAATTGAGGCTTGAGAAAATGCAATAAGACGATCCTGGCCAATTTGATGTTGATATCCACCTTGCGCCAAAAACTTAAGTGTTGCTGCCAGTTTTAATATTGGTGATATAGCAGTTGACCTTTCTGCTGGCTTTAAATCATCTTTAATGCAATTTAAGACATACGTAAAAGCAGCTTTACTAAGTCTGAAGTTTTTAATAAAACTTAATATAATATTATTAATATATATAAAACCAACCGTTAAAACAATTTTTCTTACTTTTTTTCATTGAGATCCATTATATCTGTTGTATCCCGTATAAGCTTTCGTTGAACTCTTTCTGGAATACCATATTTTTTTTTTTAATTATAAAATGTTCAATTAATACTTTTTTAAATTTTAACTTTTTTTCTATATATTTATTTATCGTTTTTGTTTTGACGTTCAAGCACAGTGCTGACATCTTTTGCATTAAAAAAGTAGTGTTGAGTTGTATTTACCTCTTTGTATGCAAATACAACTCTGTGTACGATTCGAACGAATAAGATAATACAAATTTATTTTCGGATCGAAAATTTTGTTCGAAAGGTTTTATTTTTCGAATCAAATTACATAATAACCCCCCAGGTTTAAACATTAAAACGAAATTGTCAAAAGTTTTGGAGGACTTTGGCTGTGAGCTAGAAGAAGATAATCCAATTATTGTTACCGATTGTTCTGCATTCCGCAGCAATTGCAATATTTACTGCATTAATCATTTAATAAATAATATTGTAGAGAAAACACTTAGTGGTATACCAGAGTTAACAGCATTGATAACCCATTGCCGAATGTTGGTAAAATATTTCAAGAAATCCGGCATCAATTCTAATATGGAAACATCATTGAAAAGCATGTGTCCTACTCGTTAGAATACAGCATTTTATCTACTTCAATCTGTTGAAAAAAACTGGGTCGAAATTTCTAATATTTTAAAAGAAAAAAGTGAGCTCCACAGGATTCAAAACATAAATTTAAGCAATCTAACCTCTATAACCACGCTTTTGGAAACTTTTGAACACTCTTCGAAAACTTTAGAAGCTGACAAATATTCGACATTACATTTAGTTATACCACATATACATCGCCTCAAAAATACAGAGAGAGAGAGAGGGAGGAAATAACGGAGGCATGCAAAAACATTACCAAATCTTTGTCAAAAATAATCCCTGACACCAATTTAAATGAAATTGTAACGTGTGATAATGATATATTTGGTGATTTTGTAGAGATGCATCAGCCAGATAATCTTGACACCAGGATTGTAAATAAAATACAAGCATATAGGAATACTAACATAATATTCACCAATAATTTTAATGTAATTCAATGTTGGAATGTACACGAAAGCCAATTTCCTAACTTGTTTAAAACCAGCTGCAAAATTTTGGCTACCCCTGCAAGCAGTGCATCATCAGAACGAGCATTTTTAGCAGCCAGACAACTTATTACAGAAAAACGCTGCAATATTTTGAAAAATTTAGATTCAGTTGATAAAATTATGTTTTTACATTCATATATTACTGAAATGTGTGATCATGTTTTAAAAGATATTTAAATTTTAAGATATTAATGCTATGCAAATATGTATATATTTAAATATACGCACAAATCTTAATCTACTTTTATATACCTATAATATTTATTTTTTCTGTTAAAAATGAAAAATTAATTAACAGCTAAAATGACATTACTAATATTAATTTACATTCTTTCTTATATTGTTAATATGGTAACCCTAAAGTTACATTGAATAAATTATTCATTCCTTTTTTATATTTTAACAATACAACACACGTGTTTGATTTGTAGCAGTTTTGGTCTATTTTCCCATTTAAATAACAACAGGTTATGGGCCCAGGATTGGCATAATGGAGAAGATAATCGAAATAGAGAAATTAACTGGTAGGGAAAATTACCACAAGTGGAAATTTGCCGTGGAACACGCCATGAGGTTGCAGGGCTACTGGAAGGCGGTTCTTGGTACTGAAGAGAAGGAGGAGATCAATCAAAAAGCAACATCAAGGTTGGTGTTGTATATTTCGTCGGATCTATATATCCACATACAGGAGGTTGCTACTGCAAAAGGAATCTGGGAGAAATTAAAAACAACATATGATGACTCCGGGTTGACTAGGCGGTGTGGTCTGTTAAGGAAATTAACAACGACACAATTAGTCAATTGTGATGGTATAAGTGAATATGTTAATACCATAATTGACACTGCCCATAAATTAAATCAAATTGGTATGAAGGTCAACGAAGAGTGGGTTGGGAGTCTTTTATTAAGCGGCTTGCCGGAACATTTTGCTCCGATGATTATGGCAATTGAAAGCAGCGACATCAAAATTACAGGTGATTCTATTAAAACGAAGTTATTGCAAGATTTTGATAATTATGGTAGTTTGTCATCAAAAGAATCGGTTTTTTATGGTAGATATAAAAATAAAAAACCAGAAAACAAGAGTAAAAAGGTAGTGTGTTACAATTGCAATAAAGAAGGCCATATTGCTAAATTTTGTAAGGCAGTGAAAAAACAAAATGGCGGCAATAAGGAAAAAGCACTGGCGGCAAGTTTAGCTGCAAAATTTGATGGTAATGGTAACAATTGGTTAATCGACTCTGGCTCAACTGCTCACATGGTGAATAAAAAAGAAATTTTTGTTAATTTTAGACAGTATGAAAAGAAGAAAAGTGTTATTGTGGCTAATAACAACAGTCTAAAGGTAACTGGTATTGGAAACATTAGAATTCAACAAAAATTAAACAACAAATTGGAATATATTACCATAGAGGACGTTTTGTATGTACCCGAAATTTGTGCAAATTTAATTTCAGTCAGTCAGCTGACAAAAAAAGGCTTTGAAATTAAATTTGAAGGCAGTAAATGTGTAATTAAAAGGGGAAACGTAATTTTTTCAGAAGCGTTGTTAGATGAGGGTATGTTCAAACTAAATGTTGCACCCCAACATCAAAATTATGCTGCAATTAGTAAGGAAGTTTGGCACAAACGGTTAGGTCATGCTGGTAATAAAAATATTGAAAATCTACGGTTTAATGAATCTTCTGGTGTTGACTTTAAAAATGACACTCATTCAAATGTTTGCACGTCATGTCTACAAGGTAAACAATCGCGTAAATCGTATAAATCGTCAACAACAAAAACAAATGAAATTTTGCAACTCATACACACAGACGTTTGTGGCCCGATGGAAAAAAAGTCGATGGGAGGTGCTGTTTACTACGTGCTGTTTCTTGATGATTTTTCTAGTAAGGTATTTGTTTACATGTTAAAAAACAAATCTGAAGTTCCAAAGGTATTCGAAAACTTTAAAAATATGGTAGAAAATCAAACGGGTAAGAAAATCAAAACGCTTCGTTCTGATAATGGTTTGGAGTTTTGTAATACACAGCTCAAGAAGATTTGTATCGATAGCGGCATACTACACCAGACATCAGCACCTTATAGTCCACAACAGAATGGAAAAGCCGAACGCATGAATAGGACCCTAGTTGAGAAAGCCCGATCAATGTTATATGATGCGAACCTTAAGAAGTTTTATTGGGCTGAGGCTACAAGCACTGCAGCATATTTAATAAATCTCATGCCGAAAAGTGGTCTTAATGGAAAATCTCCAGACGAAGTTTGGAGCGGCAAACAACCAAACTTAAATCATCTCCGTGTTTTTGGTTGCGTTGGTATGGTAATGGTACCTAAGGAATTGCGTAAAAAGTGGGATTCAAAATCAAAAAGGTGTATTATGGTTGGATATTGTTCAAATTCTAAAGCCTATAGATTATACGATCCAGTAATGAGAAAATTACACATAAGTCGGAATGTAGTATTCGTGGAAACTGAAATGTATTTTGAAAGCGCAGATAAAGGAAAAAATAACACTGTTACACCTAAGGATAATCAAAATTTGGTAAGAATTTTAGATTATGAAAATTCTGATGATATTTATGAAAGCTCAAGTGAAGCTGAATTTGATTCTGAATCAGCTGAAAGTACCACTGATGACGATGAAAAACAAGAGGAACAGCAGCAGCAACAACAACAAGAAGAACAACAACAAGAAAAACAAAAAAAAGAAGAACAACAAGTAGAACAACAACAAAAAAATCGCTTAAATACAGATGAACAAACTCCTCGTCGATCATCAAGAATAAAAAGACCAACAAAAATGGATGATTATGTTACATATTTAGCCAATTGTAGTTCAAGTGAACCAATGAGTTATTCAGAGGCTGTCGATGGGGACGAAAAACAATTTTGGTTAAAAGCTATTCAAAGTGAATACAATTCACTTTTAGAAAACAACACATGGTGTGTTGTGAAAAATAACAACGACGTAAAAAAGTTAACTACGAAGGATTTGTGGACAAGATTGTCTCAAGACTTAGATGCTGCTGGCCCACCAACTAATGATTGCACCAAATGGAAAAAAGTAAGTTAATTTTTAATTTTTTGAAGCAAAGTTTGCTCAAATATTCATCCTTTTAGGTATGGGCAGATTATAAAAACCACATTAAGGTAAAATGCCGGGTGAACAAAAATAGCATTTCTGGGACCGGAGGTGGCCCAAGTAAATTTTGCTCCCTAACACAGCTTGAGGAAAAAGTAGTCGCATTGCTATCCATAGACAAGACTGTAAACGGCATGGACGGAACCTCACGTTTCGGTGCCAATTTAAAAGAAAATTCAGAAGCTACAACAAGTTCAAATTCCATAAGCCTTCATCTGGAGAATGACGATATTTTGGAAGAGAATTTAACAATGACCGGCAAAAATTCAACATCAAGTCCTCCAGAAAAAAGCTTCTCAAATACTCCACGTAGACGTACTGCAAAAGAATGTGGTCAAAGTAGGGATAGTCTTCTTCAAAAACAAGTAAACAACCAAATAACTTATCAAAAAAACTCAGTCAAAGTTATGACTGACATCAATTTGAATATAAATGGTTGTTTAAATATTTTAACGGATGTCAATCAGAACCTTGCTGATGTTAAGAAGTATTTAAAAAGAAGTTGTGATTTAAAGGAACGTAAATATAAACTAGCAAAAGAGAAATTTGAATTTAAGAAAAAAAATGAGATAGAAAAAACTAAAATGAAAATTATGTAATTAGAGCTAAAAAAACAAGTTCTTGAACTTAAGTCTAAAAAGCATGGCCTAGGCAAATAAATGTTTTATTTTTGTTTGTTTTTTTATTTATTTATTCAATTAGTTTTTAAGCTATTTTTTTTGTTTTAGTTTTTTAATGAATTTTTTTGCTTAGTTTTTAATGAATTTTTTGTTATAGTTTTAAATGAATTTTTATTTGTTTTTGTTTTAATAAATAAAAAAGTTTGTTATGTTTTAATAATTTCTTCGCACATTGTTTTTTATTTCATTTCTAATATTTTTCGCAACATCAGAAAAATTACTTTCTGTTTCTACATCGCTGCTTGTTAAAGGAATTGAAATTACATTATTATTTTCTAAATCAGAAACATCAACATTAAACTTTATACAAATATTGTGTAAAGCACAACAAACATTAAGAATTTGGAGAGCTTTTTTTGGAACATAATGCATTTCCCTTGCTGCTAAAAGACAACGAAATCTTGCTTTTAACACCCCAAATGTTCTTTCAATTATGGATCTTCCCTTTGAATGTTGATCATTGAAAAATGATTCAAGAGAATTTTCAGCAGCATTTCTGTATGGTGTTAAAATCCATGGCTCTAGAGGATATCCAGAATCACCTAAAAAATTATTCATTTTGTTTTCAATTTATATTACAAAAAAAAAATATATATCCTTACCAAGGATTCTTGTCCCTGTATCTCCACTTATATACCTTCGTTTTAAATACTTCCGCTCTTCAGACAAATTCCAAACGTGGGAATCGTGACTAGCTCCACCAAATCGTCCATCGACTGCCCTGATGTTCATTTCGTGATCACATATCTGAAAAATAAAATTTAAAATTTGTTTCACTTGGTTAAAATGATAACTTACCGCCATGGCATTAATGCTATGTTTAAGTTTTCGATTAAAATATAAATGTTCGTCGTTAATTGGTCTTAAAATTTGAATATGAGTACCATCTACTGCTCCAATTACCCCAGGTATACCACATTTTTCAAAAAAATTTCTCTTGGCCTCTCTCTCTTCTTATCTTCTGCCATTTCAAATACAATATGCAGAGGACAAAGTTTTTTCTCAATAACTTCGCATACCTCTGACAAACATACTGAAATTGAGGCTTGAGAAAATGCAATAAGACGATCCTGGCCAATTTGATGTTGATATCCACCTTGCGCCAAAAACTTAAGTGTTGCTGCCAGTTTTAATATTGGTGATATAGCAGTTGACCTTTCTGCTGGCTTTAAATCATCTTTAATGCAATTTAAGACATACGTAAAAGCAGCTTTACTAAGTCTGAAGTTTTTAATAAAACTTAATATAATATTATTAATATATATAAAACCAACCGTTAAAACAATTTTTCTTACTTTTTTTCATTGAGATCCATTATATCTGTTGTATCCCGTATAAGCTTTCGTTGAACTCTTTCTGGAATACCATATTTTTTTTTTTAATTATAAAATGTTCAATTAATACTTTTTTAAATTTTAACTTTTTTTCTATATATTTATTTATCGTTTTTGTTTTGACGTTCAAGCACAGTGCTGACATCTTTTGCATTAAAAAAGTAGTGTTGAGTTGTATTTACCTCTTTGTATGCAAATACAACTCTGTGTACGATTCGAACGAATAAGATAATACAAATTTATTTTCGGATCGAAAATTTTGTTCGAAAGGTTTTATTTTTCGAATCAAATTACATAATAACCCCCCAGGTTTAAACATTAAAACGAAATTGTCAAAAGTTTTGGAGGACTTTGGCTGTGAGCTAGAAGAAGATAATCCAATTATTGTTACCGATTGTTCTGCATTCCGCAGCGATTGCAATATTTACTGCATTAATCATTTAATAAATAATATTGTAGAGAAAACACTTAGTGGTATACCAGAGTTAACAGCATTGATAACCCATTGCCGAATGTTGGTAAAATATTTCAAGAAATCCGGCATCAATTCTAATATGGAAACATCATTGAAAAGCATGTGTCCTACTCGTTAGAATACAGCATTTTATCTACTTCAATCTGTTGAAAAAAACTGGGTCGAAATTTCTAATATTTTAAAAGAAAAAAGTGAGCTCCACAGGATTCAAAACATAAATTTAAGCAATCTAACCTCTATAACCACGCTTTTGGAAACTTTTGAACACTCTTCGAAAACTTTAGAAGCTGACAAATATTCGACATTACATTTAGTTATACCACATATACATCGCCTCAAAAATACAGAGAGAGAGAGAGGGAGGAAATAACGGAGGCATGCAAAAACATTACCAAATCTTTGTCAAAAATAATCCCTGACACCAATTTAAATGAAATTGTAACGTGTGATAATGATATATTTGGTGATTTTGTAGAGATGCATCAGCCAGATAATCTTGACACCAGGATTGTAAATAAAATACAAGCATATAGGAATACTAACATAATATTCACCAATAATTTTAATGTAATTCAATGTTGGAATGTACACGAAAGCCAATTTCCTAACTTGTTTAAAACCAGCTGCAAAATTTTGGCTACCCCTGCAAGCAGTGCATCATCAGAACGAGCATTTTTAGCAGCCAGACAACTTATTACAGAAAAACGCTGCAATATTTTGAAAAATTTAGATTCAGTTGATAAAATTATGTTTTTACATTCATATATTACTGAAATGTGTGATCATGTTTTAAAAGATATTTAAATTTTAAGATATTAATGCTATGCAAATATGTATATATTTAAATATACGCACAAATCTTAATCTACTTTTATATACCTATAATATTTATTTTTTCTGTTAAAAATGAAAAATTAATTAACAGCTAAAATGACATTACTAATATTAATTTACATTCTTTCTTATATTGTTAATATGGTAACCCTAAAGTTACATTGAATAAATTATTCATTCCTTTTTTATATTTTAACAATACAACACACGTGTTTGATTTGTAGCAGTTTTGGTCTATTTTCCCATTTAAATAACAACAGGTTATGGGCCCAGGATTGGCATAATGGAGAAGATAATCGAAATAGAGAAATTAACTGGTAGGGAAAATTACCACAAGTGGAAATTTGCCGTGGAACACGCCATGAGGTTGCAGGGCTACTGGAAGGCGGTTCTTGGTACTGAAGAGAAGGAGGAGATCAATCAAAAAGCAACATCAAGGTTGGTGTTGTATATTTCGTCGGATCTATATATCCACATACAGGAGGTTGCTACTGCAAAAGGAATCTGGGAGAAATTAAAAACAACATATGATGACTCCGGGTTGACTAGGCGGTGTGGTCTGTTAAGGAAATTAACAACGACACAATTAGTCAATTGTGATGGTATAAGTGAATATGTTAATACCATAATTGACACTGCCCATAAATTAAATCAAATTGGTATGAAGGTCAACGAAGAGTGGGTTGGGAGTCTTTTATTAAGCGGCTTGCCGGAACATTTTGCTCCGATGATTATGGCAATTGAAAGCAGCGACATCAAAATTACAGGTGATTCTATTAAAACGAAGTTATTGCAAGATTTTGATAATTATGGTAGTTTGTCATCAAAAGAATCGGTTTTTTATGGTAGATATAAAAATAAAAAACCAGAAAACAAGAGTAAAAAGGTAGTGTGTTACAATTGCAATAAAGAAGGCCATATTGCTAAATTTTGTAAGGCAGTGAAAAAACAAAATGGCGGCAATAAGGAAAAAGCACTGGCGGCAAGTTTAGCTGCAAAATTTGATGGTAATGGTAACAATTGGTTAATCGACTCTGGCTCAACTGCTCACATGGTGAATAAAAAAGAAATTTTTGTTAATTTTAGACAGTATGAAAAGAAGAAAAGTGTTATTGTGGCTAATAACAACAGTCTAAAGGTAACTGGTATTGGAAACATTAGAATTCAACAAAAATTAAACAACAAATTGGAATATATTACCATAGAGGACGTTTTGTATGTACCCGAAATTTGTGCAAATTTAATTTCAGTCAGTCAGCTGACAAAAAAAGGCTTTGAAATTAAATTTGAAGGCAGTAAATGTGTAATTAAAAGGGGAAACGTAATTTTTTCAGAAGCGTTGTTAGATGAGGGTATGTTCAAACTAAATGTTGCACCCCAACATCAAAATTATGCTGCAATTAGTAAGGAAGTTTGGCACAAACGGTTAGGTCATGCTGGTAATAAAAATATTGAAAATCTACGGTTTAATGAATCTTCTGGTGTTGACTTTAAAAATGACACTCATTCAAATGTTTGCACGTCATGTCTACAAGGTAAACAATCGCGTAAATCGTATAAATCGTCAACAACAAAAACAAATGAAATTTTGCAACTCATACACACAGACGTTTGTGGCCCGATGGAAAAAAAGTCGATGGGAGGTGCTGTTTACTACGTGCTGTTTCTTGATGATTTTTCTAGTAAGGTATTTGTTTACATGTTAAAAAACAAATCTGAAGTTCCAAAGGTATTCGAAAACTTTAAAAATATGGTAGAAAATCAAACGGGTAAGAAAATCAAAACGCTTCGTTCTGATAATGGTTTGGAGTTTTGTAATACACAGCTCAAGAAGATTTGTATCGATAGCGGCATACTACACCAGACATCAGCACCTTATAGTCCACAACAGAATGGAAAAGCCGAACGCATGAATAGGACCCTAGTTGAGAAAGCCCGATCAATGTTATATGATACGAACCTTAAGAAGTTTTATTGGGCTGAGGCTACAAGCACTGCAGCATATTTAATAAATCTCATGCCGAAAAGTGGTCTTAATGGAAAATCTCCAGACGAAGTTTGGAGCGGCAAACAACCAAACTTAAATCATCTCCGTGTTTTTGGTTGCGTTGGTATGGTAATGGTACCTAAGGAATTGCGTAAAAAGTGGGATTCAAAATCAAAAAGGTGTATTATGGTTGGATATTGTTCAAATTCTAAAGCCTATAGATTATACGATCCAGTAATGAGAAAATTACACATAAGTCGGAATGTAGTATTCGTGGAAACTGAAATGTATTTTGAAAGCGCAGATAAAGGAAAAATAACACTGTTACACCTAAGGATAATCAAAATTTGGTAAGAATTTTAGATTATGAAAATTCTGATGATATTTATGAAAGCTCAAGTGAAGCTGAATTTGATTCTGAATCAGCTGAAAGTACCACTGATGACGATGAAAAACAAGAGGAACAGCAGCAGCAACAACAACAAGAAGAACAACAACAAGAAAAACAAAAAAAAGAAGAACAACAAGTAGAACAACAACAAAAAAATCGCTTAAATACAGATGAACAAACTCCTCGTCGATCATCAAGAATAAAAAGACCAACAAAAATGGATGATTATGTTACATATTTAGCCAATTGTAGTTCAAGTGAACCAATGAGTTATTCAGAGGCTGTCGATGGGGACGAAAAACAATTTTGGTTAAAAGCTATTCAAAGTGAATACAATTCACTTTTAGAAAACAACACATGGTGTGTTGTGAAAAATAACAACGACGTAAAAAAGTTAACTACGAAATGGGTTTTTAGAAAGAAAAATGAAGAAGGCGATATTAGGTATAAAGCAAGATTAGTTGCAAGAGGGTGTTCGCAGCGTAGTGGCATAGATTATACCGAAACATATTCTCCAGTGATGAGATATGATACTTTACGTTTTTTGTTATCGATCGTTTTAGAATTGGATTTAAAATTAAACCATTTGGACGTCTGTACAGCATTTCTTCAAGGAAATCTAAGAGATGAAATTTATATTGAAGTTCCTGAAGGCATATCCGTTCCGGATGGTCATATGTTAAAGTTAAATAAACCTTTGTATGGTTTAAAACAGGCCTCCAGAATGTGGAATGAAAAGTTAAGCGGAAAATTGAAAAATCTTGGTATGAGACAACTAAAAACGGATCAATGCGTTTACATTATGAATGAAGATACCGATAATTTAATCATAATCGATGTATACGTGGACGATATGATCGTGTTGTGGAAAAATGAAAAAACTAAAAATTCCCTGATTAATAGCATAAAAGATGAATTTAAGATGAAAGATCTTGGGCCAGCTAAATCATTTCTGGGAATTAGAATAAATTATGAGACAGGTAAACATTTATCAATTGATCAGTCAGCATACATTAGAAAAATGTTAGAGCGTTTTGATATGGTATCCTGCAATCCAGCTTTAACACCCATGGACCCAAATGTGAAATTTAGTAGAAGCGATCAGAATGAGGAAAATAAATTTAAAATGAATAAGTATCCATATCAGGAGTTAATTGGCAGCCTACTGTTTGCGGCCCAAGTTACCAGACCAGATATTTCCTATGCTGTGAATTTACTTAGTCGTTTCAACAATAATTTCGGAATTCAACATTGGACTGCAGCAAAGCGTATTTTAAGGTACTTAAAAGGTACAATTAATTTCAAATTAACGTTTAAAAAGCAGAAGAGCTTTAATACTACATGTTTTTGTGATGCCGACTATGCAGCTGATCCAGAAGAAAGAAAATCAGTTAGCGGATACGTACTAATCAAGAAAGGTGCTGCTATATCATGGGGTTCCAAGAAGCAGCAAACCACAGCTTTATCAACTTGTGAAGCTGAGTATATGGCTATGGGCGTAGCAGTTCAGGAATTGCTCTGGTTAAGAGGATTAGAAGAAGAGCTGTTCCGTAGTAAGTTGGAAGCAACAACATTGTTCTGCGACAATCAAAGTGCCATTCAACTAGCACTAAATGAGTCATATCACTAAAAAACGAAACACATCGATGTAAGACATCATTTTATTAGAGACAACATTCTCTCAAACAACGTAACCTTGAAGTCTATAAGTTCAAATGAGATGGTTGCAGATATTCTGACAAAACCCCTCGCAAATATTAAATTAAATGGATTTATAGATGATATGGGTTTGAAGCAAAAGTAAATGAATTTTTAGTGAGGATGTTAAAAATGAAAAATTAATTAACAGCTAAAATGACATTACTAATATTAATTTACATTCTTTCTTATATTGTTAATATGGTAACCCTAAAGTTACATTGAATAAATTATTCATTCCTTTTTTATATTTTAACAATACAACACACGTGTTTGATTTGTAGCAGTTTTGGTCTATTTTCCCATTTAAATAACAACATTTTCTTTTTTAATTTAATATATAATAATTATATAATATAATATAATTTTCGTTTTTATTGCCCACAACATAATGTTATACACACAGGAAAATAAAACCAACACGGTAAGACTGCTATCAATATGAAAGCAAATAAAAATTAACAATAAATTCAAACTATGAAGTATGAATGATTCATACCCGTCATGGTACAATCATCAGGTAGCCGCAGTTCTGCAACAACAAAATCCTAAATGTATTTTGTTGTTAGAAAACGACGACTTAAATGTCAAAAAGCAGTAGAATATATACGTACACAAAATATACACATACATACACAAAATTTGACATCTAAGTTAAACTTTAAGGTAGAGAAAAAAATAATCAGCTGTTTTAGTGAGGCTACCTGAAATTTTACCATGATACCCGTGAACATAAGAAACTCGCTGGCAAACTTTTTTTTACACTCAATTTAATAAGTGCAATTTAAAATTATTCTATATATATACATATATACATATATATACATAAAAACAACAAGAGTAAGACGTGTTTTTGTACCCTCTGCTAAAAATTAATTTTTTTACTAAATAAACAGAACAATAAAGTGTAATAAGTAAATAGTTTATGAAGATAACGTTTTTGAACACTGTGACAAAAGGCTGAAACACTAAGTGTCGAAATTACATGTTTATTTGAATCCTGAAAATTACATATTTTTATGTGAATCATTGGTTATTTTTTTTTGCAAAAACAGCTGTTTTTGTTTATTCTTGCCGCTTATTTGATTCAAAGAGGACATCTAGTGAGTGAATAAATATAATAATAAAGCTATAACTAACAAAGCTTTCAATCAAGATTTGTGGAACGTAAAGCTAAGCTAAGTTTAATTTTTTTAACAAGGAAATACTGCATACCTTAGGGATTAAATAAATCTATAAAATAACTATAAATATAATATAAATATAAAAAGACAGAACTCGCTAATACTAATATGATGAGTACGCGTCAAACATCTAAGAGGATTGCAGCTGATGATAATGATGATAATGTGGGAAACTCAGAAATCCCAGTAACATCTGTAGATGACCAGTTTTCAAGATTATGGCAATTGATAGATAAAAAATTGTCTAAACAAACGGAGTGTCTTAATCAGAAAATATCGCAATTTGCTAAACTCTTAGCTGAAGGTGAATCCCGGCTTGCGGAAAATATTAGATCGACTGTTAAAGAAGTAGAGGATCGGCTTTTAAATGAGATTGAGATGAAATTTAGTAAAATAAAAGGAGAGTTAAGTGAAGTTACTGAAAGGGTGGCTAAACTTGAATCGGTTACCGCCGAAATTATAGCTTTTAAAAATCATATTAAAAATGATATTATAAATGATATTGAAAACTTGAAAATTCAATCATCGAAACACTCAAATTCAATTGTTGCTTGTGATTTGCGTATAAATAGAGTCCCTTTGCGTACTAATGAAGACTTGCATGGCTTATTTGATACCATCTGCAGGGCCCTGAACGTTTCTACTCCAGCGTTTCAGTTTATTCATCGCTTGCAAAATAAAAACAACAGAAATGTTCAAAATTCTCCTGATGGTGTTATCATTGTAAGGCTAATGACACCATATGATAAAAATTTTCTGCTAAAAGCTTTAAATGAATATAAAAAAACACACAAAAACCTTGCGTTAACCTTACTCGGATTTCAGTCAGATGACAAAAATCAATATTTTTATATTCATGAAAATTTGACTAACGGGAATTTTAAAATTCTAAGAGAGGCTATTATCCTGAAGAAGAGAAAGTTACTGCAATCTGCTTATTCGTATCGAGGACTTGTATATGTCAAACGTTTAAATGCTGATAATCCTTCATAATTTGTGTGGGAAAATACTACTATATGATCAAACATCAGCTTCGTGTTTTTCCAAACATGACTTGGTCTTCGCATCGTATGATTTTCAACTTGGGCCAAAAAATCAATCCTTTACTTTTCGTGACTTTAGTAACATAGATTGCAATGTCTTAAATGATAATTTGCTTCAAGTAAATTGAAATAGCATCTTTAATATGATTTCCGTTGATGATAAGCTATCGTTTCTTGAGCGTAATTTGTTAAGGATCTATGATGATGTGGTACCTATTAAGACAAAAACGTATACAACAACTAAAAAACCCTGGTTTAACTTAGAAATAAAGGAGTCAATAAGGCGTAGAGACTTGGCTTACTCGCGATGGAAGCGGTTTAGGACGACTGAATTAATGGCTGAGTTTCGCTTTGCTAGAAGAGATGCCAATGAACATATAAGAAGGGCCAAGTCTGAATATTACTCTCATAGATTTGGTTCAGCCCTTCAATCCAAACACACCTGGAAGACTATTAGGGACATTGGGGTTGGTAAAGTGGGTAATAATATTAGATGCTCCTTTGGTGCTGATGAACTAAACAATAAGTTTGCAAATACTCCGTTCGACGCTTGTAATGATGCAGTATACGACAGTAATTCAGCCTGGAGTAACATTGATAGTATTGATCTGAACGTGTTTGGTTTCTCATGTGTCAGTCAACTTGACGTCTTCTATAGTTTTAGACAAATAAAGTCAAATGCAACTGGAATTGATAATCTACATCCCAAATTCGTAAGAATTATTTTACCATATCTTTTGCCATATATAACTCACTTATTTAATACTATCATCACAACTAGTTGTTTTCCTACGAAATGGAAACATGCTAAAATAATTCCAGTCCCTAAATCGAACACTGAGTACCGGCCAATAGCAATACTAAGTTTTATTTCTAAGGCGTTGGAGAAAATTCTGCACTACCAGATAAGTGCTTTTGTTTATGAGAATGGGTTAATGTCTGATAAACAATCTGGTTTCCGTTCAAATCACAGCTGCATAACTGCTCTTGCAGATGTATCTGAGAACATCAGGTGTAATCTTGAGGATGATAAAATTAACTTTCTGGTTCTCCTTGATCACTCGAAGGCATTTGATACGGTAGACCATTATATTCTTTGTACCAAACTAAGATCTTTATTTAAATTTTCAATGACAGCTACAAAACTTATTTCATCGTATCTCTCTGATCGGTTTCAGTCAGTTTCTGTTAATAACACAGTTTCCAATCCCTTAAGATTAAAAAGAGGTGTACCTCAAGGATCAATTTTGGGACCATTATTATTCTCAATTTACGTTAATGACTTACCTCAACAATTATCTTACTGTAATGTCCATATGTATGCAGATGATGTGCAATTGTATATTGGCAGCCCAGTGCAATCAATCACAGAAAATATTAATAAACTTAATCATGATTTGACCAACATTCATCGTTGGGCATCGGCAAATCGACTATGTTTAAATCCTAATAAATCCAAATGTCTGATTATCCATAGAAGAACCGTAACTCCTATCAGAGCAGATATCGTTATAAATAATGAAAAGGTTGACATAGTAACTACAGTAAGAAATCTAGGAATATTATTTAACAGCAATCTAACATGGTCAAGTCACATAGACTCACTAGTTATAAAGGTATATAATAAGTTAAGAACATTATGGTCGGTGCAATATTTTACGCCATTGAGGGTGAGAATGCTACTAGCGAAGGCCTATTTGGTTCCTAGTCTGACTTATGGCTGTGAATTGTTTTCTCGTTGTAATTTCCTGAGTAGGAAGAAGCTTGAAGTGTTGTATAATAATATTGTAAGATATGTGTATGGTCTAAGGCAACGTGATCATGTGTCATCTTTTTCAAAAAACCTATATGGAGTATCATTTGAAAACTTTTTAAATATAAGAATGCTAATTTTCCTTTGGAAAATTATTTATACTGAAGAGCCAAAATACTTATTTCAAAAGATTCGTTTTGCTAGGTCATCTAGAGGCAGAAAAATTATAATTCCAAGATTTCGTTATCTCGTTTCTGAGTGGCAGTTTTTCATAAATGCTATTCGTCTTTGGAATGCTCTTCCACACAATCAACAAACAAATAGCAACGCAATTAATTTTAAAAAATTTCTATTTAATTATTTTGATTAAACCTTTTAAATTTTTAGTTTTTGTATAATGTTATTATTTTATTTTTTTATATTGATAAAATGTCTTATTATTACTTTGTTGCTTTATAATTAAGTTTTTATTTTTATTTTTGTTTTTTATTTTGAAAATGTTTTAAAATAGAATTTATTTTTATCATGTATTTAAGTATTATTTGTTATGGCAAAATTTTTTTGTACAAATTTAAATTCCTGTACTATAATTATAAGAATAAGTCTTGTTGTGCAAGGAAACAATAAATAAAATAAATAAATAAATAAATAATATGAGTAATACATACTCAGAGAATGTGTTTGAAGTGCTACCAAGTTTATATATATTTGATTTTAGTTCTAATTCAGTGATGCCAATTTGCTCCGATAAGGAAAAATGGGTAGATTGTTATAATTTGTGCGTACCTTGGGTGTATGTGGCTTTTTTAATTTTTTTAAGTTTTTGGTAAAATATCAGGTTTTTTGTTTTAGAAGTAATAGGAAATTGATAGTAGAAAATTTTATTGAAAAAAATGTACATTTTTTCGTTACTGTTAAAAACTAATGTATATAAATTAAATATTTAAAAGCTTCTTTTATATAAATAATATTGAAAAAACATAATACAGAAAACAAATGCTGTAAAGGAGGATGTAAAAATGTTATAAACTTTATCATTATCTCTTAATTTTTAAAGCACATTTTTTTTTATATTAACATAAATAAATGCAATAAAAATAGTTTTTTATTCGAAATTTTTTTCCCAAAATGTATTGCAAAACATTTATTCTGGCCTAAGTATATTTTCTCTTATTAATCATCCTAAAACATTTTTTTTAAATTCAATTAAATTGTTATAATTTTAAGAATATTACAAAAAACTTAGGCCAGAATAAATGAATTACAATAAACACTAATAAAATATTTAACACAAATTTATCTAAAAAATATTAATAATAGATAAGGTATTTTTTATACTATTTTAAAAATTAAAATTTTACTTTAAAAGGTATTTATTTTTTGCACATATTTGCGCGATTTTTCGAAAAATTTTACAGGAAAATTATTTTTGTAGTGGCATCCCTGATAGATATACATAAGTAAAGTATATTTAAATGGCAATGCCGAATATTTGCATGGGAGAGGATTTTCGGTCTTAAACAAACTTTAACATGTATTTCAACAAACTTTTTGGTCTACTAAATGAAATTTAAAAAAATTATTTTTTAACTTTATTTCGAAATGCCGTAAAACACAAATAAATTATAGATACAAATATAGTTTCTTTTATTACTATAAAAAATAAATTTAAAAAAAAAGTAGCGAATACACAAATGTAACTCAAACCACTTTTTGGCCAATTGGGTTGAAACAAAGAGATGTGCCAAAAATTTGAAAACGGGGCGTGATGGAGGAAGGCATGGGCTACATTCCCTCATATCCAGTTTTCCCTGGTCATGTTTTGTTTCGAACAACTTTTTTGAAAAACTATTTTTATAAAATTCACTCAACCCACTTTTTGGCTAATTGGGTTGAAACAAAGAGATGTGCCAAAAATTTGAAAACGGGGCATGATGAAGGAAGGCATGGGCTACATTCCCTTATATCCACATTTCCCTGGTCATGTTTTGTTTCGAACAACTTTTTTGAAAAACTATTTTTATAAAATTCACTCAACCCACTTTTTGGCCAATTGGGTTGAAACAAAGAGATGTGCCAAAAATTTGAAAACGGGGCATGATGAAGGAAGGAATGGGCTACATTCCCTCATATCCAGTTTCGCCTGGTCATGTTTTGTTTCGAACAACTTTTTTTAAAATATATTTTTATAAAATTCACTCAACACACTTTTTGGCCAATTGAGTTAAAACAAAGAGATGTGCCAAAAATTTGAAAACGGGGCATGATGAAGGAAGGCATGGGCTACATTCCCTTATATCCACATTCCCCTGGTCATGTTTTGTTTCGAACAACTTTTTTGAAAAACTATTTTTACAAAATTCACTCAACCCACTTTTTGGCCAATTGGGTTGAAACAAAGAGATGTGCCAAAAATTTGAAAACGGGGCGTGATGGGAGAAGGCATGGGCTACATGCCCTCATATCCGGTTTTCGCTGGTCATGTTTTGTTTCAAACAACTTTTTTTAAAATATATTTTTATAAAATTCACACAACACACTTTTTGGCCAATAGGTTTAAAATAAAGAGATGTGCCAAAAATTTGAAAACGGGGCATGATGAAGGAAGGCAAAGGCTACATTCCCTCATATCCAGTTTTCCCTCGTCATGTTTTGTTTCGAACAACTTTTTTTAAAAACTATTTTTACAAAATTCACTCAACCCACTTTTTGGCCAATTGGGTTGAAACAAAGAGATGTGCCAAAAATTCGAAAACATGCCTTGATAGAGGAAGGTATGAGCTACATTTCCTCATATCCAGTTTTCCCTGGTCATGTTTTGTTGCGAACAACTTTTTTGAAAATATATTTTTATAAAATTCACTCAACCCACTTTTTGGTCAATTGGGTTTAAACAAAGAGATGTGCCAAAAATTTGAAAACAGGGCGTGATGGTGGAAGGCATTGGCTACATTCCCTCATATCCAGTTTTTGTTGGTCATGTTTTGTTTCGAACAACTTTTTTTAAATATATTTTTATAAAATTCACTCAACCCACTTTTTGGCCAATTGGGTTGAAACAAAGAGATGTGCCAAAAATTTGAAAACAGGGCGTGATGGTAGAAGGCATGGGCTACACTCCCTCATATCCGGTTTTCGCTGGTCATGTTTTGTTTCGAACAACTTTTTTGAAAATCTATTTTTATAAAATTCACTCAACCCACTTTTTGGTCAATTGGGTTGAAACAAAGAGATGTACCAAAAATTCGAAAACGGAACTTGATAGAGGAAGATATGAGCTACATTTTGTCATATCCAGTTTTCTCAGGTCATGTTTTGTTTCGAACATCTTTTTTGAAAATATATTTTTATAAAATTCACTCAATCCACTTTTTGGCCAATTGGGTTTAAGCAAAGAGATGTGGCAAAAATTTGAAAACAGGGCGTGATGGAGGAAGGCATGGGCTACACTCCCTCATATCCAGTTTTCGCTGGTCATGTTTTGCTTCGAACAACTTTTTTTAAAATATATTTTTATAAAATTCACTTAACCCACTTTTTGACCAATTGGGTTGAAACAAAGAGATGTGCCAAAAATTTGAAAACGGGGCGTAATGGAGGAAGGCATGGGCTACATTCCCTCTTATCCGGTTTTCGCTGGTCATGTTTTGTTTCAAACAACTTTTTTTTAAATATATTTTTATAAAATTCACACAACACACTTTTTGGCCAATTGGGTTAAAACAAAGAGATGTGCCAAAAATTTTAAAACGGGGCATGATGAAGGAAGGCAAAGGCTACATTCCCTCATATCCAGTTTTCCCTCATCATGTTTTGTTTCGAACAACTTTTTTGAAAAACTATTTTTACAAAATTCACTCAACCCACTTTTTGGCCAATTGGGTTGAAACAAAGAGATGTGCCAAAAACTCGAAAACGGGCCTTGATAGAGGAAGGTATGAGCTACATTTCCTCATATCCAGTTTTCCCTGGTCATGTTTTGTTTGCGAACAACTTTTTTGAAAATATATTTTTATAAAATTCACTCAACCCACTTTTTGGCCAATTGGGTTTAAACAAAGAGATGTGCCAAAAATTTTAAAACAGGACGTGATGGAAGAAGGCATGGGATACACTCCCTCATATCCAGTTTTCGCTGGTCATGTTTTGTTTCAAACAACTTTTTTTAAAATATATTTTTATAAAATTCACTTAACCCACTTTTTGGCCAATTGGGTTGAAACAAAGAGATGTGACAAAAATTTGAAAACAGGGCGTGATGGAGGAAGGCATGGGCTACACTCCCTCATATCCAGTTTTCGCTGGTCATGTTTTGTTTCAAACAACTTTTTTTAAAATATATTTTTATAAAATTCACTTAACCCACTTTTTGGCCAATTGGGTTGAAACAAAGAGATGTGCCAAAAATTTGAAAACGGGGCGTGATGGAGGAAGGCAAATGCTACATTCCCTCATATCCAGTTTTCCCTCGTCATGTTTTGTTTCGAACATCTTTTTTGAAAAACTATTTTTACAAAATTCACTCAACCCACTTTTTGGCCAATTAAGTTGATACAAAGAGATGTGCCAAAAATTTGAAAACGGGGCATGATGGAGCAAAGCATGGGCTACATTCTCTCATATCCAGTTTTCGCTGGTCATGTTTTGTTTTGAACAACTTTTTTGAAAATCTATTTTTATAAAATTCACTCAACCAACTTTTTGGTCAATTGGGTTGAAACAAAGAGATGTGCCAAAAATTCGAAAACGGGACTTGATAGAGGAAGGTATGAGCTACATTTCCTCATATCCAGTTTTCTCTGGTCATGTTTTGTTTCGAACATCTTTTCTGAAAATATATTTTTATAAAATTCACTCAACCCACTTTTTGGCCAATTGGGTTTAAACAAAGAGATGTGCCAAAAATTTGAAAACAGGGCGTGATGGAGGAAGGTATGGGCTACACTCTCTCATATCCAGTTTTCGCTGGTCATGTTTTGTTTCGAACAACTTTTTTTAAAATATATTTTTATAAAATTCACTTAACCCACTTTTTGGCCAATTGGGTTGAAACAAAGAGATGTGCCAAAAATTTGAAAAACGGGCGTAATGGGGGAAGACATGGGCTACATTCCCTCATATCCGGTTTTCGCTGGTCATGTTTTGTTTCAAACAACTTTTTTTAAAATATATTTTTATAAAATTCACACAACACACTTTTTGGCCAATTGGGTTAAACCAAAGAGATGTGCCAAAAATTTGAAAACAGGGCGTGACGGAGGAAGGCAAAGGCTACATTCCCTCATATCCAGTTTTCCCTCGTCATGTTTTGTTTCGAACAACTTTTTTTAAAAACTATTTTTACAAAATTCACTCAACCCACTTTTTGGCCAATTGGGTTGAAACAAAGAGATGTGCCAAAAATTTGAAAACGGGCCATGATGGGGGAAGGTATGGGCTACATTTCCTTGTATCCAGTTTTCCCTGGTCATGTTTTGTTTCGAACAACTTTTTTGAAAATATATTTTTATAAAATTCACTTAACCCACTTTTTGGCCAATTGGGTTGAAACAAAGAGATGTGCCAAAAATTTGAAAACAGGGCGTGATGGAGGAAGGCAAAGGCTACATTCCCTTATATCCAGTTTTCCCTCGTCATGTTTTGTTTAGAACAACTTTTTTGAAAATATATTGTTATAAAATTCACTCAACCCACTTTTTGACCAATTGGGTTGAAACAAAGAGATGTGCCACAAACTTAAAAACGGTGCATGATGAACGAAGGCATGGGCTACATTCCCTTATATCCAGTTTTCCCTGGTCATGTTTTGTTTCGAACAACTTTTTTGAAAATATATTTTTATAAAATTCACTCAACCCACTTTTTTGCCAATTGGGTTTAAACAAAGAGATGTGCCGAAAATTCGAAAACGGGCCTTGATAGAGGAAGGTATGAGCTACATTTCCTCATATCCAGTTTTCCCTGGTCATGTTTTGTTTCGAACAACTTTTCTTAAAATATATTTTTATAAAATTCACTCAACCCACTTTTTAGCCAATTGGGTTGAAACAAAGGGATGTGCCAAAAATTTTTAAAAAAAGTTGTTCGAAGCAAAACATGACCAGCGAAAACTGTATATGAGGGAGTGTAGCCCATGCCTTCCTCCATCACACCCCGTTTTCAAGTTTTTGGCACATCTCTTTGTTTCAACCCAATTGGCCAAAAAGTGGGTTGAGTGAATTTTATAAAAATATATTTTAAGAAAAGTTGTTCGAAACAAAACATGACCAGCAAAAACTGGATATGAGAGAACGTAGCCCATGCCTTCCTTCATCACGCCCCGTTTTCAAATTTTTGGCACATCTCTTTGTTTCAACCCAATTGGCCAAAAAGTGGGTTGAGTAAATTTTGTAAAAATAGTTTTTCAAAAAAGTTGTTCGAAACAAAACATGACCAGGAAAATGTCGATACAAGGGAATGTAGCCCATGCCTTTTTCTATCACGTCTTGTTTTCAAATTTTTGGCACATCTCTTTGTTTCAACCCAATTGACCAAAAAGTGGGTTGAGTGAATTTTGTAAAAATAGTTTTTCAAAAAAGTTGTTCGAAACAAAACATGACCAGGGAAAACTGGATATGAAAGAATGTAGCCCATGCCTTCGTTCATCATGCCGCGTTTTCAAATTTGTGGCACATCTCTTTGTTTCAACCCAATTGGCCAAAAAGTGGGTTGAGTGAATTTTATAAAAATATATTTTCAAAAAAGTTGTTCGAAACAAAACATGACCAGGGAAAACTGGATATGAGAAATGTAGCTCATGCCTTCCTCTATCAAGTCCCGTTTTCGAATTTTCGGCACATCTCTTTGTTTAAACCCAATTGGCAAAAAAGTGGGTTGAGTGAATTTTATAAAAATATATTTTCAAAATAGTTGTTCAAAACAAAACATGACCAGGGAAAACTGGATATGAGGAAATGTAGCTCATACCTTCCTCTATCAAGTCCCGTTTTCGAATTTTTGGCACATCTCTTTGTTTCAACCCAATTGGCCAAAAAGTGGGTTGAGTGAATTTTGTAAAAATAGTTTTTCAAAAAAGTTGTTCGAAACAAAACATGACCAGGGAAAACTGGATATGAGGGAATGTAGCCCATGCCTTCGTTCATCATGCCCCGTTTTTAAGTTTGTGGCACATCTCTTTGTTTCAACCCAATTGGCCAAAAAGTGGGTTGAGTGAATTTTGTAAAAATAGTTTTTCAAAAAAGTTGTTCGAAACAAAACATGACGAGGGAAAACTGGATATGAGGGAATGTAGCCTTTGCCTTCCTTCATCATGCCCCGTTTTCAAATTTTTGGCACATCTCTTTGGTTTAACCCAATTGGCCAAAAAGTGTGTTGTGTGAATTTTATAAAAATATATTTAAAAAAAAGTTGTTTAAAACAAAACATGACCAGCGAAAACCGGATATGAGGGAATGTAGCCCATGTCTTCCCCCATTACGCCCCTTTTTCAAATTTTTGGCACATCTCTCTGTTTCAACCCAATTGGCCAAAAAGTAAGTTGAGTGAATTTTGTAAAAATAGTTTTTCAAAAAAGTTGTTCGAAACAAAACATGACCAGGGAAATGTGGATATAAGGGAATGTAGCCCATCCCTTCCTTCATCATGCCTTGTTTTCAAATTTTTGGCACATCTCTTTGTTTTAACCCAATTGGCCAAAAAGTGTGTTGAGTGAATTTTATAAAAATATATTTTAAAAAAAGTTGTTCGAAACAAAACATGACCAGGCGAAACTGGATATGAGGGAATGTAGCCCATACCTTCCCCCATCATGGCCCGTTTTCAAATTTTTGGCACATCTCTTTGTTTCAACCCAATTGGCCAAAAAGTGGGTTGAGTGAATTTTATAAAAATAGTTTTTCAAAAAAGTTGTTCGAAACAAAACATGACCAGGGAAAACTGGATATGAGGGAATGTAGCCCATGCTTCCTCCATCACGCCCCGTTTTCAAATTTTTGGCACATCTCTTTGTTTCAACCCAATTGGCCAAAAAGTGGGTTGAGTTACATTTGTGTATTCGCTACTTTTTTTTTTAATTTATTTTTTATAGTAATAAAAGAAACTATATTTGTATCTATAATTTATTTGTTTTTTACGGCATTTCGAAATAAAGTTAAAAACTAATTTTTTTAAATTTCATTTAGTAGACCAAAAAGTTTGTTGAAATACATGTAAAAGTTTGTTGAAGACCGAAAATCCTCTCACATGCAAATATTCGGCATTGCCATTTAAATATACTTTACTTATGTATATCTATCAGGGATGCCACTACAATAATAATTTTCCTGTAAAATTTTTCGAAAAATCGGGCAAATATGTGCAAAAAAATAAATACCTTTTAAAGTAAAAATTTAATTATTAATATAGTATAAAAAATACCTTAGCAATTATTATTATTCTTAGATAAATTTGTGTTGATTATTTTAATAGTGTTTATTGTAATTCATTTATTCTGGCCTAAGTTTTTTTAATATTCCTAAAATTATTACAATTTAATTTAATTTAAAAAAATGTTTTAGGATGATTAATAAGAGAAAATAAACTTAGGCCAAAATAAATGTTTTGCAATACATTTTGGGAAAAATTTTCGAATAAAAATTTATTTATAATTGCATTTCTTTATGTTGATATAAAAAAAATTGTGCTTATAAAATTAAGAGATAATGATAAAATTTATATCATTTGTACATCATCCTTTACAGCATTTGTTTTCTGTATTATGATTTTTAAATGTTATTTATATAAAAGAAGCTTTTAAATATTTAATTTAAATACGTTAGTTTTTAACGGTTATAAAAAAAATGTAAATTTTTTCAATCAAATTTTCTGCTATCAATTTCCTATTACTTCTAAAACAAAAAAAACCTTATATTTTACCAAAAACTTAAAAAAATTAAAATAAGCCTTGTGTATGAGGCTTATACGCACAAATTATAAAAATCTACTCAATTTTCCTTATCGGAGCAAATTGGCATCACTGAATAAGAAAATCGTATATGTAAACTTGGTAACACTTTAAACACATTCTTTGATTATTCTCTCATATTAAAAGAGAATAATTTTATATTGCACTTATTAAATTGTGTGTGAAATAAAAAGTTTGCCATCGAGTTTGATATACCCCTTTCGCATTGGGCAAGTCACTTGCTCAAGTTAGTTTTTTATTTTCTTTTATTTTTCTTTGAACTTGCTTTCATGTTCAGACTCAGCAACTGACTTGCCCAAGTTTCGTTCTCTTTTACTTATTATACTCTTCACACAGTGAAAAAGGGTATATATAGGTTTGTCATTCCGTTTGAAATTTCTACAATTATCAATTATCTACACATACATACAAACGTGGTATACTGGTTAGAGTGAGCCAAAAAATTTTTTTTATTTTATATTTTATTAAAATTTTTATTGTTTTATTTTTAATTTTTCTTTTAATTTATTTTTTTAAGCACATAAGTAAACTTAATGTATAATATTACAATGGGATGTTTTTATATATGTATGTTTTGTATGTACGTATTTCATATGAGATAAATGGTGACATAAACAATTGTTGTTGCTTGACAACACGTTGTGAAGGGTATATAAGATTCGGCATGGCCGAATATAGCACTCTTGTTTGTTTTTATTACTCTTTTGTTTTTGGTTTCTCAACAAAAACTTGCTCGTACTTGCCGAGTACAGGCAAGTGTGTACTCAAAAATGAGCAAGTTTCTTCCTCTTAACCCGACCTTACCCCTTTTGCCTATAAACACAACACTTGCGCAAGTCACTTGCGCAAGTGACTTGCCTAGTCTGAAAGCCGTGTTATCTTCTCGGACGTAAACAAAGAGCAAAAAATTGTGTAAAGCGAGAGTAGATTGCAAGAAGAGAAATTAACATTGAATGGAATTTTTTGCAGGGATGCCACTTTGGTGCGATAGATTTTTGTTATTTGTGCATAACTTGGCGCTTGGTTAGCTTGGTTTATTTTTTTAAGTTTTGGAAGAATATTATTATTTCTAGTTGTAATATATAAAGTTTACTTATTTTTTAACTTACTATTTTAAGTTAATAATAATAATTTAAGAAAAATGGTAGCTTTTGGTAGATTTATTTAAATTGTTTAAACAAATTTGGTAGGAAATTTATTTTTGTTGTGGCATCCCCAATTGTTTTATTACGTTTTTGTATGCTCAGTTTATTATACGCGTTTGAAGTTGAAGTATCAGGTGAATATTGTGTTTTTACTATTCATTACAATTTAAAGATTAATTACTTCAATGGAGAACGTATGTCCTTTATAACACTTTTATGTTTATTATCTATGTGATAATTTGGTGTGTCAACGTTTTTGTGTTTATACCTAAGTTTTTTTTATACCTAATACCCAGTTTTTGAATTCCAATTCCCAAAAATTCACATATGATTTATTTTATTATACTTAAAAATACATGTGGGATTGGTACATTGACGGACAGAATAGACGCGAAAGGGTTAAATAGATGGTGAATTTGCGGACAAAGTTAACGGGATGGACATTAGATAAAATGAGAGCGAACTTACTTTGAATGACGGTTGAACATTTTTGAAGTAAGTAGGGACAGTAGTAGAAGTAACGTTGGAAATGACAGACTAGCGCGGCATTAATATTAGTGGTTATTTTTAGAACTAAGAAAAACTTTAAATAAATTAATTAACTTTAATAAAAGGATATATTAATTTTCTTATTATTAAACAAACGTAGGAATAACCAAATTCATACAAAATTGGGGTCTCGTCCGGGATTATTGCCCAAATTGTGTCAAACGACTGTACATTTAAATGAGGAAAATTTTAATTATGTAGTGATGTGCCGTGTGCAAGAAAATAAAAGAAACCGAACCACAAACTAATACAGACTGGTAAGCTTTGCCGTTTCAAAAATGCCCAAATCATATGTTCATAACACTATTATTGAAAGAGAAAGAAAATATCATGATATGAGGGCAAGTACATCTAAGTGCAAGCGGGTATATCACCTCAAACAAAAATAAAATAATGAAAACAAAGAAAATATTTTGTTAAAAAATTGTAAAACTATTTTATTTTTGGTATTTATCAATTAAAATTGTATAAAAACTTCAATATAAAAATAAAAATAAGAAGATTGTTAGTGTTCAAATGGGTGTGATATAAAATAAATGTGTATAAATGTTATTTGTTTGTGTTTTGTGTGTTTTAATTTTATAAATGTGTATAAATGTTATTTGTTTGTGATAAAAAATTGATGCTGAGCTGCGGGAACTGGACCAACTGGACTGAATCCTCCGGGAATCAACGGTAAGTACCCTCAAGTGCCTGAAAATGTAAAAAAACTAAAATTAATTCAAATTTTTAAAATTTTGTAATTTTCTTTTAGGATGGTGTTTTACCTACGTTTTCTCAAAAATTGAAATTGATAGGACAAATTAAATATTTAAATAATAATATAATAAAATGTATAATTATGTATTTTTTCCGGCCACAATATAACATAATACACGAAAATGCACTGAACTTACCTGTTTGCATCGACCGGGAACTTGTGAAGTTTCTCTCCTTCTGGGCATTTGCGGCTCCTAAATAAAATAAAAATAAATCAAAAAGATAATTATATATAAATATAAATTTTATAATTTATTTAATACTTACATTTTGATTTTTAAATAATTTTTGTTCACCAAACAACCACTTACTTTTTTTTCACAATATACACTTTTTTAACGTTGTTGGGAAAATAGAAAAATCGATGTAAATGAAGAAAATTGGGCCAAAATTTATGATAATTTGTGCACCAAATTTCTTCATTTAATTTTTCTATTTTAGCGCCAATTAATAAAAAAATAAAACTTCTGAAAAATGTACTTAAATAAGTAAATAAAGAAAATGCTTAACACCATCAGAAAAAAGGGATAACAATATAAATTTTTCTACTATTGCTATCTATTTTCTATAATCGGTTTTTTTTTATAAACAAGAAGCTTATCTGTGTAGTGGAGAATAATATAACCACAGTAAAGTGAGAATTAAGATGAAGAGAATATTATCTATTTTGTTCGTGTTAAAAAAAAAACAATTTCGTAAACCACACCTCCCTCATAAATGACTAGATAACTTAATCAACTGTCAACAAGAGTGCAATACGATTAAAGTGATAATGCTGTTTTTTGCTATTGATGAAGAGAAGAGAGATGTAAGGACGAAACATTGATCGCTGTGAATCTTGAGTGTAAGCGTACAGTGAGAGAAGACGTAGACGATTTTGTATTATTGCTGCTTGAGTCAACGAAGACGACGGTGCATGACAAGTATTGGCTGCGTATGTATAAGAATTTGTATGTGATGCAATGTTGTAAGTCGCAGAATTTTTGTGAAGCTGCAAATTAGGTGATAGACGTTAAACTTTGAATATTCAATACTCAACAATATGTTTTTAGATGTTTGAGTGCTTGTGATGAACGCATTCATATTTGATGTATAGATGTTTTTTAGATTTTTGAGTGCTTGTGATGAACGCATTCGTATTAATTTGGATGTTTCGGGAAATGCATATTGGTGTGTGTACAATATTCTGAGATAATTTTTGATGTATTAGTGATTATTGAGACGTAATAAGTAAAGTATTACTTGTATTTAATTTGATGTAAGGAGAATATATACAGTGTATATGTTACTTTTTTTTAAGTCGAACATTGTAAAAATTGATGACAATTTTATTGTTGAAGAGAAGTAAAAGTGTGAATTAACTTTATTAATTAACTATTTAATTTTGATTTCGATCTTTAAAATTTATAACATTTTATAATAATTTTTCAACAATAATTGATTAATTTTATAAAAATTGAATTGATTTTATGTGCCCTTATTTTTAAAATTGAATTATTGAAAATATTTTTATTTTTTTATGTTATACCATTCTATTATTTATATTATTTTGATTTTGTAAGCCGCCGACGAACAATATGGACAGAGACGAAATTTTGAATTTGAATGTAGAGGGTCTGAGGACTAAATTGGGTGGGTGAGTATGGTGAAGCTTCTTTCGTAGTCGCCGGTTATGTTGCGATATTACCACATAGTAATTTTACTTTAAGGTACGTTCAAGATTCTGTCTCGACTTTCTCAGGAGATGGATTGCCGGAAATTAGGCAATGGATAGAAGAGTTCGAGGATTGTTCATGTGCTGTTAGATGGAATGATTTGCAAAAGTATATTTATGCTAAACAGTTGTTAATAGGTGCCGCCAAAATTTTTGCTAGGAGCGAACCTGGTATAAAGGATTGGTATTCCTTGAAGCAAGCTTTGGATAGGGAATTTGGAAGAAAACTATCATCGTTGGAAGTCCACAAAATGTTGAGAAACCGCAAAAAGAGACCTGGTGAGACATTTCGTGAATGTCTTTATGGCCTGCGAGAGATCGGAAACTCGATCAAATTAGACGATGAAAGTTTAATAGAATATTTTATAGATGGTATAGGTGATAGTAGGTCGAATAAAACTGTTCATCATCCCATCAAGGAGAATATTTAAGGACATCTCTATGTTGGGTCGAACTATTTCTGCTTTTATTGACACTGGTAGTGATATTTGTGCTATGATACTTTATATCTTTTAGGAGACTTTGATTTAGAACCTGAGACGAAGACGTTGGTGGGAATAGGTGGAAGAAATATCACTACGATAGGTAGTTTTGATGCTAAGGTCATTGTGGATGGCATCGAAATGGAAATGACATTCCACGTGTGTAGAGAGGGTGATATCTTGCATTCCGTTGTGGAAATTACATATTTGATCAGGTGGATCTGATCATGGGTTCGAAAGGTGCCAGGTTTTTTAAAAACACTCGACCAGAGGATAAGGGAGTGGTTGACTATAGGGATTCTAATTGTATGACGAGGCTGCGAGAGGAATTTGTAGGGAATTTAGATGGAAAAGTTAAGGACGATGTGCGGGATATGGATAGGACGGTTAGGGAGTGTCCTGTTGAGATAGAGAGTGAAATTGATAATCGGATGTCTGTGGTGGATAGGGTTGAGGGGCAGGGGATAATGCAAGTTGTGCACCATCAAGGCCATTTTGCATCTCTTGAAGATCCGGATTTAATGAAAGAGTTACTTTATATTACCGATTTAAAGGTGAATAGTGTCGTGGGAGGTTGTATTGAACGTTTTGTTTCGAAAGGGAATAAAGGTCGTAATGGAAGATTCGGATACAATACGACACAGGGATGTACAAGATTTACGCCAGATAATTTATTGATTGATTTAGTCGTAGGGGTTGGTCATGGTCCTGATATAAGGAAATTGTCGCAGAGGTTATTTATTTATAAAGGGACTGAATCGGAGACGTTATAGATTGGGACCGAAGTTTAAGGCGCATATTGCTCGCCATCGGATGGAAAGTAGAAAAACTTTCGATAGCAAGAGAATTCGTGGTTATTTTTAGAACTAAGAAAAACTTTAAATAAATGAATTGACTTTAATAAAAGGATAAATGAAGTTTTTTATTATTAAACAAACGTAGGAATAACCAAATTCCTACATACATATGCATGTAAGTTTCTTCTTAAATGAAATGAAATGAAATATCATTCACAAGTAATACTTGTATTAAAAAAGGTTTTCTTTCTTAATAAATTTTTTAATATGTGTAGATCAGTTTTAAAATTAGTTTGATTTATATGTATTTAAAAAAAAATTAATTTTATCAGTACTTAAAAAAATTGTTCAGTTATCAAAAACAAAAAAAGATAAAAAAAATTAAATTAAAACAAGTAAGAGCGCTATATTCGGCCGTGCCGAATCTTATATACCCTTCACAACCTGTAGTCATGAAATAACAGTAGTTTGTGTCACCATTCATCCCATATGAAATACGTACATACATATATAAAAACATCCCATTGTAAAATTATAAATTCACGTATGTATGTTAAAAAAACGAAAAAAAAAAAAAAAAATTTTAAAAAAAATAAAAAAAAAAAAATTTAAAAAAAAATTAAAAAAAAAAATTATTATATATAATTATTATATATAAAAAAAAAAATAAAAAAAAAAATTAAAAAAAAAAATTAAAAAAAAAATAATAATAAAAATATAAATAATATATTATATAAAAAATAAAAAAAAATAAAAAAAAAAAATTAAAAAAAAAAATTTTAAAAAAATTAAAAAAATTTTTTTTTTGGCTCAGCTGAGATTCGATGCCACGTTTTCTCTAACCAGTATACACGTTTGTATGTATGTATGTTGTTGTTGTAATGTTGTTTTTGTGAAAAAAAAATCGAGGTGGTCGTGGGTTTTTGCTCATATCTCAGTTATTTATGTACCGATGTTTCTGATTTTCAATACCGATCTACTCCCGAATATTTCTGATATTTTAATACCTTACCCGGGTCCAACCTATGTCGGGGGGCTTCAAAAAGTTGATTTCAACATACACACGGACAGACGGTCAGACGGACAGACTGACAGACTGACAGGGCTTAATCGACTCCCCTATTCATAAGCTTTCAGAAAATATATACTTTATGGGGTCGGAAATGAAAATTGTAGAAATTTCACACGGAATGACAAACCTATATATACCCTTTTTCACTGTGTGAAGGGTATAATAAATAAAGTAAACTAATAATTATAAATTGAATTAAAAGAAAAAACAGTTTTCGCAATTATATTGTTATCTACGAAATTTCCAATCCCAATTATGTTAAAAATTTCTTAAACTGGCAACGCTTTACCTCTATTGATATCTTTATTTAAAAGAAACGGTAAAACACAGTGAATGCATACTGTGTAGTGTGTGCATTCATTGCTGTTTTAAGTTACTGTGCTAATGATTCACTTAACAAACAACATGTGGCTGAATGCAAAGAATTATGAACATAGAAGTGTACGATGTGTTTCAAAGAGAGCAACACACAGTATTCACATTCAACAATATATCTGACATGGCAAGTATTTTGAGAATGAATGCACAATTTTTCGATTTAATGTCATTCATGCAGGAGTCTACTACATGTTAATAATTTGCATGTAATCAATAGCGCAACTGCTTTGAAAAATAAAACCACATAAAATAAAATGAAAGAACGAAAAGGTAAAATGTACGTATGCGTGCATACCGGTGCATTTAAAATTACGTAAAAATTGCAAGTCAATAACATAAAAAACACTATTCGCACAGTTGTCATCTTCACAATTATAAACCCAACAACAAAATACATTAAAATAAGACAACAATATATATATATATATCAACATATGTACATACATATGTATATACTTACATACAAAAAGAAGAATAAGAAAATTAAATTAATTTCTATAAACGTGTGAATTTCTTAGTGAAGCAATAAAAAAAATAGTTTGTGAAAAAATAAAATCAACTAAAATTGTGTTTCAAAAAATAAAAGCAAAAGGTGACAAATTAATAGGAATAAAATAAATAAAATACAGATAAAAGTGTATTGAAAAACAGACAAACAAATAAATTCAACCACCAAAATTCCTATAGAAGAATTTATACGTAGGCAGTACTAAAATTATGTCGAACAAGAAATATAAGTGCGACTTTGGCCCCAAATATACGGTGAGTGAAAATTAAAAGAATAAATTTTTGTGAAAAATTTAAGCAGTTGGTTAAATAAAATAAAAGCAATTGGGTGGCTCAAAATTTTTGAAATCAACACGTCCATTAAGAAAACAAAAATTGCTCTTGAGAATTTATAATAAAAAAAACAGAAAATTTTTAAAAAGAAAATAAAAGGGTGGTGTAAAATGAAAATTTGTCACAAAAAAAAGGAGTAATATGGTTAAACAAATAAACCTTAAGAGGGTAAAAAATAAATTTCGAAAAAACTTTTTAAAGTAACAAAGGTAAAGCAAATTATAAAATTAAAAATTTTTTAAAATATTAAAAAACATAAAAAGGGCATAATAAGGTGTCCACTGTGAATTGCTGTTATAAGAACAAATTTGGTACATTTGAAAAAATTTGGTGTTATTTTGGCCTACCTTTGCCACTACAAAATTAAAACCAAAAAATTTAAACCAAAAAAATTTAAATTTTGATACATCGTTGTCACAAAAAATTTTAAATTTAATATACTTAAATAAATTTGGTGTGATTTTGGCCTACTGTTGCCACCGAAAATTGAAACTTTAATATACTTAAGTAAATTTTGTTTGATTTGGCCTACCGTTGCCACTTAAATCTTTAATATACTTCAAGAAATAGTTGTAAACCCAGAGTAAAAACTTGTTGCAACTAACTCCGAAATTTGAGACGAGTTGATTTAAAGAGGTAATCTGCTCATTGAACTATTTAGTAGTTATTCAGGTTTTAAATAGAAAAATGGTCTCAAAAAGAAATTGTAAGGTTGATATTCAACAAGTGCTGACTTTTTGCGCTTAACTTGGGAAACTTTCTTCGGAAAATGTCACAAACGAACTCCTAGAGGTGATGCAATCTAAATTAGATCGCAGATGGTCCAAGATGATAGAAATTTTTGAAGATTTCAGCGCGGGGGCAGTAAAGATAAAAGAAGAAGAAGAAAGCTTAGAAGAGATAACAGCCAAATATGAAGAAGTTTGTGAACAGTACCTACTGGTTAAAGCGAAAATCATGCGTATATTAAGAGAAAAGTCTCCCGAACCAAAAACAACAGGTGACCGTCGAGCTGCACCTAAACTCCCTGCGGTCGAAATAAAAACTTTTAAAGGAGGAGCATTCAGGCAGTTGTGGGAAATGAGGCTACGATTACTCCAGCCCACAAATTATATTATTTGCACAGCAAAACAAGGGAGGAGGCCTATCAGCTCATTAAAGATTATGAGTTGGTAGATTATAATTTTGATTTAGCTTGGCAAGCATTAAAAGCTCGTTATGAGAATAAGCGCATTTTAATCAACTACAAGATCAGAAGAATTTACAGTTTACAAGGCTCTCAGAATAAAACAATAAAATTTTTACGATTGCTTCAAATTACAGTTAACGACGGTTTATCAATTATTAAATCATTTAAAGTAGAAGTTGCAAGCAATGACCCCTTTCTGATGCATATTGGCATGATCGAATTAAGTACGTATATTCGAATAAGATTTACGCAAAAGTCCTAGTGCCAGTAGTTGCATTAAATGTAATAAGCGACATCACACGATGTTACATATTGAAAATGAGCAGCCAAAAAGAAGTCCAGTGGGACAGACGTCATCACAGCTAAATTGCCATAACAGCAAAAAAACATCTGGGTCAACCACTCAACGCAACGCCGTTTTATCAAATGGTACCTTAACGCGGCCTACCACTACTAATGGAAACGAAGTCGAGTCGGTAAAGTTCAACATGATCCAACACAGGGATACCATTATTTTACCCGCGGCTTCGGTGTATATAGAACACTTAGGTGAGCGATTTCTTGCGCGCACTTTAATCGACACAGGGTCGACAAAAGGTTTTTTTGGTGAAACGAGTTCAACAAAAATTTTCGATTAGTGATACGGTAGTTGGTAGTTCTAAAGGAAGATGTCATCTTACAGTAAAATTTAGAATTTCCAATTTCAAAATAAAAATGCAAGTTATTTTGGTGCCGACTCTGTCACATTTTATGCCTTCACAACCTTTTTCAACACAATGTTTAAAAAACCTTAAAGATCTGCAATTGACAGATCCCTATTTTTATAAACCAGCAGCAATTGAGATGATTATTGGTAGTGACTACTTGCCGTTTATAAATCTTTACGGTGTTAAAATTAATATAGGTAACAATTTGGAAGCTCGAGAAATCCACTTCGGGTTGTATTTGATGGGACTCGAACCCTCTACCGAGGTACAGTCTTTTCATACCATGGTACACCCATGGTAAGTTTGAGTCCGACAGCGATCTTTTTTGCGAAAATTTTTATAAGCGCACAACTATTAGGCAATCTGATTTGCGGTATGTTGTATGGCGCTCGCGCAGTACCACCGGATGGAAAAAACTTTGGACACAACACCAGAGTAAAAGGCACAATATGCTGAGGTGCTACCAGAATATTTGGACCTGGATGATATGGAGCCAATATCATATTTTGAGCCGAATACTGAGAAGGTGTCTGCATTTTTCCTGCCTCATCATGCGGTCATCAAAACCGAAAGTAAATCTACAAAAGTCAGAGTGGTTTTTAATGCGTCACAGAAAACAGCCAGCGGTTTTTCGTTAAATGATTTCATTCACCAAGGGCCACCGCTACAAAATGATTTACTGCAATTCGTCCATCGATGGCGAAACTATCAATACGTATTTACCGGCGATATTAAAAAAATGTATCGACAAATTTTGGTGGACAAGGTTGATCGGCCGTATCAACAGATCTTATTCCGCATTGGGGCAGAAGACCCGGTGAAAACATTTCAACTAAAAACGGTGACGTTTATTTCTCAAATTCAAATCCCTAGATGGGTGAATTCTTCCCCAAAGTATCACATCCAGATACATGGCTTTTGCGACGCCTTAGAATAGGCGTATTGTGGCACTATATATATTGGAACTGAAAGTCCAGATAGTCAAATAAATAGCCATTTATTGGTGGCTAAGACAAAAGTGGCTCCAATTAGGCGTACTACACTACCTAAACTTGAGTTGTGCGGAGCATTGTTGGCCACAAAACTCATCCGAAGTGTACTTACGAATTATCAATTCTCTTACGAATTATCAATTCTCTTACGAATTGTATTTATGGACAGATTCGTCTATAGCCTTAGGGTGGTTACAGAAACCCCCAAAAACCCTTAAAACTTTTGTCGCACATCGTGTGACGCAAATAATTAGTAGTGCTAGCCCAAACCACTGGAAACATATCAAAACCGAAGATAATCCTGCTGATATGAACACTCGCGGCTTCACCTGACAGGATCTAGCCGATAACAAGTTATGGTGGCATGGGCCTACCTGGCTTCAACTTCCTACGTCTCTTTGGCCGACACCAAAAAATTTTGATCGAACAGATTTGGAAAAAAGGTAACCAATCTTCATCTTGATGTGAGTCGTACAGACGTTCTCGAAGAATTTTCATCCTTTTCAAGGGCTCTACGCGTCCTATGTTATCGAATGCGTTTTGTCAACCGTTTATTGAAAAGGCCCTTTTCTACCGAAAATTTCATTACTGTGCAGGAAATAAGCGCCATGAGAATTCGACTATTTTCTTTGGCTCAAAAAGCATATTTCTATCGCGAATATGTATGCTTAACGGAAAATAAACCAATAAATCAGAAAAGTAGACTACTCAACCTTAATCCTTTTATCGACAAGGACGATCGTTTAAAAGTTGGTGGCAGACTAGCTAATTCAGGGTTAAGCTACGAAGAAAGGCACCCGGTTATAATTCTGGACGGTTCCCACCTTGCGAAACCTTTAGTAAAATTTCTCCATCTGATTCTTCTGCACTCTGAGCACCATATTATGTTACGAGCTATTCGACAAAGATTCTATATTACCCGGCTAAAAAATCTTGTGCAAAAATGCATACGAGTGTGTAAAGCGTGCACTATTTACGAGCATAAGTTCTAGCACTAAATTATGGGAGCCCTCCCCACCGAACGCGTAAATTTCTCTTTACCCTTCACGTACACGGGAGTCGACTTCGCTAGTCCTTTCAACAGTAAAGCCTCGTCTCTTAGAAATACCAAAATATTAAAAGGATATGCCGCAGTATTCGTCTGTTTCTCAACTAGAGCAATACATTTGGAGTCGTGCTCGTACCTCTCAACAGACGCTTTCCTTGCCTGTTTCGACCGGTTTATCGGGCGAAGAGGGCTCCCGAAAACTATGTACTCGGATAATGGCGCTAGTTATGCACTTATAAAGAGCTACAACGAATTTCTGAAGTCTGCTGAAAAGGCTCTAGTCAACAAGTACAGCGCAATGGGTTTTATATGGTCGTTCATACCACCGTATGCACCCCATATGGGGGTCTCTGGGAGGCTGACGTCCGGAGCATGAAACCCCATTTAAAAAAAATCACCTCGCCCCTGTCATTTACTTTTGACGAGTTTACAACATTTCTCGTACGAATCGAAGCTGTACTCAACACGAGACCACTTTCCCCCCTCACCGAAAACCCTAATAAACTTTTACCTCTTACGCCTAGTCAGTTTTTGAGAGGAGCCCCTATAACTGCATTACCAGAAGCTCCTGTAGAACTTCCACCTGAAGAAATTCAATACATGAAACGCTGGTAACGATTGAAAGCACTACAGCATATTTTTATACGCCGTTGGAAATCGGAATATATAACCGAACTTCAACGTCGTTTCAAATGGAGAACTGAACGTGACAACCTAAAAAAGAATGATATCGTTGTAATTAGTACAGAATGGCTTCTCGGTAGAGTCACCAACGTCATCTATGGACTGGATAGTAAAGTACGAGTCGCCAAATTACAAACCAACAGAGGCATAATTATACGACCGGTTGTAAAGTTATGTTTATTACCTACCGGCAACCACTCACCCACTGAACAAATTATGAAACCAACAAAGAACTCACTTAAAAATTGCTAAAATTTCCACACTAAATATTAATTTATATATTCCAATTGCACTGGATAATTTTTATTTCTGTATGTATGTATTTCTTTTTTTTTTTTTTTTTTTTCTTTTTTCTCTCCTACACAGACAACTGGTAAGATAAAGAACCTAACGCAGTACCATTAACTGCGTACCGCCCTCTACTTAAGGCACCTAACGCAGAACCACCGACTGCGAAGCAGCCCCAACCTGAATCCTCTATCGAAGAATTAGCAGAGGTTTGCTACCTATATGACGCCCTTTCTTCAAAAAAAATTAACAGCTGACAGTACCTCATTTACGCAAAAACCACAACATCTGCCAATAATAAGGCTCACCGAGCCTTTTCTCAACCATAGAAGTCCCGCTCGAAGATGAACCCTATGTGTATTTGAACAGGTTTGCTCCTGCCATCCTCGCCCGGGAGAATGTTGAAGCGACTTTAACTCTATTTATATATTTATATTTATTTATATATATTTATATTTATTTATATATATATTTCTTTTCTTTCTGTGTAGTTTTATAAATTTTATGTAGAGTTTACTCTTTTGTTGTTGCATTTTTTTAACACCATTAAGGTGCAGTTACGGTGAATTACATTCCTTTTTAAATTGTTTGTATTATTAATAGTTGAACAGTTGAACTGAACAGTAAGAAACTGTTAACATTTGTATATTATTCAAAAAAATATATATAACAGCAAGAAGCTGTAAAATAAATTTGTTAGTTCTAAGAAGAACATCCGGCCTTATTATTTTTATAAGGATACACCCCACCTGGGCTAAAAACAAGAGCCACCAATAATTTATAAGCGTTTTATTCATGTTTTTGAAAGGACTGAATTTGTTTTTACTGTTTTCTTACTTAAAGCAAAAGACTTTTGTTTTGAAATCTATTGATAAATACCACGAAACAGAGTTTCTCATTTGGTATTCAATATAATTAAATTTTAACTTTAAAAAATGTTTAATTGAAATGAATTGTTTTTATGTTTTAATTTTTTTTTAGTTTATAAGACTTTGAAATAAAAGACTTGAATAAAAAAATTTTTTTTTCGCATTAAGAACTACACATTTTAGGTTACTACATTACTATCAATGAACTTTAGCAAGAATAACATCATAACTCAAAGTATGAACAATTTTCTATCTCAAAACAATTATTACAAATTTATTACTCTACTTTTTTCTATTCGGATATATTAAATATAATTTGATTTATAAGACGACATCAAAATATTTACATACATTCATTTTTCTTCAGAGCTACAGTCAATTGAACACTTAAAACGCATTTATCTCAAAATCGAAAATTTTGAATTATGCTATTCTTGCAGCAAATGAGCGATATATTAAATAAAAAATAAAAAAAAATTTTTTTGGGCTCAGCTGGAATTCAATGCAACGTTTACTCTAACCAATATATCACGTTTGTATGTATGTATGACTGACAGAGCTTAATCGACACCCCTATTCATTGTTACGTGCCGGTATTTTTCGACTACCAAGTACAAAACTAACGAAAACATACCCAAGCCAAATATTGGGTTAAGGGCGTGAAAGGCGGTTGCCAGCTAGCTCAAGCAAAAAGAAAAAAGTCAGTGGTTCTCAACCCGAACATTTGGCACGCGAACATATGACCGTACCCTACACACATTTAGAGTACGGGAAATTTCAAAATCTAACAAGCCACTGACGTCATGAAAACGTTGGCATGGCCAGATGGATTGTCATGCCTGGAACTATTGTTTTCCCTCCCGCAAGTCGCTCCTATGACAGACCAAGTACCTAAAATTTTATGTCTGTCCCAATATTGTGATCACTCGCTCAGTGCATTCCACTCTTTTTTATATATTTATGTACATATAAAGGGTGTTTTTTTTTTGCTAGATAGAACTTTAAATTGTAAAAAGTAACACAAAAAATTAAATTTTAATGAAATATTTTTTTTTATCGTTTCAGTATACTCTGACAAATCATCATGAATAGACTCACGCTGGAACAACGCTACGAAATTATCCAAATTTACTTTGAAAATCAGTCATCGATTAGCGCAACTTATAGACGACTTCGTCATTTTTATGGCGTACATAATCGTCCATCTGAACAAGCCATTCGTCGAACTGTGGATAGATTTCGTACCACATACTCTCTAGAGGATGCAATAACACCAACACGTCGAAGGAATGTGCGTACTGAAGAGAATATCGCCGCTGTAAACGAAAGTGTGGAAGAAGATCCAAATTTATCGATTCGTCGTCGGTCGCAGGAATTGGGGCTCTGTCCGTCCACTACGTGGAAAATTTTGCGCAAAGATCTCGGCCTACACCCGTATAAGATCCAGCTGGTGCAGGAATTGAAGCCACGAGACCATTATATGCATCGTTCTTTCGCCGATTGGGCTCTAGAGCAGTTGGCAACTGACCCGTTGTTTTATCGCAAAATTGTGTTCAGCGATGAGGCGCATTTTTGGCTTAACGGGTTTGTTAAAAAGCAAAATTGCCGCATATGGAGCGAGACCAATCCACAAGAGACCCTACAGACTCCATTACATCCAGAAAAATGCACCGTTTGGTGCGGTTTTCACGCTGGTGGCATCATCGGACCTTATTTCTTCAAAAATGAGGCCGGAGCTCGCGTTACGGTCAATGGAGATCGTTACCGCACCATGATCAATGATTTTTTGTTTGAAAATATGGATGACATTGATCCGGAGGAGATGTGGTTTCAACAGGATGGCGCTACGTGCCATACGGCGAACGCAACCATCGACTTATTGAAATCAAAATTTGGCGATAAGTTCATTTCGAGAAATGGACCTATCAATTGGCCTCCAAGGTCGTGCGATTTGACACCTCTCGATTATTTCCTGTGGGGCTACGTGAAGTCACTGGTTTATGCTGATAAACCAGCAACAATTGACGCCTTGGAGGCCAGCATTGTTCGTGTTATTCGTGACATACGGCCAGCAGTGCTCAAAAAAGTGGCCCAAAATTGGACGTCCAGAATGCGCTTCGTCAAGAACAGCCGCGGTGCCCATATGCCCGAAATCATTTTCAAATGTTAATGTCACGTATTTTTTGTTGTAAGAAGAAGAGTTACTTTGATATTGACCTGTTTTGTGGAGGCTCCCGTATTGTTGCAAAAAATCCAAGGAAATACTTTGTTTTTAGTACTACATTGTGTCTCAATTTGAAGTTTTCCCGGTGGACGTTGTGTTGATAAACCATTTTGATATATTTGGAGTGGCGGTGAGATGAATTAATTTTCAATTATAAAATTTATTTTCTACAAAAATCACTCAATTGCTGGAAGTTATTGGTTTCACTAATACAACTGAAAGAAAAATAACAACATCAGCTGGCCTTGTTGTTCAAACATAGTGGTTATAATTGATCGATTAACTTAAATCAAGTTATCGATAGCAACAATAATAACAAAAGGTGTTGCCATACCAAACAACATAAGTATACTGAGCAAAAATTTAAATAAAGTCAGCAACTAAATTTATGTTTTAATTATTATTGCTTATGCTTTGGTATTAACCTTATATTTTCACAAAATATGCAAAATACCACAAACAGTATTAAAAGAAAAATAATTGAAACATCACCAGAAAGCCAAGAGGCAATTAAAAGTAAAATGGAGGCAAGTGACCTTATACAGTTAATAAAAGATACCATTAATGCCAACTTAGATGAAAAGCTAAAAACTCTACCAACTAAAGCCGATTTAGATGAAATAAAAACTCAAATTGGTACTGTAAATACTGATGTAATCGCATTGAAATTAGAAAATCAACATCTTAAAGAAGAATTGATTAAAGTAAAAAAAGAAAATGAAGATAATAAAAAGGACATTATTTGGCTGGAGAATCAAATTAGGCCCAACAAACTTTTTATTAAAGGTCTCAAAACTTCAAAAACCCCTTTTAATGAAGTAGAAAGTATGTTTAAAGAACAACTGAAAGTTAATATAAAGATAGTTGGTGTTCGTAAAGTGTTAGATAGAAATGAAAAGATGGCGGTAATTGTAGAGCTTGAATCGGTGAAAGCTATTGAAGAAGTGTTCCAAAATACTCGAAATCTTGCCGGCACAACTATTTCTATTGAAAGAGACATGATACCAAATAAACAAGAACATAAAAAGGCATGCTTGATTTTAAAGAAAAGACTTCAGGAAATTAGTAGGAAGCATAAAGTTGTTGTAAGAGAAGACAGAATGAAGGTCAATGAACAATGGTTTAGATGGAGCCGTGAAAACAAATTATTAGCTGGTAGCAATGATGGAAAAACTGAACTGGAAAAAATCTACGGTGAAAAAATAAATTCAATTAACTTTGAATATGAATGTATTATGCAAGAATTCAATACAAAAAACTGAAAGCTGTCTGTCGATCGGTAGAAAATAACGGCAACAATATAATGGAAGAAAATGTATCAAATTTGAATGGAACGAATATTTTAGATCTAAGAATAATTTCGTACAACATAAATGGTCTGGAAAATAAATATCTACAACCGTCTTTTTTTAATTACATGAAAAACTTTGAAATCTTTTTATTACTTGAAACTCATCTTGAAGAGGAAAAAAATGAGAGAGTAAGAAAATATTTTGCAGGTTTTGACTTATATTTCGAAGCGGCAAAACGAAACCATATTTTTGGTCGAGCAATCGGTGGCTGTATGTATGGCATAAGTAAAAAAATTTTAGAATTCGGCATTACATATGAGCAAACTATTAAATATGATAAGACCCTCCTAAATTTCCGTACTAAAACTACAACATTTACCATAGTACCAATTTATTTAAGACCTGTAAGCTGGGAAACTGATTTTAATAACATAAAATCTCTTTTTGAAAACCAAAATATCTTAAACCCAATTATAATAGGAGATTTAAATGTAAGAATTGGTGAACTCAACCAAGAAATGAGTGATATATATAAAGATACATTTACTTCTGGATACGATATAAGAAAATCTAAAGACAAAACTGCAAATAAAAAGGGCCGACAGTTGTTAGAGCTATGTACAGATAATAATTTATTAATTTTGAATGGCAGAACAAAAGGTGATGAAGAAGGAAGGTTAACATATGTCAGTACTCTAGGAGAATCTGTTAATGATATATGTGCTGCATCACAAGAACTTTTATACTGTATAGATGAATTTTCAGTGGAAGACGAAGTATGGTCAGACCACTTTCCAATTTTGCTAAAATTAAAGATACAAATCAAAAATAAAAACATAAGAAAGCTACAATTGCTGCCAAAGTTACCCTGGAAAAAATGAAAATAAGGAACTGTATCAGAGAAAACTCAACCATAATTTAGAAGCTATAAATGCAACAGAAACAAGTATGGATCTATTGTTTGAAGTTATCAGGAAATCTACACCACCAGCTGCATCAAATAAGAAATCATTTGAACCGAAGAACAAATGGTATAATAACAAATGTAACAACGCTAGACAAAAATGTTTTAAACTATTACAAAAATACAGAAATACCAAAACAGTAGAAGATAAAGAAAAGTACGTTAATTCACAAAAAAACTATAAAATCGTCTGTAAAACAAGTAAATCTGAATACTATCAGCAACTTGCAAATAACATTAACAGAGTTAATGATAGCCATCAATGGTGGAAGTTAGTTAATGAAATCCGAAATCGCCAATATAAAATTTGTGCAAACGTTGCGGTATCAACATTTAAAAATTATTTTGAAAATTTGCTTAACCCACACCACACAGAAGTACATATATATTATGCGCTAATATTTACGGAAGATGTTATGCTTGATCATCCTATAACTATTAACGAAATAAAAAATATGCTGAATAAGGTAAAGCTAAACAAAGCACCGGGTGAAGATCGAGTGCCTTATGAATTTTTTATAAATGCTACAAACAAATTCTATACACAATTGCAAAAACTATATAATAGATCTTTTACGAGTAATCAGGTAGATGACTCTTTTACTAAGACTATTGTTTTTCCGATATACAAGAAAGGTGATCCCAATCTACCGGCAAACTATAGAGGTATTTCGTTCATGAACTGCGTTGTAAAGATAATGATGGGAATCTTAAATGAACGATTGTCTAATTGGGTAGAATTAAATCATAAACTTACAGAATATCAAGCAGGATTTCGCAGAAATTACTCCACAGTCGATAATATTTATAATTTGTCTGCTATTGTAAGCTTTAAGCTAGCTGAAAAAAAGAAGGTGTACGCATTTTTTGTCGACTTCAAGGCTGCCTTCGATAGCGTTTCAAGAAATGCTTTGATTTACAAACTTTTTAAAATGGGAGTCTCTTACAAATTTGTACGATTCATAGAAAGGATCTACAGCAACACACAATCTGCTGTTTGGACTGGTGAAGAAGTTTCGGAGTATTTTGAAACCAAATCAGGTGTTAAGCAAGGGTGCTTATTGTCGCCATTACTTTTTGCCCTGTACATTAACGTCTACATGAGGTTTTGGAAGGTGGACTGATGGTTGAAAATATGAATGTCCGTCTTTTACTATATGCTGATGACATAGTCATATTAGCCGATGATATTGCCGTAATGCAACGAATGATTAAAAATCTGGAAAATTATTGTTATATGTGGAATCTTGAGGTTAATCTGAACAAATCCGAAATTCTAATATTTAGAAATGGTGGCCGATTAAGCCGGCAAGAAAAATGGTTTTTTAAGGGAGAAGAAGTTAAAATATCATCCGAATTTAATTACTTGGGAGTAATCTTTACGCCGAATCTAAAGTTCAATAAACATTTAGAAAAAAGAAGCATACAATCGAAAAACGCAATAAACACAACGTGGAAAGATTTAATTGGGAAACATGAAATTAATTTAAGAATGAAGTGGAAGGTGTATCTTGCAGTATGTAGAGCAATACAATCATATGCGGCTCAGGTATGGGGTTTTAGACATTTTGAAGAAGTAGATAAGCTGCAACGATATTACATGAAAAAAATTTTAAATTTACCAAGCTTTACTCCTAACTACATTCTTATGCTAGAAACTAATGCTGAAGACAGTCATATTTATACTTTGGGGCTCAATCTTAAATATTTAAGCAAAACAATGTTTCATTATGGAGAAGAAAGATTGCCTCACCAGCTATCCTTAATATTATTACGTCGTAATATTTTCTGGGCAAATGAATTAAAGTCGAAAGCTTTGTCATTTAACACTAATATGCCAGAAACAAACCCAACTGAGTTACAATGGAATCAATTTAGCATGGAATTACTAAATAATATGAAAAGTAGTACCTTAAATGAAAGATTGCAAAGAAAATCTGAATCAACCACACGAATCTACAAATATTTGGACTATGAAAGAGGAAACCATTAGTTCCAGGATAATTTTAACACAGATAATATCACGTGGATCTTTAAAGCACGTAGTGGGCTTATTGCGTTAAACTACAACATGTTTGGTGCGTCAGATGTAAACAGGTGTTGTAAATTATGCAATCTGCATGAATTGGAAACTTTTCAACATTTTCTTGGGGGCTGTCCTGTGCTAAAAGAATTTAGGCTTGCTTGCTTTCAAAAATCTAATTTAACGGAAGAAGAGATAATTCCTATTTTAAATGGTATAAATGAAGAAGACTGGTCAAACTTAGTTAAATATTTAAAATGTACTTTAAAATACAGAAACTTTTTGTTAACTGAATTCAATTAATCTTATACAATAATTGTTACTTATTTTTTACCAAAAATGCTGATAATTAATTGTGATCGTTCGACAGACGTTTTTAAAAAAACATGTCGTTACTATTCTATTTTATTTTCTTGTTTATATGCATAAATGATCATTGAATTAAACTTGTAAATTAATCTTTAATATATTTATAAATAAAGAAAAATTCTAATTCTAATTCTAATGTCACGTATTGATCTTTCGAATAAAAAAAAAATTTTGATTACAATTTAATTTTTTGTGTTATTTTTTACAATTTCAAGTTCTATCGGGCTTAAAAAAACACTTTACATTACATATATATTTGAATACATATAGAAAACAAATGAAATAACGTTAATAGTAATGATAATATTATAAAAGAAATATTATTAATAATGACATTTATAATAGTAATACCAATAATAGAGTCGAGTCGTCGTCATCAAATGACTGTATGGAAACAATTTCGGAGGTGGGCAACTTGGCTTCCGTTATTGATGAAGCACAAAAAAACACGAGAACAAGGGATCGGATCCAAGGGTGAGCTTTAAACATCCCCAGCCACACAAGACAGGCGAGGACTGCGACACCTCTGACTCAAATATAGAAGATGCTGACACTACAGTGTTATGCATAAAGGATACCTCTGAGGTAGACAAAATGGTTGAGGAAGTAAATGCAAGTATTGCCAAACTCACCACAGATAAAATAAGAACTCTGTTTGGAGCGAAGCAAAGGAAGACTGCCAAAAAGAAACAGAGAGTAAATAAGAAAGGTCAACGGGATGTCCTTAAAGAGAAAGACTCATCCAGATTAACAGAACACCGTAGGCAATACTAAAAAGAAAAAAAGTTACCAGCATGGAAGTAAAACGGTTAACATTTCCCAACTTCCGAAAGAAAACCCTTCGGCCAATCTGAAAAGAGAAGGGAATGAACCAAAAGCTTCAACCTCCGAACAGGCGAAGGCGGTAGCTAAGAACGCAGGTGATGATGGAGCAGCCAGATACAGAACTCTACTATCACGTAAAAGAAAGTCGGAAGAGAAATCGGCTAAGGAGCAACCCACGTATGCGAAAGTGGCCAGAAGGAAGATAACAGAGGAGCTATGATATGCCGTTATCGATTCCAATAGCGCATTGGGTAAAATTCCAATGGCACATCAGAAAGAAATAGAGAACGCCATAAATGAGAAGATTGTACAGTATGTCCTGGAAGCAGATGATAATGCTCCACAAATCCATTAGAAAGCTGTAGGTTTGCCAGGGAAGTACTGTTTCCACAATTAGAATCAGACACTTGCGCACATATTATGAAAGAGCTAGTGAGAGCCATACCAGGCCCGTGGGAGGGTGGCAAACTTATCATGGTGAAAAAGGCCGATATTCCATCCCTAACCAAGGTTTCAATTTTCGTAAAGGTTGGGGCAACAAATTAGACAGCAAAGCCATACTGAAAATCATTGGCAAAAAGAAAATCATTGGCAATCCCAAGAAAAATCTCTTTTAGCCGAACAACAATGATACTGCTCTTGCAGATCAATCTCCATCGGAGCAGAACGGCTACACAAGCTTTGATGGAAAATATAACTAAAGGTAAGATACACATAGTTCTCATACAGGAGCCCTGGATTGTTAAGGACAGAGTCACTGGCTTGAATGAGTGTGATTACCAATTATTTTATGCTAAAACTGGGTCTCGACCCAGAACATGTATACTTTGTCATAAGGGATTAAATATTCTTTTTTCTCCAGATTTATCTCCAGCGGACGCCACCACCTTAATACATGGCTCACGCAATTTAATGCTGGCCTCGGTGTACCAACCTTCTAACGCTCCGGAACTACCACCAACGTCGGATTTAAGAATTATAATAACATCGGCAAGGATAACAGCTAGGAATATTTGAATAGGCTGTGATGCGAATTCGCATCACCTTTCTTGAGGCAGCTCGAACTGTAACAGGAGAGGAGACGCCCTATGGGAATTCCTAAATGCTAATTACTTATTCACCCTTAACTCAGGTAATAAACCTACTTTTATTAACAGAATTAGGAAAGAGGTAATTGATGTGACTATATGTTCAGAGAATTTGATTGATAAAATTTGCGATTGGACCTTAAATCTACCGCCACCGGAACCGGTGACTTTTAGGAATAAGGCCAGAACAGACTGGCCAAATTTTAGGTCTGCAACATAAACTTGAAACTTATCCGGAACCGGATGGAAAACTGGGCACGATCGATTCGATGAAGACTGATTGCCGATTTTAGGGAAACCTGTGAGGAGCATTGTCTACTCCGACATAGGCGAACACCGAGGGAAAAGTCCTGGGTGACAGGTGAACTGATTAATCTCAGGAAGAAAACCCGAAGGCTCTTTAACAGAGCATATCCGAGGAAACAATCAGTATACGATTATAATGTGAAGCTAAAAATATAGAACAAGGCAATAAGAATCGCCAAACGCAGATCCTGGAGGCTTTTTTGCAATCAGGTGAACAGCGTAAATGACCTTTCTAGAATTAAAAAATTCCCATCTAAAACTCATACCCCACCAGAAACCATCGTTGATTCGAACGGGAAAAGGTCGGAGACGATGGAGGAAACAATAGGAACACAGATAGAGGCACTTCTTCCAAACGGAAATAGCGGCTGACGGGGAAAATCCCCATTCCCACTATGGGAGTGCCACGATGGATACAATTGTAACGGCAAAGATGGTCAGAGAGGCGGTAAATAGTATTCTGCCATATAAGGCACCAGGGCCGGACGATATTTTTCCCGCTCTCCTACAAAGGAGCATTGACCTAATCGATATAAGGCTGGCGAACGTTTTCACTACTTGCCTAAAATATGCGTAAACCCCTGTGGAATTGAGGGAGGTGAGAGTCGTTTTCATACCTAAACCAGGGAAGAAAAATTACGCAAATTCTAAAGCCTATATACCCATAAGCTTAACATCATTCTTATTGAAAACCATGGAGCGTATCGTGTGAGGCTCTAAGGAGAAGCAATGGCAAAGTGAAATTTTTACCTGATTCTTTTTATTGTACTACTTAAATTTTTTTTTTATTACATACATACGTTTTAAAATTTTTTTTTTTTAATTGGATTTTTTTTTTTAATTTAGAAATTTACCTTTGAAAATTTTGTTTAAGAAAACAAAAATTTATTTAAAAATTTAATTTCGAAGTGTTTGAAACAGTCTTGTTTGTCACTAATTTCTAATTAAAAATACTATTTAAAAGAAAGGAAATAGAAGACAAATTGTTAAAAATACATAGCTAATATTGGTGGTATATTTATAAAGATTGTTATAAATTTATATATTATTAAACTAAATAAAATTATTGGATTGGTAAGAATATGGATTTCTGTTTAAAAATTTTTTTTCTCTATTGTGATAGAATTTATTTTTTTTTTGTAGACTTTTTGGCCTTTGTCATTTTAAGATTAAGTTTCTAACACATCAAGAACCAGGATAATATCTAGTTGCATTAGGCGAATATAGTTTCTTCCTTCAGTTTCCTTGGGAAACTAGGAATTTTAATTCAGTATAATAACACCAACGAGGAAGGGGGAAAAAGGAGGAAAAAAAAGAAACGGAAAGACTGGGTACAGAAGGAGGAGAAGGGAAACTGTTTTCTTATCTGATTTTGTGTTTGGAACACCATTTGCGTTATTTAATAACGTTATCGTATAATTACTTCACTGACTTACAATTTGCTGCAACCAGTTTTAACGTCATTATAAATACATATGTATATGTATATATATATATATATATATATATATGTATATATATATGTACATTTACATATAAACACTGATACGGTAAAATTTTTATAAAATATTAATTGTCAGTTTAATGTTTTTTTTGTATTGGCGATTAACATTATTAATAACATTTTTGTTTTTTAATTTTTAGTTATGTTATGCTAATTTTCATTTATCCGTTAAAACTTTAGAAATTAGTTCCATGTTAATATTTAAGAATACATATACACATACAGAAAGAAAGTTTTAACAACTCAAGAACCTAAAAGACAACAGGCCTGCAGTCTTCGAGGAATGTTAAGTTGGTGAGTTGATCTTTTTTTTTTATACATAAAGCACTAATAATAGTAATAATTATATTTATTAATAATATCCAATAAAAATTATAATTATTAATATTAATACATAATTTTTATAAATCATATCAAATTCTAACTGCACTAACAAATATTTATAACTATGAATGTTAAAATGAATTTATTACAATGTTATCATAATTTTTTTTTTATATGTATATACATAATTTTTTTTAATATTTTTTTTATATTAGAGGAAATTTCGTTTTTTTTTTTTTTTGTTTTTTTTTTTTTTCTTTTATATATATATATTTATAAATATATGTATATATGTATAATATATATCATTTAACTCTTAACGATTAGAAACTTTACGTTACTTAGTGATTCGTTTTTTTTTTTTATTAAAAATGTTAAAATTTATTGAATAAACTGTACGATTTAGTTGCAATATGAATGGTTAAATAATATTTTTGTTTATTACATGAAAAGTTAGGGACCATAAATAGGTAGATTAAAAAAGGGCTATCTAAAAGTTAGACATGCGATAGCAAGGTTGGGTGGGTGTAGATTTCAAATGGGGATCCAACACCTAATTCCTCTTTATCTAAACTTCATCTTTATTTTCTCATTTTTTTTTCTTTTTGTTTGTTGATTTCTTATATTTGTTTTGATTAGTTCCGTGGTTGTCGGTTTTGTTGTTAGCTACCTAATTTTAAATAAATATGTAATGTACTGTACTATTTCGACTGCGGCAAGAACCTCACCAAATTTCCATGAGCACGGCCGGTACTATAGGTAGCGCAGTCCCCTGAGAAGTAGGGCTTTACAGTCAGGTTCGTTACATAATTTAAAATGGCGCCCAACGTGGGGCATCAGCAGATTCATGTGACATATTTATGTCATAATAAAACGAAAACAAGTAAGAGCGCTATATTCGGCCGTGCCGAATCTTATATACCCTTCACAACGTGTCTTCATGCAATAACAGTAGTTTGTATCACCATTCCATATGATATACGTACATACATATATAAAAACATGTTATGTATGTTAAAAAAAAATAAAAAAAAAATTAAAAAAAAAATTTTTTAAAAAAAATTAAAAAAAAAAATTAAAAAAAAAATTAAAAAAAAAAATTTAAAAAAAAAAATTTTTTTTAATATTTAAAATATACATAATAAATATAAAACAAAAAAAATATTAAAAAAAAAAAAATTAAAAAAAAATAATAAAAATATAAATAATATATTAAATAAAAAATAAAAAAAAAAATTAAAAAACAGTAAAAAAATTTTTTTTTGCTCAGCTGGGATTCGATGCCACGTTTTCTCTAACCAGTATACACGTTTGTATGTATGTATGTTGTTGTTGTAATGCTGTTTTTGTGAAAAAAAAATCGAGGTGGTCGTGGGTTTTTGCTCATATCTCAGTTGTTTATGTACCGATGTTTCTGATTTTCAATAGCGATCTACTCCCGAATATTTCTGATATTTTAATACCTCACCCGAGTCCAAGCGATGTCGGGGGTCTTCAAAAAGTTGATTTCAACATACACACGGACAGACGGTCAGACGGACAGACTGACAGGGCTTAATCGACTCCACTATTCATAAGCTTTCAGAAAATATATACTTTATGGGGTCGGAAATCAAAATTGTAGAAATTTCACACGGAATGACAAACCTATATATACCCTTTTTCACTGTGTGAAGGGTATAAAAAAATGTTTTTTTTCTTCTCATAATTAAATCTTGCTTGTGCTGATGCTTACACAAATTATACATTTTAGAATTACCGTGTAATCGACTTCTATTATTTTATTATTTTTTTTATCACTTTTATTTAATGTAGTTCAATTTTGGATTTGTAAAAGTTTACCGTTATGGGTAATAATATACCATTTGACTAGTCGTTTTGTTTGTTTAGTGTCAAATTATGTTAGAGATTTTTAATTCTGGATACATTTTGGAATTTTACTCACGAAATCTGATATTTTTTATGGTGGTTTCAATATATTATAATTTTTATTTTGTTTTCAAAATTTTTTTTTACTTTGAGTTGAATTAAATGGAGATTCTTGATTTTGGATTCTTCTGATATCATGCTCTTTCACGAGACTCATGGTTGTTTTTTTATTTTGTTTTTAAATTTCGAGTTGAGACTTTTACATAAAACGTTAAACAGGTTATTGTATACTCGCTTAAAATGTTTTTTTTGTTATTATAATATTTTTTTTATAAAGAAAAGAGAAAGAGGGAAGTGCAATGAAGTTTAGTATACAAACTTTTTTTTTTGTAATTTTTTTTTTAATTTTATTCTGCCTAATATTATGGCCTTAACTGAGTAGTGTAATAATAATTTTCACAAAGAAAGAAAAATTGATATTTTGTTTCAAATATGCCAATTACAAGAAGCCATGAAAATTTAATGAGGCTGGAAGAACCAGCAAATTGTAGCTTTACCATTCCTGTAAATGAATCCAACACTCCTCCGACTACATCGCAAAGAAATTTTGGGGGTAGACCACCTCAATCAACTAAGAAGCGAAATACGGCTTCGTCTAATAGTAATAATGAACAACAGAATATTAGAGAATTAGTTTCAAACTCAATGGATACCTTACGGGGTGAAATGACTGATTTCATTAGAATTGAACTCAGGTCAATGATTCAGGGTATGAATTTAGATTCTTATGCAAATTCCTCTAATACACAGGCAAATGGACATAACAATACAGACTCTTCTCCTAGGACAAATTTTTCTCAGGAACCTTATTTGGGAGAAAAGGTATCAAATATTATACGTAATTGGCGTATTAAATTTACAGGATGTGACGACCACATTAATGTTGACGAATTTGTGTACCGGATAAACGTATTGACAACGAATAATTTAAATGGAGATTTTAACATGATATGTAAACATGCTCATATCTTATTTGACGGCAAGGCTTTAGATTGGTACTGGCGGTATCGAAGACATGATAATGAAACGGACTGGTTTGCGTTGACCAGAGCTTTGCGTGATCAGTACAAAAGTGACTACAATGACTTCGACATTATGGAAGATATACATAGGCGTAAGCAGCGCTCAGATGAAAACTTTGATGATTACTTTGATGCAATATCCGCCATGATTGACAAATTAAAAAACCCGATTTCAGACGAAAATGTATGTGCGATTTTGATTCGTAATCTCAGGAATGAAATACGGCATGAATTGATTCACTTTGATATATCTAGTATAGCTAAACTTCGACGTGAAGTTAAACGTCACGAAAAGTTTATTAAGGATATTGTAAATCATGACTCTCGACGATTAGTTAAAGGTCGTGTAAATGAGTTAATAACTGCAGATCCAGAATCTAGTCTTCTAAATACATCTGTTGAATTATCTGAAATATGCGCAGTACGGAGTGATATTAAATGCTGGAACTGCGATAAAATCGGACATACTTACTTTGATTGTTTAGAAATACGTCGCATATTTTGTTATAGATGCGGTGCAAAGGAAACTTATCGACCTTCATGTCCAAAATGTAGTATTTTTAAACAGGGAAACGGACCGAAGGATGTTCGTCAAAATTAGGACGGACATCCATAACTTCAGGAACACCCGAAATTATTACATCTGATACTTATAAGGATATTCATCCCTTGATGAGACCCTACCATGTACGGTTATTGGAATATCAAAAAGCCCGTAACAGAATTTTCGGTGAATCTTGTAAATCTTCAAGACAGAAACGTTCCACAGCTCGTATACGAAATTTTTATAATAAACTAAAATTATTCCGATCTATTGTTATTTCGCCAATCATTTTGCCTGATCACGATAGTAGACCACTTATCAATTTGAACATACATAATATTAAATATTTGGCATTATTGGATAGCGGTGCCAATAGGAGTGTAATAGGTAGTGTTTTGGCTTCTAAAGTACAGCATATGAACAAGTTCAATAAATGCAATGGTTTTGTAAAAACTGCCGATGGACAGAGACAAGATATTACAGGGACAGTGACATTAACTGTGACATTTCAGAGAAAGACAAAAGATTTTGACTTTTTATTAGTACCTTCGATTAAGCAGGATATTATATGTGGCTTCGATTTCTGGACAGAATTTGGATTGAAAATTTCAGTTCCGGAAATAAATGTAACCGAAATTGTAGAATCTGATCCGGACAAGCTTGAATTGACACCAATTCAAAAACTAAAGCTGGACAAGGTAGTTGCTTCTTTTCCAAATTCAGAGACTGAAGGTTTAGGTTGTACTTCGCTAATAGAACATTGTATTGATACGGCTGATGCTAAGCCTATTAAGCAAAGGTATTATCCTATATCCCCAGCAGTGGAAAAGAAACTTTGTTTAGAGTTGGATAGAATGCTCACTTTGGGTGTGATAGAGGAAGCTCCCAGTTCACCTTGGTCCTCTCCCACAGTAGTTGTAATTAAACCTGACAAAATACGGATGTGTGTTGACAGTAGGAAACTTAACTCTGTGACGGTAAAGGACGCTTACCCTATACCAAACATTGACGGACTTTTATCGAGACTTCCTTCAGTTTATTGCATTTCAAAAATAGATCTGAAAGACGCTTTTTGGCAAATAAAACTGGAGAAAAGCTCGCGACCAAAGACTGCTTTTACAGTTCCTAATCGGCCATTGTACCAGTTTACAAGAATGCCGTTTGGACTTTGTAATGCACCGCAAACATTGTGCAGACTCATGGACGTTGTCATTCCGTATAATTTAAAATCACATATTTTTGTATATTTAGACGACCTTTTAATAGTTTCGACAAACTTTGACGAACATTTGACACATCTAATGGAGGTGGCTATACAATTAAGGAAGGCAGGGTTGACGATTAATGTTAAAAAAAGTAGATTTGCTTTAAATAAGGTAAACTATCTTGGTTATGTGGTAGGCAACGGGACACTTCAGGTAGACGACGAGAAGGTTAGGGCAATACAGGACTTTCCGGTACCATAATCTATTAGACATTTGCGACGGTTTTTGGGAATGACAGGGTGGTACCGTCGTTTCATCCAGGACTATTCCACATTAACTTTCCCACTGACAGAATTAATGACAAAGAAAAAGACTTTCAAGTGGACTCAAGAAGCACAAGCGGCTTTTGATATATTAAAGACCAGACTAACGTCTGCCCCATTACTAGTACATCCTGATTATGAAAAACCATTTATTTTGCAGTGTGATGCTAGCAGCTATGGTATAGGAGCAGTATTGGCACAGAAAGACGACATTGGGACAGAAAGACCTATTGCGTACATGTCGCAGAAGTTGAACAAGGCACAACGAAATTATACAATTACCGAACTTGAATGTTTGGCCGTAGTGATGGCAATTAGGAAATTTAGACCGTACATAGAAGGACAAGACTTTAAAGTTATAACCGATCACGCAAGCCTGAAATGGCTTATGAGTCAAAGGGACTTATCTGGTAGACTGGCAAGGTGGTCCCTAAAGCTTCAAGGATTTAAGTTTTTAATAGAACATAGAAAGGGAAAGGACAACATAGTACCAGATACTTTATCACGAGCACACGAAGGTGAAACTTTTATCGACTCTTTGGAATTGAACAGTCTACCGTCAATAGACTTGCAGTCCAAAGCTTTTGATAGTACAGAATACTCGAAATTACGCGAAAACTTCATCTCTTCGGAGATGCCAGATTACAAAGTTATCGATAAATTTATTTACAAGAGAATTAATTTTTCTTCAGGAGAGGTTGACGAATCTAATTCCTGGAAACTTTTCGTACCCAATGAGCTACGTCACGATGTAATTTATTCGGCTCATGATAAACCCAATTCCGCGCATGGCGGTATTGCCAAAACATTGGAACGCGTCAGACGATACTTTTATTGGCCAGGACTAGTGACGGATGTAAAGACTTACATACTGAATTGTGGTTTGTGCAAGACTTCTAAGACTCTGACCATGACATTAAAACCACATTTAGGCAAAATAGTACTGACAGAAAGACCTTTCCAATGTTTGTATATTGACTTAATTGGACCTTTACCGAGGACTAAATCTGGACATATCGGTATACTTATAGTTTTGGATCATTTTTCGAAATTTACCTTTTTGAAACCGTTAAGAAAGTTCGTTTCAAAGCAAATAGTTGACTATTTAAGGACTGACATTTTCTGTTGCTATGGTGTGCCAGAGGAAATTGTCTCGGAAAATGGATCTCAGTTTAGGAGTAGAGAATTTGAACAATTTTTGAAGAAAAATGGCATTGGGCATATATTGACTGCTGTTTATAGTCCTCAATCCAATGCAAGCGAACGGGTAAATCGTTCAATAAATGAAGCTTTGAGAAGTTATGTCAGGGAAGATCAACGCGAGTGGGATTTGTATATTCCTAGTATAAATTGTTCATTGCGAAATAGCATACATCAGTCGGTAGGAAGGACACCATATCAGATAGTATTTGGACAGAAGATGCTTACGCATGGTAAAGACTATGAAATTTTACGTAAACTGAATATTTTAGCAGAGACAGATTCTTTTGTGGAACGACAGGACGAGTTTTGTTTGATTCGTGGTAAAATTAAGGACTATCTTCAGAAGGCTTATGACAAGAACGCTCGGACTTATAACTTACGATCTCGGACAAGGGATTTTAATGAAGGACAAGAGGTATACAGACGGTCTTTTAACCAAAGTTCGAAAGCAGAATACTATAATTCGAAACTTGCACCTGTGGGAATTAAAGCCAAAATTTTGCGCAAGATTGGTCAGGTATACTATGAACTACAGGATCTGGAATCCAACGGCAAAGGAACATATCATGCAAAAGATATTTGGGCGTAATAGAAACATACTTAATTTATGACGTTTAGCCTTTTTCAGTTTCAGTTTCGGAAGTACACTTCTAAAACTGTATCTGTTTTGTGAGGCTCTAAGGAGAAGCAATGGCAAAGTGAAATTTTTACCTGATTCTTTTTATTGTACTACTTAAATTTTTTTTTTATTACATACATACGTTTTAAAATTTTTTTTTTAATTTAGAAATTTACCTTTGAAAATTTTGTTTAAGAAAACAAAAATTTATTTAAAAATTTAATTTCGAAGTGTTTGAAACAGTCTTGTTTGTCACTAATTTCTAATTAAAAATACTATTTAAAAGAAAGGAAATAGAAGACAAATTGTTAAAAATACATAGCTAATATTGGTGGTATATTTATAAAGATTGTTATAAATTTATATATTATTAAACTAAATAAAATTATTGGATTGGTAAGAATATGGATTTCTGTTTAAAAATTTTTTTTCTCTATTGTGATAGAATTTATTTTTTTTTGTAGACTTTTTGGCCTTTGTCATTTTAAGATTAAGTTTCTAACAGATCAAGAACAGGATAATATCTAGTTGCATTAGGCGAATATAGTTTCTTCCTTAAGTTTCCTTGGGAAACTAGGAATTTTAATTCACTATAATAACACCAACGAGGAAGGGGGAAAAAGGAGGAAAAAAAAAACGGAAAGACTGGGTACAGAAGGAGGAGAAGGGAAACTGTTTTCTTATCTGATTTTGTGTTTGGAACACCATTTGCGTTATTTAAAAACGTTATCGTATAATTACTTCACTGACTTACAATTTGCTGCAACCAGTTTTAACGTCATTATAAATACATATGTATATGTATATATATATATATATGTATATATATATGTACATTTACATATAAACACTGATACGGTAAAATTTTTATAAAATATTAATTGTCAGTTTAATGTTTTTTTTGTATTGCCGATTAACATTATTAATAACATTTTTGTTTTTTAATTTTTAGTTATGTTATGCTAATTTTCATTTATCCGTTAAAACTTTAGAAATTAGTTCCATGTTAATATTTAAGAATACATATACACATACAGAAAGAAAGTTTTAACAACTCAAGAACCTAAAAGACAACAGGCCTGCAGTCTTCGAGGAATGTTAAGTTGGTGAGTTGATCATTTTTTTTTATACATAAAACACTAATAATAGTAATAATTATATTTATTAATAATATCCAATAAAAATTATAATTATTAATATTAATACATAATTTTTATAAATCATATTAAATTCTAACTGCACTAACAAATATTTATAACTATGAATGTTAAAATGAATTTATTATAATGTTATCATAATTTTTTTTTATATGTATATACATAATTTTTTTTAATATTTTTTTATATTAGAGGAAATTTCGTTTTTTTTTTTTTTGTTTTTTTTTTTTCTTTTATATATATATATTTATAAATATATGTATATATGTATAATATATATCATTTAACTCTTAACGATTAGAAACTTTACGTTACTTAGTGATTCGTTTTTTTTTAATTAAAAATGTTAAAATTTATTGAATAAACTGTACGATTTAGTTGCAATATGAATGGTTAAATAATATTTTTATTTATTACATGAAAAGTTAGGGACCATAAAAAGGTAGATTAAAAAAGGGCTATCTAAAAGTTAGACATGCGATAGCAAGGTTGGGTGGGTGTAGTTTTCAAAAGGGGATCCAACACCTAATTCCTCTTTATCTAAACTTCATCTTTATTTTCTCATTTTTTTTCTTTTTGTTTGTTGATTTCTTATATTTGTTTTGATTAGTTCCGTGGTTGTCGGTTTTGTTGTTAGCTACCTAATTTTTAAATAAATATGTAATGTACTGTACTATTTCGACTGGGGCAAGAACCTCACCAAATTTCCATGAGCACGGCCGGTACTATAGGTAGCGCAGTCCCCTGAGAAGTAGGGCTTTACAGTCAGGTTCGTTACAATCGTCGATGGAATAGTTAGAAGACGAATACCAGGCGATTCAATGAAATTCGGACAACACGTATATTAAGGGCCAATCTACTGAGACTGCTCTTTCAATAACGTAATGACCTCGAGTCTTATCGGTTCCTTAGAGAACTTAGGGTTAAGCCATGTCTTAATTGCATGGATTAGCAATATATTAAGGAACAGACGGATAAATTGTGAGGCAAATGAAGTGAGGAGAAGGCACAAAGTATGTCGAGGAACCCCACATGGAGGTATTTTATCTCAACTATTATGGGTACATAGTCTATTAAGGATTCTATCGAACGAGGGATCCAAGCCTATCTGTTACCCAGATGATGTTGCGATACTGATCAGGGGGACGAATCCAAATTCTTTATGTATGAGAGCAACGAAGGCTTTGAATATATCCTATAGCTGGGCAAAACAGCGAGGGCTCAATGTATTTAAACCCGGACAAGACCGAAATCTGTTTGCTTACGAGAAAGAGGAAGGTACAGGTGCATAGCTATCCCATCTTTAGGAATAAGAAAATTAAACTTGATAAGAAGGTCAAATACCTAGGAATAGTACTTAATTGGAAACTATCCTGGAAAGACCACATTGAATATAAGGTGAAAAGGGTTAGAGAATATGGGCCCTCTGTAGAAGGGCTCAAAGTGGGGCATAAGCCCTAGGATGACACATTGGCTATATACGAGTGTACTGGGGCCGATCATGACGTATGCTTCGTTAGTGTTGTGGACATCCTTAGAGAAGAAGGTGAATTGCATTAGTATTTGCGGTGCCATAACAACCACATCGACAATGGCCATTGAAAATATACTATCAATTTGGCCAATAGAGATACAGGTAAAATATGAAGCGGCCTTAGCTGCTACAAGATTAATGACAATAAATGAATGGCTTATAAGAGAACATAAGACCAGGTACCAAAGAATAAAGGATATATTACCGATGGAAAATATTATGGAATTAACATGTGATAAAATCCCGATGAGATATGAGAATACTAACTGCATCACTATAATAACGGAAGAGGGAGATTGGGATGAAATAACCAGGATGGGAAACACCCATGGAATCGATCTTTATACAGACGGTTCAAAGACTGGTGACCAAACTGGAATGGGCTTATACGACATAAGCCGAAATAGAAGCAAATTCTTCCGTCTACCAGATCACAATACCATATTCCAGGCAGAGATCATGGCGATTACGGAAGGAATTATATGGATAAAGGAAACGAATAGCGAAGCCCCGGTTCGTATCTTAACGGAAAGCCAATCAGTGATTAAGACATTGAGAAAGGATAAAGTTAAATCCCGGAACGTCCTGCAATGCAAGAAAGAGATAAACTGATACGCAAATTGTGAACATCTGGAGATGATATGGATGTCAAGCCATCACGGCTGTTCGGTTAAGAGAAAGCCGACAAATTATCCAAAATGGGAGCTCTTCTGAGCACTATAACCTTGGAGAATGATAAACTCTTTAAACGTTTTAAGGATGAACTTAAATGTTGGGCGATAGAGGAACATGTCAGAAAATGGGGTGACCTAAATCTTGGGAAATCAAAGGAGATTCTTGGACTAAGTAGACCAACACTTAGGAAACTAACCAGTATCATTCAGCTCATACGGAGTTGAGAACCCATATAGCTCGCTGGTGGTTTATGGTCGTTGTTGGTGATGTGTTGTCACTGGCGGAAATGTCGTTGCTGGTATAAAGTTGTTGCTGGTAAAAGATGTTGCTGGTAAAAGTTGTTGCTGGTAAAACGGTTCATGGTAAAACGATTTTGGCGGGTAAACTTGTAGCTGCTGATAAAAGCGTTGTTGCTTGCTTGGATTCAATTTTAAATAATATTTTTTTTTATGCAAAAAAAAATTTTTTTTTTCTCACACAAAGAGGTTTACGATTTCTTATTTTGTGTTTTTCTTAAATGTTAATGATAACAATAAAGTTTATCTTATTCATTAAAGTTATTTTTTTAAAATTAGCTTTGATAAAGTCCTCAAAGTGTGTTACAGAGAACCAGATTTTTTTTTCACAATTCACTTTTAAAATATGTTTTTGCTCGAGCTCTAAACTAATTGCAAAGAAACATTTGTCAATAGCACTTTAGGGTTTAAGTTCCCCAAGTTAATTTAGACTTTGCACTACACGTCGCGTGGAGTTGTTCAAGACACCATAAAGGAATTTTTTTTTATTGCTGGTAGTTAATTTTTCTTTTCGATATCAGCAAAAAAAAATTGCTACACTCCAACGCATTTTTCGACTGTTTTTCTTTAAGAAAACTACTAAAAGTTCTTCATTTTAATTGGATTACAAAAAATGTTTCCTTTTTTGTAGTTAATTTTCACAAAATTTATTTTATATAATTTTAGAAAAATTTATTGGTTTTTTTTTCCTTTAAATGGCTATTCAAGCTTTTAGTCTTTAGAATATTTTTGTTAATTTCATTGATAAACTCTTAAACTCGACTCCCTTTTTTTTAAAACTTCCTTTTTAAATTCTTAACGCCGACTGCCGTTTTAAACTTTTTCTAATCTGAATTTTCTCCTTTCCTTTCCTTATTTAAACGAGAAGTTGCCAGTAGGTAATTTTGCCTACTGAGCCCTTAGATCAATTATGCAAAATCAGCAAATCGCTGAAATGCATGACTTGCAGAATCTTTTCTCTTTTCCATTTTTCTTTCCACATAACCAGTTTGAAATGTGTCTTGCTGCTATTGCTCAAACAATCTAACGGTAAACTGAGGTGATGACATTTGTAAGAGGAGACGTAAGGACATGAGAGGTGACAATACTTTTTATTTATGATCGTTTATCGAAACTTGTATAAAAAAAATTGGTTGCCAACCGTAACAATCGCATATGTATATGTACATGCCTGTTCATATATATATGTGTCTCCACATATGAAAATATGAAGAGTCGTAAAAGGAACGTAAAATTATCGAGCCTTGCCAGAAAAGTTGAATGAGTAATTTTTAATGGCATAGGAGCTTTCAAAGAAGACAAATGAATTAAAAAAAAATCCGTGACATCATAAGCTTTCAAAAAAAATAAACTTTATGAAATCAGAAATGAAAATTGTAGAAATTTCACACGGAATGGCAACCTATATATTCCATTTTTCAATGTGTGAAGGGTATAAAAATAGGGGTAATCCTGATTATTGGTTCATATCTCAGAAAGTTATTAGGCGATTGTTCTGGATTTCAATACAGTTTTATTTTCGGATGCCTGCTACATGTTTGGAGATCTAAAAGTTGATTCCAACCAACACATGGACAAACCGACATAACTTAATCGACGCCCCTAGTCATAAGCTTAAATTAGACGTGACATAACCATAACTCCATAGCCATAATAAACTAAAATTCAGTTGGTTTCTATAGTTATGGTAACAGTCAGTCATGGGTTTGGGCTTTTAGTGCCCCTCCTTTTCGACCTAACCTAAACTAACAGTCACCTATAAGCAAATACAATGTTGCTCATATGTTTGGTTACAACAGCTTATATGTATGGTTATGTCACGTCTAATTTCGGACTTCTCTGAGCTAACTCATAATAAGATTAACTTATGGCCAACTAATTTTGAACTAACTCATGACTAGCACAAAACTGATGCAGAATGAGTGAGTACACACACTGATGCATGACTTATAAGAAAAAAAATTATCTTAGAGATGTGATGCTAATAGTCGATTATTTTTAGAAAATTTGAAGACAAATAGGAAATAAATTTTTTTAATAATTTTTTTAAATGATTGCATTAGTAATTTTGCGTAATTCCAATGAAATTTATTATTTACCGTCACTTTTTTTTCATTTTCACAATTACTAATATAATAATTAAATAATATTCCAAATAGTCATAACTTTTAAATGTAATATGTGTGAATATTTACATGTGCATAGTCGGAACAGCAAATTGCTATATAATTTCACTGACAGATCAATTTATAATTTATTATTATCAATTTGTTAAATCATAATAAGGTTAACTTATGGCTAACTAATTTTGAACTAACTCATGGCTAGCTCAAAACTGATGCAGAGTGAGTGAGTACTGGCTCATTCGTAGGACATCGTGTGTAAAAACGGAATAGCTTTTAACACGGTAAATGAGCTAGTTTTTGAGTCACCTATCACTCATTTCTGGCTAACCACTGACTAGTTTTAAGTTAGCTAAATTTCCGACAGGGTATGTAAAAAACTTTAAATTTTCTGGTATCAAGCCGTTGGGTACCCTCGCGAAGGGGTAGTCATATTGTCGCGATGCGAGGGCTTCAGTATTAACAGCACTAACTAAGAACTACCCCCATGCCTACCAGCGTCTGTTTCTCCTAGTTGGAGCGGCTGGCAGGCAACTTCTCAACCCCCTCTACACACAGGCTGTTGAGAATGCGTCCGCATTATTTAATCGTCGGTCCGCAACCATAAACCCACCAGCGTCTGTTCTCAGAGTGAGCGGCTGTTGGCCTGCGTCTGTCTCAAATTGGGCGGCAGCTTATACTAGCCTGGCAGTAGGCATAAAATGCAAACAAACTATTGTCCGTTATGTCGAAGATATCATGCCCTGCGTATCCGGTAAAGGGCTTCATAATCTCCAGAGACCCAACTACTGCAGTATCGGTATCAGGCTACAGACGTTGTTGGCTACTGAAACCTCGACTAATGAAGTGGTCTAGCTACTAGTACACTAAAACCATGCTCGATCAAGCCGACAGGCGATCAAATCCCGAGCTTGGTACAGCATGTTTCTTTGAAACCAGTTACCTCCAAGGCTCCCAGGGCCCGGATGGGACTAGGATCCCTGTTTCAGGTGACAGTGAGGTGGAAAAGACTTATTCTGCCACCAAACCTTGCTGCCTTGTGCAAAACATTGTGCAGAAGGATCATGCGAAGAAAGATTCGATGATCCTTAAAGCACCACCGTCGACCTCCACGGCTTCCGATATAGACAATAATAAGTCGGTTTGATGAAAAACCTACTAAAACTCTTGGAGCAAGAGAAAAACTATCTCCAGTGGGCGAAAACCTTCGTTGAGGGTTTAAAACGGGATCCTCCTACTTCAAGTGTAGACAATCCTAAACGGATGACAACCTCTGCAGAGCCTAGATGGCAACGGTCTGAGGAGGACACTCTTTCTGGAACAAAACGTTCCAAACACGTACCTACACGGCCAAAACCAAGATCCTACAAGGAGGTGGCTAAGAACCACCTCATTTGGGCGATCATTGACCGGGTCAATTGTAGAACACCACCCCAGTGCGAAGATGTTGGCTGGTACCAAGGCCATATTAAACTCCATAAAGTCCCTCCGGGAAGTATGGTCTGGCGCGAAGCTCAAAGCAATACCTCTCGCCAATGTTCCACAAAGGCCGATATCTATTGCCAAAATTCCTACTATGCCATTCGACCCAAAGGAGATCGTGGAAATTATGCAGGTTAGTAATCCTCAGCTACCCACAAAGAAATGGAAAATAGCTAAGGTTACTGAAGTTGTAGAAGGCTCCAGGAAGGCGACTGTTATTATAAACAGTGACTCCCTGCCTTCACTTCAAAGGACTCAGGCAAAGACATACTATGGTTTTGGTACTATCTTTCTCCGGGTTTATAAGAGTGACGACAAGGGAAAGCCTCAAGCTCCGGAGATCAAGTACTCTTCTAAGGATCCCTCCATAAGCTGTGACGACGAGTCTGCTGTTTAATCTGACATTAATGACACCCAATCGGTCTCAGAACTGGTGGGGGAATTCTTTGGGAAAATGGATGTGGCAGAAGATGAAGACGCCCTACTAGAATCTGACGACTGTTCAGAGGACGCCGATGTCACTGTCGTCCACAGCGACCAGCGTCAGTAAAGGATACTCAAATTAACCTTCACCACTCAAAAGCGCCATCAGCTGCCCTACTCCTCCGACTGTCCTCAGGCACAGAAGATCTTATGTCAAAGAACCATTGCTAGATAAAGACAAGGTTTGCGGGCTAAACAAGGACGGTTACCACATACTGTTTGCAACCGGACTAGGTAAGACCAGATCCTGTATAATGGTCAAAAACAATCTTAAAACTTTTTTTATCCGACTTAAGTGATAAGAACACCTGTACTATAGCCATCGAGAACAAGAAGCGAACAGTCTGGCTAATGATCATGGCAGAGACCCACCCAACACCATCACTAAGAAGTCGATGTCTTACGCAAAAGGAAGGAATATCCCTCTCATAATTTGTGCGGATGCCAACGCGTACCATACCGTCTGGGGTAGCTCGAATACCAACCAAAGGGGTGAGTCACTCCTTAAATTTATAGTTGAAAATAAACTAACGGTAGTTAATAGGGGTAATGAACCCACCTTTGTGGTTCTAACAGAAGGGAGGTTTTGGATTTTACTGTTATTTTACTGTTTATTAGTATGTGAAATTGATAGGAAGTTAGATGGTCTCTAAGGACTGCTCTTTTTCTAATCACCTTTATATAGACTTCGATTTATTTTTCGAACTAGATTCTGAGTCATTTCTTTAATAGGAAGACAAATTGGTCTGTTTATGCTGAGGTGCTGAATAGAAAGCTCTCTTTTGTAACCGAGTTCCTGACTAATGTTATGGCTGAGGCAACTGATAACTCCTCTAGAAAAGTTATTAGGAGAGGTTAAGCCAAGCCCACTTGGTGGAATGCTGAAATTGCTGAAAAACGCAAGGAATGCAGGAAACTATTCAATGAGGCTAAAAGAAGTGGAAATCCTCGCTTAATAGGTTTAAAAACCTTATCAGAAGGGCCAAGAGACAATCATGGAGAAAATTCTGCAGTAAGGTAGAAAATTCTTCGGAAACAACTCGGCTACGAAAGTTTAATTACTGAATTTATTCTTATTAGTATTCAGTTTTTTTTCTATGATGTTCCTTCAAAGCCTTAAGGTAGGATCACACGATTACCGTAGTGCACCAAGTTTTACAATTTTTTGTATCCCAATCGTGTGATTGCACAATAAATTGGTACATGTGACAATTATGGATAATATTTTGCTTGTCTTAACCAATCGAATGCAACTCTGATTGGGTAACCGTGTGACCGCTTTAAATACAACAACGCGGTAATAAAAATGTTAAAAGTATGCCAATATTTATTGTGTTATTTAGCGGCAATCAAAGTTTACAATACGCGCCAACATTAAAATTTTGTTTGCATGCTTTAATTATTTGTGATAAAAAAGCTTTTCTTTTATTGATAATGACACTTTTTTATTATATTAATTTAAGCCAGTTAAGCTTTGAGTGACCCCAGCAAGCATATCTGTTTTACCTTATTGAGTGTGCACATTTGTATATTTCTACAAAAACGTAAATAAATTTTTTAAGACCTAATAAACGCACAATATACAAAAAAATAAAATTTTCTCTCTTGTTGAAAAATAAACCATTTATAGCACTAAAAACAAAACAAACATAACAAAAAGAGATAGCCTTACAATAACAATCGTGTAACGGTTGGTTGGTTGGTTATCGTTGTAGTTCGCACGCCAACAGTCAAGTAGAGTCTATATGACTCCGTTTTGACAGGACCACATCACTCGTCAGCTTTCAATGTATCTCAGAATAAATCCAAGAGTAAGGGTACTAGATCCACCCCGTGGCCGTGAGGTATCTCAGTAGATAATTCAGTTCAACTTCAGATATCGCAGAGAGGCCATCCAGTACATGTTCGCCCAGAAATCTGTGTCTTTTAGCCGCTAATGCAGGACATTCGCAGAGAAGGTGGAAAACCGATTCCTTCTTCTCTCTATCCAGACAGCTGCGACAATGGTCGTTCGATGAAAGTCCGAGTCGACTTGCATGTTTGCCTAACATCCAGTGACCCGTCAATACCGCCAGCAACCTCAATATGTCCCTCCGACTGGTAAGTTGCAATGTACGTCGTGCATCAAGGGCCACGTAAGCCGTGCTACCTTGCACGTGCTCAGCCCACGCCACCTGTCATTAGCCTTCCGGAGAAAGTGTCTGGAGATTCTGCTTTTAATAGTCCCTAAAGGGATTGCAACTGCAATTGCGTTAGAGATATTCAAAGCAGATCCTCTCCTGGCTAGTTCATCAGCCCGCTCATTACCATAGTGGCACTTATGCGCAGGAATCCAAACTAGAGTAATGTCAGCCCGCTGACCAAGCCTCGACAGTTCCTTTCTACATTGGCCAACTAAATTAGACGTAGTAATGTACGACCTGAGTGACAAAAGTGCCACCTGACTCTCGACAAATATACCAATACTCCCGTGGGTATTCTCGTCATTCAGTACCCTACATGCTTCCCTGATAGCGAGTATTTCCGCCTGAAATACGCTGCAATCATCCGGAAGGAGGAAGGAGAGTTCAATCTCCGGTCCATCAGAGAAGACACCAGATCCAACACCACATTCCATCCTAGAACCGTCAGTATAGATCCTGGTGTCAAAGGTCCCCATAAGGTGACCCCCATTCCACTCTCTCCTGGAGGGAATAAGAACCCTGAACGCCCCACCAAAGTCCATGTAGGGCGTAGCGTAGTCAGAGGGTTGATTCACGCTCAAAGGCAGCGCGACCAATATACTTGCATGGCTATACGTCCTCGACCTCCAACAGCCAGTCGCATTAAGCCTCACCGCACTACTTGCGGATGTGGCCAATATATGAGTATCTATGGGAATGAGATGCAACATAGTGTTCAGCGCCTCCGAAGGACTAGTTCGCGTCGCTCCCGTTATCTCAATGCATTCCGATCTCTGTACTCTATACAATTGGTCCACAACATATTTACGCCCCGTTGCAGTCCACCATACCAGAGATCAATAAGTGAGAATTGGACGTACTACTGCCATTTACATCCATTTAATCATGTTAGGGGTGAGTCCCCATTTCCTACCAAACATCCCACGACATGTGTAGTAGGCTACCGTAGCCTTCTTCACCCTGTGCTGGACGTTCAATTTCCATGGCAATTTAGAGTCCAGGATAATACCCAGATATTTCGCCCTATCCGATAGGGGAATTTCGCAGTTCCCCAACCTCGGTGATCTGAAGCTTGGAATCTTGGTCTTTGTTGTGAACAGTACCAGTTCCGTTTTTCTTAGTAATCTCAAGGCATCGGACATGATATCACTAATCACGTCCCGATACTAGTATCACAACATCGTCCGCATAAGCCACGACCTTTATAAACCTATTGTCCAGTTCAATAAGAATTATGTTAACAACAATAAGCCAAAGCAGTGGAGAGATCACACCGCCCTGAGGTGTACCTCTTTCCACTAGCCTTGACATAGTGCTGCTACCAAGATTAGCAATAACCACCCTTGTGCTCAGCATGGACACTAGCCACTTGCTGATATACTCCTCAAGCTCCAGATTAGTGAGGGCATGTTGAATCGCAAGGGTGGTTACGTTATTGAAGGCCCCTTCTATATCCAAGAAGGCTGTCATAGTATACTGCCCGAATTCGAGAGACCTCTCTATAGTCCCCACAACCTCATGTAGAGCCGTTTTCGTAGAGCGTCCCTTAAGATAGGCATGCTGACTGCCCGACAAACGCGTCGTTCCCTCCAGTCGCTGCCTGATATGAGAGTCGATGAGTCGTTCCAGTGTTTTAAGCTGAAAAGATGAAAGGCTAATCGGACGAAAGTCTTTCGCACTATCATGACTTCTCCTGCCGATATTCGGAATAAAAACGACCCTGACCCTTCTTCAATTCCCAGGAATATAATTTAGAGATAGGCAGAGCATGAAAATCCTCTGGAGCCAGGGAATAACATATCCCTTGGCACTCTGCAACATACGCGGCAGAATTCCGTCAGGTCCAGGTGATTTATATGGAGAGAATATGTTCCCATCGACTACGGAATGGGTCCTATTCGCACTCATGATTCCCGTATCAACCTCCCTGCATCCCAGAAAGTGAGTGTTCATAAGGATATCAAGGGATTCAGCCGAAGATTCCAACCAGGAGTCATCCTCCCTTTTCATATAGGTCGGAGTTGACTGATCCCTGGCTAGAATCTTACTAAGTCGCGCCGTGTCCCTAGTGATGTCTATAGATCCGCAGAAGTCCCTCCATGAACTTCTCTTTGCGGCCGCTACAGCTTTCTTATAAGCTTTCAGTTTATCGCGGTACGGCTGCCACGAGCTCCGAGTGGAGCTCCGAGCTCCACCATGGAGGGAAGGTTTTCCTAACCTTCGTCATAGGGCAGGAAATTTCGAAGGCTTTCATCATAACATTGCTGAAACACTTCTCCATTTCCTCAAGACCAGTTATCGAAGTTACATATACTTAACTTATTAGTATTAATGAAATCAAGGATGTAATCACCACGTTCATTAATCTCAGTGCTGCCCCAGATCGTGTGCCTTGCATTGGCATCGCAGCCCAGGACCATATCGTCAGATACCCCAATTGAGGCTAGGAAATTACTCACTTCCACTGGCGGAGCAGGCTTCTCATGCGCCATGTAGCTCGAGGCAATTATAAAGCTTTCCCTGTTTGGCAGCTCGACCCTTGCAACTGTAAGGTCCGCTGAGCTAAGCTGCGTACAAAGAAAAATGTTAATATTTTTTTTGGCAATAAGACATGACCTAGGCTTACCACAATCTTTTGCGTAGAGTACGTTGTATAGTAAGGACGGGAACCCTTTTACTACCGAGTTGACTACCCAGGGTTCCTGCAATAGTCCAATATCCAGATCCTCTTCAGCTAAGAGCATCCGAAGGTTATCTGTAGCGCATTTCGAGTGCAGCAGATTGATGTGGACTATCTTAAGCGCCATTTTGTCAATTGGTGGACGGTTCTGAGAGATTCATCCCAGATAGCAGAGCGTTGGCGGCTTCAACGACATCCGCTTCACCAGAACCTGTGGGTCGGAATACCTTTACCTTTGCGTCCCGCACACAGTTTGAAACAGTTTGAAGCCCGTCTTTTCGAGCTTCGCTGTTGCCGATTCGGTGATGGTGAGGGTGAGGCATGTGTGGTTATCACCCTGCTCGGCGCGGATGATCAACCAATCATCCATAGGGATACTGGGGTTCTGACGCTTCAAACACTCCAGCATCTTTTGGGCATCGGTTTTCATCTTTGGTAACCAAATTCTTGCACGAGGTCTCATCGGAATCTCTTCAGCAGGGATAAGCTTAAGACTTAAGCCTTCCCTGTCACTGCTAATCTTAGCAATGCACTTGCTGAGAAAATCCTTTGAGAACTCGTCCAAGCACTTGATTACCCTGTAGCCCCGGTGTATCTCGCCGGAGTCAAAACAGGGAGCCTGTCCAGTCTTACTCGCGAGCACGTAATCCATAACGAGTTCTGCTAGTTTAGACTCTATGGCACCCCATTCTGTTATTACAGGATTGATGGCACCATCCTTTTCGTTTGCCAGGGCCAGAATGAGATGGTCTTTTACCACCTCATTAAAAGGGCGCCTGGCTGATGTCGACGTAGCGCTTGTGACCAGTCCCGGAGTGGTCTTTCTATCGGTGACCTTTCTCCTTTTTGGCGATTTACCTCCCTCTGTCTGAGATCGGTTTCGCTTAGACCTCACAATATCAGTAGTTACCGATTTTCACGTGCTGGGTAAGGAATCCTTAAACTTCAGGTACTCATCTACCACAGCCTGATATTTGACGCGATCTTCCTCCACGCGTTCATGGGGGATACCACTGGCGGTATTCTTGGCTATCTTGTCAAGAATAAAAACCGCCTTGTTGTATTTCGCTTTGAGGATGTCATTCTGACTCCTCGTGTGACGGGAATGCAGCGATTTTTGTCACTATAACATTTTACGCAACAATCAAATTTGTATAAAATGAGGCAATCGTGTCATTACAAAGTATTTGATTGGAAAATTCTCATTATTGTAAACCAATTCAGCACAGTAAAAGTTGTGCCACATTGGTGCATTGGCGGCAATCATGTGATCCCACCTTTATAAAAAGGTTTTAGTTTTTAAGTTCAGTTTTATAAATATTTAGTTTGTAACTCTGTAGTTTTATTTAGCTTAAAGTTTCAAATTTTTTGGTTTTAATTATAGTCTTTGTTTAGTTTATATTTAAAGATTATTTATTTTTAGCCAATACTTCAATTACTTTTTGTTTTTAATAAAAAGAAACCAAATTTCCAAAAAAAAACTTTAAAATATTTTATTTTCTCTTTACAACGAAAATAGGACTACCAACTTCAAGAATATTTTCTCCCCAAACACAAGCGGTAGCAATCGAAACTTGATACTTTTCTTTTTCTTCCACCACCGAATATTCCGTTGTTATTCCTTAAAATTCAATTGTATTAACAGGTTTTTTAACAGTTTTTTTTTCTTCTTGTTTAAATTTTATAACTATCATAAAATCTTATATTTACATTAAACAAAAAAGTAAATAAAAGAAATTATAAACATCTGTCAATTTTTATGACGCATATTTTCCGTGTTTCCACACACAACCAAATGCAACACAGGGTGCACACTACACTGCTTGTCATATGAATTTATGCACCTGAATCAAATATCACCATCATTACAATTAGTTTTTAATACTACAGCATTCTGTCTCTTATTAAATTCTTTACCTTTTAAGTCACTAGCACTTTTATTATCACTACCTTTACCAGATTCATCAAGTAATTTATCGATTACGTATTCCAACGAATTTGTGTCTTCTGGTTGACTCTTAATTGATGTAACCTAGGCAGAAAAAGTTCTTGATAAGCTGTTGAGCTTCCATTGAATTTTCCTTTATATCTTTGCCACGATCAAGTAACTGAGCACGCATGACGTTTGTTTGCATATTATCCCCATCAGACATACGTTTATCGTATAGTTTACAAAGTAAATGTTTTTAAGATGTCATCTTACGTTCATGGACCTTTAGCAATTTTTTCCACATATCTTTTGCTGAGTTGATACTTCTTATAAAATGTATTTGCGAATTTTCCACACACATAGCGATTGTAGCACTTGCTTTTTAATTATTTCTTTTGAAAACCTCTGATTGGTCAACATTTGTTGGCTCTTAAATTTCCAAGTAAAACAGTTGGTGTTGTTCAGGAGTTGCTTAATACTTCTATAAACGTAAACTAGGCCAATAACCTATTAGAATTTTATCCAATAATAAAACTGATAAAACTTGTGTTTCGTATAAACCAGGAAAAATACTACTACCTTATTGAACAACGTTTCTAAATTATTATAAACAAAGTAAAAGTATATTGTGTAGTATGTTTGACTAGTCGTTGTTACCATACCTTCTGTATGTAACACGAGCTTCACACTATGTTGAAGCTGAAAAGTCCATATTAGTCAATCCCGTCGCTGAGAATATGCGAGTCAGCATATTCCCAGCGATTACTTAATTCATTTAATGTTTACGTTGCATTTTAATATGCATTAGTATTAGTGTATTTTAAGTTTATAGTTTTAAGAATTTCATATTATTGAATAATTAATAAAGAACCTTCATACAGAACAGTCGCATAAGCGGCTGTTATAACAAATAAATAATACTTTTTTTTTGTCTAAAAAAAAAAAAAAACTTCCTTAAACTTTAATAAACTAATGTGTTCAACTAAAAACTGTTTGACATTTACCGCAAGAACTACAACACTACCGCGCGGTTTTTTTGGTAAACTAGTATCTCTAGTAATAAAACCACATACATAAAAATTTACAACAAAAAAACTTTTTATTTTACTCATTATCAACTCATTATCCTTCTTCTAACAAAAAGGCGTGTTTACAAGAGATCCGTGTCTTTTGCTGCCTAACTGACCGCTTGGCTAAGAGTCTAAAAAAAAATTAACACAAGAGAACACTGTCAACTTTAAATAAAATAAAAAACACAATATATGTCTCAGTCTTGTATTAGACGGCGTAATAAAATGAGTAAAAAGTTTATAAATTAAATTAACTGGTATAAAAAAATATATATATAAAAAAATTAAATAAAAAAAATAAAAAGTTTAGTATAATGCATATAAAGAAACTCAAAATGTAAACAAGAAAATCAAGAAACCAACAGCCAGGGAGCAAATAAAACATCAGCAAGGAGAAAAAACTAAAAGAAGACATCAACACGCAACATCATTGTCACCAGCTGAGTGTATGTGAGTGACAGCATGTCCAATTTTAAGCATGTAGCATTAGATACTGTATAAAATAAACGCAAAATTCGTTATATGTATCTATTTTACATTAATATTACAACTATAATTTTACATAATCTTATTTATATACATGTTAAAAAAAGAAAAATTCTAAAAATAAAACAAACAAAAAATAGATACTAGAAAGCCATATAATCGTAAATAGAAATATTAATATGTGCAAATCGACTTGACAACGCTAACGTTATCAATAACATTGAGGTGGTCGATCACACCACCGTGTTAGAGAAAGTCTCACTATTACTTTTAATAATAGTAGTATTGCACGCAGTAAATATGATTTTGAAGATATACATACATGCTGCATAAAAAATCTTTAAAGAAAAAATACACAGGCCGCGTTAATGAGGTAGGTCAAATTTAAATAAAAAAGCAGGAAACTTTTAAAATGAAAGAAAACCGAATAATTTTAATTCTTTTAAATGAATAACAAATTTTAGAATCATATTACCTTATAACATATTATACTACAAACTTTTTTTCTAAATTTTAACATAAACACCTATTTAAATTACTTCTAAATGTAAATTTTTTTTTTATATAAATTGTGCATAAGTATTAAGAAAATATATATAAAATAAGCAATTAGTAAACTGTAAAACTACTTTAAATGGAATAAAAAAAAAAGAAAGATAATAAACAAATAAAATACAAAAAAAAAAAAGAAAAACAAGTAACAGTGCTATATTAGGCCGTGCCGAATCTTATATACCCTTCACAACGTGTAGTCATGCAATAACAATTGTTTGTATCACCATTCATCTATATATATAAAAGTGAAACTCTGTGTGTGTGTGTGTGTGTGTGTGTGTGTTAGCTATAGACTCCGAAACTGTAGAACCGATCGGGCTCAAACTTTGGTAAGTTGTTGTACACATACCAGGGAGTGTTTATGGGTGGAAAAAAGTGGGCGGGGCCACGCCCATAAAAAATAAGTTATCATTTTAAGCTACTTGCACATGACCGATTTTTCTGAAACTTTGCACACACATTGATCTCTAATGACTAAATAATTTCGTGATAAGAAAAGTGGGCGGGGCCACGCCTCTAAAAAAGTTTTAAGTTTGAGGTACTTGCACTGGACAGATTTTTCTGAAACTTTGCACACATATTGAGCTGTCATGGCTTTATAATTTCGTAATTAAAAAAGTGGGCAGTGCCACGCCCATAAAAAAGAGTTATAATTTTGAGGTACTTGCACTGGACCGATTTTTCTGAAACTTTGCACACATATTGAGCTGTCATGACTAAATAATTTCGTGATTAGAAAAGTGGACAGTGCCACGCCCATAAGAAATAAGTGATAGATTTTAGCTCCTTGCATTAGATCGATTTGTCTGAAACTTTACACACACATATTGAGCTGTCATGACTGTATAATTTCGTGATTAGAAAAGTGGGCAGGGCCACGCCCATAAAAAAATTTGTAATTTTTAAGGTACTTGCTCTGGACCGATTTTCGTGAAGTTTTGCACATATATTGAGTTGTCATGACTATAAAACTTCGTGATTGGAAAAGTGGGCAGTGCCACGCCCGTTAAAAAAAGTTATAATTTTTAGCTTTTTGCACTTGATATTCAATTAAAAATCAGAATGCATTTTTATTCATTAAGGGGCGTAGCAACGCGCGCCGGGCTTTTCTAGTCTAATATAAAATACGTGCATACGTACACGTTAGAATAAATGTGGCATCGAATCCCAGCTGAGCCAAAAAAATTTTATTTTAATTTATTTAATTATATTATTTATATTTTATTATTTTTTTTTATTTTTTAGAAAAATTTTTAAAAAATTTTTTTAAATTTTTTTTTAAATTTTTTTTAAATTTTTTTTAATTTTTTTTTTTTTTTTGTAGTTTTTATACCCTTCACACAGTGAACAAGTAACAGTGCTATATTCGGCCGTGCCGAATCTTATATACGCTTCACAACGTGTAGTCATGCAATAACAATTGTTTGTATCACCATTCATCTCATATAAAATACGTACATATGTATATACTGGTTAGACTAAATGTGGCATCGAATCCCAGCTGAGCCAAAAAAATTTTATCTTATTTTATTTAAGATATTACTTATATTTTATTATTTTTTTTTTAATATTTTTTTTTAAATTTTTTTTTTTAATTTTTTTTAATTTTTTTTTGTAATTTTTTTTATTATTTTTTTTTTTATTTTTAATATATTTTTGTTTTGTAATTTTTTTTTTGGCATTTTTTTTGCATGTATGTATATAAGTATGTTGTTGTTGTAATTGTGTAAAAAAACGAGGTGGTCGTGGTTTTTTGCTCATATCTCAGAAAGTTATGGGGTGATTGTGCTGAATTTCAATAGCGATTCATTCCTGGATATTTCCTAGAGTTTGATACCATATACAGATCTGAGGAACATATAGTTGCTTCTAAAAGTTGATTTCAACCAACACATGGACAGACGGGCAGACGAACAGACGGTCAGGGCTTAATCGACTCCTCTATTCATAAGCTTTCAGAAAATATATACTTTATGGGGTCGGAAATGAAAATTGTAGAAATTACAAACGGAATGACAAAGCTATATATACCCTTGTGCACCACAGGTGAAGGGTATAAAAATTTCTGATTGCATATCATTAGACGGAATAAATATAATTTTTGTAAATGAGAAAAATGAAATGATAAGAATAAATATATTGATAATTAATTAGCTAGCAATAATATTTCAGTATATATTTATATACGTAAACATTATATGGAGTGGCGGAACATACTTCATCTTAATGGAATGGGAAACCATTGTATTTAGGGCGAAATCCATAAGGGAAGAATTCTTGAAATCTTATAAATGCTTAAATGTTGACAGGGAAACGAAACCTGAAACTGTCAATAAGCATATTAACATTCTTCAAAATTAGCTAGAGAAGCTCAGAGTATTACTAAATACAAATTATAGTAGACTCACAAAATCCCACCAAACTTCTGCTGATAACTTCTATTCAGACCTACGTGAATCTGAAAATACTTGTACCCCATTCTCTCCATGAACCAATAGTGTTCAATATTTTACCGGAAACGGAGTCAAAACGAAAATCCATTATGCCGCAAGCTCTGGTAGAATTTTTAAATACTGCCTCAAGGTTAATTCCAGATTTCGATGGAAACTCTGAAAACCTACAGAGCTTTATCGACGCTATTAATTTAGTGGACTCGATAAAGGACACTCATGAGTCAGTAGCTGTAAACCTTATCAAAACCAAATTGAAAGGCACAGCAAGAAATTTAATTTCAAATGAATCTACACTATCCCAAATTATTACTATACTTGAAACGACAGTTAAGGGAGAATCTGTTGACGTTATTAACGCCAAACTAATGAACGTTAGACAAAGCGGTAAGAATGTTAATTCCTATGCCAAGGAAATGGAGGAATTAACGAAAAGACTTCCTATATTAGAGATGGATTACCCCATGAAGTAGCTAACAAATACGCTACCCGCTCAGCCGTAACTGCAATAACTAGAAACGCTTCTAATGATAGAGTCAAACTGATCATGGAATCAGGAACATTCAGTAATATGAATGAGGTATTGACTAAATTTATAAGCAGTTGTACCGAAGTATACGGTCAGGAAAACTCCATTCTTACCTATGGTTTCAAACGCCAAAGTTACAGTAACAATAATGGTAACCAAAGTAGAAACCAGAATTTTAATCAAAATGGAAATTTTTCCCGAAACAGATATAATAATTTTAATCAAAATAGGAACGATAACGGATCCTATCGTGACAACAATAATGCTAACAACTTAATTAATTAATTAATTTAAATTTATGCAGCTACTTGCATTGCAGAACTACGCTAAATGATACTACCTCAATCTTTTTAATGAATACTGGTGCTGATATTTCAATTATCAAGCACAACCAAGTCTTAAATGGATCAGTAAATGTTTACAATAGGAAAAATCTAAATGGCATTGGTCAAGGCATATTCTCGACATTAGATAGTGTACAGTCACACATATTTCACATTCTCACACACATTTTTCATATGGTAAGAGACGACTTCAAGATACAATCAGACGGAATAATTGGAATGGATTTCATACAAAAGTATAATTGCATCCTACAATATTCCAATGAAAAGATTTAATAATCCTTCGTTCAAATGAAATTGATCATAATATTGGAATACCACTTAGAAATGGTCCAACTATAAATTCTATATCTATCCCTGCGAGATCTGAAGTAGTAAGATCTATGAAAATGTTCATTTTTCTGTACCCAAGTTACATTTTTAGGCCACAAATGTACTAATCAGGGTATATTGCCTGACGATAGAAAATTTTCTATAGTACAAAACTATCCAACACCAAATAACGGTGATGAAGCTAAACGCTAATTATTACCGAAGGTTCATACCAAATTTTGCTGAATCATCCAGACATATCACTAGATTGTCAAAGAAAAATTTACCTTTTGAATGGAACGAAGATTGCGAAAAATCTTTCCAGTACCTCAGAAACCAATCACTAAGTCAGAGAATCTTACAATACCCTGATTTTGCTAAAGAATTTTTTATTACTACAGATGCAAGCAAACATGCTTGTGGCGCTGTCCTTAGTCAGGAAAAACAAGGTATCCTAATGCCAATTTCATACGCTTCTAGATCTTTCACTAAAGGTGAAAGCAATAAATCTACTATAGAACAGGAACTAACTGCCATACATTGGGCTGTGAAATATTTTAGAGCCTACATGTACGACAATAAGTTTGTGATCCAAAGTGATCACAGACCACTAACCTACCTATTCTCATTGAAGAATCCCTCCTCAAAACTCACCCGTATGAGAATTGACCTCGAGGAATACGACTTTGTAGTCGAGTATATTAGGGATCAGGAAAATACAGTGGCAGACGCGCTGTCACGTATAGAATTTCAGGATATAAAGAATATTGAAGTCAACACAGTACTGAAGGTTACGACCAGACTTCAGGCAAGAACAAGTGGATCAAGTACTGGTAAAACTTCTTCATCGCTAACAGAATCACCAAATTTGAAAGTATATGAGGCTTTAAATGCCCACGAGCACCGTAAAATACCTAGATTGTATTTTACTAAGGATAATGCAATTATCCATAAGGGAAAGCTAGTTTTTTCCGAATTTAAGTTGAATAACCTCATTATTAATAGAAAATTTCTAATAATATTGGCCTTACAACATTGCTACTCTCACTAGATGACAGTATGCTTTTTTACCTAGGGATTGATATTAATACCTTCAAAAGTAAAGGTAATGAAATCTTGCAAGATTCTAATTTAACAATTGTGCTCGTACCGAAACTTATTAAAGTTTCATCTGATTCTGAGAAACGGCGAATTATGCAAAAATATCATGATGATCCAATTACTGGTGGACATCTAGGTATAACTCGTATGATCAAGAAAATAAGACTTCAATATCATTGGAAAGGCATGACTAGAGACATCTCTGGATAAGTTAAAAAATGCCTTGAATGCCCAACCAACAAAACCACGATTAAAGGCAAGGAGCTTTCAAAAGCTTTTCAAAGAGTAATAATCGACACAATAGGATCTCTTCCACGGTCTGATTCACAAAACGAATACGCTGTGACCATTATGTGCGATTTAACCAAATACCTAGTGGCTATCCCGGTAATAAATAAATCAGCCAGAAATGTTGCGAAAGCCATTATGGAAGATTTTATTCTAATATACGGCCCAATGAACACCATTGTAACGGACCAGGGTACTGAATATATGAACCAAGTCCTCACGGAACTATGCAAGCTGATGAAGATAGAGAAAATACACTCTACTGCTTATCATCATGAGACACTCGGTACTGTTGAGAGATCTCACAGAACATTAAACGAGTATTTAAGATCATATGTTTCATCAGACAAATCTGATTGGGATAATTGGTTAAAATTTTTTGTATATTGTTACAGTACGACTCCTTCTATAGCTCACTGATATTTTCCATTTGAATTGGTCTACGGGAAAATTCCAAAGGAGCTAGATTTCACCAATACCAATAGGATAGAACCTCTTTACAACGTTGATGATTACGAAAAGGAAATTAAATTTAGACTCTAAGTAGCCCAACGTAGAGCCGCTAGTCTTATTGAAAATGCCAAGCTTCTTAGACAGAAGAAATACGATGAAAATTCAAATCCTATAACACTCTATGTTAATGATTCTGTTCTGGACCGCAACGAAACAGGACACAAACTAGAAGCGGTCTTCAAAGGACCTTTCATAGTAAAGGAAATTGATATTTTTAACAATGTCACATTAATGGACGCTCAGGGTAAAACCTTTACTGTCCATAAGAACAGAATCAAAAGATTACCCAATTAGATACCAAAAGAAAAAAAAAGGGAATTGTGTTGATATCTAACAAGAACAAGGTATTACGAGTAATTTTAAGATATTAAACATATATTTATTTTTCCGTTATTTCTTTATTATTGAATATTAAAAAAATTTATTAGATCGATAGAAAATTAAAAAAGAAGAAAATTTGAGGTAACATTGTCAAAAAAACTTAGTTTTCGAGTAATAGACCTGTAAAGTTGTCATATACCTTTGCATATATGAGATTTAACACTTCATTTATTAAAGTATATGAGCAGTATTGGTATCATTTAAAAGCTTTTGAATAAATCTTTCTGAATATAAAAAAGTTTTGTAAAATTCTTTACCTATTAAGAATCGGGGATAAGTTAACGGAAATACATATGGTTTTAGAAGTCACAGGGGTTACACGATCAAGTTTTGTGTATCAAGTTTTACTTTTAGAACTTGATGCGAACAAATGGTATATCTATTTATTCAGAAAGGATCAAGGCAATTGTTGACTTTCCCAAACCGGAGAATAAGACGGAAGTCCAACGTTTCCTCGGTATGGTGAATTTTGTCGCAAAGTTTATCCCCAATCGGTCTAGAATATTAGGACCTATCAATGTCTTAACGGGAAAGGTAGATTTTGTTTGGGATAAGGCAAAGGAAGAAGCTTCTTTGGAAATTAAGGACAGTTTGACACAAACTCCAACTTTAGCCTTTTATGACCCTTCTAAACAAATTAACATTAGCTCAGACGCATTCTGTTATGGTATTGGTGCCTGTCTTTTTCAAGTGGACGGTGACGGTAAAAGGGAAGTGACCGATGACCGATACTGAACAACATTACGCTCAAATTGAACGTGAAGCCTTAGGCATAACTCGGGCAGCGGAAAAGTTGGCTGAGTATATAACAAGTGTAAAGGTTATATTTGAGACGGACCACAAGCCTTTAGTCCAAATTTTACAGTCAAGCGGCTTGGATACCTTGACCCCAAGACTACGTTTTAGAATGCGCCTTATGAGGTACGACTACTCTATAGTCTACGTACCAGGCAAGGACTTGAAAGTGTCTGACGCTTTATCTCGTAGTCAAGTTCCTTGTTAAGAGGACGAGCCTCAGGAACTCGGGATAGAAACTGAGGCTTTTGTACGTTTTACTGTAAAACATCTTCCAGTAAAGGATTATTATGTGGAAAAAATAATAAAGGCTCAAAAAGAGGACCCAATATGCAAACTACTTGTTCAGTATTCGGCAGATGGTTGGCCAACTCGTGATAAATTACCAGATTTAATGGTACCCTATTATCAATATCGTTACGATATTTCTTTTTCACAGAATTTAGTAATAAAGGATACACAAATAATTATCCCTCCAGGTTTACAAAGGGAAGTAATAAACTTCATTCATTCAGGCCATCAGGGAATTACCAAGTGTCGTAGATTAGCTCAAACACAGTTGGAGGATTTGGTAAAGAACTGTCCTAACTGCATTGTGGAACGAGGTAACAACAGGGAAACATTCAGGTATGAAAATCCACCAACTCGACCGATGGAAAAAATTGGTTTAGACCTTTTCAAATGGAACACGTGGTATCTTATAATAACTGATTATTATTCACGATATTTCGAATTTTTTCCACTAATCTCTATGGCTAAAGAGGTTATAATCGACAAAGTCAAATAATTTTTTTCACGTTTTGGTATTTGTTCCATATGCAGGAGTGACAATGGTCCACAATTTCAGTCAAAATTTAGACAATTTGCTTTTGATTACAATTTTACACACGTGACAAGTAGCCCTTATTATAGCCAATCTAATGGTGCTGCGGAAGCAGCGGTGAAAGTTGCAAAAAAATTGATGAAAAAATGTGAAAATATTTATGAAGGTCTTCTTAACTATCGTTCAACTCCTTTGGCAAACGGATTTTCACCCGCGGAATTAATGATGGGTCTCAAAATTAAATCTTTGGTTCCAATGTTGCCAAGTCGGTTAGAACCAGAGAATAATCGGAAGGTATTAGAAAAGGAACGTCAGATTAAGGGAAAACAAATTGAAGATTATAATAAAGGACACAGAACTAAAGATCTGCCAGAATTAAAGGGGTGTGGATAGTCGATTTACGAAAATATGGTAGGGTTTTAAAGAAACTAGGCGAACGACGATCATATCTGATTAGGGCGAAACAGATGGCTGATCTCAGTGCCAAATTTCGGTACTGGTAATTCTGACAATTCAGACGAATTTAATAATCCAAATGAGAATTGTATAGTTGAAAATAATTTCGACAACAATGCTAGCGAGGATCAAACCGATTTGCCTTATACTCCAGAGGAACTACCTTCTGAAGAAATTCCAGAAGTTGGTCCCTCAACAAGAGTTGGTAGACAGAGAACTACACCAACTTGGTTTAAAGATTATGTAGTTTAAGAGATTGACTTATAAAATTAAAATACAATTTTCGAAAAAAAAATATTATATTTGTTACATATAAAAGCGCATTCATTTAAAATTAAATAATAATGAAAATACAAAATTATAATATCTCACAAATCATTTTCATTTAAAATCAAAAATATCAAAACAATTGTAAAACTGAAAAAAATAATATTGTAAACATACTTTAATTTAGTTATTAAAATTATAAAAACAATGTTAATGAATTTACAAAAAAAAATAATTATAATAATTATTACTTCTATATTTAAAAAAGGGGATGTAGTATAAGCTACACTTGTGTGGCTAAGTGCTACCCTAATGTATTTATAATGTAACGACCCTGAAGGAAACCTGGGGGCAAGTGTCTCCAAGTCACCAGTTTTGTCGACTATTGTGGTGACTTCTTGGCGACATTGTCAACAAAGTGTCTACATTTTTTCATTTGCTTTGATGAGAAAAAAAATTTATACACAATAAATAAGAGTTCTAATTAGCCGTCAAAGCTCTATTAATCGTCGCCGGCAAAATTGTTTTTATTAATCTAGTATTTTTTTAATTGTGATATAATAAGTATGCAGTACATTAATCTTTATTAATTTAAAAAGTACATACAAAATCCCAATTTTTTATATTTTGTATTTATTTTGTTTATTAAAAATTAAGAGCTGATGAGTTTGGCGGCAGCAATATTAAAAGAATGTCGGCGGTTAAACTCAGCATCAAAAATTAAAGCTTTGTAATAAAGCCATGCTTCTTCTTAATGTTTTTCTTAGTGTTCTAAAAATATAAGTGGCTGCAAGTATCAAAAGTGTATACTAGAATTACTTAAAAGCATTATTGAATCTATGGTGACAATGTCTACTCAATAGTACCAGTGTCAGTAGTAGATTTCCAATGACACGCACATGTTAAATGTCTATAGTAAAAAGCATTGTCGGGGGTATAATAAGTCACTAGTACTGGTGACTGTGTCAACAGTGGGTCAGTACAGATTCACTACTGACATTTACACCATAAAAGAACCAAAAGTGTAGACTAGAATTACTAAAATTAACTAGTGAATCTATGGTGACAATGTCTACATATGGTCCCAAAAGAACTACCTACTCAGTAGTACCAGTGTCAGTAGTAGATTTCCAATGACACGCACATGGTGAATGTCTATAGTAAAAAATCATTGTCGGGGGTATAATAAGTCAGTAGTACTGGTGACAGTGTCAATAGTGAATCAGTACTGATTCACTAGTGACATTTCCTACAGGGGAGTATCAACGGTACTCGTTATTGGGCCAAGCTAATGTCATGGCTTTTTTTCCTTCTATTCATTCTTCTTTATCTTGTGCCCAACACGTTCAGTCGTAATAAAACTTAATTATAATTCAATATAAAACCAACGTTTTTTATTTAAAAGAATACTTGACTCTCCTGGCCAACACTGCAGGTGCGTGTTTGGATGATGGTGCTAGTTGTGACTTGGTGATCCTCGATTATTTGTCTTGAGATTTGTGATTAAATGCTTTGTGTGATGGAGTGGGTTTTATTTTTTAGCCGGCGAGTAAATAAACGAAAGTTGGCAAATTAAATTTTACACTCAATATGCAAAGAGAAAAAAATTACTCTTTTGTGCAGAATAAAGAGTTTTATTTTAATATTATTTACAAATCGTGTTGCCAGACAAACGCTCGTATACAATTTTATGAGAAAACAAAAAAGAAAAAACAAAATTAATAACACATTCACAATTACTAGTTTATTTTGCTGTTGCCAGGCCTGGGTAGTATTTGAAATACTTGTATTTGAAATACAGATACAAGATACAAATACGTATTTTGTATCTGTATTTGAAATACATGGTTTGAAAGTATTTTGTATTTCAAATACACAACTTAAAAGTATTTTGTATTTCAAATACATGTGGCTCAAAGCCACATTTATACAAAATACATTTATTTTTTACAATAAATTTAAAAATAAGTTGTGTCATACAAAAGCGAAAATCGCTAAAAACTATGACTATTAAAATTTCACATTTGACAAAAATACTATTCAGCTTTAAATTGTTTCGTCTAAGGCGAATTCATTTACACTAATCATGTGATATCAAATGAAAAGCTAGACAGTTATATTTGCCGAGGCATCTGAGATGTGTCAGCCACACATTAAGTCTTTTAGCCACAACAGATATGAATAATTTCATAAAAAATTCTCGTGCCTGTAGGATTCACTACTCGGCAATTGCTAAATGTACTTTATTATGGAATTAATCCAGAAGATCCAAATAAGCTGAAGTCATAAAAGATTGCCTCGGACATTAGTCAGTATATCCATGTCCCACAAGATGGAACTCTCTTTTCGATTCCATAGTACAGCTAATGAAAAGAAAATCAAAGTCAAATGGATTATTTGTTAAGTTTGATAAGGCTAACACGTTCTCAGTTATAGAACTGGACTACTTAGAGGAATTCATTGAAATATTGAAACCAATAGCTACGACTTTGGACTACATACAGGGAAATAATTGCTATTATGGAAAACTTTTGCCTACATTAATATCTGTAAGAACCAGATTAGATCGGCTGCAATGTAACAATTTGAGACATTTTAGTTGTATTTTGCCAAAACTTGACAGAAGATTTGTAAAGTTTTTCATGCTGGCACCTGAAGCAAATAGAGGCATATTGGCGTCATGTTTCCACCCAAGTTTTAAAATGCGTAGGCTGCCAGAAAACATCACTGGAAACGAGAGGCAACGAATTACAAACTTGGCAATAGATAACTTAGAAAAAAATTACAAAAAAGTGAAGCAGTGCTTGGATGCAGCAGATGAAACAGAGGAAGATTTTATTGTTTTGCCGACAAGAACATTGATCAACCTCGCACATCAAATTTGGAATTAGAGTTCATCAGTTTCCTAAATGATAAGAGCAGGGAGATTTCCGTTTTGGAAAGCTATCCAAATACTAAAAATGCATTAAGAGAATTTAACAGTAGCTTGTGTTCCTCAGGGCCTGTAGAAAGATTATTTTCCTTAGCAGGTTTTATGCATTCCCCAACAAGAGGCTGCTTATCTGATAATTCTTTAAAAAATCTAGTTTATATTAAAGGAAATGCCTGAATTAATTTGTTATTTACTAACTATTAACTTCTAAATATGCTTTTTTCACTTACTTCTCCAGTATAAACTTGACGCTAGAAAATTAAACGCAAATTTACAAAATAAGTCTCTCAAATGTAAATGAACTTTTTACTAATGAAAATTTTACACTTAAACAATTTTATTGATTAAATTGTGTATCATATGTACGTACATACTTATGTATATAGTAAGTAAATAAAATATTGGGTGGGCAACTAAGTAATTGCAGAATTCTTTTAGAAAATCAACATATATAGGTATATATGTATATGTGACAGCGAATAGAGAAAGGGACCTAAGGGTAAAAACAGGTTTTGTTCAGGAAAGCCATTTTAAAGATTAACTGCCGTATTCATAAGAAATATTTTAGGTTTATTGAAGGCTTATTTGACAAATTTCTGTACAACATCTGTCAAATAAGCCTTCAATAAACCTAAAATATTTTTTATGAATACGGCAGTAAATCATTTTTCTATTTTTTTAAATAGTTCATAAGGAAAAAAATAAATTTTTTGTAGTTTCGTAAAATCAAGTTATTTTGTTTTTTAGTAGGGGAAAAAATGTAAATAAATAAATTTTACCGTTAGGTCCCTTTCTATTTGCGCTTAGAATTGTCGTCTTCATTTTTTTAAAACGCGCATATCTCTGGGAGGGAACACTTTTGGGGCATGGGATCGGTCTCATACGATGCTCAGATGTTGTCCACATAAAAAAAAATTAAAATTTTTTTTTTAACCTTAGGTCCCTTTCTCTATGCGCTGTCACATATATGTATAACTTAGTTTTATTAAATAAAATATTTAGAAACAGAACTAAGAAGAAATACATATGTATGTATGCATATATGTAAATTTTTATGAGACCGAAATTCAAAAAAATTTGTTCTTTGTATCTGTATTTTGTATTTGAAATACACAGCTTAAAAGTATTTTGTATTTGAAATACACACCTTGAAAGTATTTGTAGTTGAAATACACAACTTGAAATTATTTGTATTTTTTATTTGAAATACATCAAGGTATGTATTTTGCCCAGCCCTGGCTGTTGCCCAATTTAACCGTTATCTTGTTGTTAATGATCTTTTAAGCTTAAAAAATAACTGTATTCTAACAATTCATTTGGTTACCAATTTTTGAATAATTTTTTATTTAAAAAAAATTGTTGATTTTCCTCGCCGCACAGAGGAGTATTTGGCCTGAAAAGCTGGCCAAAATTATTAAATGTGTTTTTTTAATTAAAAGTTTTAGTTTTTTGATAGTTTTAGTTGTGGTATGATATAAAAAGTCAGATTTTTAAAAAATTACACTGCTCAACAAAATTACACTGCGCAACAAAAGATATGTTTGACTATCCTAGAAATAAAAGTATGTGGACTATATGGATTTTAATTCCCTTAATTCAAATCTATTTTCCATTTTTCTCTAGTACGTAAGGATTTTTTTTCACCGGAAAATTTTGCTTAAACTAACCACATACATTTTTTTTCTATCTATTACTATTTCGGAGTTATTAAAAATTTAATGGCGAAAAAAAAGATTTTCCTGCAAAATTCGTCAAATTTTTTGTTTTCAAATGCAATAAAAACAAGTAACAGTGCTATATTCGGCCGTGCCGAATCTTATATACCCTTCACAACGTGTAGTCATGCAATAACAATTGTTTGTATCACCATTCATCCCATATAAAATACGTGCATACGTACACGTTAGAATAAATGTGGCATCGAATCCCAGCTGAGCCAAAAAAATTTTATTTTATTTTATTTAATATATTATTTATATTTTATTATTTTTTTTATATTTTTTTTAAATTTTTTTTAAATTTTTTTAAAAAATTTTTTTAGAAAAATGTTTAAAAAATTTTTTAAAATTTTTTTTTTAAATTTTTTAAAATTTTTTTTTTAGTTTTTTTTTTCTTATTTTTAATATTTTTTTTTTTTTGTAATTTTTTTTTGTTTGGTATGTTTTTTACATGTATGTATGTATGTATGTTGTTGTTGTAATTGTGAAAAAAAACGAGGTGGTCGTGGTTTTTTGCTCATATCTCAGAAAGTTATGGGGCGATTGTGCTGAATTTCAATAGCGATTCATTCCTGGATATTTCCAAGAGATTGATACCATATACAGATCTGAGGAACATATAGTTGCTTCTAAAAGTTGATTTCAACCAACACACGGACAGACGGGCAGACGGACAGACGGACAGACGGTCAGGGCATAATCGACTCCTCTATTCATAAGCTTTCAGAAAATATATACTTTATGGGGTCGGAAATGAAAATTGTAGAAATTACAAACGGAATGACAAAGCTATATATACCCTTGTGCACCACAGGTGAAGGGTATAAAAATTAAAGAACCAAAAAGTTTAAATTTTTAAGATTTTTCCAAAAGCCACATTCCTAAGGAATAAAAGACGGTATAAATAGTAAAACTCAACAAATGTTTATTTAAAGGTTTAAACTCATTCTTGACAGACTGTATGTACATGCATACATATGATTTACGGTTTAATTCAAAAAAAAATTTTAAAATTGTAAGGCTCTTATAAAACAGTATTTTTTTTATGCAAAAAGGCTTTATTATATTTATTTTATATTATTTAATACTTAATATACGAAAAGGTTAAACTTATAAAATTCCTTAATAATTATTATGTCGTTTGTACATATATATATATATGTATATTCTTATTAGCTGCATCATCGGTGTCAGGAAGAAGTGTGATGGTTTCTGATGAAAAAGCTTTTTTATTAATCCGTTTTCTTTGCGTACTGCAGCTTATAAAAGGGTCACTGCTCAGAAATAACCTATTGAAGACTTCTCGATTTGTATAGCTTCTGCTGAATTTCCTCAATTAATTCGTACAATATAATCGTAAGTGCTTATTTCTGGCCTCGGCAGCTTCTTCTGACAATTGGATGGTAGCCTGATACCTGGGTGCCCATGTATTTTTAATGTACCTGTATTTATTTTTTGTAAACTTATTTTTGTGATTAATGCTTTTATTAATTATTCTTATTAGGTACGTATATATATTTGTTCAACAAATATTGTTTTGTAGAGCAGGTATATAAAAATATCTTTTATGGGGATGTGTGGGATATTCTCTCATAACTACTATCTATAATAAAGAATTTTTCAAATTCATAATTATAGGCAAGTAGTATCAATATGACAGTTCTGGCTAAATAAACAAATTTAGGTTTATGTCTTCGATAAGCAGTGTTGCCATATGTAAATTATAACATTCATTTAGGTTTGTGTCTTCGCTTAACGGTGTTGCCGTAGCGTATTTTGGGAATGCTGACACAAGATGGCGCTGCATTTTTGTAATTCCTACAACCAGATTAAGATGGCGCTGATGAGATTGTCGTATTATATGAGTATAAATTATTTTAAATATAGAGGGCGACTCAGATATTAAAACTCACTAGATGGAGAATGTGATTTCTGATAACTTACACTTTGTAGCATTCTTTTTGGACGCTTTTAAATATCTCATTTGTAAAATATGAGGATAAAACTGAAATACCGAATACTTTTTATCTACGTCACTAAGTATTTAGTTTTGTAGCATACTTTTAGAATGTTTTAAAAATAACTGGTTTGTGATATAGGCTAAATTGTTGTAAGTACACAGGTTGACATTTAAATTTTCATCCCAATGGGAATTCTCCATAGGGATGAATTTTTGTAAATAATTAAAAATTTTCATCCCAATGGTAATTTCCATAAGGATGAATTTTTATTTTGGTTGATATGCATTTTGTTATTGGTTTGTTTATCTCAACTTTAATTTTTTTTTTGTCTATGCAATAAAAAATCATCCGTATGAGGATGATTTTTTTTCTGTTAAAAATTTTTTTATTTTAACTAAAATTGTCACTATAAAATTTCAAGTACGAAAAATGTGTGTGTGTTTGTGTGTATTTATTATATATGTCACAGACGGACTGACAGACGGACAGAATGGTAGAGAGATGGATAAATTGATTATTACGATTCCTTGTTGTTAGGGTATATTTTGTTCATTTGTTTGTTTGTTTTAGTGATCGTCTTACACGAGCATGTATTTATTTATAAGTCTTACAAGTGCGTGTGTTTATTTTCTAAGTCAATCAAGTGTTTACATTAAAAATCTCACTATAAAATTTTAAGTACGAAAATGTGTATGTGTTTATGTGTGTGTGTGTTTATTATATACATGCATGTAGGTTCACAGACGGACAGGCAGTTAGATTGAAATAAATGTAGATATGCTTACAAAACAAAATTATGTTTACGTTATTTTTTTAATAATACTGTTCTGATACAATTTAAAAGCTCGCTTTCTTGAGTGTGTTTGTGTGAGTGTATGTGTGTATGTTTTAAAAGTTTTACCATTGTTTTATGATTTGAGATATTCCTCTAATGATGCGTTTTTATATATAAATTCAATATATTTAAAACTACTTAGTTCATTATATAAGTATTTCTATACGTGAAGTGAAGTCAAGAGTTACGTTAAAAGTTTTAAATAAGTTTGTGATTAGTTTTCGAAATAAATAAACAAAGAAAATAAAAAATAATTATATTAAGAAATATAAAATAACATTAAGTGTATACAAAATTAATCAGTGTAAACTTCAAAAACTATTAAAATAGTAATACTTACACCATAACAAAATTTTTTCAAAAAAATATCTAAGAGTGTATAAATTAATCTGTGAAGACTATATTAAAAATTGAAGACAATAAAAATTAAACAAAAAAATAAAAAATGGCCTTTGTATGCAGTGAGTGTGAGAGATATTTATTAATGAATCTTGTGAACCATTAAAAGAAGAAGTTGATGCCTTTCTAAAAAAACATAATGCTCTTAAAATAAATATAGAGCTGCATGCATTATATGCCAAGCCAAATTTAGATGACTTGGAAAATACTCCACTAGAGGTGAAGTATTTTCAAACAAAAATGGAAGAAATTTATTCAATGACGGATTTTGATAATATATTTATCAAACAAGCTCAAAACATTTTAAAGAAAATGGAAGAGTTCCAAGAAAGAGATAGTGGTTGGACTCTAGTTCAACTAATTAAAATAGAGTTGAATTTGAATAAATATCAACCACTAAAAGGAAAATCGTTTATTCCACTACCAAAAAAAATTATTACTAAAAAAGGCATGCATTAATATCCATAATGAGGATAACTACTGTTTTAAGTGGGCTGTGATATCAGCGATTGCTGATTTAAAAAAAATGCAGGTCTACCTTCTATGTATAGAGTAAACGTATCATCAGAAATAATTAATATCAATGGCTACTCTCTAAATTTTAAAGGGTTATGCTTCCCGCTTAAAATAAAAGACATATGCATTTTTGAAAGCAATAATCAAAGTGTGAGTATTAATGTGTTTGGCTACAACGAAACAGAAAACCTGGTAGTAGGACCATATTATAAAACGAAAGGGAAAAAAACAAAACACATCAATCTTTTATTTCTACAACAAAATATTAGAGAGGATGTCGTTTCACATTATGTATGGATAAAAAATATTTCAAGGTAAGTGATAAAATGAATTTTATGATTATTTTATGTAAATATGTATAGTGTTAAAAGTTTGATATTTATTCACATATTTATTTATTTGTTTATTTTTACAGATTGATAAGATCTCAACAAACAAAACACGACGGTAGTATTTTTGTATGCGATGACTGCCTACAATATTTCAGTAATGGTGACAAGTTTGCGAAACATCAGAAGGTCTGCAGACAGAAGGTATCTTATGTTCCAGAGGCAGATAAATTTATTTTAGAGTTTAAGAATTATAATAATAAGTTAGATGTACCGTTTGTAGTATATGCAGATTCGGAATGCATTTTTGAAAATATTCAAACATGTATTCCGAGGGGGGATATCTCATCAACAACATTAGTTGATAAACATATCCCCTATGCATTTTCGTATTTTATTAAGTGTTCATTTGATGAAAGCTTAAACAAATTTTGTTGTTTTAAGGGCCTAGATTCACCAAACCAGTTTATTGTTAATTTAGTTAATGATCTAAAATATTTATACTCTAATTTTATTACAAAAACTAAACCAATGACACCCTTAACTGATGAGGAAAAAATAGATTTCACTTTAAATAATAGCTGTCATATTTGTTCAAAGCCTATTTTAAATGAAATAAAAATAAAAGATCACTGCCATTTAAGTGGAAAATACAGAGGACCGGCACATAATTCATGTAATTTAAATTACAAAATTCCAAAGTTTTTCCCTGTGTTTTTCCATAATTTTTCATCATATGATTGCCATCTATTTGTAAAAGAGTTAAACAAAATTGATGATGGTTCAATCAATATTATTCCCTTAAACAAGGAATTGTATATATCATTATCTAAAACTATTAATAGTGAAAATAATGAAAGATTTGAAATAAGATTTCTTGATTCTTATAGATTTTTGCCATCTAGTTTAGACAATCTTGTCAAAAATTTATCAAAAAATGATTTACAGATTGTCAAATCAATGTTCAATGTTGAAAGTAAATTTAATTTACTTGTAAGAAAAGGTGTTTTTCCATATAATTATTTAAATTCTATTGAGAAACTTTCCGAAACTAATTTACCAACAATTGAAGATTTCTTCAACAAACTGATGGATACAGAATGTTTTTTAGCTGATTACAGGCATGCAAAAGAGGTCTGGAGTAAATTCGAGTGTGAAACATTAGAAGATTATCTAATGTTATATTTAAAAACAGATGTTTTATTGCTAGCAGATGTTTTTGAAAACATTAGATTAGTTTGCAAAAATATTTATAATCTAGATCCATGTCATTATTATACAGCACCAGGTCTTTCATGGGATGCTATGTTAAAAATAACAGACATTAAATTAGATTTATTAACTGATATAGATATGATTACATTTCTTCAAAGTGGAATCAGAGGAGGCATAGTTCAATGTTCACAAAGACATTCTGTAGCCAATAATAAATATTTAGAAAATTATAGTAGTGAAATGCCATCCAAGTACTTAATGTATATGGATGCAAATAATTTATATGGTTGGGCAATGTCAGAAGCTTTACCAGAGGGAAATTTTGCGTGGATAGATTACATTGAAAGTTTCTCTTTAGATTCAATTCCAGATAACTCAAACACTGGTTATATATTAGAAGTTGACTTGAAATATCCAAGTGAAATTCATGATAGTCATAATAGTCTTCCATTTTGTTGTGAAAACAAAGCTCCTCCAGAATCTAAGGAAAAAAAGCTAATCGTAGATTTAAATGACAAGCGTCAGTATATTATATACTATAAAAACTTGCAACAATGTTTAAAACATGGTTTGAAACTAGAAAAAATTCATAGAATACTAAAATTTAGTCAACCAGCTTGGTTGAAGAAATATATTGCATTAAACAATTTACATATAACAAACGCAAAAAACACATTTGAAAAAAATTTCTTTAAATTACTCAATAATGCAGTATATGGTAAAACTATGGAAAATGTAGACAAACGTAAAGATGTTAAGACTTTATTAATTTTTAGTTTGGCTCTAGTTCATTTTTTATTATTAAATTTCTAATCATTAAATGAAGAAATCAATTTTTATTTGTGATAATGAAAGAATATATTGGAAAAGTAAGTTTTAATCCCGACACCAGCCGAGTGGAATGCATTTTCGAAACCAGCAACGGTTTCATCATCAGCACTCTTTGATCGGAATGTCTTAGTGTTGGATGTAAATATCATCTATTTAACTCACAAGTTTATACGAAATTTGATTTTGTGAATTAAACTTCACATACATATTCATATCTTTTGCTGTAGTGAGTGAGAACGAAATTTACCAAACTTAAACTTTTCCCCTTTTTGTTATTCTATTCAATTATCACATTTTTTTTATTCTTGCTTTAAACCATCAGTCTGATGGTAATGAAAGCTTTTTGTTGGTTGTGATCCTCACAACATTTTCAATCATACATGTTTTTTTGTTAAGTCAGTTATTCAACGGAAAGTTGGTACTGACCGGTCTATATGATCATTACACCGTGCCATGTGTATATGTTAATTTTCTTATTTTATTGTTGAACTTTTTTAACAAAGACTTTATTAATTTTAGTTTGGCTCTAGTTCATTTTTTATTATTAAATTTCTAATCATTAAATGAAGAAATCAATTTTTATTTGTGATAATGAAAGAATATATTGGAAAAGTAAGTTTTGATCCCGACACCAGCCGAGTGGAATGCATTTTCGAAACCAGCTACGGTTTCATCATCAGCACTCTTTGATCGGAATGTCTTAGTGTTGGATGTAAATAAATATCATCTATTTAACTCACAAGTTTATACGAAATTTGATTTTGTGAATTAAAATTCACATACATATTCATATATTTTGCTGTAGTGAGTGAGAACGAAATTTACCAAACATAAGCTTTTCCCCTTTTTGTTATTCTATTCAATTATCAAATTTTTTTTTTTTTATTCTTGCTTTAAACCATCAGTCTGATGGTAATGAAAGCTTTTTGTTGGTTGTGATCCTCACAACATTTTCAATCATACATGTTTTTTTGTTAAGTCAGTTATTCAACGGAAAGTTGGTACTTGCAACAAAATGACACAAACTTTCCAAGACTTTAATTATGAACGCTTCCCACCGAAATAATAATCTGGCAAAACAAAATTTATTCTTAAAAAAAAGGTATTGTATGTATATATACATGTATTGGTAATAGATGGTAATGTCACCACGAACACGTCCAAAAAACCACCCTCACTCTCCTAAAATACTTATGTGTTCGAAATTATTAGTATTTTCCTAATACTTCTCAAGCCTTTAATAACTTCTCCGTAAATTGAGCCGCGTTTTTAGCATTCCCAAAAAATATTAAAATCTACTCAAAATTTTGCATTATTTTAATTCAAAGTACATATTTTATTAATAATTAATATTTAACCTAATTTTTACTTATCTATTATGTTTTTATGTATCATATATGTGTATATGTATTTATAGAATTTCAATAAAAAAATGTATAATATTGCTAACTTCTTCTCCTTTTATTCTTTTTTTTTTTTTAGTTTAATTTAATTCAATATATGTCTATAAATTGTATCAAATAACTATAATTACTTGAGTGGACGCATGTTAAATAAAAACAAGTAAGAGCGCTATATTCGGCCGTGCCGAATCTTATATACCCTTCACAACGTGTAGTCATGCAATAACAGTAGTTTGTATCACCATTCATCTCATATGAAATACGTACATACATATAAAAAATATACATATATAAAAAACATCGCATTGTAAAATTATAAATTTACGAATGTATGTTAAAAAAAAATTAAAAAAAAAAATTTAAAAAAAAAACTTAAAAAAAAAATTAAAAAATAAATTAAAAAAAAAAATAAAAAAAAAAAATTTAAAAAAAAAATTTAAAAAAAATAATTAAAATATATATAATTAATATAAAACAAAAAAAAATAAAAAAAACAATTAAAAAAAAAATAACAAAAATATAAATAATATATTAAATAAAAAATAAAAAAAAATAAAAAAAAAAATAAAAAAAATTTAAAAAAAAAATTTTTAAAATATAAAAAAAAATTTTTTTGGCTCAGCTGGGATTCGATGCCACGTTTTCTCTAACCAGTATACACGTTTGTATGTATGTATGTTGTTGTTGTAATGTTGTTTTTGTGAAAAAAAAATCGAGGTGGTCGTGGGTTTTTGCTAATATCTCAGTTGTTTATGCACCGATGTTCCTGATTTTCAATAGCGATCTACTCCCGAATATTTCTGATATTTTGATACCTCACCCGGGTTCAAGCGATGTCGGGGGGCTTCAAAAAGTTGATTTCAACATACACACGGACAGATGGTCAGACGGACAGACTGACAGACTGACAGAGCTTAATCGACTTCCCTATTCATAAGCTTTCAGAAAATATATACTTTATGGGGTCGGAAATGAAAATTGTAGAAATTTCACACGGAATGACAAACCTATATATACCCTTTTTCACTGTGTGAAGGGTATAATGAGAATGTATATTATAACTCACGATTATGTTGGTGATGGTTACGTTTTGCAATATTCCCTTTTAAATTTCACTTCTTGTAGAAATCAATAGTAGATGGTGGTTTGAGCTCAAAACATCCATTTCACTGTAATTTACCAAATTTCGCATAAGTAAACATTGCTAAGGAATCAAATAAATAGTGAATTAGTTTAAGGTATAATATACATTATTTGTTTAACATGTTGTAAGATTGTAAATTTAAACTATTGTTAATGTTGTTTTATGTTAACAGTGCAATTAAAAGTAAAACATACACACATATCTATATTTTAACATTACGTATCGATCTGCTAAATATTATTTTACATTAATTCTGTTCTGCAGCAGATCAAAAAAATTCTCTTGTATTAATAAGTGTTATAATTAAACTTACAGACTACTTCAACATACATTAGAAACTTTGTTGTTGTGATATTTGTTGTATCTTTTTTTTTTGTACTTAACATGTATCCTCTTATTAATTTATTGGTGACGTCACAGATTGTTCTCTCATATTATGCCAATTTGGCTTTGTTGTTAACTCTCATAAGACACAGTAGTGGACCCTTATTTAGCAAAATTTTTGTCGTTCATTCATATTTAATAATAATCGATTTCATTTTTATACCCTTCACACAGTGAAAAAGGGTATATATAGGTTTGTCATTCCGTGTGAAATTTCTACAATTTTCATTTCCGACCCCATAAAGTATATATTTTCTGAAAGCTTATGAATAGGGAAGTCGATTAAGCTCTGTCAGTCTGTCCGTCTGACCGTCTGTCCGTGTGTATGTTGAAATCAACTTTTTGAAGCCCCCCGACATCGCTTGGACCCGGTTGAGGTATTAAAATATCAGAAATATTCGGGAGTAGATCGCTATTGAAAATCAGAAACATCGGTACATAAACAACTGAGATATGAGCAAAAACCCACGACCACCTCGATTTTTTTTCACAAAAACAACATTACAACAACAACATACATACATACAAACGTGTATACTGGTTAGAGAAAACGTGGCATCGAATCCCAGCTGAGCCAAAAAAAATTTTTTTTTATATTTTAAAAAATTTTTTTAAAATTTTTTTTTTAATTTTTTTTTTATTTTTTTTTTTTATTTTTTATTTAATATATTATTTATATATTTATTATTTTTTTTTTTAATTTTTTTTTTTATTTTTTTTTTGTTTTATATTAATTATATATATTTTAATTATTTTTTTAAAATTTTTTTTTTTAATTTTTTTTTTTTTCATTTTTTTTTTTAATTTTTTTTTTAATTTTTTTTAAAATTTTTTTTTTATTTTTTTTTTTTAACATACATACGTAAATTTATATTTTTACAATGGGATGTTTTTTATATAGGTATATTTTTTATATGTATGTACGTATTTCATATGAGATGAATGGTGATACAAACTACTGTTATTGACTACACTTGTGAAGGGTATATAAGATTCGGCAGGGCCGAATATAGCGCTCTTACTTGTTTTATTTTAAATTTTGCTTTCTTTTTGTGTTTACTACTTCACTATTCATATAACTATGTTTTTCCAATTATGTGAATCACCAATGCCTCTTCGCTTATTTTAGAGTGGAAAGATCGTACCCAAGATTTACTGAAACTATTCGCCAAGGTTATTCAAAGGTGACCTGTATGCTTGTACTATGTGATCGTTGTGCATCTACACATATATATAAATATATATATATACACATATATATGTTGTGTTTTATGTTGAAGGCTTTAAGTTATAATCATTGATTGTTTCATATTAAGTGTGAATTTTTGTATCTTCACAAATCGCCATTTCATACATTTAAACCCTATGAAATATTTATTATTTTTAACACATATAAATAAGTCTATTAGAAAATTTATGAGACTTACCAATATAATTGGGTTTATTATAAAGTAAAAATGTAAAATTTTCTTAAACGTTGCCTAACTTTGATATTAATTTAGCAAAGAGGTTATGTGTGATTTGTAAAATATCCGAATACTTAAAAGTTCTCCAAATTTGATCCTTGCTTTTTCACAATTTGTTCAAGAAGAAACAAAAAAGCGTGTCTCATGCAGGCTTAAGCCTCAGTTAGCCGAGCGCATCCGTACTGTAATGTATCAGCTGTTCGTTTTTGGCTTATGAGAAACAATGCAAAAGCTTAGCGAAATTTAACGTACTGTAACCGGAACGTACCATTCTGTATAAAATAGAATTTCCTTACATTCTTACGTGACATTTGTAAGCCAGTGATGGTCTGCTTGTTTATTTTATGATTTCAGGGTATTTTTGCTTTTTTAATGGTACTTTTTTTTATATATTTTAATACGCAAAAGAAAAATAAAACAACTTTTAGTACTTTGCGTGTTAATTTATTTTTCTTCACGAATTTTTCAAATACAGTTTTGCGAACTATTGTGTCTATTTTAAACTTATACTATGTTTTATTCTGATTACTGTTGTTTCTTTTTTCGCTATACTTGCTAGAAACGCAATTACCACTATAATAATTATTTCCGCCTTAAAATTGCAAAACTGGAGACTTTTAAGCGTCTCGCACATACGCTTTGTATATACATTGTGTATAATAAATGTGAAATATGTAAAGATTAAAATTGTATTCAAATCTATTAATTAATATTAATTGATTTGTATACATACATAAACACATATATCAAATAAACTATAATTTGTTTATTATATTTTATTTATAAATGCTAGAGAATAAATATAACACATTAATATACATAAATAAATATACAAAATATTTTCTGATATCATTAGGTACTTTTTCTTCGTAATAAAAAACCATTTGTAAAATTGTAATACCTTACAGGGCTGGGAGGTCTACTGAGACTGCCCTGCACGAATTGGTGAGGGTTGCTGAGAGGGAGGTTTTCAATGGTGATCTTGCTTTGTCCGTATTTATGGACATAGAGGGCGCTTTTGATAGGATCTCTTTTGATAAACTGGGAAATGCTCTCGATGAGCGAGGGGTCGATTCTGTTGTGGTGAAGTGGATCGGCGCCATGCTCAGATGTAGGGCATTGAATCTCAGGAGCGGAAGCACCAAGATTCGGGGAAGGGTAGTCAGGGGATGTCCGCAAGGAGGGGTCTTATCACCTCTGCTGTGGAACATAACTGTGGACAGCCTTCTCAGGAGACTGCAGGTAATTGGCATACATACGGTAGGGTATGCGGATGATGTGGCAATTATGGTTGGTGGTAAGTTCATGGAGACCATTTTAGGTTGCATGAGACAGGCGCTCAGAGTAACCGAAAAATGGTGTTGTGAACAGGGACTAACCATAAATGCTGGCAAGTCGGATGCTATGCTCTTCACGCGGAGAAGGAAGGGCATAGAGATTGAATCCTTAATGCTTTTTGGAACCGAGATCAACGTGTCCAAGAAGGTGAAATATCTGGGGGTAACGCTGGAACTAACCTGGAATGATCATGTTGAGGCAAGGGTACAGAAGGCAAAGAGGATTCTGCATCAGTGTAAACGGGTTTGCGGTCGGAAGTGGGGAATCTCACCTAAGGATGCACACTGGATTTACACAGTGGTGGTGAGACCGACGATCACTTACGCATCTGTTGTCTGGTGGCCGAAGGCCTCCCAGGCGACGATTAGGCGGAAGTTGGACGGGGTTCAAAGGATTGCTTGCATTGGTATATGTGGCGCGATACGTACCACACCAACGCAAGCGATGGAGGCAATGCTGGGATTGCTGCCGTTGGACTTATTTGTAAGGGAGATCGGCGATTCGGATGCGAAGCGATGGCATGTGGTCTCGCTTTGGATCGGTTTTGGGGTATAGGAGAATCCTGGACCTCGTGGATAAAGAGGTTAGGGAGGCTCAGATGCCGACGGAGCGCATGAGTAGAGTGAAAGTGGTCGAAAGGCTACATCACACGCTTATAGCGGATATATTCATGCACGATGAGTGCATGGAGAATGACATCAGTATCTTTACTGATGGGTCCTTTATGGACGGAAGGGCAGGTGCTGGTGTGTACTCAACTGAGTTGAACTTATCCTGCACCCTGAATCTGGGGGAGTACGTGTCAGTCTATCAGGCAGAAATGCTTGGTTTGCTGCACGCGTTGGACCACCTGTTGGAATGTCGAATGTATGGGAAGAGAATTCTTATTGCACTTGACAACCAGTCGGTTATAAAACGTATGCAGCGGATGAATTTGAACTCCTCTTTGGTGCTTGAGTGTATTCTAAAGCTCAATAGGTGTGCCTCTACAAAAGAGGTAACGCTGATGTGGGTTAAGGGACACGTGGGCATAGCTGGGAATGAGGCTGCTGACGAACTTGCGAAGAAGGGGTCTGAGGCTGCATTCTGCGGACCGGAACCCAGAACTGCTCTGGGTAATGGGTTAGTGCGGGCGAGGATCTTTCAATGGGTGAACTCTATAAACTTGCGAAGGAGGATGGAGGGACCACGTGTCGACAGGCCCGTATGGTGCTCAGGGAGCCACTTGGCAGGGGTGCAGTGAAGATACTCGGTTTTAATCGGAGTATGATGAGCTGGATCACTGCGTTGATTACAGGACATGGTAACTTCAAATATCATCTGAAGAGGATGCGGATCGTGGATGATGATATTTGTAGAATGTGCCTGGAGGATGCCGAGACGGCAGCGCATGTAGTATGCGAGTGTCCGGCGTTGGCGAGCGGAAGATTAAGGATCACAGGCAAGCACACTTTAAGTGCGAGTGCGATGGGGGACCTTAGTCTGAGGGAGATGCTGGCGATTACAAAGGACTGTGCGATGAGGATTGTCGACAATCACCAGTCGGCAGTGTGAAATCGTTTTCCTAGTCCAGAGCAAACGCCGGTTGTGGTGCGAGACTCAGTGATTGAAGGTATACTGATCGGTAGACACGAAATCACTGAGGAGCGAAGGGGGTCGAAAAGGGACCCGTGATAGTAGTGGTCTGCTTCGATATTCCCCCTACATGTGTATATATGTCTCCCCATACAAAAGTATGATCTAATATTATTTTGTTTTTCGCAAGCAACATCATCAAATATCATTATTGAATTTGACTTAGCTTCTTGAGGTGGTACGACATATTTATTTTCTGAAAAATTATAAAGTACCCTTTACAGATGAAATTAATTTTCTAAGATATTGATATTTTGGTTGATGTAGGGATTTTGAGTATAAATATATATTTTTAAATTTTAATCCATTAAACTAAGCATTACATTTGTTTTTCCACAATTAGACGGTCCAACTATAAGTGCTCTTATTGAGTTTGGCAACAAACAGCTGTGTTTAGTTCCGTTTTTCCTTTCTTGGAAATCTAAATTTTTTACTATAATATTTTTATGTTGTCTTATTAAACGCATTTTTATGACTGAATGTATATATGTGTACACACGAATATGTAATTAATTTATAAAGTTTTTTATTTTTATTTTTTCTATGTACAAACCATTATTGCAGTATATAAATGATTGTATATGTAAATAATAAATTTAGTGGAAAAACTTCCGTGCACGGAAAAGGACTAGTTAATAAATTAATTAATTCACTACCAGTAGAACTTCATCTACCCGGTTATCAGTACTGTGGACCTGGAACAAAACTGGAAAAGCGTTTAGAAAGAGGAGATAAGGGAATTAATCCCCTGGATGCAGCTTGCCGAGTTCATGATATTGCTTATTCTCAGAATACTGATATTAATAAAAGACATCAAGCAGATAGAGAACTAGCAGATAAAGCTTGGGAAAGAGTTAAAGCTAGAGATAGTACAGTTGGAGAAAAACTAAACGCATTATTTGTTAGTAACGCAATGAAAGCTAAAGTAAAATTTGGTATGGGTGTTAAATGCAACAAGAAAAGCCCCTATAAGCGAAATATTTTTAATAGTGCAATTAAAGCAGCAAATGTTGTCTTAAAAAAACAAAAACCTCAAGATGTTAAAAATGCTATTAAAACTGCGCGAAAAGTAATTAAAAATTCATTTCGTGGAAGGAAATCAGAAATTAAAATTCCTAGAATCATTAAAGTTCCAAAAGTTGGCGGCTTCCTACCTATTGTTCCAATACTTACTGCACTCGGAACATTGGGTGCATTAGCTTCTGGTTTATCATCAATTGTTAAAGCCATAGCAACAGCTAAAAATGGTAGACAGAAACTTGAAGAGAGCAAGCGTCATAACAGAACATTAAAAGCAATAGCAATGGGCAAAGGCTTATATCTGAAACCACATAAAAATGGATATGGAATTTTTTATAATAATGTATCAAAAAACTAATAAAACAGCTACCCAACAGACCTCTCACAGACATAGATTTAAAAGTATTTGGAAAGAATTATATTCCCAATTTTAGAGGAGTATATATGAGAGATAAACTTCCAAGATGTCCACGACGAAAAGAGTGCGGAATTATCAATTTGGACAATAATAAAGGACAAGGCACACATTGGGTAGCCTACTACAAAGATAACAAAAATATTGAATATTTTGATAGTTTTGGTAATCTTCGACCTCCGTTAGAAGTAGTTAAATATTTAGGAACTAATACTAAATACAACTATAAAAGATACCAAAAAACTATTGCTTTTAATTGTGGCCATTTATGCTTAAAAATTTTAACTAATTTTCAAATAAAGAAATAATAAAAAACACCCATAATTTTGTTTATTTTATTTTTTATTTTAATTATTAAAATAAGTAATAGTATTTTTTTTTATGTTAAAACTAAATTTTCCCTTTCTAGTAAAAGAGCATTTTTTAATGCACAAATTCCATAACTGTGGTGATTACTTCAGTTCCATTTGTTTAAAGTTAGCACAAGCATGATCTTCAATATTAAAAACTGTTTGCTGTAGAATTTCTCTAACCATTTCCTTTTTTCATCACCTTTGACATATATATTAGAGCATTTAGTATTTGCTTTTAAAAATTTATATACACTATCAAAAGTCAGTATTCCATCATTCCAATACAAGTGGTGATAATTTTTCATTAGCCAATGTGCTTCTTTTTGTTTCTTAACTGACAAACAGTTAAAGTCGTATGGAGGTTTTATAATAAAATTAAAATATTCATTTTTATTGAAAACAACTGCAATTTCTTTTGCAATAAAATTATTTGAATTAGATTTAAAGCCTTGCAAGTCGATGAAGACAATACTGCGATGCATATTGAGCAATTTCTAAAACTTTTCTAAATTATGATTTTAAGAATAAGTACTCAACTATGAGATTGTGTGTATAATGATATAGTAAGCTGATGTGTTTTCTATAAGATTAATAGCACTTTCAAGTACAATTAAATTTTGATATTATTTTTCAATCTCTTAATTAGTTTTTTATATTTTTAACAGCCACAAATACCAACTACGTCTCCATCGGAATCATTGTGAGGGCAAGGTTTATTGAATGCTTCAGTATTGGAATATTGTTTCTTAAATGTACGTAACAAATCTAAATCTTCTTCAAAGATTACATTTTCAAATTTATTCAGAAAATCATCAATAATATCCATCTTTCTAAATCAATATGTTGTTAAATACTAAATAAATATCAATTTTACTCATGTTTTATATAGTTTTTATTTTATTTTTATTTATTTATAAGCGGTAAAGTCATTAAAATTATAATAATCGTTCATGGTAGGCGCAGTCTTAATCTCCAGTCTATAAAATGTATTGTCCATCACTATTAACAGGAATTTTGGAAATTAAATACATCCCAGTAGATAAGTCTTCCACATCTTTATCAGTAAGTGCATTAAATTTTCTAGGTAAATAGAATATACTTGGTCCCAGTTCCAACATAATAACGTCTCCATAATTTGTAGTTGTTCTCTCAGCTCCTGTAATAAGATAATTTTCCCTAGCTATCATATTCTTAACACTTAGGATTTGCTTCGTATTTAGCTGATTGAATGTGGTTATTAAGTCCGTGTTAGTGTTTATCGTTGCAATTTTATTTATTTAATGTATATAAAAAGATATTTAACTGCCAATTTATAGAAAATTTTGTGATTAAAAATTAAACTAATCAAGTAATAAAAAATACTCATCTTAAACAAGAGATACTCAATTAAAACTCTTACTATAAAACTGTCTCTAAGAGAAAATTTAAAACAGAGAGAGAGAAAAAGGATATAAAAACAACAAATTTTTAGTTGAAATAAAAATGTATTTATTTTCTTCTTAATATTATTATATATATTATTATTATTCAATATTTAAATCTAAAATGGCTTGATCCCCGACAGAATCAAACCAAAATTCATCTTTATAGTCTGATAATATTTTATCACCTTCCTCATCATACAAAAATTCTAAGACTTCATTAGTATAATATCCTAACTGATTATTTGGAATTTCATTTTCTACGCTATCTTCTAAACTTACATTAAAGTTACTTATATTATTATTATTATTATTATTATTAATATAATTTTATAACATATTTTCTAAACTATTATTAATATTGTTGTCCTCTTCGTCCAATGAAAATAGTATTGGACTCATCAGGGAATCTTGACGCACACAATTTTCATCCTCCTCATCGATGAAAATAATAATGGGGCTTTCTGTTACTTCAAATTCCCTAGAATTCATCTTTTTAGCGAATTATCAATATTTTTCTACTTTTATAAAAAATTTAATGTGAATCTTGACTTCACGTATAGAAATACTAAGTAGTTTGAAATATATTGAATTTATATATAAAAACGCATCATTAGAGGAATATCTCAATCGTAAAATAATGGTAGCACTTTTTAATTACCGTAAAACAATGGTAACACTTTTTAAAACATACACACATACACACAAGAAAGCAAGTTTTAAAATTGTATCAGAACAACATTATTAAAAACGTAAACATAATTTTGTTTTGTACGCATATCTGCCTTTATTTCAATCTAACTGCCTGTCCGTCTGTGAACCTACATGCATGTATATAATAAACACACACATACACATTTTCGTACTTAAAATTTTATAGTGAGATTTTTAATGTAAACACTTGATTGACTTAGAAAATAAACACACGCACTTGTAAGACTTATAAATAAATACATGCTCGTGTAAGACGATCACTAAAACAAACAAACAAATGAACAAAATATACCTTAACAACAAGGAGTCGTAATAATCAATTTATCCATCTCTCTACCCTTCTGTCCGTCTGTGACATATATAATAAATACACACAAACACACATACTGTACTAGATAGTAGCGAAAGGAGGAAGGCGTTAGCAACACTGTCTCAAAGATACACCCCTGAACGTATCACAGGCAGAAAGGTTGCCATACGTCAAAAGGAGGTAAGAAAGGGACAAAAGTGTTAATGACAATACTTTTTAAATCAACCGAGGGAGGCAAATGGCTGACGTTGGTGTCAAACTTCTATGGCGGGAAGTAAATGAGATATTTCCGGCCTTTTCAACTCGAGACGGCAGCCGAAGCAGACATCATCTAAGACGCACACAAGAAAAAAAAATTTGAAAGGAAAAGACAAACAGGTAAATATATATAGTGCAAAAAAGGAGAGTAGAGAACGTGTTAGCCGATGCTGTGTAGGAAAATAAAACTCATCAAAAACGATACAATTAATTACAGTGTGCCTGCCGAGGAAGCCGATGCACCAGGCCGGAATTATAAACGAGGTCACGGTACATGCGGAGCCTCTAAAGGATGCCGTCTTCAGCAATAGCCATCCCGCAATAGCCATTCAGCAATAAATAGCCATCCATGACACCCAGCAACAGTCATTCACAATACACAGCTACAGTCATTTGAAATTTTCAACTATAGTAAACTGCAACTGTCAGAGATAGTCGTACGCAATTTCCAACTATAGTCGTATGCCATTTTTAACTATAGTCATTCGCAATTTTCAACTATAGTCATTTGCCACTTTCAACTATAGTCCCTTGCCATTTTCAACTAGAGTCATACGCCATTTTATCGATAGTCACCACAACCGCCATTCTCATCTATAGCCATCCACCGTTTCGTAATCCTCACCCAAATCATGTTTCAGCCAACATTTGGCAGCACCACAGCTATCCGGTAACATAACTACGTTATCATCAATAAAGTCACCACCACCAGCCATCCATTACACCAACCCGTTGTTCATCAACAATAATCAACACATATAGACATCAATATCAACCCATAGACCGACACAACTTAGGACACCATCGTCAATCTCATCTCTACAAGCCAACTGTTAACCATTAAAGATAAGTACTGTAGTTTAAAAGTGAAGTTATTATTATTACCCTTAGGGTTTATATACGTGGGTCGATTACCCAATTTTTTGAATTTAATTTTACCATGGCCGTTTTGGGCGGTCGTCAGGGATATGTTAACCAGTAGGCAATCGAGTGTGCTTGGGCCTTACTAAAACCCCAACGCACATCCCGAGCGCTACTGCATTGACAGCCTTGACACAAATAACGTCAGCTCACAGAGCTCGCTCAATTTGGAGCACACAATAGCCCAGAGAATTCAAACCAGGAAAGGGGAAACTAAAAGCAGATAGTATTTTTGAATTGTTTACTTATTTATTGATTTATTTGATTCAACTTCATAGTAAAATGAAATAGCCGACAAAATCAAAGAAATAAGGAAATAGTTAACTTGAGCAAAATAAAAATAACGACACAAATAAATAATTACATAAAGAAAGTAGAAAGTTAATGAATGAGTAAATACCATAAACGAGTTAGTAATTAGATAAATAGAATAAATGGGAGAATAAATAAATAAATAATCCACCGTAAGAAATAATAGCCAGCTTAAAATTTTTTGTTCCATCAACCTGATTAAAATTTTTTACTCGGTATATTCATCCCAACAATTAGCATTGCGAATCTTCATTAGTGTCGATAGCTATTGGTCTCATGAAATAAATTGTTTCCCCTAAATAAGTACAATTTAAATTTACCCGGATATTTGGTCACGCATTCAGTATTACAGTACGCAGAATAGTTGTCCATCAAACGAACATTTAATAACATCAAACCACCTTACAAAAATAAAAAAAAAAATAAAAAAAAATAAAAAAAAGAAAACCGGAAAAGAAAATAATTAAATTATTCCCTTGAATTATTCCAGAATCAAATTATCGTTTCGAATTAAGATAAATATAAGAAAAACAATAGCCCGATAGTTAAGAATACAAATAAGAAAGAGAAAAAGAAACTTAAACCTAAACGAAATTTCACACAAAAACTACAAATGAATTAACCCGAAATTAATGTATAGTACTTAAGTATCCTAACCTAATCTTTATTCATACTTACTTACCGTTTATACTATTATACAATATAGCTGCCCCGTTCGAACGTAGAGAACAGCCCTGTAATATATTTAATAGCCTATGGGCATAAGTTAAATGAATAAAATAAAATATGTGGTCTAATAATGCTATTATGAATATATAAGTGGTAACCTATAGGTAAGAGGTAAGGTATAACCTTCGGTGGGACTGCAAAAGGGGTAGCAAACATCATATTGAGCTACCATGGTCTAGGGGAGGGTAACGGTAGTCTATAAGAGTTAGACACTACCGCGAATTTTATGTTTATCAGTGTATTCTGGCACAACCTTATAGTTGTCATGATAAGGAGCCCTCATCGCTGACCCGAACCGACGCTCAGTCCCCGCGAGCTATAGCTGTGCCCCGATTACAAAGTTGCCAGTGTACCAGCGGTGTTAGAGGCATCCATTGAAGCGAGCCGGTCAAGGCTGATAGTAAAAGTAACGACCATTGAAACTTGACGATAAAACATGACAGAATATTAATGGCGCCCAACGTGGGGCCCGGGGAAATTACGCACGATGGAGATAAATTGAAAACGGTTTTTAGAAATTTAGAGAGAGAAATTCTGAACGAAGGCATCAGAGAGTCCGGAATATTGTGAAACAGTTTGTCCGAGTGCAGCTATGCCAGTTCATGTAGGATGGTAGGCGATATTGAGCGGGAGTGTAAGTCTCACTACGTTGTCCCACATGCGTAGTGATAGCGACATTTTTCCCCATCGTCTAGAGAACTGGTCAAGAAGGTCCAGGTAGATATACTTGTAGTATTGGCTATCTGTTTGCGCTTGATCATCCTCTAGTGGGCCTTGGCCATCGAATTTTTCTAAATCGCAGATTATTTTTCGGGAACTAATTGATAAACCTAAGATTTGAAACATGCAACCACCGAATTTATACCTTACTGAAATACCAGAAAGTAAACACAAAAGAAAGTAAACACAAAAGAAAGTAAGCACGAAAGAAAGTAAACACAAAAGAGAGAACACCAATTGGGAAGATATAGAACACAATTGAATAATATCATAGTTTAAGGTGCACGAGGATATTTGCATTATAGTTAACAATCGTTTGCTTTAGACAAATATTTTGCGTATATTAACACTCAAATTAATAATCAAATTAAAATCTACATATCGTTTAATGTACATTTGAATACATTTTAATTCTAGTAGTGACATAATATTTGAAACTTCTTGAATATATACATACATATTACAAACACATTTTCGATACCTTTTTATTAAATACCTAGTGAAACTGAATTTTATTGGAAACTTTTTAAAATTATACATACATTTTACAAATATCTTTTCAAAACCTTTTTATTGATTATTGGGTAAACTAAATTTTTATTGAAACTTTGGAGTATAGGCATCAACAAGTGCGAAGAGTAAGTACCGAACATAAAGCGCCCGCGATAATAAATTTTAGCCATTTTCGGTACCGATTATTAATCGTCGTAATTTGTTTCGTTTTGATCCGTGAGATTTTGTTAATTAAGCATTTTTGATAGTCGCTACGGTCGCAAAGCGTCAACCGTTTTCGGGTCGTATCATCGCTGACCAGGGAAAATTTAGATCAGGGAAACTAGGTTGCGAATTTTCGTATTGCTGACGGAAGTAGAACATTCGTTTGATAGCTTTAGGAAACTATTATGGTGGAAACGCGTGCGTCTAGTAAAAACGAACAAGTCATGGCAACGACAACTTCCACAACATCTACAACAACAACGTTAACAACCACCACGGCCACCGTAACTGTATCTGCAGGAACTGGAGCTGTCCCTAGAACTACAGCCAGGATATTGGAGTCCCCAATACAGGAACCATCAGAATTAGAGTCCAGCGGAGCAAGTATTTCGGGTAACAGCACCATTATCACGCCACTTTACAGCAGCATAAGTGCTAGAGGAGTTATAGAGGCATTGCGACAGGGCAACGCTCCATTGAGGCCTGCCAATCGAGCAGCACCACCAGCGCACAGAGTGCCACCTAGTGCTATCACTCATAATGATCTACGGAACTTTGAAGACCGATTGTTAAATTTAATACCAAAGCTTATTCAACAGAACCTAAACGCACCAGGGCTACCACAAACGGGGAGCACTAGTAACAACAACAACCATATAATACCGGATTTTTCGCATCCTCCGCCTAGAATACCCAGCGGAAATGTTCGACCGCCAACAGTTTCAAGTAATAATAACGTTAGTCAGCCTTTTTCGATCTCCAATGCAGTGACACACCCTCAAACTACTCGAGCAGCTTACAACGCGTATAGTATGAATTACACCAATAATATTAGCCAACGAGAAGGATGCACAAGCAATTATGCCAATCATAGAACAGCCAACGAACCAAATCATGTTTGGTACCCACAACTTAACGCTAACTTTATATCGCCACCGGAAACGTCACAGCTTCATAGATCCCCCGACACTCAAAGCCAACAGCCACACGGACCTGGACTCAGGATCGATAAGTGGGGGATAACGTTTGACGGGACCACCAAAACGACTAGTATCGAGGACTTTGTCTTTAGAGTCGAAACGTTACAAGCCGATTTTGGCTGCGACTGGAGGGAAGTCTTGAGGCCATTTCATCATCTATTAAGTGGACCCGCACGTGATTGGTTCTGGGACCATAGACGCTTCAACCAGACTTCACGATGGGAAGATCTGAAGGCCGCCTTAATTGCACAATTTCACCGATACGACAGTGACTTCGACATTCAGCGGAAAATATTGGATCGCCGACAGCAGGGCCTCGAATCGTTTGACGACTTTTATAATGCCGTCATAAAACTTTGCAATCAACTTAGATGTCCGATAGGGGAACAAGACCTAGTATGTATTATGAAAGGTAACCTTAAAGCTCACATGGCGCAACTACTCTTCTTGGTGAAGGTGAACGGGTTGTCAGATTTTGCTAGGGAATGTCGCAGGGCAGAAAATTTGCTAAATAGTCAGCGCAATTTCAGTAACCGTGCACCCATACGAAATGTGCATGAGATAGAGCACACTCTGGAAGCACCGCACGAACAGTTGGAGGTAGACGCAGTGGCAACAACCAAGAAATTAAAATGCTGGAACTGCCAGGAAGAAGGCCACACGTTTTTTGACTGCCTAGCGGAAAGAAGAAATCTGTTCTGCTATAAATGTGGGCTAGTAGACACCGTCACGCCTCGTTGTCCCGTGTATCAGGGAAACCGAAAAGTGAACGCGAATCATCCTGGGATGGAAGCGCGTTCATCGACAACTCATCCCAGAAGCCAGTAATAACGCCAACTTCACTTTTCTCGCAAGCAGCTGACAAGAGTAACGTAACGTCAAACACTATTAACACGCCTGATAGTATAACTGAATCGAATATACCCAGTGAAAATTTAATATCGTCGCAGACCAATCAACACCGTAAGCCATACCATGTTCGCGTTCTGGAGTATGAGAGAGCACGCGAACGAATATTTGGCCCATCAAAACGCATACGTAAAATCAGAGAAAGATATGACATCAGAAAGCAGACGAGATTCGAAATAGCAGCCTCAAGCATTTACGAAGGACCGGATACTCGTATTTATTCAACAATCGAAATAAATGGACAACAAATAGAAGGATTGCTTGACAGTGGAGCAACAGTGACCTGCTTGGGCAAAGACTGCCTTGATTACGTAGAGAAAATGCAGCTGGCGATATACCCATTTACTTCACAGATAAGAACCGCGGACGGAAGACTCAACGAGATTATAGGGCGCGTGCGAGCAAATATCACTTTCAATAAGAAATAGTTGACATATTTCCTTGTTTTACGAAAAGAGGACTGGGCAAGACTCCGTTTGAAACGCACCACATAGACACCGGCAACTCGGTACCAGTCAAGGAAAAGCACTACCCAGTATCTCCGGCGGTGCAGAAATTGATGTATGGAGAATTAGACCGTATGTTGGCATTAGGAGTAATAGAACCCAGCGAAAGTCCGTGGAACAATAGAGTCACGTTTGTACAAAAGGGAGAAAAGGTGAGAATTTGTTTGGACGCACGTAGATTGAACGAGTTGACAGTGAAAGACGCGTACCCGCTTCCACACATCGAGGGCCTTTTAAGCCGATTGGGTGAAACCCACTACATATCCAGCATAGATTTGAAGGACGCATTCTGGCAGATACCATTGGCGGAGACTAGCCGAGAGAAGACAGCCTTTACCGTACCCGGGAGGCCATTGTACCATTTCACGGTCATGCCTTTTGGATAAGGTGATTCCCGCCCGGTTAAGGGAAAGGGTGTTTGTCTATTTGGACAACTTGCTGGTGGTATCGCCAGAATTCGAGGAGCACCTGCAGACACTAGAGGAGGTAGCTCACTGCCTGGACAGAGCCAAACTCACAATTAACGTGAGCAAATCAAAGTTTTGCTGCAAAGAACTCAAATATTTAGGATATATAGTAGGAGAAGGCAAACTGAAACCAGACCCCGAGAAAGTACAGGCTATATTGAACCTCAAGTATCCGACGACACCAAAACAACTCCGTAGCTTCATGGGTACCACTGGATGGTACCGCCGTTTCATCTTTGAGTACGCCACAATCACTGCACCGATCACCGAGACCCTGAAAAAGAACAAAAACTTTCAGTTCCCTGACGAGGCTAAGGCAGCTTTCGACATTTTAAAAATGAAATTAACAGCAAGCCCGGTACTGACACATCCCGATTTCAATAGACCTTTTTATATTCAGTGTGATGCATCTGACGCAGGCATGGGCGCCGTACTGTTTCAGGAAGACGACGGGCACGAACACCCGATAGCGTACTTCTTAAAAAAATTTACAGCAGCACAGAGGAATTACTCAGTAACCGAGAGGGAGTGCCTAGCGGTAGTTTCGGCCGTGAAAAGGTTCAGACCATACGTAGAATTGATGGAATTTGTAATAATTACTGACCATGCTAGCTTGAAGTGGTTAATGTCACAACGCGACTTGAGCGGGAGGTTAGCAAGGTGGAGCCTACAATTACAAGCATTTTCGTTCAAAATTAAGCACCGGAAAGGGTCCCAAAATGTCGTGCCAGATACATTGTCAAGGTATGCGGTAGACGAAATCGAGGAGATGGTGAAGCCAAGCATTGATGATACTGCTTCGGAATTCCAGGAGGAAGAATATAAGAGCATAATAGACGTTATTAATGAAAATAGAGAAAAACTACCTGATTTAAAGGTTCTGGAAGGAAAGATTTATAAAAGGACACACTTCTACGATGGTAACGTAGCCAGAGAGGAACACGCTTGGAAGCTTTGGGTACCAGCCGGCCTTACAACCAGCATCATGAGGGAGGCACATGAGCACCCAACAGCAGCCCATGGAGGAGTTGGTAAAACGATAAGGAGAGTTCGCGAATGGTACTATTGGCCACACATGAACGCGCACATAAATGAATTCGTCAGCCAGTGTGAGATATGCAAGGAAAGCAAACCATCAAACAGGATACTCAGACCACCAATGGGTAAGGAACCAGATGCGAGCAGGCCTTTTCAAAGGATCTACATAGATTTCCTTGGACCGTATGTGAGGTCGAAAAAGGGCAACTGTTTCATCTTCATAGTACTAGATTATTTTTCAAAATTCGTTCTCCTCAAGGCAATGTCCAAGGCGAACGCCCGCAATGTAATCAATTTTCTTGTCGAGGAGGTATTTTATAAATTTGGATGTCCCGAAACGGTAGTATCGGATAACGGACAACAGTTCGTCAGCAAAGACTTCAAGGAAACAATGGAATGCTTTGGCATACAACATATGCGAACGGCGAACTACGCACCACAAGCGAACGCCTCAGAGCGTGTAAATCAGTCCATCTTGGCCGCGATCCGCTCCTACTTAGAGGGAAACATAAACGAGTGGGACTTACACCTCAGTGAAATCGAGTGCGCCTTGCGATCAGCAGTGCATACCGCTACCGGAATAACGCCGTACTTCGAACTATTCGGCACGAATATGATTACTCACGCCTCGGCGTACCAGCTTGCGCGGCAATTGGTTGTAGAGGATCCGGAAAATAGATTGGAAAATCGCAGCGAATACATGGAGCTGGTAAGAGAAAATGTAAAAAGGAACTTGCACAAAAGCTACGAAACAAACGCGAAGCGCTACAACTACCGATGCAGACAAACTCGATTCAAAGTCGGCCAGGAAATTTTCAGGCGCAATTTCCAACTATCTGATTTCACCAAGCAACTGTCAGCCAAGCTGTGCAAACGTTTTGTCAAATGCCGAATAGCCAAAACCATCGGTAATAACCTATATGAACTAGAAGATCTCAAAGGCAAAAGCATAGGAATATATCATGCAAAGGACTTGAAATCGTGAATAAGACCAGGGTTGACCCAGAGATTTTTATCATATTAGCAACTCGATTGCTAATATGATAAAAACTTCTCACGGGAGTAAGGAGGTGTGTACTAGATAGTAGCGAAAGGAGGAAGGCGTTAGCAACACTGTCTCAAAGATACACCCCTGAACGTATCACAGGCAGAAAGGTTGCCATACGTCAAAAGGAGGTAAGAAACGGACAAAAGTGTTAATGACAATACTTTTTAAATCAACTGAGGGAGGCAAATGGCTGACGTTGGTGTCAAACTACTATGGCGGGAAGTAAATGAGATATTTCCGGCCTTTTCAACTCGAGACGGCAGCCGAAGCAGACATCATCTAAGACGCACACAAGAAAAAAAAAATTCGAAAGGAAAAGACAAACAGGTAAATATATATAGTGCAAAAAAGGAGGGTAGAGAACGTGTTAGCCGATGCTGTGTAGGAAAATAAAACTCATCAAAAACGATACAATTAATTACAGTGTGCCTGCCGAGGAAGCCGATGCACCAGGCCGGAATTATAAACGAGGTCACGGTACATGCGGAGCCTCTAAAGGATGCCGTCTTCAGCAATAGCCATCCCGCAACAGCCATTCAGCAATAGCCATCCATGACACCCAGCAACAGTCATTCACAATACACAGCTACAGTCATTTGAAATTTTCAACTATAGTAAACTGCAACTGTTAGAGATAGTCGTACGCAATTCCCAACTATAGTCGTATGCCATTTTTAACTATAGTCATTCGCAATTTTCAACTATAGTCATTTGCCACTTTCAACTATAGTCCCTTGCCATTTTCAACTAGAGTCATACGCCATTTTATCGATAGTCACCACAACCGCCATTCTCATCTATAGCCATCCACCGTTTCGTAATCCTCACCCAAATCATGTTTTAGCCAACATTTGGCAGCACCACAGCTATCCGGTAACATAACTACGTTATCATCAATAAAGTCACCAACACCAGCCATCCATTACACCAACCCGTTGTTCATCAACAATAATCAACACATATAGACATCAATATCAACCCATAGACCGACACAACTTAGGACATCATCGTCAATCTCATCCCTACAAGCCAACTGTTAACCATTAAAGATAAGTACTGTAGTTTAAAAGTGAAGTTATTATTATTACCCTTAGGGTTTATATACGTAGGTCGATTACCCAATTTTTTGATTTAATTTTACCATGGCCGTTTTGGGCGGTCGTCAGGGATATGTTAACCAGTAAGCAATCGAGTGTGCTTGGGCCTTACTAAAACCCCAATGCACATCCCGAGCGCTACTGCATTGACAGCCCTGACACAAATAACGTCAGCTCACAGAGCTCGCTCAATTTGGAGCACACAATAGCCCAGAGAATTCAAACCAGGAAAGGGGAAACTAAAAGCAGATAGTATTTTTGAATTGTTTACTTATTTATTGATTTATTTGATTCAACTTCATAGTAAAATGAAATAGCCGACAAAATCAAAGAAATAAGGAAATAGTTAACTTGAGCAAAATAAAAATAACGACACAAATAAATAATTACATAAAGAAAGTAGAAAGTTAATGAATGAGTAAATACCATAAACGAGTTAGTAATTAGATAAATAGAATAAATGGGAGAATAAATAAATAAATAAGTAAATAATCCACCGTAAGAAATAATAGCCAGCTTAAAATTTTTTGTTCCATCAACCTGATTAAAATTTATTACTCGGTATATTCATCCCAACAATTAGCATTGCGAATCTTCATTAGTGTCGATAGCTATTGGTCTCATGAAATAAATTGTTTCCCCTAAATAAGTACAATTTAAATTTACCCGGATATTTGGTCACGCATTCAGTATTACAGTACGCAGAATAGTTGTCCATCAAACGAACATTTAATAAGATCAAACCACCTTACAAAAAAAAAAATAAAAAAATAAAAAAAAAAAAAAAAGAAAACCGGAAAAGAAAATAATTAAATTATTCCCTTGAATTATTCCAGAATCAAATTATCGTTTCGAATTAAGATAAATATAAGAAAAACAATAGCCCGATAGTTAAGAATACAAATAAGAAAGAGAAAAAGAAACTTAAACCTAAACGAAAACTCACACAAAAACTACAAATGAATTAACCCGAAATTAATGTATAGTACTTAAGTATCCTAACCTAATCTTTATTCATACTTACTTACCGTTTATACTATTATACAATATAGCTGCCCCGTTCGAACGTAGGGAACAGCCCTGTATTATATTTAATAGCCTATGGGCATAAGTTAAATGAATAAAATAAAATATGTGGTCTAATAATGCTATTATGAATATATAAGTGGTAACCTATAGGTAAGAGGTAAGGTATAACCTTCGGTGGGACTGCAAAAGGGGTAGCAAACATCATATTGAGCTACCATGGTCTAGGGGAGGGTAACGGTAGTCTATAAGAGTTAGACACTACCGCGAATTTTACGTTTATCAGTGTATACTGGCACAACCTTATAGTTGTCATGATAAGGAGCCCTCATCGCTGACCCGAACCGACGCTCAGTCCCCGCGAGCTATAGCTGTGCCCCGATTACAAAGTTGCCAGTGTACCAGAGGTGTTAGAGGCATCCATTGAAGCGAGCCGGTCAAGGCTGATAGTAAAAGTAACGACCATTGAAACTTGACGATAAAACATGACAATACATTTTTCGTACTTGAAATTTTATAGTGACAATTTTAGTTAAAATAAAAAAATTTTTAACAGAAAAAAAAATCATCCTCATACGGATGATTTTTTATTGCATAGACAAAAAAAAATTAAGTTGAGATAAACATACCAATAACAAAATGCATATCAACCAAAATAAAAATTCATCCATATGGAAATTACCATTGGGATGAAAATTTTTAATTATTAACCAAAAAATCATCTTTATGGGGAATTACCATTGGGATGAAAATTTAAAAACAAAAGTTCATCCGTATGAGTAAATTGGACAGACAATAAAAAAATTAAACTTGAGACAAACAAACCAATAACAAAATGCATATCAATAAAAATAAAAATTCATCCTTATGGAAATTACTATTGGGATGAAAATTTTTAATTATTTACAAAAATTCATCCCTATGGAGAATTCCCATTGGGATGAAAATTTAAATATCAACCTGTGTACTTACAACAATTTAGCCTATATCACAAACCAGTTATTTTTAAAACATTCTAAAAGTATGCCACAAAACTAAATACTTAGTGACGTAGATAAAAAGTATTCGGTGTTTCAGTTTTATCCTCATATTTTACAAATGAGATATTCAAAAGTGTCCTGAAAGAATGCTACAAAGTGTAAGTTATCAGAAATCACATTCTCCATCTAGTGAGTTTTAATATCTGAGTCGCCCTCTATATAAAATAATTTATACTCAGATAATACGACAAACTCATCAGCGCCATCTTAATCTAGTTGTAGGAATTACATAAAATGCAACGCCATCTTGTGGCAACACTGCTTATCGAAGACATAAACCTAAATTTGTTTATTTAGCCAGAACTGTCATATTTATACTACTTAGGCAAGTATTAACATTGTGAAGTGTTAAAAGTACTGTAAATAACAGTTGAAATCAATAATTCTAAATACATAAAAGTTTATGACGATATAAATGTATAAGAAAAAGTGCCCTAATGAGCAAAAAAAGTGTATATTGTTTTTTGTTTTAGCTTTTGAACGAATTGTTTCAACATAAATATTTCATATATTTAAATTATTTTCTCTCTTTTAAATAACTTTTGATCACACATTTCGGCGAAAAAAAATCATTGTTAAACCTTTATTCGTTTAGCCGCAAAAAAAAACATATAAACATCCAGAAACCGAAAAAAACATTTAAATCTCATATAATTTTCTTCACTTTCCTTACTTTAGCAGGGTCTCAGAGCTACAAATCGCAATTAAAAGTCTCCAAAATTTACAATATAATGTAGAATATTGTTGTATATCGAGCTTCGTACTTAGTTCTTAAGATTTCTTAAAATTCAGTTTTGCCTTTTTGGCCAGATTTTCAGGCCAAATACTCCTCTGTACGCCGGCAGATATTCTATTTTTAATATCATCTGCCCTAATATTACGATGCTATCAATATGAACATTTCTATCAATGTTAATATTTACCTCTTTAAGTGTCAATTTTTGTTCTGTTAAATTGTAAAATAAAAAGTTGTTTCTAATTAATTTCCTTTTTGTTTTTTTACTTTTTTAATGCATATTCATACAAACCGAAAAGTACCTTTATTATCCAAATTTACAATCATATTGCATATATTCAATAGTTTTAAGCAACTTAAAATTTTACTTACATAATAAGTTCTCGGGGAAATATATTTTCACAAAAATAGGTGCTTTTTCTCTCATAAACCTTACACGATATCAAATAACGAGTATCGGAATTAAATAAGAATAAAATTATAATTAATATAAATGTAAAATTAATAGTCCAGTCATAACTATTTTTTTTTTAATGGTAGCCAGTTTAAAACAATAATAAGAAAAAAATATGCTTACTATCAAGCCTTATTATTTACCTAATTAATAGTTTTAATGTATTTTCTACACTTCTAACTTAATATAATTTTAAAATAAGTAAATATTTTTTGCATAGTTTATTACAATTAAGAAAATTGTTTGTAATTAAAACAATTTAATTCGAAATATAATATTTATTTGTTGTCACCAAAGGAAAACACAAAAAATTGGAAAAACGTAGAGAGCACTAACTTGAAATTGTTCGCTGAAAAATTTTCAAAGAGCAATTAAAAACATCTAGTCAACGAGCTTATATTAAAGAGTTAACAATGCTGCTTAAATAACGATATTATAAATCGCTCGTGTAGACGGGGGCAGAGGTTCTAATAATTAGCAGCGGAGTCAAGATAATTAGGCGGCTCGGCTTTACAATTTCGAGCTGATTGACTGTGTTATCAGCTTTGTTGACGTGGCCACGCGTGGTATTTTCACAGTCGCCCAAATCCTTGGGTCATCGGCGGCTTATTTATCAGACGATAAAGGGGCTATTAGACACGCATACATGTCTTAAGACATGTGTGATGGCATACCAAAACTCATTGTGTAATAGCGTGTATGTCGAGTATGTTAGACATTTATGTTGGATATCAAAAATTTTTGAGTTTCTGATGTATGTCGCATACCAACATACTTGTCTAATAGCGTGTCCGTCATACTGCACAAAAAAATGTATTTTTCTAATATTATTTTCCGGGAAGAATTTATTGAGATATATAAAAGCTTCCCTTAATTGTGGCAATTAAAATCAGATCTGTACCACAACAAACAATTGAAAATTAATGCATACTTATGCATTAAGAGAATAATTAAGTGAAATAAAAAAAGTTTAATATTTCGTTGATAACCATAGCCGCTACAACTTTCCGCTTCATTGCCATATTTTCGCTTAAAAAATTTCTGTGTGCTGAAGTATGCCGTCAGTGTTCGACAGTGTAATAGCTAAACCCAAAGTATGCCATCACACATGTCTCAAGACAAGTATCGCACGTTTTGCGAATTTATTTATTTTTATTTATTTATTTATTTATTGAATGAGTATGACCAGTGTTTCCAGACAGATATTTTATTAAATTTTAAAAAAAAAGAGATGAAATATCTAACCTGCATTTACATATGAAAGTGATTTCATGAAATTTCTGTATACGTTTTATAATTAAAAATTTCTATGAAATAGACTACTTTCAAGTAAATTTCTTGTGCGTTTACACAGGAGTGTGAAATTTCATTTTAAAAATGACGTCGAAAGGAAGAGTCGCAATAATTGCTATACATTTTACATTGATGCGCTTAATTTGCCTCCATTTGTTTACTACCTTTAGAGTTACCAAGAATATTTCATACACAAATTTAAAAGACAATAGTTGAAAAAAATAATTTTTCTTAATTTTTAATAAAATTATTGTTTTAAAGTTACATTAATATTATTTTTGATGTATATTTGAAAAATAAATATTATAAATATTTTCATTTACACAAAAATAAGTTATATTTACAATTATTATTTAATCACAATCCTGTAAATTTGTACAAGTTTTATAAGGAGGCAACAGTGTTTACCATTTGTCACTTTACTTTCATGAAAACGTCAAAATTTACTTTTTTGAAGAAATCGTTAAAATCTGAGTGGAAAGTAAAATTAATGTGAGTGTGTTAGTGAACAAGTGTGAGTGTATTGCGAATTTCACGAAATTACTTTCATGTGTAAATGCTGGGTAATGAAAGCTCATTCATTAGAAATAAACATGAGCCGAATAACTCTTCACTCTCTCTCTCTCTCTCTCTTCACACACTCTCTTAACTCTTTCATAGCATTCTATCATATTCAAAATTATTTCTATATTCAGCATAATCTAGATCTAACGCTTCAACAGCCAGTTCAGTTGGGTCAACAATTTCTTCTTTAGAAAGTTCAGCCATTATGTTCCTTGAGATTTATTAAATTTTGCTTTTATAAATACTTGTTTTGCCACTGCTACTGTTGACAAATAATAAATTCTTAAATGTTTGGCAGCCCTTTTTACGAATGAAAGGATAAAAATAATTAGTTAATCTATCGTCAAAAAGTCGCTTTGTTCCTGCAACAAAATCCCTTCATGTAAACGCAAGAAGATTTAAGAAGGGACACCAGAAGAAAATACAAGGCAACGCAAGCAGAGTCGCGGGGACATGTCCCTTCATGTAAACTAATTTGTATAATTTTCAACAGTGTTTAGAGTACACATACACTCATTCATGTATACGTACATAAATTGCCGTTATTTTAATGAAATAAAAACAGGTGACTTTATACGTTCAGCTATATATATTGTATATAGCTCTATGAAAAAATGAGAACACAATTCTTATATGTAGTTTCATTAAAGATATTCACCACCGCTTCTACCTGCGTATAATTCGTCTTGGCGTTCCAATTTAAGGGTTTATTAATCTGGTTTGACGGTACAATTAAATGATGAAATCAATTTAAAATTATTTTAAAACTAAAGAAGATTGTTTAGGATTCGATGTATTTTAAGATTCGGAAGAAATAGGAAACGCATTTCTTCTGAAGAAGATTAAGGCAACAAAAGATGTCGTAAAAATTGTTGTTTTTAGAGCGTAAGAAAAGTGGCTCAATAGTCGGGAAAAAATTATAAAAAATAACAATATCTGTTTCTTTGATACCACTTAATAAAAAATTTATATAATTTGAAATTTTAAAAATGTTTTTGGTTTTGTCCAATATTTTCGACCAACCAAGAAACATGACCTTTTACTATTAGATAGATGGGAACTTCTAATTTTATTTCGGAAATTTCCATTATATTTCAGAAATTTTAAATTGTATTAAAAGTTTTTTGAATTAAAAATTTTTTTTCACAATTATAATTTTTTTTTAGATTGTATGTTTTGACTTAATCGTAACCTATATTTTTGTACTTGGAACTTGAAAATGTGTACGTGAATATTAACAGCCTAATTCATTACAAAAACTGTGTGCTAATTGAATGATTCATTTGCAAAACGATTAACTCATTACTTCATTGATTCCTAGCTATATAATATAAAAAAACAAATTTCATTGATAATAAGTATATTCAAAAATTTTTGTATGTGTTTATTAAATTAAAATTAATTTCGGCTCAGCCGGAAAAAAAATTGGCGGGCGGACGAAGTATCGGCGCACGACAGCTTCGCTGCCGCCGCCGACAAATTGTTGTATTCAGCCCCACCGAAAAATTTATATCGGCTTGCTTTATGGTATCGAATCATAAACTAATAATTGTGTGTACCGAACACAGAAGAATATAGTCTGTGGTACGGAATAAACAGAAGTGTAAAAATGGTTCAAATAAAATTAGTTATCGAAAAATTTTATAATGATTACGTTAACAAGACTCCAAAAAAATTTAAATTGGTTGATGCTTATCTCGGTTATGTTTTATTGACGGGCGTAACTCAGTTTATTTATTGTTGTATGGTGGGCACATTCCCATTCAATTCTTTTCTATCCGGATTTATAAGTACTTTGAGTTGTTTCGTACTTGGTGTATGTTTACGTTTACAAACAAATCAACAAAATAAGAACGTGTTTGCAGGAATTTCTTCCGAACGAGGTTTTGCTGATTTCATTTTTGCTCATGTCATATTACATTTAGTTGTAATGAACTTCATTGGATAAATAATAAAACTAAATAATTAATGAATCGACAAACTATTTTTTTTTTATTAGGATGGGTTGTCTTTAAAGAGAGCAATAAAGAAAAAAAAAAATGCTATATTCGTCGTGCCGATTTTTATATCCGTCACAAAAAAATGTCATTTCGTTTGTAACATATCGAAATATCCATTTTAGACCCATAAAGTATATATTCTGAATCGGGGTTTCATTTATATGACGATCTGGCTATGTCCTTTTGTTGAAAGCACGATAGAGGTCGCACTGAAAAAGATAGGCGGCTCAAATTTTGCTAGAATTTTTCTTATAAAAAGGTTTGTTTGGTATTGAAAATGGGCTAAATCGGAATATTAGGAAGAGAGTTATAGTTCGTAATGCCAGAGAAGGTCAAAAAAAACATGTCCTTCGAACAACGAATAAAATGTAATTGTGTCCAAACCCATTGACGTAGTCATGAAATTTCCAGTGTATATTTCCCTCGAAAATTGCTAAAATCTATGAATTGTGAAAGGAGTTTTAGATCAAAACGTATGAAAATTTATACCCCGCAGTGTATTTTTCGGTATATTCCATTTTAAAACGTAATAAAACTGGCAAAATTAGATGTATGATTCTGAAATTTTGCAACCATTGCTTTTTGGTCAAAGGCTTTGTACTTATGGAAAATAAATGTTACACGCCCAACTGCCATATAACGCTTTATCTCATATTCATATAATTTCTCTATGAATAAAGATTTTGGAATAAAAAAGGACTATATTAAAATATTTAAGTTGTATTCATTAGCAGAAACGAATTCGATACGCCTACTATAACGTCCACTTTCATTGAAAGACTAATATTACGAAAATGTTTTACTAGCATATCGAAGTTAAACAAGGAAAGTGATACATATTTTAGTATAAAGATAACTATTCCATAGCAATTTCTGTTAATAACAAAATAAATTCTGTGCTATAAAAGTACATCAAATTAGTGGTGGGTATAAAAGATTCGACACAGCCGAATTTAGTGCTCTTGTTGTTTGCTTTATTACTTCCGATACCAATTGTTAGTTTTTACATAGTAATTTGTATTTTACTAGTCAAGACCTTTCATTTGGTAAACATATTGGGCCAATTCAAAGTGGTTGCATATCAGTCGTATTTGTACTATTTCATATTTTATGCATGCTTAAAATTTTTGTTAGTTATTTCCATACAAAAAAAATAATATGACTTTACACATTTGTTTCCTATGTATAAGAAATTGTTTATTTTATACTTTTAACCATACTGTCTCTCAGAGAGAATTTTTTCGCTTCTCACCTCTCAGAGAGAATATTTTCTATTTTCTTCTTTCTTGTATACATACAATTTTTAACAGCGTCATCTCTTTGTCTTCTTTCTTGTATTAAATACATAATTTGTTTACAAAAGGTGTTCAAAGTCACTAGTCATATTAATATGAATTATATGACATAGTACAATATGAGAGTCTACTTTGAATTGGCCCATTGATTTGATTGAAAAAATTCTATCCGCCCTTTCATATGATACCCATGTTGGTTGTGGGAGTTGAAGGGGCATAACCGTAACTACTTATTTTCCCATATTTCCGCCATATTATTTCAGACGCCATTTTGGTATTAACTTTTTCGTTATTCACTGGTTTCGACTGGCTAAGTCCTTTCGCTTGAGGTAGTTGAATTGGGTACATTTTTAATTACTAGATTTGACCCATATGGGCAATTCTATGAATATGTCAACCACGACTGTAAGAAGAAAAACTCTCAAAGGTTTAATAGTAAAAAAAACTCAAATTTTACTATGCGCAGGTATTTAGAGCTTATTAAATTATTTTAAGACCAATAATAAGAGTTTAATCTGATAATCTCTTGGTAAAATGTCCAGCCCATTCCAAAGGTAAAAACCTTCATACGTTTTCATATTATGACAAGCACTTTATAAATGTCTCTCAAACTGCGTGTATTCATTAAGGGAAAAAGTAAGAACCATGGTACAATCATTTACCATGGTTAGAACTTAACTAGTTTGTAGCATGGTGTACTGGTTTAAGTCAAGATGGATTGATAAGGTGACCGTATAAAGTCAGCTGATTCATTTTTTTTTATTTTGCTGAGTATTTTATTTGTCAAATAAATTCGCCTTTGTTTGTGTTTTTATATATTTGTTTTAGTTTAAAAATAAAATTGTAAAAAACAAATTTTTTTCAAATAAAAAAATATTTAAATTTATTTTGGTACCATGTCGCGAAAAATCTTATCAATGGATAATGACTAGGGGGCTCATCAAACCCAACATCGAAGTATAAAACATCAAAAAACTTAATTTGTTCAAAAAGAGACTTAAAATAAAAATGATTTTATTCCTTGTATAGAAAAACGTTTAATAAACGAGAGCAACAGACTAGATCTCGAAATAAGCGTACCATGGGAGTCGGTTGCTTCTACTACATTTGGCCGTAATGAACAACTAATTTTGTAATGTACTGGTATTAGAGATGCCCAAAAACGGAAGGAAAAATTATTAAGTATACTGCAATGGGGCCTGAAGGGAGACCGTTTGTTACTAAACAATCCGGTGCTTATGACGGCTTAAATAGAATAGCATCAAACAGGAGTGGTTTCAATCTTTAGAAATGCATTCGTTGCTATTTAAAATCAGCAATTTTTAGCCATGATTATCTCTTTAAAGCTGTTGAATTGTTTTTTAATTAAATTTAATAAAAAGACATTAATTGTATAAAAATATTTACATTTTTATTTAAATTTAAATATGTATGTACATTATATAAATACATATACAAAATTAGAGAAGCAGAATATGGGCTCTTTGGCAAAAAGATGAGCCTGAGTAAAACTCTTCATTTATCAGAATATGGTGACAAAGAAGATGATGTCGAGCATTAAGAAGCGTTTTCTGAGGTGTACATTCTTTCAGGAATTGTTGTTGATTGTTTGCAAAATATCGATGGTAATATCTTCATTAGTAGCGGAAATCACTCTTCGATGCAAACAGATCATGCAAATGTTGTAGATCTTGCAGGTCTAGTATTTATTCTTAAGTTTTTAAGACCACAAAAACAATATACACTAAAGTTACATTTCCCACACAAGCACTTATTTCCAATACTAAAAAAGTTGGAAACTTACAAAACCAACGTTTGCAACAGAATATATACTAGACTTGCAAGATCTGCAACATTTGCATGATCTGTTTGCAACGAAGGAAGATTTCCCCTAGTGATAGAACTTATTTTAGCTTCTTTTTTATCATCTTATTCCCGTTACATTTATTAAGAATTTTACGTTAAATAATATTTTCTTGCAACGACCTTGTTTGACTATTGTTACGTACTTTTTAAAAATTTCACAATTTTACAATCTTTAGTTGTTTATCATCCAGTAATTAACTTTAAATTTTATCATCTATATCTTTTTTATTTTTAGCTGGATCCAAAGTTTTAGAAACTGTCAGAAATTTAGTTTCCAAACAGTTAGTTGTTTTTTTTTATCTTGTGTTTTACACATCATTTGAGAAATACCCTGAAATTTAAATTTTTATTTGTTTTATAGATAAATTTTCTTTTCTTTGTAACTTACAGTTATGAGTTTGAATTTCATCCAACAATTTCAAACAAAATCCAGAAATTGAATTATAAAAAATACAAAATTAATTTTCTGATTAATAAGGCGAATTGTTCTTTGTTGTCAAAAAAGACAAAAGCGTAGTACGTACTCAAAAACACTAACAGTAGGTTTACATGATGAATTTAATGACGTCCAATTTTGGACGTCACTTTTTGTTTGGTAGCAAGCGGTGTAAAGAAAGAAAGGGGGTAGAAAAAAAGACATGGTTTCTGTTTTCATGTTTTTTTTTTGACACTTCGCTTTACACTTTTTTATGTTCTTTCTGTTACGTTTTATTTTTATATTTTCATCAACCGGATTGTGATTTTTGACTGATAAAAACAAATATTAAACAGTAATAAGTTTTTTCGACATTTAAAATAAAGAAAATAAAATATAACCGTTGTTTCCCGGAGAAGTTTTGCACATCAAATTTAATTTATTCCATAGCAGCCAATGGCCAAGTTACCAAGTCTGTGGGTAACTTTATAAAACACACAACTACACAACAATTAACATAATTATTTTATTTACACTTAATTTTAACACTTCTGTCAAATCAGACATGAGCTAAGTGTTACCATTCACGAAATAAGCACTAGTTGAAAAAAAAACGTTAGATGGCGGACCCTTTAAGATAAAAATTTTAAGTTTGAAGTACGTGTAGATTTGCAAAAAGGAATATATCCTGCACATATTTTTTGCACGTTCTGCACAAATACTTCTCCTTTGCTGATTTTCGATTAAGGAATACTCTTGTTTTTAATATTTAAGAAAGCTTTTCTTTGCGCTTGTAAACCTTTCTACTAACTGATTTAAAAGATAAAAGTTATATTTATGCAGCATTGTTTTTGTTTTCCATTTAATTTGAATAAATTGCAACATCATCTCATTGTAAACAAATACAAGTTTGAAACTTCATCGTTGATGAGGCGTGAACTTTTTTATCGCCTCCAAATTAATACTATTAGGATCATTTGTGAACACCAACTCTCTTTAAAACGAGATGAGATTAAAGCTGGGCCATGGAGGAGTATGTCTGAAAGTGGCGAAATTTCTGCTGTCGGTAAAGTGATAAATATTTTGTGAGAAAACGAAAAAGATTCTTAAATGAGAAGACTAATTGTTGTAAAAACAGCTCGTACAAAGTTGAAATATTATCTAGCTTACGTTAGACTATCTGATAAAGCAACATGCAGATCATTCGAAAATGAGGACTATATTGAAACACTTATTTTGCCAGTGTCTTATTGGGAGATCTTTAACATTTGTTCTATGCTAAACTTGGAATACATTAGGACTACGTAATAAGCACTAGTTGAAAAAATAAACGTTAGATGGCGGACCCTATATGTATATATTTTTAATTAAAAAGAAATACATGCTTTTTCTTCCGGTTGTAAATACTACTAAAAACTGCAACAATGACACAAAATCCTCTTTCTGAAAGTATTAGTTCAAAATTAATGACATCCTAGATGTTCAGGGTGGAATTAATCAGATGACTGCGTAGGAAGATAATTTTTAACTCTGTTTTTGATACCCACCACCCACCAAAAAAAAAAAAAAATGGTGGTGCTGTATTTATTTCATCATTCCGTTTGTAACACATCGAAATATCCATTTTAGACCTCATAAAGTATATATTTTCTAAGTCGGGGTTTAATTTTATGACGATCTAGCTATGTCCGTTTGTTTCTCATTCTCAAAAAATTACTTAATTAATACATACATATGTATGTATTTAATAAATAATAATATTTATATATAATTCATCTGTATTAATTTCTTAAATATTGAAGTCTGAAATTTTTTTATGTATATAATCAATTCGTCTTAATAAAAAAACTGAATAAATGGATTTTTTTAAGTAGAATGTGTATATATTTGTTATGGCACTTTTTAATATATTTTGGCACATTCTAGCTAAAATTTTGGCACAAGACTGAAATTCTCAAATACCATCACTGGTCTGTATTGTGGTGTATACGCTTGAACAACGCTGGGGAATATTGCGACGTTACTTTGGCTGATTTTGTCAAAAAAAAAATCATCTTTTCAGATGAAGCTCATTTTAATCTTGGCGGGTATGTAAACAAGCAAAATTGTCGCATTTGGGGCACAGAAAATCCGCACGCATACATTGAATAGCCGATACACCCAGAACGAGTCACTGCTTGGTGCGGATTTTGGTCCAGAGTCATAATTGGGCCACTTTTCTTCGAAAATTAGCAAAGAGTGGCCGTAGTCAATGGCGATCGTTATCGGGCCATGTTGAACGATATTTCGTTCAACAAAATTGAAGAGGAGGATATTGGCAACATTTGGTTTCAACAGGACGGCGCTACGTACCACACAGCCGAAGCTACACTTTTTATAGCATTTTTTTGAAAAAGTGCCAAAATTTTATTGAGCGTGCCATGGTGCCATTAAACAACTAATAGTGCCAAAAATGGCACGATTGTGCCACTTTTGCCAACAGTGATACAGACGCATTTCATTTATTGAGAGTTTTGGACAGCATTGATATACACTAATGTGATGTAGCTATAAGTAATTTTAATAAAGTACAGAGAATCAGTCTGAATGAAAACATCAAACAAGCAAGACGTGTTTCTTTCTACTACATGAATATTGTCAGTACACAAAATACACACATATGCAACTTTTGTGCATACATACGTATGTACATTATTTCTCATATTTGATCTCGTACCTAGAGAATAATATTTTTTTCAATGAAAAATATTTTTACTCAATTTATATTTTAAATTTAAGTTTCTTTATTAATTTTTATAGTTTTGAAGTGTTTCTTTAACATTATAAACTATTTCATGCTAATTTAATAAAAAAAATTAATAATTAAAAACAAATTTAAAATTAAATTAAAAAATAAATCTCGCTACGGCCCCTTTCGCATTAGGCAACTCTAATTGCGCAAGTATAATTTTAATTTTTTTTTTCATTTTCTTTTGAACTTGATTTATGTTCACATTGAGCAACTTGGTTGAGCAAGTTTAATTTGCTTATGCTCGGATTTTCGTAATTTTTTGACGTTTTGTTTCATATTTGTATTCATTATAGTTATAAAAGTGATTTGAAATTTGGTGTATACAATGGAAGTTATGGAAGTTAAAAATAATTTAGTAAAAAACAAATAAATATTCCAAGACAAGAATGACAGCAGAAGCAGAATTGCCAAGTACAAGCAAGTCTGTGCTCAAATCTCGGCAATTCTTTCCCCTTCACACCGACCTTTCCTAACACACCAAGAAACACAAGACTTGGGCAATTAAAGTTGCCTAATGCGAAAGGGGCCTACCCGGGAAACGAAAAATTTCGGAAAAAAACGCTAGTTATAAGAGTAATAAAAATTAGTGGTGGGTATTAAAGATTCGGCAAATCCGAATATAGTGATTTTAGTTGTTATTTCTCAGAACGAGAATTAAGTAGTTTTAAGTTCTAAACACATAGACTCAAGCAGACTTCACAACTTCAAAAAGTGAAAATATCAAGTGTGATAAGCTCTAAACACATAGACGCCAGCAGACTTTACAACTTCAAATGCTGCTCTGAAGTCAGCTTCATAATTATTTTCACAGAATAGTTAATAGTCTGTGATTATTTTGAAGACAGCAACATTTTTTTTTTTTTTTTTTTGGATTTTGAATTTTGATGGCAGAGGTACCTAACCAAAAAGCCAGGGTATTCACTAAGTTCCCTCTCCGTGGAACGACCTATACCTCTGTATAGGAAGTCGGAGACATTGAAACAATAAATAAAATTGAGTTTAATGGTTCTCCTCCAGTTACAAACGTTGATTCAGGCACCGCAAATCGACCTATACCTCTGTATAGGAAGTCGGAGACACTCGAACAATAAATAAAAATTGAGTTTAATGGTTCTCCTCCAGTTACAAAACTTTGGTTCAGGTACCGCAGGTCGACCTATACCATTGTATAGGAAGTCGGAGACGTCTGAACAATAATTACTGCTGAGTTTTATGGAACTCCTCCAGTCTCATGTAAATTGAGTTTATATGGTACTCCTCCAGTCACAAGTAAAATGAGTTTATTTGGTACTCCTCCAATTAAAAGAGAAAACACGCGGTTAACTGTAGAATAGTCTGGAAACTGTATCCAAAGCACAGTTACGCGACGCCACACAGTTAACCACGCGAGAGTGAGACGCAAGACTCTCGAAGTCAGATAAAAAGGGACAACCTGATTGCCATTAAACGATAATGGCAAAAACGCGCGAGCTCTTGACCCGACCAGAGCCGAATCACGACTGAAGACAGCAACAACATAATAATCAGCTGATGTGTATTTTAGCTATACAAATTTCAGGGATGCCGCATATATATTTTATAATAAATAAAATTAAAGTTATTGATAAAAAAATTTAATAATATCACGAAAAACTATAAAAACAAATAAATTTATTTCTTTATTGTATTTTTGTAATGTTCTTTTATGTTTAATATCAAAAATAAGTTTTTGTTCTTTTTTTCCCTTTTAATATATATAATGGCAACACTATATTTGTTTATTGTTGCCCGTCAAAATAGAAAATAGCCTAACCTACGTTGCCACAGGCGAGTATTTACTTGTAAGTAGTGTATACGTATTACTAACGAAAATCAGGAGAAATGCCAAAAAAAAAAACACAAAAATTTTTTGAGTGGCTACACAGCACAGTGCAAGTTCATTTTTAAAATGTCGTCAACAAATAAACTTCAAACAAATTTAAAACAAATGGCGCTGCTTCAATTGGTAATTAAGTGTTGTCAATAGCCACTATTGAACGTTACCTTTAGACATTTAACTTTTTAATATAATTTTTTTTATTAAATTTTGATGTTTATATTAAAACTTACATTTTAAATTAATATTTATATTTTTTCTTAATATTCTTCATATACATATATACATATTTATTAAAAAAATTAGCTGAATTATTTACCACCATTGTATGATATATTATTGAGTTAACAAAAAACTCAGTATCAGACAACACTGTTTTTCGGCTTGTCACTTTACTTGCCGTAACTGTAAAAATTTTACTTGCTTAAAAATTTCTTCGCCAGCTGAGTCGCAGGTTGCCAAAGTGTAGTTGTGTTAGTAAAAAAGTGTTAAGGCAGAATTAGTTGTTACGAAATCCCGACAAGCACTTCCGGTTATGTGCTGCCGCCTCTGCTAGCTCAAAAAAAAAAAACATGGGCGTGGAATCTCAACCCGCATACACATAACCCCAGGACCAACAGTAAAAAAAATTATTATCAACTTTACTAATAAAACTGACAAAAAAAAACTATACAACATACACATCACCTACTGCACAAGATTAAACAATGATGGGAAAGGTGACACACCCATCAACGTAACCCACCCTACCATAGCCATGTTCAATTAGCCCACACATGGCCCCATTCCATTTCAGCCAACACTTATTCAATACACTTCCCTTTCATTTGCCCTCCCAGCACGATCCACTGTACCTAAACCCTTAAAAAAAAAACTTTACCAACACATATTCATTTTCACACAATACTACATTACATAATTTATTAATAAATAATCCTAAAACTAATTACAATTTGTCTTATACTAAATAGTGGCTCTTTATATAAATAGTTTAGTTAAAAAAAAAATTATAGAAATATATTCGTTGAAATAAAAATCTAAAAAAAAACTAAAATTTTCCTTATTACGTAGGCGTTACTTTTATTATTAAAATCGAACGGTTTTAAAAACCAATAGTCGAAAAATTAATTTTAAATTAAACGGTATACTTCCTATTCGTATTAACGTTCACTTTCTCGGGATATCATATAACGAACAATAAATATATTTTCTTCCTTGCCCATAAAATTATATTATTGTCCGTTTCATAAATAAAAACAAAAAAAAAAATTTTACTTTTACTTATCCTAATCTATACAAATTTCGTCTTCATACACTACAACACTAACACTTACACATAAGGATCCCACTGTCGAATAACTAAAGTTCTTATTTATTTTCCTTTAGTAAATGTCCCTTTTCTCAGGAATCTACCTAGCCCGATATCCTTATTCTTATCTACCCTAAAAGAGCTCTCTGAAGGTGATTATCTAATACTTTAATGATAACTAAATAATTTATAATTTTTTCTCTTTATTTTCTTTACGATCGAATGACCAATAAACAATAGTTACCGTCGTAAGACCCTTTTACAATTATACTTATACCTTAACACAAACTAACACCAACCAAACAAAAATATAACAATAATAACCCTGACAAAATTACGCTACCCTAATGCCACTTTTCTTTTTCTTTATAACACTTAATTATTTTATAACTGGTTGTCGGATTGACTAAAATTAATTCTACACTTTGTGGAAGTTATCCACGCTCAAACCCTTTTCTTCAATCGCCAGGGTATTGCCACACCACTTCCTGGCACACAACGTCAAAACAAATCCTCAATCGAAACCAGATTTCAAAAAAATTTACTTTCTCTTTTCTTTACCTTGAATATCCTGTTCCCCCCAAGGAATACTTGCCGTGGTACAAGGAACCCCTTCTCTGGCAAACAGTCTCTATAGGCTTCTCTGTCCCTTTCCGGACTTTGACCACTCTATTTATAAAATTTATTAACTACTAAAATAATACTCGATAAACTATACCATAACAAAACAAAAACTTAAATTTTTCCCCAAATATTCCTTGGTAAATTAAAATTCACAATTAATTTACCAGCTAAATTCCAGCACTTATTCCTTCAAACTTTTTGCCAGCTAATGTTCGTGGTAACTTTTTATATTTTCCTTTCCTTTCGAATATTCTTCTCTTCTTAATTAAAATTTAACACAAAACCGGGGTTCATATTCGTCTGCCAAACACAAAATGTCTTTCGAATTCTTAATCCTATCATATCAAAGTATTTTATTTAAAACTTAACGCTATCCTAACTGGATTATTTACTAACAAAAATTATACAAAAAAAAACATAACTGACATATATTAAAATACAACAGACATACAAAAAAAAATTACCAATACATAAAAATAAACAAAGTCAACGCTCTATCAATTACCCCTTTCGCATTGGGCAAGTCACTTGCTCAAGTTAGTTTTTTATTTTCTTTTATTTTTCTTTGAACTTGCTTTCATGTTCAGACTCAGCAACTGACTTGCCCAAGTTTCGTTCTCTTTTACTTATTATACTCTTCACACAGTGAAAAAGGGTATATATAGGTTTGTCATTCCGTTTGAAATTTCTACAATTATCAATTATCTACACATACATACAAACGTGGTATACTGGTTAGAGTGAGCCAAAAAATTTTTTTTATTTTATATTTTATTAAAATTTTTATTGTTTTATTTTTAATTTTTCTTTTAATTTATTTTTTTAAGCACATAAGTAAACTTAATGTATAATATTACAATGGGATGTTTTTATATATGTATGTTTTGTATGTACGTATTTCATATGAGATAAATGGTGACATAAACAATTGTTGTTGCATGACAACACGTTGTGAAGGGTATATAAGATTCGGCATGGCCGAATATAGCACTCTTGTTTGTTTTTATTACTCTTTTGTTTTTGGTTTCTCAACAAAAACTTGCTCGTACTTGCCGAGTACAGGCAAGTGTGTACTCAAAAATGAGCAAGTTTCTTCCTCTTAACCCGACCTTACCCCTTTTGCCTATAAACACAACACTTGCGCAAGTCACTTGCGCAAGTGACTTGCCTAGTCTGAAAGCCGTGAATATTAACCTAAATTTTTGTTGTAGTACGAAATTCACTTAGTGCTTTTTTTTTTTTTTAATATGTTAAAAGAGAAACACTTAACATTTCATACCTCGTCCCTGATCACTTTCCATTCAGTAACTGGCAATGCCCTACATTCTTTTCCGACACTTCCCAAATAATACATTCCACAATTATTTGACATTTAGAAACAGCTGTTCAATACAAATTACTTTATACACAACAAACAAGCAATTTACAAAATTTAAAATTAATTGACATAAATCAACAAAATTAACAAACAATAGCCAACATTCAACACCATACCAGAGAAACCATTCGATCGGCTCAAAGCCGGCTAAGAGCCGCCGCCGACTTTTTTTTAGTGTTCAAGCCGCCGCTGACTTGTTTCGGCTTAAATCGGCTCAAATATGTAGCCGGCTAACATATCTTACATTCATTTTAACAGATATTTTTTAGATTTAAATTTCTTTTTTTTAACATTTTAGGATGATAAAGAAATATTTTTCCATTTTATGTTTATTAACACAATTAAATATTTTTATGATTATTAAAAGGATTTAGACAGTTTTTGGTATAACCTTATTCTTGCTAAAAATGAACCAAAGATATATAAAAAGTTTTTTTCAGATAAGAAATTAATTTAGAAAGTGTTTCCTCGGAATCAGAATCTGAAGATTCAAATTATTCAATATTACTTAATAAAGATATTGCTTATTATATTGAATTAACTAAAAAAAAATTTAAAAAATGTCCAAAGTGGTAGTTTCTGAAAATACTATTTCGGAATGTTGGAAATATTATGGCGATTTGTATATGATATTAAAACTAAATTATTTTTAAGATTATATTTCGATAGGTCATTCCAAACCTAGCAAACATTGCTGACGTTTGTTGTAGAATTCCAGTAACGTCAGCATCATCTAAACAGGCGTTTTCCGCCTCAAGCTTATGCATTAATGCAATTGTTTGTTTATGACAACAAAAATATTATCAACCTTTTTTATAAGAAAAAATTTTGTTTTATGATAAATAACTTTAAATATTTTTAAAAATATATACATATATTTAAAGCCGGCGGCTTGTAGCCGGCTTTAGTCGGCTATGAGCCGCCGCCGAAAATTTTCTTCTTAGCCGCCGCCGCCGACTTTTTACAGCGACTTGTTTCTCTGCACCATACACCAACCAAAAGCTACCCCACCATCTCAAACATCAATCAGACCAGGGCAAGCCTCAATCCACCATACCACCGGCCATTGGGGAAAATAGACAACAACAACACAATACCCAGACTAGTACCAGAACTCCTAAAGCAGCACGGTACGGAGCCCTCAACATAGTCTTTACTTTGTGTTTCGTTCCGAATCAGCTGACTTCATTCTGTTAAATACAAAATGTGTACAAGTCGTTAGTTGTTCTGTTACTTTCCGTGCCGTTGCGGACGAACCTGTAGGAAATAGTTTGTGGTTTTGTTCACATCGATTATATCTTAAGATAAAAATGTCTATATATATAATATGTTTAACCACAAATGGTGGTTTACCAATTTTAACACGCAGGAAAGGTGATTGTGGTAATGTACGCATATACGTAAATATTTTAAAACTTTAAAGATTCCCATTTATATACATATATATATATATATTTTTTATTATACAGCTTCCTTTTTCTACTATCGCATCATTAAATGGATTGCATATGTTTTTTAAATCTTTGGGTGTCTCGTTGTACACCACTTATTCCAATAATTGGACCTATACGTGGCACGATTTTTTCAATACAATTACAGTGATAGTTTGTTCCTGTGGAATTAGTATTTTTACGTCTGAACTTCTGCCTCATCTTATATTTGGAGCGTTTTCATTATTTATAAGCAGAGTTGAAATGTCAAGTGCTTGCTTTTTAGATCGGCTAAAAAAGGAATCTAGAAATTATGTACGCCTTGTTGACGCGATTTTAGAATCGAGCTTGAAACAAGAGTTAGGATTTTCCAGTTGCTTGCTGTCAGCGGAAAACGCTGAAATGTTACGACGTTTAAATGAAGAGTTTAGTATACAAAGTGGTTCATTGTTTTCTTGTTTGGTGGTTGGAAATAAAGTAGCTGTCGCTACTGAAGGTTGGTGGGATTTAGATATTGTAGACAGACAACTGCTGCTTCTATTTTTACAAACCTGGTCTTTACAAAATGATGTTCCTGTTTATTTACCAAAAAAGAGTCCTACAGTAAGTAATTTAATTGAAGTTTCGATAAAAAATTTAAAAGCAAGGAGAAAATTTATAGTAGTACAACTTAAATTTTTATAAAAGTAGGTATAAGACTTTTCGCTACATTTCTCAACACACATATCGTCGTTCTCAAATTATTGTGTTCTATAGGTATATGTATGTTTTATGTGTCACATAGAACACAATAACTCGTGAACGACGATATGTATGGTCAATATTGGTATCATTTAAAATCTTTTCAATAGTTCTTTCGGATTATATATAAAATATTTTAAAAAATCTTTATCCATTAAGAATCGAGAATAATTTTACAAAAATACCAGTTTTTATAGGCAAAAATAAATTTATATACAAGCCTGTCACAGAATCCCATTTCGTACGAAAAGTAAATTGATTTCGTATTTTGCTTCTTTAGAAAAATAACAAGTAAGAGCACTATATTCGGCTGTGCCGAATCTTTTATACCCACCACCAATTTTCTTTTGTAGCTAGGGTTTTTTCCCCGAAAATTTTTGTTTCCGGAAATGCGAAATTTTTTTTTTAATATCCCGGGAGCCCGCAGCAAAACAAATAAAAAGTAAATTTGTTTTTAATTAAAAAAAACCTTTTTATTAAAACCACTTTAAAACTATAAAAATTAATAAAGAAACTTGAATTTAAAATATAAATTGAGTAAAAATATTTTTTATTGAAAAAAATATTCTCTAGATACGAGATCAAATATGAGCACAAAAATACAGGTACTTCAGCTATGAGATCAAAAATAAAATCATTAGAATTAAATTTCAATATAAACAATATAAACTTCTGCTTTCGAATCGTAGCTACCTTTTTTATTTCCCGGGATCCCGAAAAATAATCCCGGGAAATCGGGAAGATTAAATAACTCCAATTCCCGGGAAATAACCCAATTTATAGCACAAAATGTATTATGCAATAATCTCTTAATACTAAAATATGTATCACTTTATTTGTATAACTTCGATATGCTAGTAAAATGTTTTCGTAAATTTAGTCTTTCAATGAAAGTGGGCGTTAAAGTATGCGTGTTGAAGTTGTTTCTACTAATGAATGCAACTTAGATGTTTCACTATAGTCCTTTATTATTCCAAAATCTTTATTCATAGAGAAATTATATGAATTTGAGATAAACCGTTATATGGGATGTAGGCGTTAAAGTGGGTGTGTCACCTAAATTTGCGGCATAACGATGAAATTGAATAGAAGGATATCTGTAGCAAATTTCATTATCTAATCTCTAATTTTGTCGGTTTTATGAGCTTTTAAATTTCATTAACAGTGAATAACGTGAAAAGTGGGCGTAATAGTAGGCGTGTCGAAGTTGTTGTAGCCTTTCAATGAAAGTTGGCGTTAAAGAAGGCGTATTGAAGTTGTTTCTACTAATGAATGCAACTTAGATGTTTCAATATAGTTCTTTATTATTCAAAATTCTTATTCATAGAGAAATTATATGAATTTGAGATAAACCGTTATATGGGAGGTAGGCGTTAAAGTAGGCGTGTCACCTAAATTTTCCGGCGTAACAATAACATTAACTAGAAGGATATAATTAGCAAATTTCATCATCATACCTCCAAATTGGTCGGTTTTATGAGCTTTTATATTTCGTTAACAGTTGATAACGAGAAATGTAGTCGTAATAGTAGGCGTGTCGAAGTTGGTGTAGTCTTTCAATGAAATTAGGCATTTAAGTAGGCGTGTTGAAGTTGTTTCTTCTAACGAATGCAACTTAGATGTTTTAATATAATATATCTTTATTCATAGAGAAATTATATAAATTTGAGATAAACCGTTATATGGGAGGTAGGCGTTAAAGTGGGCGTGTCACCTAAATTTTTGGGCATAACAATGACATTGACTAGAAGGATATCTGTAGCAAATTTCATTATCCTAGCTCCAATTTTGTCGGTTTTATCAGCTTTTAAATTTCATTAACAGTGGATAACGTGAAAAGTGGGCGTATTAGTAGGCGTGTCGAAATTATTTTTAATAATGAATGCAACTTAGATGTTTCAATATAATCCTTTATTATTCTAAAATCTTTATTCGTAGAGAAATTATATGAATTGAAGGTTAGACGTTATATAAGAGGTGGGCGTAAAAGTGGGCGTGTCACATTTATTTTCCGTTAGGACAAAGCATTTGACCACAAAGCCATGTGTGCAAAATTTCAGAGTCGTACATACAATTTTGTTGCTTTTATGCCGTTTTTGTTTTTAAATATACCGAAAAATACACTGCGGCATAAATTTTCGTACATTTTGATCGATAACTCCTTTCCTAATGCATAGATTTAGGTAATATTCGGGGAAAAATATTATTTTTGCTCAGGAAATATACATTCGAAGTTTCATGAGTCTACCTTAATGCGTTTGACACAATTCCATTTTATTCGATGTTAGAAGGACACGGTTTTTCGACCCACTCTTGCTTTCGATGTGTTACAAACGGAATGACAAAATGAATATACCCCCACCATTTTTTTGGTGGCGGGTATAAAAACAAAAAAAGAAAATTCGAAAAGAAACTACTTCCAGTTTTATAAATGGAATTGCTTATATCATTGCTTATTTTAATGTAATTAAAAAATATTGTGTTATTAAATTATATTCTCGAAATGAAACAGTTTATACTTTAATTTTATTTACATATTTTTTTAATTCTAATGAACAATAAATGCTTATTTGTTTTTAAAAAATCACTTTTAAATAAATGATTGCCACATTATTTTTTTTTCCAAAATAACTTTTCTTCGTACGACTATAAATAATATATGTATAAAGTAGTTTCACTTTAAGTGTTGTGGCAGAAGGCTCTTTTGTGAAGTGCGTAATTTAATAATTTTCAAAATCTTCAATATGAGTAGACGAAGAAGGTAAGACCTTTTATTATAGTTATTTGTGTTGTTTAAACAAATTTTTTTTTATAAAACCTAAGAGAATATAAATCAAGATTTATTAGAAAAGGGTAAAATTTAATAAAGAATGTTTTTCTAAAGAATTATAAAGTAGAGAATGTAGGAATTACGTATTTGTAACACTGGGCTATTCTTGGTTCTTTGTGTACCCTCTTACAAATAAAAAAAACATAATTTTTATACCCTTCACACAGTGAAAAAGGGTATATATAGGTTTGTCATTCCGTGTGAAATTTCTACAATTTTGATTTCCGACCCTATAAAGTATATATTTTCTGAAAGCTTATGAATAGGGGAGTCGATTAAGCCCTGTCAGTCTGTCCGTGTGTATGTTGAAATCAACTTTTTGAAGCCCCCGACCTCGCTTGGACTCGGGTGAGGTATTAAAATATCAGAAATATTCGGGAGTAGATCGGTATTGAAAATCAGAAACATCGGTACATAAACAACTGAGATATGACCAAAAACCCACGACCACCTCGATTTTTTTTTTCACAAAAACAACATTACAACAACAACATACATACATACAAACGTGTATACTGGTTAGAGAAAACGTGGGATCGAATCCCAGCTGAGGCAAAAAAAATTTTTTTTATTTTTTTTATATTTTTTTTTTAAATATTTTTTTTTTATTTTTTATTTAATATATTATTTATATTTTTATTATTTTTTTTTAATTTTTTTTTTTCAAATATTTTTTTTTGTTTTATATTTATTATATATATTTTAAATATTTAAAAAAAAAATTTTTTTTTTTTAATTTTTTTTTAATTTTTTTTTTTAAATTCTTTTTAAAATTTTTTTTTTTAAATTTTTTTTTACATATATACGTGAATTTATAATTTTACAATGGGATGTTTTTATATATGTATGTTTTTTATATGTATGTACGTATATCATATGGAATGGTGATACAAACTACTGTTATTGCATGATTACACGTTGTGAAGGGTATATAAGATTCGGCACGGCCGAATATAGCACTTTTACTTGTTTTTATTGTATTTTATGGTCAGTCACATTTGTAATAGATATAAGTATTTGACATTAGAGAAAGCCACTTTCTTGAGGCGTTGATGTCTGACGCTAGCCAGGATATTTTTATTGAACCACCTCGAGTTGATAACTTGGTGGTTCTGAAACAACGTGGATACCATGGAACAGGAACAATCAGGGAAAACTTCATTCCAAAATAATGTCCCTTACCCCCAAAAGATACACTTAGAAAAACAACAACGTGGCCATATTGAAAATGCTAAATTGATAGACCCTGCCATAAAAATAACAAAATAGAAAGTTTTCTCTAAACCAAAACAAGAAAATTATGGTCTCTCTACCAACAATAGGAGGAACAAATAGAATGGACCAAAATGTAAATGCATACAGAATTGGAGCACGAGAGAAAAAAAGTGGTTTTCTATATTTACATGGCTTATAGATGTTTCTATAGAAAACGCTTGGATCTTACACAGCATGGGGGGAGGCAACATGTCTCAATTAGATTATCGTCGTGCAATTGCTATGCGATATTGTAGATCTTATGACAGCAAGAGACCTTCTCAAAGTTATGGTAGATTAGTTAAGGATGAAAAAGAAAACTAAAGTAGATATGATGACGTAAACCACTTTGTTACCGAAACAAAAGGTTAGAAAAGTTGTCTTTGTGCAGGTTTAAACTGTCAATCTCGCCCAACTTCCATATGTACAAAATGTGATGTTGGTTTGTGCATCAAATGCTTTGAAAATTATTACTATTTTCCAAATAATGGAATTTTTATATATAGAGATCTGATTTACTTATATATTTTTGTTATGTTGAAAATACCTTTTTATTAAATAAGCTTTTAATTTTATGAATTCATTAAATAAATAGGGAGGTATTTATTAAAAATATTTAGGTTTATTGAAGGCTTATTTGACAAATTTCTCTACAACATCTGTCAAATAAGCCCTTTAATAAACCTAAAATATTTTTTATGAACACGGCCCATATGTTTATGTTACGTTTGTTTTTATAAAATAACAATATTTTTTTCTGGGGAAATGCAATGACTAAAATGTTGTGAAATAGCCCACTGTTACATATATGTAACGGGCTCCAAAAGACATACTGGACCAGCTGGAAAATTTATTTTGATTTCGTTTAGTAAATATGCGTAATATAAGGTTCGTTCGAGAACTCACAAATTTGTACGAATTTGTACAAATTTTTACTGCATTTTACGAAATTGCGTTCGTTTACACAAATTTGTAGTAAATGAGAGCACAAATAGAGAGCGAAAAGTGACAGTTCTTGACTGAGTATTTGCAAATTTTTACAACAGAAATTTCTTGCTGTAAGATTTAGCAAAACCAAAAAACATGATTCAAAAGGTAAACAAACAAACGTAAGCAAACAAAAAGTATACAATTTGTGAAAAAAATATTTAAAAAAAGGAAAATCCAAACAAAAGTGCAAAATATTATTAAATTTAAATTGTTTGTAAAATAAAGTTAGTTAACAATGTCTACAGACGAAAGAATGGAACTGCCTGAATCTGGCGCAGGTATACATACTTAAATACATATTTGCACATATGTATGTATGTACATAGTTCCCATTAAACTTTATTTATTTGCCATCAGCTGTTGCTTCAATCTTACGAATTTTTACAAATGTCTGTTCGAGTACTTTTTTGAACAAATTCTCTTTTTGAGAGTAAAATTTTCAATTTACTAAATAATTACTCATTTACTACAAAGTGCAGTAAAAGTACTCGAACGAACCTATAACTTACTGTACCAAATTTGAGAGTTCTACCTAGTCTAGATCGCCGTAGGCATTAATAGGTTAATATTAAGACATGAAAAAGTGAACAGACTGGCAATGCGAAGAAGAAAACAAAAGAAGAAACAAATTTAAAAAAAAAACAATTATTTTTGGACAAAATGTAAGTTAATATTTTAAACTTTTATTTTACAATTCACTAGAGCTTGTTTATTTTTTAAAGGGAAAACACAGAAATTCGACACAGGAAAAGATTTTTGTAGATTTTATGGAGAGTCACAAGAATAGAGCCAGGGGATATGTGAAGGATGATCCTGTTGTTGCAGAGAAAAATTGGGCAGAATTGACAACTAAATTGCTCTGGACCTTCAACTAAAGACTGAAATGGCTGGAAGAAAACGTGGGCTGACTGGAAAGTTTTCGTAACTAGAAAAATTTGCAACAATAAAAAAGAAAATGAAAAAACAGGTGGTGGTCCATTTACCAAATTTATTTTAAATGATATTAAGGAATCACTGGCAAGAGTGTCGCGACTGTATAGTATTGTTGAGGTTGAAAGAAAACGTGGGCTGACTGGAAAGTTTGCTTAAATAAAAAATGTGCCACAACAAAAAAGAAAATGAAAAAACAGCTATATAAAAAATATATTTCAAATGATATTGAGAAATCACTAGCAAGAGTGTCGGGACTGTATAGAATTGTTGATGTTGTTCCTGTAGCACACAATTTTGGAACTGTAGAACAGAACATACACCTATTGGATTCCGATAAAGAAAACAATGAAGACTAACTCGATATATGTAACTTCATCAACATCAAATACAACTAAATCACAAAATTTAAATGTAACAAATATCGAAAATTTGAGTCTGAATACCAATACAAAAATACGTCATTCATTCTAACTATCTCTTGATCCAAAGCGCTACAGATCGCGTACTCCAAGTATTTTGAAGACGAATTTGAACTCCCTGTTGAAAGAGGAGAACAAGAATTTACAAGGTTTTATCCAACTTATGGAAGACCAACTAATCATCATTAAAGAACATCGAGACGAAATTCAAATACAAAATAAACAAGTAACAGTGCTATATTCGGCCGTGCCGAATCTTATATACTCTTCACAACGTGTAGTCATGCAATAATAATTGTTTGTATCACCATTTATCTCATATAAAAAACGTACATACATGTAAAAAAACTACATATAAAAAAATAAATATAAATAACACCATTGTAAAATTATAAATTGAGTTTACGTATGTATCAGAGATCTGCAACGAATACTAATGAAGTAAGTGAACTTGAATCTTTATTTATTTTTTCGTTGATTTATACGCATTCAAACTTATTGAAAATTCTTCACTACTTATACGCACTTTTAAATGAAATGTACTTACAGTATTCATATTCATCAACATGTATGACTTAGTTGATTGCTATTGTCGTTCATGCAAAATAAAACAAGTAAGAGCACTATATTCGGCTGTGCCGAATCTTTTATACCCACCACCAATTTTGTGTACATTTAAAGCACATTATTTATTATTTTGTTAATCGCTCTAGAATAATCTCTTTATAATAAAATATGTATCACTTTCTTTGTATAGGGTGGTTAAATTTTAAGGGCCCATGTTTAAGGTGAACCACATCTAAACTTCAACTTTTTTCTTGTATTTCATTTGACATTTCTCAATCTCAGACTAACTCAATTTGAACCGTGGAAAGATACGCAATCGAGCAACGCTTTTAAATATTAAAGATTTTTATAAAAATGGGCGTTCAAATCAAAATGCATTTTGTGCACTTCGTGATTCTTTTGGTCAACATAATCGTTCGAATTCGTCCACAATCGTGAGAATTGTAAAAAATATTTAAATGTCTGCAAAGCAGGTCTGTATGAAATGTGAAAACATCTGTGAATGCCATCTTAGTTCGTTGAATGGGAAACATTGCTGGTTTTTGCGATAGTGGCAAAAGAGCAAGCAACCTTGACTCATCATCGTGCAAAACAATCGAGCATCAACAGTGTCATTGAAAATTTGGACGATCGGATCGTGGTGTGCCGCCTAGGTTGGGGGGCCATTTGGCCGATATTTTGTTCCATACATAATTGAAGCATACAAATATTATCATTATAAAAATAAATGATAATAATTTCATAATAATTTTATTCAAAATCAACATAGTTTCTTAAAATAAAACCATCCATTATAACTTCGGTATGCTAGTAAAATGTTTTCGTAAATTTAGTCTTTCAATGAAAGTGGCCGTTAAAATACGCGTGTCAATAAAGTTTCTGCTAATAAACATAACTTAGATATTTCAATATAGTCCTTTAGTATTCCAAAATCTTTATTCATAGAGAATTTACATGAATTTAAGAGGAAGAAAGTGAATTTAAGGTTAAATTTTAAGAGCCACAGGGTGATTTAAAATATACATTCTCTGCATTTTTCTAAAACAGGAAATTTATTAGTAAGATTTTGATTTTTAAACTTCTATAATATTTTGCTTTTAAAAGATTTTCAAACGAAATAAGTTTTGTATAATTTTAAAATTTGTTAGCCATTAGTACATGAAAATAAATTGTTTATAATGTTTAGACATAATTTTTTTTTACTTAGGTCAAAATTTTCCTAAATTCCCATTTTTAATAGAGCATAATTTCAGGAGAACATAAGCATTAGTTGTTAGCATGCCATCTAGTAGTTGTTAGTAGAGTCATCTATCTTATCATCTTTATCTTATATTTAGCTACAGTACAATAAATAGCGCAGTGTAAGATGAATAAATGCTAATATATATGACTAATATATTTTTATAAAAATTGAAAGAAAAAAGTGTGCGTGGCACATCTATTTTCCGTTATAACGAAGACTTTGACCAAAAAACCATGTTTGCAAAATTTAAGAATCGTACATATAGTTTTGTCAGTTTTATTACGTTTTAAATTTGAAATATACACTGTGCGGTATAAATTTTCGTACATTTTTATCTATAACTCTTTTCCTAATTCATAGATTTAAGCGATTTTCAGGGAAAAATATTCTTTTGACTCGATAAATATATATTCGAAGTTTCATGACTACGTTTATGCGTCTGGACACAATTCAAAAGTGAAAGTGGGCGTTATAGTAGGCGTGTCAAAGTTGTTTTTGCTAATTAGTACAACTTAGGTGTTTGAATATAGTCCTTTATTATTCCAAAATCTTTATTAATAGAGAAATTATATGCATTTTAGGTAAAACGTTATATGGGAGGTGGGCGTAAAAGTAAAAGGGCGTGGCACCTTAATTTTTTGGCATAGTAATGAAATTGCCTAGGGGGATAGACGTAGCAAAATTTATCATCATACCTCTAATTTTATCGGTTTTATGAGCTTTTAAATTTCATTAACGGTAGATAACGTGAAAAGTGGGCGTTATAGTAGGCGTGTCAAAGTTATTTTTGCGAATGAGTACAACTGAGGTGTTTCAAGATAAGCCTTTATTATTCCAAAATCTTTATTAATAAAGAAATTATATGAATTTTAGTTAAAACGTTATATGGGAGGTGGGCGTAAAAGTGGGCGTGGCACATTGATTTGCCGTTACAAGAAAGCGTGTCACCAAAAAGCAAAGTGTGCAAAATTTCAGAGGCGTACATCCAATTTTGTTGCTTTTATGACGTTTTTGTTTTTAAATATACCGAAAAATACACTGTGCGGTATAAATTTTCGTACATTTTGATCGATAACTCCTCTGCTAATGCATAGATTTAGACAAGGAAAAAATATTGTCTTTACCCAGGAAATATATATTCGAAGTTTCATGAGTCTACGTTAAGGCGTTTGGATACAATTCCATTTTATTCGATGTTCGAAGGACACGGTTTTTTCGACCTACTCTTGCTTTTCGAGCTATAACTCTCTTCCTAATATTCCGATTCATACCAAACCATTTTCAATACCAAACAAACCTTGTCTATAAGAAAGATTCTGGCAAAATTTGAGCCCCCTAGCTTTTTCGGTGCGACCTCTATCGTGCTTTCAACAGACGGACAGACGGACGGACATAGCTAGATCGTCATAAAATCAAACCACGATTTAGAATATATGGGGTCTAAAATGGATATTTCGATGTGTTACAAACGGAATGACAAAATGAATATACCCCCACCATTTTTTTGGTGGCGGGTATAAAAACGACCAAAAGCACATATGACTCGCGTAGTCATTATGAAGTTGTGTGTTTCAACTAGGCTTGCCAGATAACAATTTGGCAATCATAATAATTGTGGATTGTTAAAAAAATAGACAATTTAAATATAACAAAATAATACAAAAACAACATGCAAAAATAAAGTGCTTGCTTTGATGTCTGTTTAAGAGATTTTGTTTTTGCGTATTATCTTTAAAATTTAAGTAAGCACCTAAGAACGCAGTTTTTTTTAATTTTCTGCAAAAAATTTAAACATGAAAATAAAAAAAACACAAAATAACTGTTATTGTGTACCTCTTATTATAGAAGCCAACCAAAACCTACCCTAATCAGTTGCATATATTTAAAAAGTAAATAGTGATACTTGCAAAAATTGTATATTACACATTGTAACATTGCAAATTTTCTGGCGGCCAAAAAATATCTTGCACTCTCCGACCTGGCAACATTGTTTATTCTTCATACAAATGAGAGCTGTTAATGTTTTTGTTGTGAGTCAACTTGCTTTATTCTATGAAGATAAATAGCATGGTACAATTATCAGGTAGCCTCACTAAAACAGCTGATTTTTTCTCTACCTTAAGGTTTAACTAAAATGTCAAATTTTGTTTATGTGTGTGTATATATTGTGTACGTATATATACTACCGCCAAAAAAACACGCACACACATTTGCTTTTTGACATTTAAGTCGTCGTTTTTCAACAACAAAATACATATAGAATTTTGTTGTTGCAGAACTGAGGCTACCTGATGATTGTACCATGATAAATAGTTTCTTAAAAACATGAATCAACGAGAGTAGTCTTGCAAATCATATAAATATGGGACGCTATAAATATAAGTACGACGTAGTACTTATGTTCATTGTGTGTTATACTTATACCAAAGACAATAGACTATTGTCTTTGCTCTCACACAACCAAACTGAGTTGAGTGGTGAACCGCAATAGGGTTAAAAGTACATTTAGCAATTGCCAAGTAGTGAATCCTACTGGCACGAGAATTTTTTATGAAATTATTCATATCTGTTGTGGCTAAAAGACTTAATGTGTAGCTGAAACATCTCAGATGCCTCGGCAAATATAACTCTCTAGCTTTTTATTTGAATAGTGTAAATGAATTCGCCTTAGACGAAACAATTCAAAGCTGAATAGTAGTGTTGTCAAATGTGAAATTTTAATGGTCATAGTTTCTAGCGATTTTCGCTTTTGTCTGATACAACTTATAGCCTTTTTACACTTACATCTTAGCGGAATGCGTGGAAGATGTTGAAAATTAAAAAAAACTTGCTTACATTAGCAACATCTTTCATCCTTCATCTGTCATAATATTTATTTAACATGTTTGCGCAATTAAAAAATAAAAACATGGAATTTAAAAATTCTGTATTAATTGTATTAATTATTGCCCTTGGAAAGCAATAATTATTACAATATGCAGATTTCGTTAAATTTTGTTAGAGGATGAAAATAATTAAAATATCGTATTTTATACGACATATTTCAAGTCCACTTGTTGTATGTATTTTTTTTTTGCGCTTGTAATTTTTTTCTAGTGAAGACACTAAAATAATCGAAAGATGTTAAGTGGAACAAAATGAGTTAGGAAAATCTTTAAAAGATGGTAAAAAATGTTGACACACAAACACGTACAATTCATATGTGAAGATGTTAACATCTTGTTGATTTTATGAAAGATGTCAGCAAGTGTAAAAAGGCTATTATTTTCAAATTAATTGTAAAAAATAAATGTATTTTGTATAAATGTATTTTTGAGCCACATGTATTTGAAATACAAAATACTTTTCAGTTGTGTATTTGAAATACAAAATACTTTCAAACCATGTATTTCAAATACAGATACAAAATACGTATTTGTATCTTTATTTCAAATACAAGTATTTCAAATACTGCCCAGGCCTGACTGTTGGTCAATCAACATTCCGTTGTATACTGGCCTAACAGAAAATAAAACAAATGATTATAAACATTGATTGTTAAAAACAATTATCTGTTCTTATCGCTACCTAACTGGTGGCTAGAGCAGGACAAAAATAGTGATATAAATGAAAGATAATAACAAACAAAAGTAAAACGGTTGCTGTTTGGTTAAAATTTCAATCTAACTCGTTGTAGTAAAAATATATGAAAAAAGAAAAACTCAAGTAGTTACCGAATTCAATTAACTTAAGTCCCAGGAGTTAAATAGATGATATTTACAACCAACATGTAACCACCGATCTCAGAGTGCTGATGATGAAATCGTAGCTGGTTTCGAAAATACATTCCACTCGTCTAGTGTCGGTAAAAATATAATTTTCAGATTTATTCTTTCATTTATCACTATTAAAAAAAATTCTTTGTAAAAATAAAGAATGTTAATATGAACTCGAGCCTGATTAATATTTAAATATTAGTTTAAACAAAAAGTTCGATAACATAAAAATTCAATTTGCAATTTAAATAATATATAAAATAAAAAATAAAACAAAAAAAATTTTTTTGGCTCAGCTGGGATTCGATGCCACGTTTACTCTAACCAGTATATATGTATGTTGTTGTAATTGTGAAAAAAACGAGTTGGTCGTGGTTTTTTGCTCATATCTCAGAAAGTTATGGGGCGATTGTGCTGAATTTCAATAGCGATTTATTCCCGGATATTTCCAAGAGATTGATATCATACACAGATCTGAGGAAAATATATTTCCTTCTAAAAGTTGTTTTCAACCAACACACGGACAGACGGTCAGGGCTTAATCGACTCCTCTATTCATAAGTTTTCAGAAAATATACTTTATGGGGTCGAAAATTAAAATTGTAGAAATTACAAACGGAATGACAAAGCTATATATACCCTTGTGCACCACAGGTGAAGGGTATTAAGGTTAATATTGTGGCCGACTTCCTAAACGCAAGTTGCAATGCATATTTACCATGCATACACTTCGTAAACGCATATGTAAACTTTCTGGCAATGTCCAATGTTCCTATTTGTTTGGCAACTCATTTTACTAAGTATCAGCTGTCGAAATCGCGCATCATTTTTATTTTGTATGCAAACATTTGAGCTCGAGTCGTGATTCAGCTCTGGTCGGGTTAAGAGCTCGCGTGTTTTTGCCATTATCATTTAATGGTAATCAGGTTGTCCCTTTTTATCTGACTTCGAGAGTTTTGCGTCTCACTTTCACGAGGTTAACTATGTGGCGTCGCGTAACTGTGCTTTGGATACAGTTTCCAGACTATTCTACAGTTAACCGCGTGTTTTCGTTTTAATTAACTTGTGACTGGAGGAGTACCATATAAACTCAATTAACATGAGACTGGAGGAGTTCCATAAAACTCAGCATTAATTATTGTTCAGACGTCTCCGACTTCCTATACAATGGTCGACCTGCGGTACCTGAACTAAAGTTTTATAACTGGAGGAAAAGGTAGGTAGGTAGGTAGGTAAGTAAGGAAGGTGTGAAGTAACCTTCACACCCTCACCCAGAGACCAATACGGTCCATTGTGATGCCTTAAAGTAATAAGAGATAGAGGAGAGAAGAAGAGAAGGGGGAAGAAAGAAAGAAGACAGAAAAAAGTTGAGAAGTGGACAACAAACTAAAGCCAAACAAGAGAGCCAAAACCCTACAAACGACCCATTCCCGGTCTCAAGTCACGAAGCCAGGTCATTCCCATTACGAATCCTATCAGATTCTCGAGTCCATAGCTCGAGACATCACCCAATTCGCGGAGAAATCTACTACCCAGCCATCTGAATCTGCCAATTTGCAGTCTAGGACATTGGCACAGAATGTGTTCAACTGACTCCAACTCCTCCGAATCCTCACGCAGTCTACACATATCCGAGAGGCTCCGCCCCATTCTTACCGCCACCCTGCCCAACATGCAGTGGCCCGTAATAATCCCTATCATGGTCCTCACGCAGACCCTATCTCTGACCAGAAGCAAATCCGAATCAGATTTGCTGAGTATCGGCCACAGCGTCCGTGATACTCTGCAATCCGTTCGGTTACTCCAGTCCTGATTAGTCTCGCCTGGAACCCATTCCCTTATCCTACTGAAATAGAAACCTAATGGAGGCCTAACCGCCTCCACCCTATCAGGATCCACTATTACCGAGCCCAGTCTCGCCAACTCATCAGCTATCTCATTCCCGCCAATGTTTGAGTGACCTGGCACCCAGCATAGTCTCAACCTGTACTCCATTAAGATCTCCCGTAGAGCTCTCCTACAGTCATCGACCAGACCGGAATTCACATGATAGCCCCTCATGGCACTAAGAGCCACCTGGCTATCCACATATATAGTGACCTCCGAGCCCGCGTTGATGTTACCCCTAACCAGTTCCACGGCCTTCATGATCCCTAGAACCTCCGCCTGAAACACACTACAGTCGTCAGGGAGTCTATATGATTTCCTGATATCCAGATCCTCAATATAGACCCCCGTACCAGTGCCCCCCATCTTCGAGCCATCAGTAAAGACAGCAACGCCACCAAACAGTCTGCTCTTGCCCACCCAGTCCTCTCTAACCGGCATGACCACTCTTGGCAGACTCCCAAATTCGACCCTAGCACCCACATAGTCTGTGGAGCCGGGCAAACCCAGGCAATAACCCCTCCACCAATTTAACCCAAGATCCGTGAATGACCCTGCCTGAAATTCCCCAACAATCCTAACTCCCTCAGTCTAAGAATGCCCCTGGCTGCCATTCCCCTTACATACTGCTTAATAGGCAGAAAGTGAAGAATAACATCCAGGGCAGCCTGAGGAGTACTTCTCATGGCACATGTCATGCCGATCGAAACACACCTTTGAGCCTTAGACAGAAGGTTCCTACGACTAGCTAGCCCCAATGCCTCCCACCAAACACAGCATCCATATGTAAGAATTGGTCTGACCACCGAAGTATAAAGCCATCCCACCACTGACGGCCGAAGTCCCCAACTCCTACCTATCGATGATTGATTTGCAAGCATAGTAGGCATTGAGACACCTTTTCAGCCTTTCCTGAGTGTTTCTCCCCCAGGACAGCTTGCTGTCCAGAAAAACTCCCAAATACTTAGCACTATTAGATAGTCTAAGCTCTACACCTCCTAGCACCGGTAGTTTCAATCCCACCACCTTATATCTCCTAGTAAAAAGAACCAACTCTGTCTTTCCTGGATTGACTCCCAAACCCTTATCAGTAGCCCAAAATGACAGATCGTCCAACGCACTTTGCATGACTTCGCCAATTGTCGGCAGAAACTTGCCCGATACCAATAAAACTACATCATCCGCATAGGCCACGACTTTCTGTCCTATGCTGTCAAAGTGCCTTAACACAACATTGACAGCCAAAAGCCATAATAAGGGAGATAATACCCACAACCCCTAAGTCCCTGGGTTTCGAGTGACCAGTCCTACCTGATTTGGGTATAAAGATAACCCTGACCTCCCTCCACCCCCTAGGAACATAACCATTCAACACACAAGTCCTAAATAGTTCAACCAGCAGCAGGAGCGATGAGCCCTGAATATTCTGTAACATTGCCGGAAAAATACCATCCGGCCCTGCCGATCTGTAAGGCCCAAAAGTATTAACCGCCCATGTCACCTTATCCAAGGTTATCATATCCCATACCGCCTCCCTGACCTCAGATCCTGAGTGTAGACCCAGGAAACGTTCATCACCCAACAATCCCACTGCCCCAGGGTTAACACATCCCGGGAAGTGAGTCTCCATTAGCAATTCGAGGGTTTTAGAGCTGGATTCTGTCCACGAATCATCCGGTCTCTGAATAAATTCAGGGACTGCAGGGTCCTTAGATAAGATCCGTCTAAACCTGGATAATTCATTTACAGAATCCACTGACTCGCTAAATCTAATCCACGAGTCCCTTTTCGCCCTTCTGATGTCCCCCTTATATCTATTATAACCTAGTCTATAGTTATCCCAATCAATTTCCCTACGCGTATACTTCGCCCTATTGAACAGCCTTCTGACAGTAGCTCGCTGAGCCCCTAGCTCCGCCGTCCACCACCTCGGCTGCATGCGTTTTCCCGGAAAGTTCAGGGGGCAAGATCGCTCAAAGCTATCAGTCAAAACCCCCGTGAAGATGCTCACAAAGCGCTCCACACCTGACGGGGACGACTCCAAATCATGCATAACCCTAAGATTATCCTCCACTAGTCCCGAAAAAGAGACCCAATCCGTCCTTCTTGGATTCCTATACGGACGCCTTTTCGACCCTTCAAAGACAAGACTAAAGGATAGACGACTGTGATCAGAGAAGGAACAACCTAAATCTACCCTCCAATCCTCTACTAAATCCCTATGGTTCGTCAGCGTTATATCTATTACTGCCTCCCTATCCCTAGTTCTGAATGTTGGCATATTCCCCCTATTACAGACATAGAGATTATTAGCAATAATAAAATCAAACACAGACTCACCTCTTTTGTTGTTGTCGGCACTACCCCATTGGGTATGGTGAGCGTTCGCGTCGCAACCCAATATCAGTCTCAAGCCTTTTCTGCTTGAGTATTCCACCAACTCCTTAACTTTCTCACCAGGTGGGTCTAAAGCCTCATATGGTAAGTATACCGATGCAAGTGCCAGGACCGTTCTGTCCATGGCCTCTCCTGTCACGACCGTCAGATCACCATTGCTGAAAGAATGAGAAAACATAAATTTGTATTCACTCTTTGCCATTATACATGTTCGTACCTTCTCACCGGAGTGGGGTACGAATAACGTATACCCCGTGACTTTTAATCCAGCAACCCGGTTTTTTCTCAACCAGGGCTCCTGAATTAAGGCCACGTCCACGGCTTTGTCAATGAGATGGGTTGCTAATTCGGTTGAGGCTGCTTCGCAGTGATGCAAGTTTATCTGCACCACTTTCAACCTCTTAGGATCTATCATTTTTGAAAATCTAAACCTGATAGATCCTAACCCGAAAATAGCAACCCCTTTCATCGACTTCAGCTTTTTAAGGGACTCTTGGTCTACTGCGAACCGAAAGTCCCTCCCCTGGTTCTCTTTACAGCCCATAGAAGCTATAAGCTTCCACTGGCTCGTATCAAGACCCTCATTCTGATTGGTCAGCACTCTCAGTATGACCTCTACCGTTTTAAGAGGAGGAGGGATCCACACTGTGACCACTGGCCTCAATGGCAGTTCCGACGCTGGTATAACATCCAGACTGGCGTCAGGACAAGCACTGCCACACCTGACAATTGCAGCCTTCAAAAACTCAAAGGTCTTTTGATTACCGCAACTGACGGTCTTGATACCCCTTGCCCAATCGGCCCTCTGAACGCTACCTCGTCATGCCGTTCCTTCACGCTGAAGATTTCATCGAGAAGTTTGTTTTCTACCACCTGCCATCTCTCAACACTGATCTTACCATCCGGATCAGTGCGATCAATAACAGGTGCCAGAATACCGTCCTTACTCGACGATGCCTTCAGCTTCGATGTCGAGGGCTGATCCTCTCTGGAGCCAGCTCTCCTGCTTATCTCCTTGCGGTGATCAACAAGAGAGCTGCTTACAGACTGACCAACCCTCTTAGCCGCAGGGGGTTTCTGTTCATCACTAGACCTTACCCTCTTTACGCCTCCTGTTCTGGAGCCTTTCGTAGGGTTTGGACAGGGATTAACAGATTTCCCTGCAGATAAAGACTGATTAGACCCAGATGATGCTCCTTTGGCGAGTCCCTTTTGAACATCACCTCCGGAGATCACCAAGACCTTTCCAGCCTTCATCGCGCGGCTAGTAGAGGGTAAATTGTCACCAGGCCTAGCTCCCTTAATTGTAACCAAACTGTCGCTATTAAAAGGACCAGGTGGTATACTCTTTACCCCCTTCTTCAACACATCCACAGAGGAGACAGCAGCGGAGGATGCTGAGGATCTGTTGTCCTTGCCGACCACAGTTGACTCCCCAACAGCCCTGGCTGTATATCCCGCAGGATAGGGAACCCCCAAGATAGCCTCGACAGAACCATAGATTCGTTCGAATCTAGACAAGCTCTTCCGGTGCTTCCTGAGGAGATACCTATCCCGCCCGTCGTGCAGTGTAGAGTCCTTCTTAGCTATCTCTTCCAGAAAGGCTAAGGAGATCTTTACACCACTTTTGACTCTCTCAAATCGTCCAACAGAAGCGACCTGTTCTGTCGCGTCCTGTCGAACAATACCATTCGATTCACTCGCCAAACCACTCACTGTCCCGAGTGAGACCCCCGAAACCGGGGCTATGGTTTCCTGGTCCTGGCAATCAGCCGAGATCACAGTTATCTCATGCTCATCCCCAGATCCCAAGTCCAGATCGCCAAGCTTTTCAGAGGCCCCAGTACGCGACCGGGAGTCGATTTTTTCTTTAAATTTTTCCAGATTTTGTTCCCACGAGTAGTCCGTAATGAAAAGGACCGTACCGCACAGTGACGGATTGCGCGGACTAGGCTAAAGTACAACTGACCTTTGCCATCGGCGTCAGAGGGAAGCCGTTAACGACTAGTTTTTTTTACCACTAACTAGCCATTCAGGTCCTTGGCACAGCTCTCAACCACCTTGACCTTAAAAGTAGGGGAGAAGGAAGAGGATTATAGACGGGATTATAACAAAGGAAAGGATGAAGGGATGGGATCGGATGACCTTTCGTTGTGCAACCTTTAATAATATATCTTTAGAGAATGACTGTCCATAGAGGAGCTGTAATGCCCCACCTATCAGCAGCCAAGCCCCAAGATATATCCACAGTTGACACTTAAGCCACCACATCGCGGCAAGATAGTCATCCAGGTGGTGGAACTGGAGGAGAACCATTAAACTCAATCTTTTACTTATTGTTCGAGTGTCTCCGACTTCCTATACAAAGGTATAGGTCGACTTGCGAGCCTGAATCAACACACAAACACTTTTGGAGGGATAACCTGGCAATATGCTTATGCAGCCAACCAATTTTAATAATTAAAAAAAAAAAAAACATTTGAGCTGCAATGGCTGAGTTAGTATTTTCTTTGTTTATTTTTAATAAATTATTTATAATTGATAGAGTTTATTTAAATCACAGACTAATAATTTAAATAATTAAACACTTTATATTGCAGAGACAAAAAGTGGATCCATGAGCGTTCCTAAATGCCGATAAAATGCAAAAAAAATCTCTGCAACGCAAGGTTGCACTTAAGACATGTTTAGCATTGCATACGCATTTTTTTAAATTATGAATTGCAACTTGCGTTTAGGAAGTCGGCCTGTATCTTTTAACAACCGAGTCATTTGGTGACAAATTGTTAGTAATAGTATGTGAACTAGCAAATTCGTTGCATTTGCCTTTTCGACGTCAGAACTCAAAATTAAACCATATACATGTAGAATTTTTTTCTTTTGAAAATTTAGTTCATTTCCAAAATATTTTGGAACTGGTATGAATATGAATTTTGTTTACGACTCATTTTTGTCTTTATTCACGTAATGGTTAAAATGCCCATTTAACTGCTTTAAGATACAATTTAATAGTATTTTAAAATTCAAATCCCTACATCTTTTAAATTTACGTCTGTATTTGTTTCTATGGGAAATTATAATTTTACTAACTTCGGAAATTTCCCGTTGCCAGGGATTTAAATGACCAATTGGTATTTTATTAGAAGTTTCTTTTATAATACATATTATTTAACTTAATGTTACATCTGGACTATCTGTATTTATAATATTTTTATCAATGTTTTGTAATATTTTTTCTCTCTCCACCTAATTTTCTATCGATATCTAATCGGTTCGATTATATAAGGGTAGCATCAAACGCTATTCTGTACCCCTTCATAAATGACGCAAGATATTAGTAGATGGTCCGACTGCAAAATATTTGGATATGTTTACAAGGTTGAAAAAGGTAAACAGAAGTTAGTTTAAAGGAGGCCCACTTTAAACGGCTTTTCTTCCAAACGAGTTTATGCATTTGAGTAATAATTGTAGAGATTGATGGCAACGACTATAGAGCTCATTACTAGTAATGTTTTTTGAAAAAGGATTACAGTGAGTATGTTGAGCGTTCAAATCACCAATTGAAAAGAAGTTATTTGACCGTCCAGTTAAAGCATCTACATACATACATATATCAGTTTTAAAATTTATGGTATGGGCCGGATTATATGTAGATGTAAAAATCACAGGACGCCTATTTATTATTACTCGTACCGAAATATTTTTAGCCACAAACGTTTTTATTCTTGGTAATAATTCATGTTAAACATTATATTTTACTGAAATGAGTGGTATTTTTTTGTAGTGTAAAATAAGAAATATGTTTTTGTTTACGAATAATAAGAAGTTCAAATTGTTGGTTGTTTTTTAACTTATGTATTTATTTAATTTAATAAAACTTCCCTCGAGCCAGTCTAGCCGGCTCAAGCAAATGGAGAGTTTGTTAATATAAATAATAAGTTTGATATTATATTGAATTGTTCTTAAAAATATTCGCTGCTTATATACTAACATTGAGAATCTTAAACACTATCTAGTAATCCAATGGTGTTGGTTAGTACTTATTTTAGTTCTTAAATATTATTAATTTAATATGTGTTAGTACTTAGAATAAAGCCGTAAGTCCCACACTGATACGTCGTGGGAATTTCCAAAATTATAAAAGAAATTTGAAGCGCGCCGACACTGCGCAATGCATTACATTCAAACTGTATTGCTGCACATGTGTGTGTGTGTGTGTTACCCATAGTCAAGTACCGTTTATAATTATGTGTAGTTGACCAGTCAAAACAAACACAAGCAATATGATCCTCTTTAAGTGCGGTTACTATTTCAGTATATTTGGGTAACCCTGCAGTACGCGAGTGATTGCATTTAGATTACCCTGCAGTGCATGGTGTCAGTCTCGCTACACCTCCATTTTCACTATGAACATTCTTTTACAAATATTAAAATTTTAAATTATGTAAAAAAAAAAATTTTTTTTTTTTTTTGTTTATTCACTATGATATGCTTTAAGTCTATTTTTATGTACTATTTGTTATTTATTTGTCTTAATGTCTATTATTTTAAAGTTGCCTCTTTCTAATATATTCTTAATTTTATATGGGCCTTTGTATTGGTGATCAATCTTGTGACCTGCTTCGTTTTTAAGTAGAATTAAATCTCCTTTCCTAAAATTATGATCTAAACTATTCCTATCATAATATAATTTCCGTTCCAACTTATGCTTATCTATTAATTGTCGGGCCCTCTTATGTGCTACTTCTAATCTAAATTTCGCCTCCTTAGCGTAATCGTCTATGTTATATAGTGGAGTGATCCCATCCACTCCATTAATTGCCTGAAATTTACTAGGTATTTTAGAAAAAACTAATTCGTATGGACAGTAATTATGCACCGTTGATGGTGTCGTATTGAAACAATACGTGAAATATTTTATCCATTCATCCCAGTCGGTCCTATCTATAGATATATATGAACGTACATATTCATTGAAAGTCCTATGGCTTCTTTCTATTGTACCCAAAGACTGGTGATGATAAGCTGTCGATGTAAGTTTCCCAGTCTTCAGTAGGTCACATAATTCTGTCAATATGGAATTCTTATATTCTGTACCCATGTCCGAAATGAACGTCTTCATTGGACCGAAAGTAAGAATAAAGTTTCGAATATAGCCCTAGCAACGCTCCTAGCGCTTTTGTCACGAATTGGTATGGCTACCAAGTATTTGGTCAAATCACATATAATTGTAATTGCGTACTCATTTCCCTTTTCAGACTTCGGAAAAGGTCCTATTGTATCTACAAACACTGTATCAAACGCCCGTGTAGGCGTTGGCGTGATAGTCATAGGTGCCTTCAGATGTTTCGTAGTCCTTGCCAGCTGGCAATTATGACAGTTTCTTACATATTTAGTTATATCCCTCGTCATATTCTTCCAAAAATAGTATCTCCTTATCTTCTGAATCGTTCTGTGTGTTCCACAGTGGCCTCCTTCTAGGGGGTCTTTGTGATACTTATACATAATTTCCTGAATAGCTTTCTTATCCTCAATATCAATATTGGTCACCTCGTTTAATAGCGCTATTTTTAATCTTTTTAGTTTCTTATTGCCCATAATTCGAAAATCGTTGACTGAGATAAATTTGAAAATTTTCTCGCTAGGTGCCACTTGTAATTTATCAATCGTGTGTTTACAGGCTACTTCCTCGAGCCTTGGAAAAAATTGTCCTAAATCAATATTTCCATTAATAAACAAATCATTGATCTCCATATATGTTCTAATTGATTTACCTCTCTTGATATAACATTTATCTGGGGTAATCTTCAGTTTATAATATTTCCTGACGTCAGTATTATTCAATGGTATAAATATATTGGGCTTATTATCTATCTTTATATTATTCTGCGTATTCAAGTCATTATTGTATTTATCTTCCATAATGTTTTCTTTTCTTGTCATCCTTCTAGTTTTCATTCTTAGTATGTTATTAGTTTCTATGTTCATTGTTTTAAAATCCGTTATCGTTATGCGTGATAACGCGTCTGCTACATAATTGTCTTTTCCCCTAAGATATTCTACAGTAAAGTCATATTCTTCCAAATCCAATCTCATGCGAGTTAGCTTTGAACTCGGGTTCCTCATAGAAAATAAGTATGATAGCGGTCTATGATCAGTGCGGACGAGAAAATGTTTCCCGTATATGTATGGCCTAAAATATGAAATTGCCCAATGTATTGCAGTTAATTCCTGTTCGATGGTGGACTTGTTGCTCTCACCTTTTGTAAATGTCTTTGAAGCGTATGCTATTGGTAGATGTTTTCCATCGTGTTCCTGGGTAAGCACGGCTCCTCAAGCATGTTTGCTGGCATCTGTCGTTATACAAAATTCTTTTGTAAAGTCCGGGTACTGGAGCAATGTTGGGCTCATTAATGCTTTCTTGAGATACTTGAATGCTGCGTCGCAGTCTTTAGTCCATTCAAAATTTACACCTTTTTTGGACAGTCGTGTAAGGTGTCTAGAATATTCGGAGAAGTTTTTTATAAATCTGCGATAATAGTTGCAAAAGGCTACGAATCTTCTTGCACTATCTGCATCCTTTGGTTGTGGGTAGTTCTTAATGACTGAATATTTAGTATCATCTGGGAGTATGCCCCTATCAGTACATTTATGTCCCAAGTATGTGACTTCCCGCATGAAGAATGAGCATTTCTCGGGATGTAGTTTAAGATTATGTTGTCTGCACAATTCAAATACATTTGTCAGATTAGAGAGCATATGTTTTTCCGAACATCCCAAAACCACTAAATCATCCATGTAAAGGAATGCCTGATTAGGTTTCAATCCACTAAAGGCTAGTGTCATCATTCTCTGGAAGGAATTAGGCGCTATCTTTAGACCATAAGGTAACCGTGTAAATCTATAAGATCCATTATTCGTTGAGAATGAAGTTAGATCTCTAGAATTTATATCCAATTTGATCTGGTGAAATCCGGACATAAGGTCTAAACAAGAAAAGTATTTAGCTCTGCCTAGTTGATCCAAAATGTCATCTATTCTAGGTAATGGAAATTTATCTGCTATTAGCTTCTTATTCAATTGTCTATAGTCTATTACCAATCTCCATCTTTTCTTTTCAGAATTCGGGAGTGATTTCTTTGGCACCAACAGAATTGGGCTATTATATTCCGACTGAGAGGCTTCGATTATATTATCTTCTATTAATTTCTTGACCTGTCTGTCTATTTCCTCTTTGTGTATATGTGGGATTCTGTAGTTCTTAATGTAAACTGGTTGTTTATCTTTAACCTTTAACTTTTGTGAATAAAAATTGTTAGTAGTTACTGGTTCTGATTCCAAAGCAAAAATATCATTATATGATGCGCATAGTTCTGTTAGTGGTTCCTTGAATTGATCTGGAAATTTTTTTCTTAAAATTCTTAGTATTTCCGTTTTTCTATGTGTATTTTCAATTGAATTTTCCGCAAAAATTTCATAGTCGGAAGTTTTCTCTGTATTTATTTGATTTTGTTTAATTATTGCAATATTATCTGTGGTATTTAGTATACGAATAAATGCGTTATTTGTTTTCAGCAATGTGTTAGCTATAAATATGCCTGGTTCGGGTTCTTGATTTGGGACCAGTAACTCGTCCTCTGAACTAATAAATTTTATTTGACGAATTATTTCTGACCTGGCTGGCAAAATTATATTGTCGCTTGTACTTGTAATTGGTATTTCTATGTTCCTTGAGAATTTGTAGGGACGCAGGATGAGGTGATCATGATCCTTATTAAATTCTAATATACAGTTATATTTTCTCATAAAATCCATTCCTATTATTCCATCGCATGGAACGGGGAAATCGTTATTTACCACTTGGAAGGTGTGTGGTATTAAAAATTGATTGAATCTTAAGTCAAATGTAGTACTACCGACAGATTCTATTTTGCCTTGTCCTATTCCACTTATTGTTGTTATTTTGTTGATATTTATTTCATTCCTTCTAGAATGTATCGCTTTTATTATTGAAATGTCCGCACCTGTATCGAACCTATTGGACTTAGCTATTTGAATTTGAATGAATATGCTTAAATTGAGGTTAACATTGTAAATTCCGTGTTCTACTGTTCTATTCTTAGGGGAGGGTTCGAGTTTTCCGAACTATTACTATCCGCCGTAGTCATTCTGACGTTATTGTAACTATTTCGACTATATCTGTTCCGGGTATATCCTCTTCCGTGGTTATTTCCGCGATAGTTGTTATTGTATCGAAAATTTTGGGGGTATCTTCCCCTACCACGAAATTTGTTATTATCATTATTACGATAGACACTATTATTGGAATTATTCGTGTTTTTTCTAAAATGCAATCTTGCGTTTTGTTGTCCTGTAGCTTCTGTACAGGCGTTGACAAATTTTCCAATTGCGTCATTCATGTTATTGAATTGGCCAGCTTCCATGATGAGCTTAACTCTATCAATATTACAGTTCTTAATCATTGCTTTAACAGCAACTTGTGTAGAAAATTTATTGGCCAAGTCGCATGATAGTCCTTCGGAAATATATGTGTTTTCCAATGACTTTGTTAATGACTCTATTTCTGCACAGTATGCATTGGCAGATTTGCTGTTTTGTCGGATGTTTGATATTTTGGCTGAAAGCACTTCAATTGTCTCACATTTTACAGCATTCTTAAGTTTATTTATTATTTCGTTGATAGTTGTCTCATTGTCTATTATATTTCTTGCAGTTCCCTTTAACTTAGTTTTTATCAATGTCACCGCTATTTGCTCATGATTTCCTTTTAGTTCGTTCACTAATTGAAGAGCATCTAGAAAACTGCGTAAATTCTCCGGTTCCCCATCAAACTCGCCAATCAGTTTTGATGCGGTATTAATAAATTCAACTACTGTTTGTGTCATTATGGTATTTTCGGAGGTATCAGAATCTGAGAAATCTTCTTCTATTGTTTCCAAATTTGGGTGCTGTTCTGGTAGTAATATTACATTAACATCTATCTTTATTTCCTTCTCAATATCGTGAGGTATATCTTGAGTGACGTTATACTTTGCTAGTATTTTAATCAGTTGATCGCGTAATTGCCAAAATATTTCCAGTACCTCCTTCCTATGTTCGCTAGTAAATTTTTCTTGATTTCTACATATAATTTGCCTTATTTTCTCTAATGATTCATTAACGGTGATTAGATGTTTTCTCACTGTCTCGGGTCTTATATAAATATTTTTATTTATGCACTTAAATGCCTTCAGAAATTCTCCTCTTTCACTCAGAATTGTCTCCTTAATTATTTCCCATTTATCCATCTAGATTTGCTCCGATGAATTTGCCTTACTAATATATTTTTTCCTTAGTCTCCTACTATGTAATGAATAGATACGATATATAAAACCTAACCCCATTAATATTGTAATTATGATTAAACAAATTTCAATTGTCTGCAGATTTATCCCATTCTGTACTACTTCGATCTCGTTTATGACATTTGCATTCGGTCTATCTAAATTCTGCTTTGATTTACACATTTTCCTATATTTCCCTCTATTTTCCTTTCTCCCTATTTATCCTTAAGGTTCGCCCTTACTAGCATTAAATTTGTCTCTAATACCAGCGTCGAAGGATTCGTCACGTCCTTTCTAGTTGGTTTCCTATTTATACCCAAGGACTTCCAAAAATTTTCCAACCAATTCAGTTGTTCCTCAATTGTGCTACTATATTCCCTAGGGTTCCAATTTATTGGATTTTTAATTCTGTTTCTATCTTTCATATCGAAAAGATTACAAAATTGAACAAATTTAAATTTAAAAAAAAATTCTTTATTTTAGTTTTTTCTTTTCTTTCTTTTTTTTTTTTTCTTTTCTTTTTATCTTAATTATAAAATGGTTTTTTTTTTCTTTCTTTCTCTTTTGTTGGTAAAAAAAATATATATTATATTTTCTATCTTAATTATAAAATAAGTTTGTCAAATGGCGTGTAACGCCGGTCGACTTAAAGGTGCATAGCTATTAACGCACACAAAATTTTTTTTTTTTTTTTTTTTAATTTTTCTCCTAATTTTTTCTTATGGGATACTTATTTGTTGCTCTTGTTGGTTGGTGGAGGTTGTTTGTTGATGTTTGCTGCTAAATGTTGTCTTATCAGGAACTCCAATGTGTTGATTCTATTCCACATCCTAGTAGCTGTTTCCCATGTTGGTGGTGGGTCGGATTTCGTATCTCTAATAAGAATGGATTTTTCTCTTTTTAATTTGTGGAGATATCCTCCTCTTCGTTTCTTGATAACGATCTTGGGTACCTCTTCCTTCCTGGGTTGAGGTTTTTGTTGTGGCTTTTGTCTCGCCCGATATTCATCTATCGTAATGGGTTGTGGTCCTTGCCTTCCCATTAGTTGGCCACTGACAGAGCGTTTTTGGCTGGTCTGTCAGGGATTTACAATCTTAGCGTATTGTCCTGCCGGTTTTTTTTTTTTTTTTTTTTTTTTTAAACTGGCAGGATTGCCATGTAAAATAAGAAATATGTTTTTGTTTACGAATAATAAGTTCAAATTGTTGGTTGTTTTTTAACTTATGTATTTATTTAATTTAATAAAACTTCCCTCGAGCCAGTCTAGCCGGCTCAAGCAAATGGAGAGTTTGTTAATATAAATAATAAGTTTGATATTATATTGAATTGTTCTTAAAAATATTCGCTGCTTATATACTAACATTGAGAATCTTAAACACTATCTAGTAATCCAATGGTGTTGGTTAGTACTTATTTTAGTTCTTAAATATTATTAATTTAATATGTGTTAGTACTTAGAATAAAGCCGTAAGTCCCACACTGATACGTCGTGGGAATTTCCAAAATTATAAAAGAAATTTGAAGCGCGCCGACACTGCGCCATGCATTACATTCAAACTGTATTGCTGCACATGTGTGTGTGTGTGTTACCCATAGTCAAGTACCGTTTATAATTATGTGTAGTTGACCAGTCAAAACAAACACAAGCAATATGATCCCCTTTAAGTGCGGTTACTATTTCAGTATATTTCCCACACATGGTTCACAATACACAAGTACTTATAATTTGGGTAACCCTGCAGTACGCGAGTGATTGCATTTAGATTACCCTGCAGTGCATGGTGTCAGTCTCGCTACAGTAGTATCCAAGCTTATATTTATGATGCAATTTCAGAATGTCTCATTGACAAGGACAATATCAACTTCCTTGACGTGTAAACATTTTTTACAGTTGGGAAGCTGTTGACTCAGTCGTTATGCCTTGAGCATTCTAGAACATAACATGAACATTGTAAATAAATGTTGATTTATGTAGAAGCATTATTTCCAGCACACGTAGCTTGGACTTATTTTGGCATCTTTGAAATACATCGACAGCATCAAAATGTTTCATTTTATTACATCCGAGTACAGTATATTGTTATTGGCACCATAGTCACGTGAATAATTTTGATGTTCCTAACCGGGCAACTTCATCGGCGTTAAAGTTCAAAATATTAGTCTTATGTGGCACTTTTTTTCTTCCTGTGGTATGTTGTCGTATCTAAAGATATTTCTGACGACATGAGCATTTAGGGTCGTCAGCTCTGTGCTTCGCATTTTTAATATTCTTTTTAGCGCAGATGTGATATTTATAAATAATGCTTTCACTATTACCAGCTTTGTTTAATAGACAATCTGTAAATTCATTACAATATATAGAGCATTTTGGTGGATTGCGTAGGACCTTTGATGCCCTTGAATGGTCTTCACCAGTAAACAGCAATATTACTTAAATATTGGCATTTCCTGGGGTCACGAACGTACGTTCGTACGCTTTTGATGTTCAAAAAAACAAAACTTTTCCTAGCTTTTTTTATTGCTATTCGATAGCATTTTGGCACCACTATGTTAAGTGCAAAAGATGGATTTCATCGAGTTAAAGTTTTCATAATGATAGTTTTAAACATGTGGTCACGAACGTATGCAAAATAGAAGTCACCTGTGGCTGACAGTAGTGAAATGTAAAAATCTGCGAAATTTAACGGAATATTTAAAAGTTATAAATTTATTTTAAGAGCGTAATAATGTAGGTATCTATTTAGTATTTACACAATTTTATATTTGATATTTTATTTATATGGATTCAAGATCCTTACAGATAGTTAGATAGTACAAATAGTTACATACTTTCAGTTATTCAAGATAAAAATTATTTTAGACTTTACAATATTAACATTAAAAGAAAAATCAACATATTGATAAAATTTATTAAATTCAGTACAAATTCTTAAAAATGGATTATAGTTGGCATAATTTCTTCTGAAAACTTTGACAGATAGTGGATAAAAATAACGTGTAGAACGAGATGGTACATTAAAAGAGATATTGGAAATCAAGAAATCAGAGCATACATTTCCCTTTATTAAGTTGAGAACAAACGTGACATTTAGCATCGTTCTTCGACTCTTTAGCAGTAGTATATTTGTGGGCTTTCTGGGACACCAAATTCATCCTTATGGAGATTGCATGAGGATGAATTTTTGTTTTAAATTTTCATCCCAATGGTAATTTCCCATAAGGATGAATTTTTGTTAATAATTTAAAATATTCATCCCAATGGTAATTTCCATAAGGCTGATTTTTAATTTTTGGTTGATATGCATATTGTTATTGTTTGTTCGTCTCAAGTTTCAATTAAAATTTTTTTATTGTCTGTGCAATTTACTCATACGGATGATTTTTTTGTTGTTAAAATTTTTTTTAAAATTGTGTTGTTAAATTTTTTTTAAAATTGTAATATGAGAAAATGCAAAGGTAAATTATTATTTGTAAATACATATATAAATACTTACATATATAAATATGTGCATACAAACTTACATGTTTTAGAAAATGTATGTGCAAAATTGTTTAAATAAGAATGTTAAGAGATGAATTTTCAAAGATGAATAATTTAAGAGAAAATAATTTTTATTGAATGTAATTATAGTTTTCCATAAAGATGAATTTTATTTTTTAAAGATGAATAATTTAAGAGAAAATAATTTTTATTGAATGTAATTATAGTTTTCCATAAAGATGAATTTTATTTTTTAAAGATGAATAATTAAAGAGAAAATGATCGTTTGAGTGATTTTTATTAAAATAGTAAAGAGGGATTGAAAAAAAAAATGTATGGAAATAAACTCAAGATATACTAAACCAACATTCTTAATTGATACAAAAATATATTAAAAAGTTACATGAGTATCAAAATATTGTTCATTCACCACAAATCTTGAAGAGTAAAAGTCACTCGAAAATGGAATGTTATATCTTCCCAGGCGATATAATAAACTGGATGACAAAGTGCTTGGAGGAGCTGATAATGCAAAACTTATGCTTAGGAAAAACTTGAACAATGACGAATACGTTTTAGAGCTAGAAGAAATGCCTTCAGAGGTTGAAATTAATAAAGATGAAAATAATGATGGAAACATTTACATTCCTAATACTCAACCTATTTTTTAATTAGGTACCATTAAAAATTCCAAGAATGTATTAGTATATAAGTTTTCAATTTAAATATTGATATACATATGTTTGCATATATGTATATTGATCTAATAAATGTATTATTTTCTATAAATAACAAAAAATTTCTTTAAAATTAAATTATTAATTGTTAAAAAGTTGCTAAGTTAACATGTCGAGAAATATAATTCTTAAATTTTTGGAAGACTTCAACGGATATATTTTTATTGAACACCTTTGTCTTATTAATAATTTTTTAAAATTAACACAGAGTTGTAAAGACACTGAGGAAATACCTGTGCATGGAAAACACGGTGTTCATTACAAAAATTGTATTTGGGCAACGGATTCCACAACTGAGGGTCCTGACACATGCAGATGTATGATATACGGGCAGAAAAAAATTTTTATAGAGAATCTAATAAGGAGATATTATTTATTGGAAAAACGTATAAAATAACATTTTGTACATATATACAATAATTTAAACATAATTTGTGTATCAGTTAATTAATTATTTATTCTACATTTTAAGTAAGCATTATTAATAAACAAAATTTTTCAAAAACATAAAACAAAATCTTTTTTCACGTATGTAGATGTGTATATGAAATACATTTGTTGTTTTGTCGTGTGCTATAGCTGAAATGAAATTTAACGCTTTAATTTTATGATAACAAAGTTTTTACATAAGACATTTGAAGTTTTATTATATTTTTTTTATTTCTTAAATTGCACTTTTAGTTGAAAAAATAAGCTGAGTATATTTTTAAGTATTCTTGGAAGTTTTCCTGAAAGTTTATTGACTTTAAAATGTATTTTCTTTCAATTGTGTTAGACATAGTCATGATTAATTTAAAAAATTGTAAGTTAACTAAAGAGACAAAATATGAAAGGTTGTTGACATTAGTAAACAAAATATTTACACTTTTGTTAGAATAGGTCAAGATTTTAGAATTTTGTATGAGTGTAAATTTTATGAATATGATAGAATTTTTCGTAACGTATTTAAACAATCAATCATTTTTAAAAAAACTGTGCAAGAAGCGACACGGATTTTCTTAAAAAACCTAAGGAAAACGCTGTAAGCAAAAACAACCAAAACGGAGAAAGGACAATAGAAAAGGAAAGGATACATATAGAGGAAGTGATCATCCTACCGCCAATAGACCTCCAACTATTCCTGGCATTATATGATGGGAATGACAACATTATTTTAAAAGCAGTGGAAAATTTTGAAGCGAAAAAATAATCAACATCATTTTATTATATTATTTGTTTATATATCTTTTTTTTATTTTTATTTTCATAATTGTTAAAAAAAAAAAATCTTAAATAACCTTAGTACTATTGTATCATTTTTATATAAGTTAAAATAATTAAAAATTCTTAATATTTGATTAAAAGATACATTTTTACTTCTTAAATAAATAAAAATACAACAGTATAAACCACATAAATTAGATGTTTCACTTTGAATTCGTCTTGTATTGCAGATGAAAGTTTTGGAATTTCTTCTTAAAAATGAAATGAATTGTTTAATAGGTGGTTGGCCAGCAGAGCAGAAGAATTCAGCTGCTTTATTTTTAGGAAAGTAAAATGCAACCCAATGCTGTCCAGGTTTATGTGATGGATCAGTGTTAGCAATATAAAAACATGGTTTTTTAACTGATTTTGTTGGTAATTTATTGCATGCATAAACACCTTTAAATTTACTCTTTGTTATATTGTTTGAATTCAAAGTATTTTTTATTGTAATTGCATTCATAGCGTTTGAAAAATACTGCGAGACTTATCAATTTCTATTATGCTATCAAATTCACAATACACTACACAGGTAATCGCTTCAGTAATTGGTTTTCCAAAACGTCCTTCAATGCGAATTGTCCCTTGATTTATTAAATTTCCACAGTTAGAGTTGTTATTATGATCAGGTGTTAAATCAAAAGCGAGCATAAAATATCCGTTATCAAAAAGTTCTTTCGTTATTTGATGACCTTTATCAAAATGATGAATTCCAGTTCCTTTAAATAGTGTTTGATAACCACGGGTGCTTATAATTGTGCCATTATTATAGTTAAATTCAATTGGTTGTGCGGGAAATTGCACTCCATTAACAACCAAATTGAATCTTTGTAGGTTAAAATGTTGAAAGTTAAATGGATTTTCTTTTCTATCTCCTGTATAAGCTTTATTAGATACCATACCAAAAATTACAAAATTAGGTAGCTGTCCAAGTATAACATTATCTAAAGATAACGAGTGGTTTCCAGGATGTATAGTAAATGTTTTTATTTCCACTCTCTTATATGGATATATTGCATTTTTTGATTGCAACACGTTGTGATGTGCCATTAAAATATTATTATTGATAGCAAGATGATTTATGTATAAATTAGCTTCGTGTATTTTTAAATTACATTCATTTTTATCTCCACCTTCTAAAATATAGAATTCGGGTTTCTCCAAATTTAGCGTTACCTTAATATCAACAAGTATTTTTGTTGATTAAACACATCTACATGAAGTTTTCCAAAAAGCTCTACTTTTTTTCCAATTTTAAATAATTTTCTTCTTTTATCTAATCCGGGGTTTTCTTTCTCAATTAATGAATTAATTTTATTTGTATCAACTGCCCAACCACAAGATTCAAGATGTGTTGATGTTGCATCGTTTCCATAATTTAACAATGTTTCCATATATGCTCTATAGTGATAGTTATTGTCAGGTTGGGATACATTTTTATTATTTAGATGAACTATGCAGTTTCTAAATAATGAGTGTAAAAGGTTATTAACAACACTTCCGCTTCCTTTAAATTCAACGACTAGTCTAAGATAAATACTATTGAGATCTCTATAAGTTTCTCCATTTCCTAATGATACAAACTCAATAGTACTAGAATTATCCAAAGAAGCTATTGGGTTGTAGGATATTTCTTCAGTTTTAATGACACTGGTTTGAATTGGAGGAGCTTCAAATAAATCTAATTCACTTTTCATACATTCTATAAATCCAGACATTTCAAATTTCCAAAAATATCTTTAAAGTTCTTTCCTCTGCAACGTTTTAATTTATTCTGCGGTCTCTGTTTAAAACGTTTTAGTTTTATACGCTTCCCTTTGCCTCTTTGCATTGTTTTAATCTTGTCGATAGCAGCCTCTGTAATGTCATTCATGACTTTTCTTCCTTGATTTAATAAAATTGGTTTTACTGGTTTTGTTCCAATTTCCTCCAACATTTCTTTTCCAATATCTAATGATTTATTTTTTAAAATATGCAAACCTGTTTTCAATAAAGGTTTTAGATGGGAGAATAAAGCTGAAAAAAGTGATCCAATACCACGTCCATACTGTATAATTCTTGGTGTATGATATATTTCACCAATATTTTGTAAGTTATTTCCAGACTGATTATTATAGTAATTTGTATACATCACATCCATGGTTGTAATAAAAATGATTTATCTTTCTATTACATAATCATTATATACGTTTCTTTTTAAAGTGTAAAGTGCAATAAACTGGAATATATTCTAACAAGTCCATTACTTTCCCTTCATCATTTCGAATCATTATTGAAATATCATTAATATTAAAAGTTTCGATAGGAAAATATTCAATACGGCTAAAATGAATATAATTTTTTAATGCCGATATTGAAAATATTTTTAAACATTTCGTTTTTTTACTTCCTACGTATCGAGGTTTAATTATATCAGTGTAAATAAATACGATTTCATCTATTCCAGTGGATTCATTTTTATTAATAAAGTTGTTTATATTGGTAGGCAAATCATTTAAAGATTTATCCAAAATATATTTTTTTGACGATAAAATAGAATCTTTTCTATTAGCTTCAAACTCTTGATCAATAGTTTGAGCATTTTGTTCAATATTTGAGCTACCTTTATTTTCGTTTCTTTTTATATTTGAATTTCTTTTATTGTCACCTTTCTTTTCTTTGAATGGTGTTATAGTTTTTAGAATATTATCATCCACATTATTTAAACGGTTTGAAATTTTATCACCATTCTCTAAATTTGTTTTTGTTTGCTCGTTTGTTTTATTCATAAGTTCTTTAAATTTCAATTTAATACTTTCATGATTAATATTAACATCCGGATTTGATGTTTTTAATATTTCATAATCTAAAGGTTGGTTTAACACATTTCGTTTTTTACGTTTTATAACATTTTCATTATCTTCTTTTTTTGTTTTATTCATTAATGAAAAAGAAATATCTGATAATCCAACTACCCATTTATCGTTTAGGTATAAAGATTGCTTTAGCAAATTTGTAAAAGTGCTTGAAGAGTTTTTATAAATATCTGTTGAATCATTACTTAATAAAGTAACATAAAGATCACTTTCTTCCATACTTGAAGCCATCTTCAAAAGAAATAATTGAAGTTAGTCGTTGTTTGCTATACATATATGATTAAAATTGGGTTATTCGCCTATGTCGGTTTGATGAATCCATGAATTATGTTCCTTTCCGAAACCTAGCCATTTTACAAACAGCTTTTTTCCACGACGTTTCAACACTTTTTCTACTAAATAAACGTTGGGAACTTTGGTTTTTAATAATTCTTCTTCATAAAATCCACCTTTTATTATATTTCCCTTAAGATCTTTAAGTTGATATGTTATTGGATTTGTTACAAAACTTTTATTTATTTGAAAAACTTCTGAAGACCAATTTGGTGTATATCCTTTCTCAAAAACATTTTTATATTTGCTTATGCGAACAAAATCATTTGTCTTATATTTTCCTCTTTTAAATATTTTTAAGTTATTGTATATAGTTCTAAGAAGCCTTTTTTCATTTTTCTTGTTAACAGAGTTGGGTCTCATTTTAATAGTACGGTGATAAGATGAATTATACTCTTGCAATAATTTATCTAATATATTTATCCACTTATAATTTCCTTGCACACTGAATTGTTTCCACATTTTAGTTTTTAAAGTTCTGTTAAAACGCTCAACTACAGATGCCTTCATATTTGAAAAAGTGTGATAATGATTAATATTAAGTTTTTTCATTAGACTTTTAAAGTCTTTATTATAAAATTCTTTTCCTTGATCAGAATGAAGATTTTTGGGAGATTTTTGTTCGTTCAACTTTATAATATTTTTAAATGCTTTTGAAATCTCTATTCCTGTTTTAGATTTCAGTGGTGCAGCATACGCATACTTTGAGAATACATCTATTACAGTAAGCATATACTTGAAACCTTTATTAAATTTTGAATATGAAATCATCTCCACTAAATCTATTTGCCATGTATCTAGAATACCCTTCTGAATAAATCGTCGACGTTTAAAGTTTTTTCTTGCTTGACGATGAAGTTCATTAACAAAAGTTTGTTTACTCATATTTATGGAAGGAATGTAAAGCTTCGATTCATTTACGTGTTGTGTATGAATGTGTAAACATGTTTCAACAGTTTATATATCCATTTACAATGATGGTGTGTGGTCCCTCAGGTTGTGGGAAATCTACATTTATTAAAAATTTGATTGAAAATCAACACTTAATATCTAAAGGCATTGATCGAATTGTATGGTGTTTTTCTGAAAAAAATTCACTACCATTAATAAAAAATGTTCAGTTTATTAAAGGAATTCCAGAAACTTTTAGTACTAATGATAAAGAATCAACTTTAATAATATTGGATGATTTAATGCTTGAATCGTCAAATAAAAAAGTTTGTGAACTCTTCACTAAGGGGTCACATCATAGAAATTTAGCTGTAATTTTAGTAACACAAAACATTTTCCATAAAGGCGCTTATTCAAGAGATATTTCTTTAAACTCTAAATATATAGTAATGTTTAAGAATCCAAGGGATAAGTTACAATTTCATCATTTGGCTCGTCAAGTATATCCCGAAAATTCAAAAGCTTTGGTTGATGTATATAATAAATGCACTCAACATGCTCATGGTTATTTATTAATTGATCTTACACAACAAATACACAACGCATTAAGATTCAGATCTGATATATTCAATAATACTCACTATTCAATATTTGCAAATATAAACAATGACTTCCAATCTAAAATTGTTGAGGGAGAACAAACATATTCTTTATGTTCTTAAAAAAGCGAAGCCCAAACTACGTAATGCAATTTTAAAATATGTTGATGATGTTGCTATTAAAGCTATACATGAAATACTTTTCAATGTTATTAAAAAAAATCATAAAATAAACAAAACAGTTTTTGAAAAATTAAAACCATATAAAAATGCGATTAGAAAAGTTTGTTCACCACAAACCTCTATGAAACAAAAGAGGAAACATCTTATTCAAAAGGGAGGATTCTTACCAATTATTATTTCTTCAGTATTAAGTGGAGTTATTGGAAAAATTTTGGAAAATGTCAAATAATTTATCTAAACTAATAGTTATACAGCCATCAGTTTATGAGAAGTTTATAAACAAAAATTCTGATTCCACCTTTTTGCATCGAAAGCTTTTACCACTATATGCTTCACACACGTTAAAAGATATTAACAAATGGTATTATATTAAGCAAGAATTAGCGAAATATTTAATTGAAAAACAAAAATCATCAAATCAGATCATAAGTTCTAAATATAACAATTTACGTGATAATGAAACTCAGACAAGAAAAACATACAAAAAGCATATTGAAACTCAAACAATGCAATCAAAGCAAAGTAGTGTTGGAACACAATGTAATATAAACTTGCCAGAGGATATTTATACTTACGATCACGATGATCAAATTGATATGGATACAACAGTACAAAAAATAAATCCTTCTTCTGCATCTTCAGTAGCCAAACGACTAAAAAATTTTTCAAATAGTGGAACACCAAAAATTAGAATATTATCAAAGGAAGAAAATCATACAAAATTGAAGCAATCAACTTTACCGTATCAGTATTCCCCACGAGTAACTAGAAATCGTAAAAAGTTAGATTATGAAACTGAAAATGTACAATGGCAAAATATTTAGAAAATAAAACACATTTAATAATTGAAAATATAAAGTTTGTTTATTATTGATAAAAAAAATATAATTTCTTAAAATAAATAATTGCAATAGTTATAGTTTGTTTACATAAAAGTTTAATGTATTTAGAATTAATATACAACAATTATTATGGAATTTTGTATATTTTAATATTCTATTTCCATTAGAAATTTATCTAAACTATCATCATTATTAAAGCTCTCTATAATATAATTTTGATCTACAAATTCTACTTCATTATCATTTATTTTACAGATATCTTTATCATTATTATATTCTATATCCATTAAATAATAATCATCACTATCATTATTAATAAATTTTTCTTTATAGTGACCCCAAGCTAGGGTATTAATGTTATTCACACATATAAATCTTTTATTATCTAAATAGCTTAAGGATATCTTGTTAATAAGGGATGTATATACGGTGTGTAGTTTTGATTTAAAAATATACATATTTCTATAGTAAATTTTTTTATTATATAAGCAATTTTTGTAGTCAGAAAGACTTAGTTTTTTTGTTACGTTCACTTTGACACCCTTAGCTTTTTTAACTTCTTCCATATTTTCTGTTTTAAACGAATACATTTTCGCTCTCAACCCAACAAACTCTTTCATTATCTTCCCAAAATTTTCATCTTTCATCATACCTAAGACCTTTTTGTTTTTTTGTGGAATATCAAATTGATTATTAGCCTCATATTCAGATGTGTCAAACCTATCTTCAATATCTTTTTTAATGTCTTCATAAAAGTCATCCGTTTCTATTGTGTATATAAATGAATCTGTATCCATATAATTAAGTTCAACTTTAGTTTTATATTTAGGTATCATATATTCATAATGGAAATCATACATCTTCCATTTTGAAAGTTCTAAAATTGTAAAACCTAAATAAATTGGCTTATTATAGTATGAGTAAGTTCTATTTAATTCAACCGCGATCATATTTTCTTCAATTATATTACAAGAATTAAATTCTGGCTTAGCAATAAGGGCACGTGCTCCAAGTTTTTTACCAATACTTTCCCATTTATTCACAATTTTAATATCTTTACGTTTATCAACGTTTTCCATTGTTTTACCGTAAACAGCATTGTTTAATAATTTAAAAAAATTTTTTTTCAAATGAGTTTTTCGCATTAGTTCTATGAAAGTTATTCAAGGAAATATATTTCTTTAACCAATTGGATTGTCGAAACTTTAATATTCTATGAATTTTGGATAACTTTAAACCATGTTTTAAACATTGCTGCAAATTTTTATAATGAATTATATATTCATATTTATTATGTAGATCAACAATCAATTTTGTTTCTTTTGACTCGGGAGGTTTTTTATTTTCACAACAGAATGGTAGATTATTATGAATGTCATGGATTTCAACTGGATATATCAGATCAACTTCTAATATATATCCAACACTTGAATCAATGGGAATTGAGTTCAAAGAAAAATTATCAATATCTTCTACCCACTCAAAATTACCCTCAGGCAGAGCTTCTGACATTGCCCAACCATATAAATTGTTTGCATCTAAATACATTAAGTATTTAGAAGGTAATTCATTATTATAGTCTGATAAATATTTATTATTTGCAATTGAATGTCTTTTTGTACATTGTACTATTCCTCCCCTAATCCCCTTTTGAATAAATGTTATCATGTCTTTATCAGTAAGTAAATCTAATTTAATATCCGTTATTTTTAGCATGGCATCCCATGAAAGTCCCGGAGCTGTGTAATAGTGACATGGATCTAATTGATAAATGTTTTTACAAACTGTTCTGAAATTCTCAAAAACATCTGCTAATAATAAAACATCCGTCTTTAAGTACAACATTAAATAATCTTCTAAGTTTTTGCAATCGAAAGTTTTCCAAACTTCTTTCGCGTGTGTGTAATCTTCTAGAGAACATTGTGTATCTGTTAACTTATTATAAAAATCTGCAATATTAGGTAAACTATTTTCCAAAAGCTTTTCAATAGAATTTAAATAATTATAAGGAAATACGCCTTTTCTTATAAGTAAATTTAATTTACTTTCATCATTATACATAGATTTAACAGTCTTTAAATCTCTTTTTTCTAAATTTTTCACAAGATTGTCTAAACTGGATGGCATGAATCTATATGAGTCAAGAAATCTTATTTCAATGTTATTATCTTCAATTTTTACTGTTTTTGATAACGATATGTAAAGTTCTTTATTTAAGGGGATAATATTAATTGAACCATCGTCAATTTTGTTCAACTCCTTAACAAATAAATGACAATCGTAAGATGAAAAGTTATGGAAAATAACGGGGAAAAACTTTGGAGTTTTATAATTGATATTACATGAGTTATGTGCTGGCCCCCTATATTTTCCACTGAAATGACAGTGATCTCTTACTTTAACTTCATTTATAATAATTTTAGAGCAAATATGACAAATGTCATTTCTATCGAAATCAAGTTTTTCCAGTTCAGTTAAGGGTGTCATTGTTTTACTTTTTGAGATGAAATTTAAATATAAATATTTAACATCATTCACCAGACTTTCTATAAATAATTTTGGTGACGCTAATCCCTTAAAACTACAAAATTTGTTTAAACTATTACTAAAACTACATCTATATATATTTAAAGTGAAACTCTGTGTGTGTGTGTGTGTGTGTGTGTGTGTGTGTTAGCTATAGACTCCGAAACTCTAAAACCGATCGGGCTCAAACTTTGGTAAGTTGTTGTACACATACCAGGGAGTGTTTATGGGTGGAAAAAAGTGGGCGGTGCCACGCCCATAAAAATTAGTTATCAATTTTAGCTACTTGCACTTGACCGATTTTTCTGAAACTTTGCACACATATCGAGCTGTCATGACTAAAAAATTTCGTGATAAGAAAAGTGGGCGGGACCACGCCCCTAAAAAAGTTTAAATTTTGAGGTACTTGCACTGGACCGATTTTTCTGAAACTTTGCACACATACTAAGCTGTCACAACCATATAATTTCGTGACTAGAAAAGTGGGCAGGGCCACGCCCATAAAAAAAGGTTATAATTTTGAGGTACTTGCACCAGACCGATTTTTCTGAAACTTTGCACACATATTGAGCTGTCATAGCTTAATAATTTCGTGATTAGAAAAGTGGGCAGTGCCACGCCCATAAAAAAAAGGTATCATTTTGAGGTACTTGCACTGGACCGATTATTCTGAAACTTTGCACACATATTGAGCTGTTATGACTTTACAATTTCGCGACTAGAAAAGTGGGCAGGGCCACGCCCATAAAAACAATTATAATTTTGAGGTACTTGCACTGGTCCGATTCTTCTGAAACTTTGCACACATATTGAGCTGTTATGACTTTACAATTTCGTGATAAGAAAAGTGGGCAATGCCACGCCCATAAAAAAAAATTATAATATTTAGGTTTTTGCACTTGATATTCAATTAAAATTCAGAATGCATTTCAATTCATTAAGGGGCGTAGCAACGCGCGCCGGGTTTGGCTAGTTTTATATAATAAGCAAATGCATATGGAATATGTCTATCAACTAAAGTCGTTGATGAAATATCCCCTTTCGGAATGCATGTTTGAATATTTTCAAATATGCACTCCGAATCTGCATATATAACAAACGGTAAGTCTAACTTATTGCTAAAATTGTTAAATTCTAAAACAGACTTATCTGGGCTGGGGACGTATGATACTCTTTTTGTACAATTCTTCTGGTGTTTCTGAAGTTTCACTTTTTGATGAAAATACTGTAAACAATCATCACATACAAAAATACTTTCATGATGTCTTGTTTGTTGAGATTTAATAAATCTGCAAAAATTAGAATATAAATATATAAGTTTAACATATAAACTAAATAGAAAGAAATGTAATACAAGATAAAAATAGCAATTTAAAGTAATTTTATGCACTTTTACTAACCTTGAAATATTTTTAATCCACACATAATGTGAAACAACATCCTCTCCAATACATTTTTGAAGAAATAGAATGTTGATGTGCTTAATTTTTTTCGCTTTTGTTTTATAATAGGGACCCAATACTAAGTCCGCTTTTTAATCATAGCCAAAAACATTTATACTAATATTATGATTGTTGCTTTTAAATATTTTTATATCTTTAATTTTTAGCGGGAAGCTTAATCCGTTGAAATTTAAACTGTAACCATTTATATTTATAATATTAAAACTGATATTTACTTTATATTTAAAAGTGCGCTCTGCATGTGTTTTTAAATCTGAAATGGCTGATATTATGCACCATTTGAAACAAAATTCATCATTATTTTGTACATTTATGCAGGCCTTTTTTAATGCTAATTTTTTCGGTAACGGAATGTATGATGTTCCTCTTAATGGTTGATGTTTATTTAAGTTGACTTCAATTTTAATGAGTTGTATAAGAGTCCAACCACTGTCCTTTTCCTGAAATTCCTCCATTTTCTGTAAAATATTTTGAGTTTTTCTCTCAAATAGTTCATCAAACTCCTCCATGTTGAAAATTTCCTTCATTTTTGTTTGGAAGGTTTTCACTTCCAATGGAGTGTCTTCTAAGGTATCCATGTTAGGCTTGGCGTACAAGGCATAAAACTCCATATTAAATTTCAGGGCATTATGTATTTTTAAAAATTGATTAACCTCCTGCTTAATTGGTGCGCAAGCCTCTTTCATAAATAGCTCTGGTAAGAGGCATTCTTCTTTTTTATTGTGATAAGTTAGAGTTAACAATCTAGATTTAAAGGCACTTCTAATTATCTTCACATCTAATGGAGATTTTTTAGAAACCACTCCTTTTGAACAAGATGCATGAGTCCTCTCATGCCTTTTAAGACTTTCGATATCACTAAAAATTGTTTTACATTCATAGCACACAAAAGCCATTTTATTTAAGTTTTTCTTATTTTATTTAAAGAAGTTTAACAATTGGTTAACTTAATTTTAAATTACAGTTTATATTATTTGTTTTAGATTTACACACAAAATCTTTAATTTTTATACAGACAAATTGACCGATTACTTTAGTGAACAATACTATGAATTGCACTGGCTATTGCTTTTACTTATTTAAATATTAAATTCATATTTGGTTAGCTTTGTTCAAGGTCATTTTGAAATGTGTACTGTTGTTCTTTAAATTATTACATAATTATGCTTTTTAGTTTGTTGACTCTAATTATAAAATTCTTATGTCTATATATGTATGTACATATGTATATATATATATATATATATATATATATATATATATATATATATATATATATATACATATATATATGTTAAATTCAAAGTTAAATTTACCTGAAATTAAAGTGGCGTTTTTATCGGATTCTATTTCAAAATATGCTTGGTTTATCATTTTTGAACGCAAATCAAATTGTTCGAAAAATATGAGGTGTTCTAATATATATACATAAAATTCTTATACAATATTATATATGTATGTATGCTAAAATCAAAGGCAATTTTAAAATTAAATTCAACGACTTCCTGGGATTATATTTCAAAATATGCTTTGTTTAGCACTTTGAACGTTAATCAAATTGGTTAAATAAATCGAATTGGTTAAAATTATGAGGCTTTCTCAATAAATATTTTGAAAATAATTTTTAATTTGGAAAATGGACTCAAAGTTGAAGTGCGAGTTTTGTGACTATGTTTCTTTTTTGAATGTCGCAAACAAAAAAAGACATTTTTTAAAATTTCATAATTTTGCCTTTAAAAAGGCTAAAAGTTACAAAAAAATAAAACCATCCTCATATATAACAGATATATCAGGATGGCTACCAACAACATCAACCACATCAACAGCAGAACAATCAACAACATCATCAACTGCAGTGTCATCATCATATGAGCAATATATGGATGAGGATGGTGAGCAAATCTTATTAGCCTTAAGTTTAGATTCAACAACATTATCAGCTGCACCACCATCAAACCATGTTGAATGTTTTGATTCAGCAGATCAACAACATCATCAACTGCAGTGTCATCATCATATGAGCAATATATGGATGAGGATGGTGACCAAATCTTATTAGCCTTAAGTTTAGATTTTTAAGAAACAAAGAAATAAAACAAATGATTTAATATTTTTAAATTAAAAAAATGTATTTTTATTTATTTACTTTATGGTAGAGGTTTTTAACATTTAAATTCTTAATTGTAGTTTAATTCAAATACTGCTAAACCATTTGCTGATTGTCGACCTTTGTAAATAATTGTCCACACTTTATCATTCATTTCAGATAAGTATGGATCTTCTTTATTTAAAAATTTTGTAATTCTTTGAGGAAGATAAAACCATTTATTATTATCCAAATATGCTATGACTTTTGATCCATATTGTGATTCCTTCCACTCAAACCTTAGGACTTTATATGGTTGATGTAGGGGGATATCATCAATTTTTGTATACTGAGGTATTAAACCTTGGGCAATATTTATTATTTGATCATACATCTAAAATATTTTAAATAAAATTAGAAAAAACTTCCAAATATGATGCGATTTCTTACCATTTTATTAAGCATACTTTTAAGTATTGATTAGACTAATGAGGAAAAATATTATCATTATCGTTCTTTTATATATATTATAATCTATTTTAATGCAACTTGAGTTTATTTCCATATATTTTTTTATTCAATCCCTCTTTACTATTTTAATAAAAATCACTCAAACGATCATTTTCTCTTTAATTATTCATCTTTAAAAAATAAAATTCATCTTTATGGAAAACTATAATTACATTCAATAAAAATTATTTTCTCTTAAATTATTCATCTTTAAAAAATAAAATTCATCTTTATGGAAAACTATAATTACATTCAATAAAAATTATTTTCTCTTAAATTATTCATCTTTAAAAAATAAAATTCATCTTTATGGAAAACTATAATTACATTCAATAAAAATTATTTTCTCTTAAATTATTCATCTTTAAAAAATAAAATTCATCTTTATGGAAAACTATAATTACATTCAATAAAAATTATTTTCTCTTAAATTATTCATCTTTAAAAAATAAAATTCATCTTTATGGAAAACTATAATTACATTCAATAAAAATTATTTTCTCTTAAATTATTCATCTTTGAAAATTCATCTCTTAACATTCTTATTTAAACAATTTTGCACATACATTTTCTAAAACATGTAAGTTTGTATGCACATATTTATATACGTAAGTATTTATATATGTATTTACAAATAATAATTTACCTTTGCATTTTCTCATATTACAATTTTAAAAAAAATTTAACAACACAATTTTAAAAAAAATTTTAACAACAAAAAAATCATCCGTATGAGTAAATTGCACAGACAATAAAAAAATTTTAATTGAAACTTGAGACGAACAAACAATAACAATATGCAGATCAACCAAAAATTAAAAATCAGCCTTATGGAAATTACCATTGGGATGAATATTTTAAATTATTAACAAAAATTCATCCTTATGGGAAATTACCATTGGGATGAAAATTTAAAACAAAAATTCATCCTCATGCAATCTCCATAAGGATGAATTTGGTGTCCCAGAAAGCCCACAAATATACTACTTTTAGCGTTGGCAGCTTTATAAGAGCAAGTCTACTTGTGTAAGGCGGCATGTTTAACGGATTCCAGTTTAGACCTCGAAGACAAAATAACAGGAATTATTTTTGTACAGATTCAATGCTATTGCTGTAAACATTATACGTTGGATCCCAAATTATTGAACCATACTCAAGAATAGGCCTGACCAGGGAAGTATATAATTGTTTCGTTATATATGGGTCCTTAAACTCCTTCGACCAGCGTTTTATAAATCCAAGTACTGCACGTGATTTGTTAACAGTAACAGAGATATGTTGAATAAAATTTAGTTTGGGATCTAGTAAAATTCCAAGGTCGGAGACAGTTTTGAGTCTGTCCAAAGTATGACCGTTTAAGACATAATTTACGTTAATATGGCATCTACGAAAGAAACACATGTATTTGCATTTTTCAGGATTCAGCTCCATCAGGTTAAGATTACACCAAGAACATAAGGCATCTAAGTCCTTTTGAAGGAGGATATGATCAGCATGATGATTATAACTAAGGAATATTTTTACGTCATCAGCATACATTAGAACATCCGAGAATTTTATCGAATTTGGCAGATCGTTAATAAATAGGGAAGACAGCAATGGGCCAAGATGACTACCCTGTGGGACACCAGAAATAACAGCAATAGGCTCAGAAGTTATATTTTTAAAACAAACATTCTGCCTTCTATTCGTCAAATACGAATAAATCCAGTTAAGACAGTTTTCCGTAAATCCCATCAGATCAAGTTTTTTTATTAGAAGTTTGTGATTGACTTTATCAAAAGCTTTACTAAAGTCGGTGTAAATTGCATCAGTTTGCTTCTGTTCAACAAAACCACGATTTACTAGCATAGTAAAGTGCAGCAGATTAGTTACAGTTGAACAACCCTTTCGAAAACCATGTTGTAAAGGAGACAAGATAGATGACACTTGATGACAAAGATGGTCTGTTATGATTTTCTCAAACATTTTGGGTATGATACTAAGTTTAGCAATACCTCTATAATAAACAATGTTATTTCTGCAGCCAGATTTATATAATGAAATGATGAAAGAATCTTTCCATGAAAGAGGAAAATAACCACACTTTATTGAAATGTTGAAAATTAAAGTAAAAGGGGTAGCGAAAGCCTCAGCACAATTAATAAGAATGCTGCTGGAAATTCCATCAGGTCCGTATTTATAAGAAAATTTAAGCTTTTTTAAACTGGTTAGAACTGTTGATTCATCAAGAAATGGAATTGATATAGCTGGATTTAAGCATTCTGTTAGCGGATAATTATTTGATTCATCAAAATTCGCATGGGAATAAGTGGTGGAAATAAGTAAGTGGAAAAGAAATCAGCGAACATATTGCTTATTGTTAAGTCATCAACGGATTCAAGATTTTGGTACTTCATAACAGATGGAAATGCAATTGTATTTCTTTTGGAATTTACAAACTTATAGAAGCTTTTTGGATCAGATTTAAAATTTTTTCGAATTTTATTTAAGTAACTAGAGTAACAAGACTGGTTTATTGAGTTGTATTGAGCACGAATCACAGAATATTTGGCATAGTCAATAGAAGATCCAGACTTCTTGTACTCTTTATAAAGCTTGTTCTTTTTATTTTTAACAGTAGAGAGATGCTTAGAGTTTCACGGTGGGCCAGTATGTTTTAAATAAAAGCTTTTAGGAGTGCATTGATTGATATATAAATAAATTTTTTCATAAAACTTATTTACTATGTTGTCGATATTTTTCGAATTATTAATTAAATTGGTTTGACAAAGCAAATTCGCCCAGTTTGTGTTATTTAAAAGCTCGGTAAATATGTTGTAGTTAGTTTTTTTGAAGCAAAAAGTTTTTTCATTCACATTAAAAGTATTTGATAAAGAAGTTGATGGAACAGATATATTGGTTTCTATTATGGGATGGTGACAATCCTCCGGCAGAGAAATTGCATCAGAACGTTTAATTGTTATATCAGCACATTCGTTTACAAAAACTAAATCTAGTAGTCTAAAATTTGTGTTGTGAATACCATTTAGCTGATAAAGATTAAGATCCATTAGAGTGTTTACGAACTCACTATAATACATATTTGTCGTTGAAGGAATAAAATAGCCATCATCAGGTGAGAAAGTCCATGATAACAAAGGCATATTAAAGTCTCCAAAAACAATTATGTAATCATTTTGGTTAGCAGCGTTAGCAATATTTTTAATAGCTTCGGCATGACTGATAAACTATCTCCGGTGAATTTGGAGGAATATACGAAGAAGTGATAAACATTTTCTTACGATTTAATTTGATAACGACACCAATGAATTCTGTACTTAAGGGGTATTCGTTTATTAACACTTTAGAAGAAAGACGACTAGAAACTGCAATCAAAACTCCACCACCTCTGATATTGCAACCACGGTCACGTCTATAAATTTAATAATTATCACAGAATATTTCAGTATTTAAAACATTTTCTACCAACCATGTTTCAGTAAAAACAATAACGCTGTAAGTAAAAGCAAAGCTACTATTGAACAGGCAGATAATTTTGTATTTAAGCCACGAACGTTTTGATAAATTATAGAAATATCAGTAGAACAATTAAGTTTTTTGGAGTCGTTGAGACACGTGTTGGGAGACGTGCAGTCCTGCGGTTTTCTTTGTAAACATATTCGCGCACAAATGTACTTACAGGCCAAAAGCTAGGATCAATTAGATGTTTAAAGATATCTTCAGGTACAGCAATTTTAAACGATGTTATAGTTCTCGGTTGGGAGTACATATATTTGTTCACAGAGATTTCACAATTTGATTGGAGTTTTGATCGAATGTAATATTCAACATCCTCAGCAGTAGTTTCCGCAGCCAAGCGTGATAAAAAAATATTTTTATTATAGGGTATAGCTTTTAACGGCTTAGGTGCAACTTGAATATTGTTAGAAACAGTAGACGAAGAAGTCAAAACTTGAGCATAATTTAGATTTCGTTCAGGAGCGATTAATAAGTTTTTGGCTATAGATGAAATTCCAGATGTGGCAGGTAAAGGCTCCAAAGAGTTAGGTGTATCAGCTACAGACACTGATGTGGATCGAGATGCAAAGTTATTTCGGGGTTGTGAACTAATTTCAACTACAGGAGCAGATGAGTTGACAGAATCAGGAGTTATTTTGCGCGTGTTTTGTGATGATTCAGACCTTAAATGCGCTTTTTTGCGTTTAGGAGATAGATTTTGTTGCATATTAACGACATTTTCTAAATTGGGGAAATTATTAAATAGTTCTCCGAATTTATCAAGTTTATTTGGTAGCAACAGAAATTCCTTGGTAATTGAATTCAACTCATCTTTAGAATTTTAAAAAGCTTATAAAATTCTATATTTACATTTTTGCAGCTTGGACAAGTCCAGCGCATCAGCATCACGTGCTTTAAGACTACTGCATTTTAAATGATATAAATTAAGACACAACCAGCATGATACCATACGATCACCACCAGTACTAATACAATTGGCACTTGAGCACTCCATTGTGAAAAAGGTTGGACAGACAGATATATATTTATGTATGGCAATGTTCTAAAATTATTTTGATATCAAAGACACAAACTAATGCAATCCCAGTATTACCAGCATCAAACAGAAAAACATATGTATAAATATAAACAAAAAACCATAAAATCGATGTTGATTGTTGTTTTTGTTTTAAAAGCACGTAAAATTATATTTTAAAAACACATTAAACAAGTGAAAATATTAAAAAATAGACACTGTGTCACACTGACAGTATATTATTTCACATAGAAATTCTTAGTAATTTAAAATTTAAACACATAGATATCGTAAAAATTAAAAGCAAATATAAGAAATTTATTACGGAAAAAACACGTCAAATAGCTTTATTGGTTTTTGTTTAATTAGCTTAAGTACGGGTCGCGAACGTGCGATTTTTCGATTTGTTTTTTTATTATTATCACTTTGCATTTTCTCATTAATATCTTCAAATTTCTTTAACAAAAAAATTAAAACTCAATTTATAGTTTGTAGCAACACTTATAACAAGAAAATATACCATTTTACTTAATATAAAATAATAATTTTAAAAAAATTGTATGATATTTTTGTTTTTATTGAAGAGATGTTATTATTAATATATAGAGCTGTGCTTAATTTAAAGTAGTCACAGAAAATCAAAATTTAATTTTGTATTGACAGCAACTTTTTTCCGAGAAAATCAATATGTTTTGGAATTTGTCATGTTGGTTTTAATTTCTTCAACAATTTTCGTTATAAAAAGGTACACATCGATTTTGCTGTGACTTAAATTATCGCTTATTATTTTGTAGCAAATTTCCTCTAATTTTGTCGGTTTTATGAGTATTTGAATTTCATTAACAGTAGATAACGTGAAAAGTGGGCATTAAAGTAATATAGTAGTACAACTTAGATATTTCAATATAGTCCTTTATCCTTCCAAAATCTTTATTCATAGAGAAATTATATGAATTTGAGATAAAGAGTTTTATGGGACGTAGGCGTAAAAATGGGCGTGTCACATTTATTTTCCATAAGTACAAATCCTTTAACCAAAAAGCAATGAATGCAAAAATTCAGAATCGTACATCTAATTCTGTCAGTTATATTACGTTTTAATTTTGAATATACCGAAAAATACACCGTGCGGTATAAATTTTCGTACATTTTGATCTATAATTCCTTTCCTAATGCATAGATTCAAGCAGTTTTTAAGAAAACATATTGTTTTTACTCATGAAATATATATTCGAAGTTTCATGACTCTACGTTAATGCTTTTGGATACAATTCCATTTTATTCGATGTTGGAAGGACACGTTTTTTTCGACCTACTCTTGCTAGGGTGATCGATTCGGTTTGACAACCGGTGGAAAAACCGGTTTTTTTACACTTTCAGCTGGCGTTTGTTTCCAAATGTTAATTTTTCGAATGTCGAATACACCGGTTTTTTCACTCACTACTATATTTACTACTAAAAAAATTTAAAAAAATCAGCAAATTTATTAAATACTCTTCCATAATATTGTAAGAAATTTATTTTTTGTTTTAAAAACAAATGTATAATAAGAAAAATAATTACACTGCTCTGCAAAAAATAATTTTTTGTCTTCCCATTTAATAAAACTATGTGGACTATATGGATTTTGACGCGCTGAACTCAAATCCGTTGTCGGTTCTTTTCCATCAGATCGGGATTTTTTTTTATGGGCGTGGCAAATTTTCCCCCCTAAATTAGTCAGTTACAGAGACTTATTTCCTCATAACTCGAGAACCAGTCATACGATTTTCAAAAATAAAACATTATCAAATGTGTAACAAAATTGTATTTATTTTAGTGGAATACAATTTTTCTCTATCTCTTATCGTTTTGGAGTTATTTAGAAATTAATGGAGAAAAAAATTTTTTTCGTGCAAAATTCGTAATATTTTTCAATTAAAAAATGGAATTAAAAAAAAATAAGGCAAAACTTTTTTCTGAGAGCTACTTATCTTGGAAATAAAAAAAGCCATAACCCATAAAAATCGGCTGAAAAATGTAGATTTTATTGTCAATATACCGTAGGTACCCAATATTGACCAAATAAGTGTAATGAAGCAAACAACGTCAGAGTGGGCGCACTAAAGGCCCTTGTAGCATCAATGAATGGCAACTTTTTACTTCTATCTATTTTCGTACAACAAAAACAAATACAAGCAAAAAAATTTGCCAGATTGTAATTTTGTAGCAACGCCTCGCATAAAGCACCCACCCTGTCGTCTCCCGTAGATAACTTCAAATTACAATAAAAAATTGAAATATTTACAGGCTATTTTACTTAAAATAACACAAAAATTTTGTTAATAATTATTCATTTTTATTTAGGAAACATTGTTAAAATAAAAAAGTAGCTTAAGCTGCCCATGCCCTTTTGTCCACATCATTCAATTTCGTTCTGAAGACCTCGTTCTTCAAAAGCTGTCGTATTTGTGGACCTACAAATATGCCTTTTACTTTAGCATCTCTGATTCTAGGAAATTTGCTCTTAATGTATAGAAAGGCTCCACCATCCTTGTTCATTGCTTTGACAAAATTTTTCATTAGGCCTAACTTTATATGAAGAGAAGAGTTTGTTCCTTTTGTTTTAAAGGCTCTTCTGCTACATTTTTTTTCCCTGGAATAAAATTTACTCTTTTCGGTCAAATTTAAACATTGTAGTGTTTTTCTTTTGCGCGGCTATCCCATTTACATAAGAAGCAATAAAACTTAGTATATCCATTTTGCAATCCATTTAACATTGCTACGATTTTCAAATCTGCACATACGTTCCATGAGTAATGTGAATATTTAATTGTTTGTAGTATCATATTCATGCTACAATAGTTTTCTTTCATATATCTTGCATACGCGAGTGGGACCAATGGAAATTTGTTGCCATTGTGAAGTAAAACGGCTTTCAAACTTGTCTTGGATGAATCAACAAAAAGCCGCCAATCCTGAGATTTATGACTGAAACACAGTTGTCGCAAAAGTCCATCAGCATTATCACAAAATATCAAACCTTCCTCTCTGTTCTGAGTTTTGCGCTACCAGTCTCTATTGTAACAATCCGGGAGTTCGTATAGTCAAGTATCTGGGTCTCTGTCCTTGCGAAAGCGAGTAATGTCCTGAAATGAAAGAATCATTTTCTTATAAGATTTTTGTGAACTACTCTTTTAGAAGCGGTAAGAACTGTCTGTCCCTTGTCCTCCTGCACTATTTACCTTCTGTACCGTGGTGTCAATTTGTTCCCTAATCGTTTGTTCCCCTTAACAAAAATTTCGTCACCCCCTTTGTATGTTTTTCCGTCATGTCTATTCCTGTTGAATAATTCTAAATCCCTTTCCTGTTTTTCCGTTAACTTCTGTATTGTCCGTTTTCGTTCCTGTTCAGTCCCGGTGATTCTCCCAAAAAAGACTTCAATAGGTTTCCTATTAGTTGTCGAATGGATTGAGTGATTATATCTGTTCAGAGAACCATCCAATAGGTCCTTGAAGGAATTATGTATTTTTTCCGCATTAATGCACCTTAAAATTTCAGTCAATGTTGAATGAAATCTTTTAACCTGACCATTTACGGTACTCGAGTATGGAGGTGTCGTATAGACATTAATTCCCATTTGATCCCTTAACATGAATAAAATAGAAGATGAATTTAAAGATTTCTCATTATCAATTACTATGTTTTCGGGAACTTCGAAAGAAGTAAGTAATTCCTGTAACGTTTTAATATCCTCCGCTGCTCTAGATTCTACAATTTTTACCTGCGCGTATTTAGAGAACTTGTCAACAGCAGTCTGTATTATTCTGTTATTCGTATGATAGATATCTATGTGGAAAAATTGTCCTGGGTACTGTGGGATGGGAGTATTCTTCAGCTTTATCTTGTTTGGATGTCGCTCATATTTATTCTCGATGCATATTCGGCATTGCTTAACAATGTTCGTTATTTTTGCCTGCATCTGGGGAAAATAGCATTTTTGCAATAACTAGATTTTGTTCTCCTTGGCGTTTCTGTGAGCCCTTTTGTGCTCATTAATGATTTCGGTATCCTGATCCGTGTTGGATATCAGATCCCTTACCATTATTCTAGTATACCTAGCTTTATATTGGCCGAAATTAGCAGAATAGATTTCCTAAATTTACCCCAAAATTCTGTCCTCGGTTTTAATCCCATTCGTTACCATTGGATGCAGATATTTCTTTAGTATTTTCGTTAATTTTTCCAAATCAAAATCATTCTCCACTATAGTGTGTCTATTATACCCCGGGAATATAGTTTCGCATTTATAAGAAGGCGTTTTACCAGTTGAAATTATTAACTGATTTCTGAAAACGTTAATTGGAACATCTGTGAACGGAATAAGATTCTGAGGTGAAATTTCGGCGCTGTGTCGAGTAGCCATTATTGAGTTTAACTCAGAAGTTTGTGGTAGTCTTGATAATGCGTACGCCACCACATTCGTGGTACCCTGTTTGTATTTTAGCTCATAAGTGTGCTCCTCTAAAATGGCCTTCCATCTTTTGAGTTTACTGTTGGTGTTTTTACTACTCAACGCGTATGTTAACGGTTGATGATCAGTAAAAATCTTCACCGATGCGTGACCGTATAAATAACTTCTCAAAGCCTTAAGGGCCCAAACCACTGCGAGCATTTCCCTCTCGTTTGTAGCATAATGTTCTTCGGCCCTACTCAATGTTCTTGATATAAACACAATTGGCCTGCCCTCTTGTTCCAATACCTATTGCATAATTCGATGCGTCAGTGGTTAATTGGAACTCTTTTCTTGTATCTGGAAATGCCAGAATAACATCGCCTGATGTGAGTGAATTCTTTATCTTCTCGAATGCCTCTAAAGCATTTTTGTCCAATGTTATACGAATTTTCGATGACATTTTCTTGGACATACGTCCCTCTTCCCCTCTTAAAAGGATCGTAAGGGGCTTCGCCATTTTAGCATAGTCTCTTATAAATCTTCTAAAAAATCCTGACATTCCCAGAAACGATCTAAGCTCCTTTATCGTATCTGGAGGTTTCAGATTCTTAATTGCCTCAACCTTAGTTGGATTTGCCCTTATGCCCTCAGTACAGATAATAAATCCTGGATATTCCACTTCCGTTTTCAAAAATTCGCATTTGCCCAGTTGGACTTTTATATTAGCATACTGTAAGATATTGAAGATAATCTCAATGTTCTCAAGATGGGAAGTTTCATCACGACCGAAAATTATGATATCGTCTATATAGACGTAGCAAAATTTCCCTATGTACTCCCTAAGAATATCGTCCAATGTTCGTTGGAATACGGTCGGAGCATTCTTCAGCCCGAAAGGTAATCTTGTGAACTCATACTTCCCGTTGTTAACTGAGAACGCCGTTTTCTCAATGTCTCTGTCTCTTAGAGGGATCTGGTGGAATCCACTTTTTAGATCTAATACCCAGAACCACTTATTCTTCCCAAGATTAGAAAGTACCTAATTTATCTCTGGTATGGGGTACCTATCAGGTATGGTTACTTGACTCAGTTTCCTGTAATCGATAACCATACGAAATTTTCTTTCGCCAGAAGCATCCAATTTCTTTGGAACAATTATAACCGGTGAGTTATATGGTGACCTTGATGGTCGAATTATGCCGTGATCAAGTAATTCCCTTATCTGCTTCTCTACCTCATCCTTCATCGTTATCGCATATGGATAACTTTTTGAGTAGATTGGTTCGTCAGTTGTAGTCTTGATGTCCGCTTGTACTGATGTCGTAAATGTCAGTCGTTCGTTTGGTTCTGTAAACAAGTTTCGGTATTTATTGCAAATTGTTCCCAATTTATCCCTCTGATTTTCCGTTAGGTGGTCCGTTCTTAGGTTTATTGCGTTCACTGATAGTGAAATTTGCTGCTTTATCCTAACCTTTATTAAATTGTTAATTAGCATGAAACCTCTCGAAGTAAATATAACAGCATTAAGCTTTTTCAAGCTATCGTTGCCCAAAATACCGTTAAAAAATTTGAGTGATGGCAACAGAAGGAATTTAAGATTCTCTGAACGCAATCCAAACAAATTTATGAAAGTATGGTGAGTAATGGTAATATTACCACCAACTGATCTTGCTTGTAAATTGATTTCATTTGGAATAGGGTTTTGAATTAAGGAAGATTGTATGTAGTTTCTATTGGAACCAGTGTCGATTAAAAATTAAAAAGTACGTCCGTCATTGGTCTTGCACTGAAAATATGGTAATGTCGAATCCGTTAATCTAAAAAATGAATATCCGAGAATTCTGTACCCTCGTCATCAATATGGAGATATTCGTTAAAATACTCCTCTAAATCTTGTATTTCCCCAGTTTCCCGTAATGTTAAATCTTCTCCAGAGGCATTATTCTCATTTGTGGAGTTATCCCCAATTTCGCCCTCAATGTGGTTAATATGTTGGAATTTACTTGGCCTCTGTATTTGAGAGGAATTTGGTGGAGGTCTTCTCCAAAATATCTATCATTCCTAAATGGCCTGTTTATATAATTGACCGCTTTGGTCTGAATTGAAGTATCGACCTCCATTGGGGTCGGTGGTTTAGGCTGGGTCGGTCTTGGCGGTGGAGTGCTCGTATTTACCTGTGACCTATTGTTAACAGGTTGGATACCATTCGACATACCCTGTGTAGCCTGTGGCCATTGCGGATAAACATATGCCCCTGCCTAGTCAAATTTTGTGGCAAATAAGCCAATTGTGGATGGAAATGCTGGATAATTAAAAATAAAAATGTCTTTAGAAGTAGCTTAAAAAGAAAATATAAAATTGTCCAGTTTCCAGCCCAATTTTCTCAAGTATAAAAGCTAAGATAAGCTATGACACCATTCTATAACAAAAACATAGATTTTTTTTATAATTATAAAAAACACGTTGATAATCAAAATTTTTTTTTTCAATCCTGGTTGACCATTTGTAGGAAATGTCCATATCTAATTTTTAATATATCCCTCTTCGACACTTGTTGGCGATTTATATTGTGTGATTGGTTAAATTCATCACAAATTATCGTAGTATCCATTTGAATAAGACTAGAGCTGTCATTTCTTTAAAAAAAAAAGACGACAGCATAAAAAATGTAGGACATTTGTCCAAAAAAAGAGGACACATTCAAAAAAAAATTAAATTTGATAAAATTTACGACGCCATTTAAAATACAAAAACAAAATTTGTTTTTACGAAAAAACTTTATTTACAAAAATAAAAACTTAACATATCATTCTGATTAAATGGTTGAAAATAAAAACAAAAAACAACAAAAGTTCATTGCATTCATTATCGGGAATGTACACTCTTAAAAATTTTATATATATTTTTCAACACTTCCAATTTGAGGCAATATATTACCATCGCATCTCATCAAATATTTGTAAAACTCTAAGCAATCCATATAAAAATTATATACCCTTACTTATTTTTTGTTCAAGACTTTCTTCTATCGGGTGTCCCAACTAGAATGCAATTTTTAAATTTGGCGCCATTCGAAGTGTCATTGTTTGACATTTGAACAATTGTTATTGTTTGCTAGTAGAAGGTACGAGGTTAGTAAAAATGGAGCGCTACACGAATGAACAACGCATTCTCATTGTGAAATTGTTTTACAAAAATGGTGAAAGTTTTGCGGCTACAGTTCGGAAATTGCGATCAATTTGGGGACACAATAACGCTCCAAAAGAGTCAACTGTAAAGAGATTAATGGATAAATTTGCCGAAACTGGGTCTGTTAGTGATGTAAAGACAACAACGCGCCTTCGACAAGGTCGATCGACCGAAAATGTCGCAGCTGTACGTGATGATGACGCTCAAACTCCATCCACCTCAATTCGACACCGAGCTCAGCAAATTGGTGCCTCCAAATCCACTGTGCAGCGAATTTTGACGAAAGATTTGCATCTTCATGCATACAAACTTCAATTGACTCAGGAACTGAAGCCAGCATGTCATACAGCCAGAGAAACAATTAAATTGCTGCATCAGTCATTTCCCGGTCGTGTTATTTCGCGTTTTGGAGACCAGAATTGGCCGCCTAGATCGTGTGATTTAACACCTTTAGATTTTTATCTTTGGGGTTTTTTGAAGTCGATGGTTTACGCGAATAAGCCGACGACGACTCAAGCCTTAAAAGAGGAAATTGGACGCTGCATTAATGAAATACCGCAGCATTTATGCAAAAAGGTTATTGAAAATTTCATTAAAAGATCGCATGTGTGCCAGCAAAGCCGCGGCGGCCATTTGCACGACATATTGCTCCATGCATAACCTCATTCTGTCTACTTTACGATATAATAAAGTTTCACGATTTTTTTTTTAATATCTGTGTTTTATTTAAAATTTAAAAATTGCGTTCTAGTTGGGACACCCGGTATATTTGGAAAACAAACTTTATGAAAAACACACAGCTGACAAGCAGACCCCTTTGCTGATCTTTTTTAAAATAAAAGACAAGTTAAAATAGGCCACTTCGCTAAATAGCGACAATTAGGGATAATAAAACTAATTTTGTACAAAGAGAAGTTTTAAAATTGTACTTTTTCAAAACTAATTGTACGAGCACCTAAATCTTATTTTTCTACACATTTTGTGACCTGTGATTTAAGGTTTAAATATAAGAAAAAAACTTCAGAGAAGGTGCAAAAAGCCGGACAATACCGGACATTTGCTAAGAAAGAAGTAGGACTGCCCCGGATGCCATAAAAAAGAGGACGGTTTCCGGGGAAAGTAGGACGGATGGCAACTCTAAATAAGACCAAATAACACTAATTTAAAAGTTTTTGCATCTTTTAGTTTATGCGTGTAAAACTGGTACTTTTTGGTTCTTAGTACATTTAAGGCCTCTTAATATAGTCCCTGAGCTAAATATTATGTTTGTTTCAATAAACATTCCTTTGAACATATACATATCTTTCTCCAATTAGTCCAAAAACTGACGAAAAACTATGGACACAGTCCACTACAATGGGTGGTATTTTCTCCTTGTAAGTACCATACTTTTCCTCCTGTTCATTTGCAAGTAAATGAAATCTATTTGCACTGCTGCTAGGTACGTCGGATATTTTAGGTACTTTAATGGTGTTTTCCTTTCTAAAAAAAATGTTGCAATAAGTATGTGTAACATGTTTATCAGTTACACACACCCTTATAAAGTTGTCCATTTTTTTTTGTTTCAATGGAACAGAAAAATTTCTTGATTTACACTTTGACACATTCTGTGTTAAAAACTCGTTTGCATAAAAAAGTATTTATTCACATAACACAGCTGTAAAAAATGGTACTTTGTTACACTGAAATATAATTGGGGCTAAGATATGCTACACTCTTGCCAGTTATTTGTGCAACATGTTCAGAAAAGAACACGATAACTGTTTGCACTCTTGCATGTATTTTTAGAATAGAACATAAACCCGCTCGAATGGTAGCATTATTGTAACATTTTTGTCAGAAAGGAAAACACCATAAGTTTCAAGAATGATTAAATAAAGATTACGCCTTGCGCATGATTTGCCGTTAGATGACGTAGTAATCCCCTCGCAAAGGTTACCAAGTCTGTATCATATGTGAAATTTATAATTTCTTACAAAAAATGTATGTATTTTGTAATAGTTAATTTACTCAGAGAGTTCTAAAAAATAAGTCTTACATCGGTGCTTAATAAACAACGAATTTCTTGTCATATTTTATGATAAATACATTAAAATAATATTAAAATTATTAAAATTATGTAAAAAGTGTTTAAATTTGGTTATTTAAAAGCTGCAAAACTAATAAAAACAGAAAACAAAATAAAGTGAAAAGAAAAGAAAAGAAAGAGAGCAAATATGAAATGTGCAGTGGGCAAATGCAAGCAAAGTAACAGCAAAAAAACAAGTGATAAATTATATTAAAAACTAATAATTTGCCTATATTTAATAAAAAGTTTGTGTTTTCAAACGGCTGTATCATTTTACAATTTTCCAAATCATGAAGCGCGAAGGAAGTTATGGGTAATTTTTTGCAAACGAGTGAAGCCTGTAAATGTGGATAAAAAAAAAAATTTGTGTATACATTTCAAGCAAGAAGATTTTGAAAGAAACTTGAAATTTGAAATGGGTAAGTTAAAACAAAATTAATTTTTGCAGTACATTAGTGAGGCATTATGAATAATATTTAGCAAACGGCGTGCAAAAATTTTAAAATCCCATGCAGTTCCGTCTTTAGACACTAGTGCTATTGAAAGTGAAACGAAAACTGCTAATGGAACTGAAGTTGCAAATGTATATGAAGGACTACGTGAAACTGAAAAGCAAAATGATATTCCAAATAGTTTTGAAGAAAAATTGGTCGCGGAAAATGCTCCAAGGCTGACTGATTTTGAAGAAGATCGCCCTCAGACTTACACCATATTTTTCAAATTAAATGGTAACAAATTATTACTTTCAAGCGGATATTTACAAAAGCAATTGTTGGAAGCAAAATAAATTGAAGCGAGTGAAGACGTGAAAAAACTTTTTTTTAGGTGTCGAATGTATTTTAGAATTAGGAAACTAAATGCCGAAATCGCTGTAAATACTTATAAGCGAACAAGAAAATTTGATAAAATAACAAAATGAATTCTATACCTAATATAATAGTGAAATATTGTTATATTTATATATATATATATACAAAGAATTTGTTTGCTTTTAAAACATTTAGTTAGAAAAATAACAGTTTGTCCCACTGTCATGTTTTTACACAAACATAATTAGTTATACAGCTGAATCTTATTAGCCAATGAAAACACAGCTTGAGTGACGTCAGAATTCCTACATGCGCAAAAAATTTTTTTTTTATGGCTGCGTGATGGCGTAATCTTTATTTAATCATTCTTGATAAGTTTAACGCTTCTTTCTTATTTGCGACAACATTGTCAGAAATACACAAACACTTAAAATCAAGGCGAATTCAATAAGGTGAACTTATTAGATCAGCTGATCATCTGCTGTTAACTACTTCTAAGGAATTTTTGTGACATTTGTGAGCGGTGTTTTATTTATATACAAAAATACAAAAATTTTAAAAAAATTGTGAAAAACTGTGAAAAACTGTAAAAAATCGTAAAGAATTTGCAAGCAAATAGTGAAAAAAGTGAAAAGTTGTAAAAAAGATTAAAAAAGTTTGAGCAAATTGTGTTGTTAACTTTTTAATTCTTAAAAATTTGTAAACAAACGTTGTTTTTCTTTATAAGTATTTGTGAATTTGTCAACAACTTTTTGACATATCGTTTTGTTTTACACTAACAAAATACACGTATTTTTTCACTTTGTAGTTGTTTTAGCGACGAGTTCACCTTATTGATTTCGCCTTGCTTAAAATTTTATACCTTTTGACTTATAAATAAAACTGTCCTTACAATTTAAAGTAAAAAATAAAAGTAAGAATAGTAAAAAAAATATTTTGTGAAACTAAAAGATATCAAAATATTTTTTTAGATATTTCCCAGCAAAAGCAGGGGAACTAATTTTAAGAAACCAAAAAATTTATAGCGCAATAACAGACATATTTTATAAAATCTTTATTTCAGGTCGCATACCGTTTCGTTACCCTATCCGTTTCAGCAAACAGTGTAATATGCGTAATTTGTGGTGCTGAACCTTCTTTACGAAGCTTACATGAAATCGCAGAAAATACTTTTCGTGGAGAATCAAACCAACTACAGAATATGGAAAGTTCGATACCAAGAAGTTTAACGGAATATATCGAATTGGATTCAGGCATTGTTGCTATCGTGATTGCCAACAATATATCACGTAAATGTGTATTTTTTTCAAAAGGTCATCACAATACATCCACAACACGATATTTTGGAGACACTTATAACACCGATGTATTACGAAAATTTTTTGATGACTTATTTTCAAATACTAAAGTTTTTCATAAAACTTTAACATCAAGCCGTGTTAGCGAGATAAGCTGCAAATTTTGGTCATATGATAGTCACAAGTGTTTGACACAATTTGATTCTAATAACAATCTTATTTGTTTATTATTTGTTTCATCTACACCAATGCCCGCAATGAAGTAAGTCGTTGTATAAATACGTCTTTTTTATTTAAAAATTTTAACTAAACAATTTTAGTTTTAATTTGTATTTTTAAAAACGCTTGAGCTAACTTGTACATGTTACTTTTACAATTTCCTTATTTGAGAAAAAATTAATAGGATTCGAACAGGGGACATGGGAAATCAAATTTTGTATACAAGGTTTATTTGGTATTGATCGTTATTTTAAGAAGAGAGTTATAGCTCGTAACGCAAGAGTAGATGAAAAAACAATGTCCTTCCTACATCAAATAATTGGGATTGTGCCTAAACGCATTGACGTAGAGCGACAAAATTTCGAAATATATTTTTTGAGTAAAATTATCTTTCTCTCACAGTTGCACAAATCTATAGATTACGAAAGGAGTTATAGATCAAAATATACGAAAATTTATGCCGCATAATATCTTACGGTATAATTAAAATTAAAAACGTAATAAAATTGACAAAACTTGATGTACGATTCTGAAATTTTGCAAACTGCTTTTTGATCAAAAGACTTGTAATAACGGAAAATAATTGTGAAGCGTCCACTTTAATGTCCACCTCTTATAAAATGCTTTATCTCAAATTTATATAATTTCTCTATGGACGCAGATTTTGGTAGAATAAAGGAATCTATATTGTAATGTAAAAATGAAACACGATCTTCCTTATTTGCCTGTCAGCTTTCTCTTGCGACTTCTTTTATCATTCTGCCCAAAATCGCCTTTTACCTAATATTAACATTGAAATGTTGGCTGCAATTCTTACATAGTTGCTTAAACAGTATAATTATGAATAATACACAGTGTAATTATGAAGTATAGATGGCGTTACAATTTTATAAATTTAATTATGATATATAGAGGGTATTATAATTAATTATTGAAATACAATTAACTTATCAATGATAGGTTTAAATAACTAATAAATATTACAACTCGGCTATCCTGACTTTTGATTGCCCTCAATCAAATTATTTATTTATCCATTTTCGCATTCGTGGAGCTTCTATTACTCCATCATATGGCAACTGGGTAATTTGGCAGTTTTCGACATCGCGAATAACATATCGGTCGTTGGGTAAAACTTTGTGCACTACATAAGAACCTCGGAAGATCTCGTTAAGTTTCTTACTATTTCCAACAGTTTGTCAGTATATATAACGAATAACAACAAAGTCACCTTTCCTATAAGATTGTGCGGGTTTGCTTCTATGTAAAAAATATTTAAGATTCCTCTCTTGCGACATTAAAATAGCCCCCGACGCGTCGGTTCGAATTTGCTCTAAGTCACGATCATGCCGACTCGAATTCTTTTCCACAAAATACTCTGTGAGAAAATCAACGATCGTACCACGCTGCTCATTACCAAATAACAATCTGCTGGGAGTTTGTCTTGCTGTGAACAATGAATTATATTGTTCATAGCAAACTCAACTTTGGTTAGCATTTGCGACCAATTAGCGGGATTCAAAGGGCTGGTTATTTTACTTAACATCACCTTGAGTACTCTGTTTACCCTTTCAACTTGTCTGTTTGCCTGTGCAGATGCTACTGCAATTCGAATATGATCCACATTTTTTTGCCAGAAGAATTTAATTAAATTCGGAAGAAGTAAAGCATGTACCCCTATCACTAATAATTCGTCTTGGTCTCGAGTAATTTATAAAGTATTTGTCCAGGTAAGCGATAACTTCCTTCGAGCTTGTTGACTTTACCGCAAATAGTTTAACAAATTTTTTAAAAGCGTCGATTACAACTAGAATGTGTTTTCGTTGAGAATTTATTGACGGAAGTGGACCAAAGTGGTCAATGTGTATCGTATCAAATGTTACAGAATTCTTTGGGATGCTGTACAAATTCTGTTCATTTACTCTCACTGGAGGCGAACACATAATACACCGGAGACAATTTTTTATATAAAATCCTCAATTTTCCTTTTCATATTTCCAAACCAGTAATTTTTTTCTGACCTCATATATCTTCTCAATGCCCATATGGCAAATTTTCTCATGAACTAATCTAATAACATTTTCTTCTAACTCGCAAGGGACATATAATAATAAATCACCTCCATCATTCCCTCGGAATACTATACCATCTACTAGCTTGAAATTATCTACTTCTTCCCTTTCCAAACGTGATCTCATCCATAGTCCTCTTATCCCTATTTTGAGTGGCTTGAATTATGAAGTCAAGGTCCCCTTTGTCGGATACATTGATGGTCCTACACTGTAATACATTCGGTATTTTAAAATCTTCATATTCCCCAGAGTAATCATCGCCCACGTCTTCTCTTTCATCGGTGGTGTCATTATTGACCATATCAGAAGTCAGATAAATATTATCGTACGGTGGTGGATCAGCGGGTTTTAGAGGATTGGTTTCAACATTAAATACAAAGTCCGTTCTACCTAACCCTAGACAGATCCTATTTGCAATGTCGCCACAGTATTCATTCGACACTACTGTATTCTCATGACATCTGCTCAGTGCATCCGCATGTCCCATTGTCACACCGCACCGATGTGAAATCTTGTAGTCATAATGTTCCATCTGCAGAGTCCATCTGGCAATTTTTGGGCTAATGTCTTTTTTGTTCAAAGTAAGTGCGGGGCATTGCAGTCGGTGATAATTTTAAAAGGGATGCCTCTCAAATAAATATCAAAACGGTTCAGGGCATGGATGATAGCTAAGGTTTCGAGCTCAAAACTATGCATTCGAGACTATGCTGCCGTAGTAGCCTTAGAAAAGAAAAAAACTGGATGAAATTGTTCGTCCCTTTGTATCAATACAGCTCCAAATCCCAATTTGCTTGCATCTGTATGCAATTCAGTTCGTAAAATGATTGCCTACAATGTACATCAAAATTAAAATTTTTCCCATCCCTAAGCAAACGTTGGGTGTAAAATCCTCGCGTAATCCTTTATGAATTTCCGAAAGTATGAAAATAACCCAAGACACGACTGCAATTGTTTAAAGTTTTTCGGGGGTGGATATTGGGACAGAGCTTGTAAATTGTTAGGTCGTATTCCGTTCTCACTGGTCGTGTGTCCTAAATAATCTACAGTATCATAGGCAAAACTACACTTTTTCAAATTCAATTCCAGGCCTAAAACTGCCAATCGTCGTAAAACTTCAACTGGTACGCGGCAATGTTCCTCAAATGTAGGCGTTGCTATGGATATGTCGTCAAGATAAACAAATATCTTCCAGGATTCTACTAAATCACGGAGAGCGCAATGTATATATCTTTGAAACACTGCGAGCTCATTCTTTAGACCAAATGGTATACGATTGTATTTATATTGTTACAGATTTATTTTTAAATAGCTTAATTTACATTATAATTTATTTTAGTTGTAGTAGTTTAAGTTACTGTAGTTTTGTTTGTATTAGTTTATTTCACTGGTTGTTCAAATATGATGTTAAGTTGTTATTATGTGCAGCATACTCTTAGGCACTTTTATTATTCCTGCATATTACTTAACATTAACATTAGGTCTTAATTTAAATGTAACGGTTTTCGAATGAACTAGTGCGTACATACGAGAACTTTGTCGAATGTTACCGCACACCACTATGTTACTATAGGTTAGGTTAGGTAGAAAAGGAGGGGCATTAAAAGCCCAAACCCATGACAGGTATGCACTTATGCCCAGTTGGCATGTTGTGCGCTCCATGTGGAAAACGGAATTGCCAAACAAAAACCATAAACATAATTTCCACTAAATAACGGACCAGTCCTAGAACCCAGTCCCCTCAATGTAACTCCTTATGGATCTCCAGTTCGAGTTCCCCAGGTATTCCAAGTTCGGCATAGTATCCACTGTAAAATTCTAGCGCCTAATATGTCCAAACGCAGGACAATGACAGAGGTAGTGTACCAAAGTATCATTCTCTTGCTCGCATGCTCTACATGTTGTCTCCTCAGATAATCTTATGCGAGCTAGATGGGTTCTCAACTCCGTATGACCTGTAATTACACTGGTTATTTTCCTAAGTGTAGGTCTACTTAGTCTCATTATCTCTTTTGATTTCCCAAGATTTGGGTCACCCCATAGTGTTCTTGTCACCTTACCGACATCAGTGATTTGCCATTTTCTGACATGTTCCTCCATCGCCCAACGTTTAAGTTCATCCTTAAATCGTTTAAGGGGTTTGGCGTTCTCCAAAGTTATAGTACTCAGAAGAGCTCCCATTTTGGATAATATGTAGGCTTCGTCGTTTCCGATCAGCCCGTGATGGCTTGGTATCCATATTATCTCCAGATGTTCACAATTTGCATATGAGTTTATCTCACTCTTGCATTGCAAAACGTTCCGGGATTCAACTTTCTCCTTTCTCAATGTCTTAATCACTGATTGGCTATCCGTAAAGATACGAATCGGGGTTTCGCTATTCGTTTCCTTTATCCATTTAATTGCTTCCGTAATCGCCATGATCTCAGCCTGGAAAATAGTGTTGTGATCTGGTAGACGGAAGTATTTGCTTCTATTTCGGCTTATGTCGTATAAACCCGTTCCAGTTTGGTCACCAATCTTTGAACCGTCTGTATAAAGATCGATTCCATGGGTGTCTCCCATCCTGATTATCTCATCCCATTCTCCCTCTTCCGGTATTATGGTGATGCAGTTAGTATTCTCATATCTCATCGGGATGTTAATTCCGATGAGATTCCGTAATATTTCCCATCGGTAAGATCTCCGTTATTCTTTGGTATCTGGTCTTATGTTCTCTTATAAGCCACTCATCTATTGCCATTAATCTTGTGGCAGCTAAGGCCGCTTCATATTTTACCTGTATCTCTATTGGCCAAATGGATAATATATTCTCAATGGCCATAGTCGATGTGGTACTCATGGCGTCGCAAATACTAATGCAGCACTGTCTCTGAGTCTTTTGAAGAGGTTTTATATTCACCTTCTTCTCTAAGGATGTCCACCATACTAACGAAACATACGTAATTGTAGGCCGCAGTACACTCGTATATAGCCAATGTGTCATGTTACTATAAATAGCCGAACAACGCAGCTTATATGATCAGTATAACAGTAGAGCTTTTTAAGTGTGAGCTAACAGTGTTTCAGTGTTTATTAAAAGTGTACAACAATAAGTGAAATAAGTAAAGTGCTATTAAATAATATCTGAGTGTGTTTAAGTAAATAAAGTACTCCTAATTTTATAACTAATTTCAACTGTTTTTGATTGCAATAAAAGAACTCAAAGGTGTATTTAAAGGAAATAAGCCAACGTTTATAAAAGGTATAAACGTAACAATATTGTCCATCGGGTGTTACGAACGACGTATATTTTTTCGGTTCCTCATCTAACTCAACATGAAAAAATCCGTTCTTTAAATCTAAAGTTCAAAAATAGCTATTGCCACCCAAATATTCCAAACATGTTTCGATAAGTGGTAACAGAAAATTGTCTCGTATAGTAATCTTGTTTAGTGCTCGATAGTCCACACATTTACGACACTCCATTTTTTTTAGAGACCATTACAACCGGCGAGGCATAGGGAGACTCACTCTGTCTGATTATCCCCTTATCCAACAATTCACTTACAATCTGCTTAAGAGCCGTACGTTCCGCAATAGTGAGTCTACGAGGCCGAAAGTAAAAACGATTTTCACTATTTAATCTAATGGTCATTTTTTATTCATAGGGACAGACTTCAGCCACAGACTTCGAGTATTGTTTCTCAATTATACTCTTAATGACGTCCTTGTCACCACTACTCAATTTGGGGTTCATATTCAACATATCAAATTCGTAGTCTATGGCCATAATGTGACTGAGCTAACTCGAACTCTGATAACGATTGTGAAGTAATTGTTTCAATTGATTCACAATCAACCTCCGATTGAATGTCCCTAATAAATTTACATAAATCGACTATCAGGGCGGAAGGCAAAGTATCGACCATCTTCATTGCTACCCCTTCAGACATACCAAAACTCATCGTAGTAAAAAATAAATTATCAAAAGTACTATAATTTTGTAGAGCACATATATTATCCGAATTCATTGATTTTTCCATACAACATAAGCTAATATTGAATTTACAAAGAAAATTTCGTCCTAATAATAAAGGAATGGGCAAAGTTTCATTAGGCACAACTAGTAATGTGATTAAATGAGTTTGATTTCCAAAAGAGAGCTGAGATTCCAATTTTCCGAATGTACTTATTTTTGTTCTACCAAGACCCTGAAATTCAGTCTGTGTTTCTATTTTATAAACATAAAAAGGCACTTCAGATTCGCGTACCAAATTTACCGGGCTGCCAGTATCGAAAATAGATAGAATAAATTTACAAGCAGTAAGCTGTTCACTATTATAATTAAAAAATCTTAAACGTACCGAATTAATAAAGTTTACAGGATTTGTACATTCATCGGTTGAATGATTTCCAGCAATAGCAGCAACTGTTGTTTTCAACCTTTGTGTGCGTTTAGGGTTGCTGCACGACTTGCGCTCATGTCCTACTTGCCAACAATTAAAGCAAACACCAACCGGCCGCTCTTCGTAAGGACATTGAGGTTTAACATGTCCCATTTTTGAACAATTATAGCAACGCATTCCCTCGTTGTTGGCTTTTTAGGCGTTGGATCTTGCTTCGGTTATATTTGCTTTATTATTTGTAAAGCTGTCGCAGCCACCTCTTACACTTTTCGCTGTTCATACATTTGGACAGCACTTTTTATATCAGCCATGGTTTTAGCGGCGACAAAAAGTATAAAATCTGTTACACGACCCTGCAAACCTTCTTGCACAAAAGCTACAAGCTCAAAATCGCTGACATCGCTACGAATTGCAATCGATTCCATTTCCATAACGTATCGGCGGATACTTTCATCGGGTTTTTTTATTCGTCGGCGTAGGGTGTTATACATTTTTTGACGGCTAACTGTATGTCCAAATTCTTTAATCAGTTTTGCTTTAAGTTCTGCATACGTCATTGCTCCTCTTCCAAGTATTGGACGAGCCGAGCAAATTAAAGAGTTTTTTAGAGTTAGAAATTTTAGTATTTCATCGGCTTTTACTTGTTCGAGAACTTCTTCGAGATTTTGAAAAAATTCCATTACTCCAAAAATTTTATCCTCCCCACTAAATTTTATCACAGCATGCTCAATTTCTTGAAAGTTTACCATTCGTTCTAGCGGCGTACTGCGTTCCATTTGCTCTATTTCTTTACGCAAACGTAGACTTTCATGGCGACGACGCAAAATTTCAATTTCATCGTCTAACTTTCCTGCTTTTGCGCTGAAACTTTCGATAAATCTCGAAGCATCAGCAGGTAATGTTGCGGCGGCTGAAAAATTTATCCCAGTAATTGCGGCCGTAAATGGAGTTGGTAATTGTTCAGTAACGTAGGTGTTTACGTCGGTGTGGATCGAATGGTTTATATTAGCGGCGGGGTCTGAAGTTGTTGCTTGCAGTGTGGAATATATTGCGTAGGTGGTCATCGGGCGCTTGGCGCGGTGCTCAAAAATTTTTTTGCAAGGTGCATTGGTAGAATGCCTAGACGTTATTGGCACTCCGACATATTGTAATATGTCTTGTAGCTGCTTTCTGTTTAATGTGTATTCCATTCTCTAATTTTCTTGAACTTTTCGGGTTCAATCCCACTTCTGATGATGTAATGTAAAAATGAAACACGATCTTCCTTATTTGCCTGTCAGCCTTCTCTTGCGACTTCTTTTATCATTCTACCCAAAATGGCCTTTTACTTAATATTAACACTGAAATGTTGGCTGCAATTCTTACATAGTTGCTTAAACAGTATAATTATGTATAATACACAGTGTAATTATGAAGTATAGATGGCGTTACAATTTTATAAATTAAATTATGAAATATAGAGGGTATTATAATTAATTATTGAAATTAAAATTAACTTATCAATGATAGGTTTAAATCTATATACTTATATAAAAATGAATCCCCTTTTCCCTTGGTCACGGCATCACGCGTGAATGCCTGGACCGATTTCACTAATTCTTTTTTTGTTGTATTTGTTATTATTAGGAAAAGGTTCTTATGTAAGAAAATAATAATAATAATGTGTCACTGGCAGTAATATTCACGTAGTATTCACGTATCGGTCGGAGTTGGTCTGTGGTCGGAGTTATAATAACAAAATACCTACATAATTCATTTACCATTTCTTAGTGTACTTTTCACATTGGTTTCTACAGGATAGTTTGTACTGTGTGTTTTTTTCTGAAGTGTTTGTTAAACGGTTACAATTTCCAGTGCGGCTAGCATTTGTAATGTCGATAAATAAATCACAAGGGCAGTCGCTAAGTGTTTGTGGCATTAGTCTTGAAAATTAATGTTTTTCACATGTCCAGTTATATGTCGCCTGTTCCCGTGTCGGAATACCAACAACACTATTTATATACGCGCCTGAAAATAAAACTAAGAATATTGTGTATCATAAAGCATTAGAATAATAAACACTTTGTTTTTGAAATAATTTTGATTTATTAATATACCAACATCAATACTTAATAAAGAAATTAACTTAATTCAGATAAAAAGGTAACAGATATTTCTTGATTATAGGGCGGTACGAAGTTCGCCGGGTCAGCTAGTAACTAATAAATATTACAATATTAAAATATCTAAGTTAAATTGATCAGTATAAACTATTTCTCGCATAATTTAATGTTAATGAAATTTAAAAGCTCATAAAACTATTAGATGTATGATGATGAAATTTTTCATAAGTATATACATTTCTCTTAAATATAAGTATAATTCCAAAATATTAAGGTGACACGCCTACCTCCCATATAACGCTTAATCTCAAATTCATACAATTTCTCTATGGACAAAGATTTTGGAAGAATAAATAACCCTATATAAAATATTTAAATTGATTTTAACAGTAGAAACTACTTTGACACGCCTACTTTAACTCCTATTAAAAGCTCATAAAACCGATAGAATTAAATGCATGATGATTCGCATATATAGCTTTCTAGTAAATTTAATTATGACAGTATAAGTATAATTCCGAAAAATTATGGTGACACGCTCATTTTAACGCGCACTTTGCATATAACGCTTCATCTTTAATTTATATTGTTTTTGTATGGACAAAAATTAAAAAAAGAAGTCTGTAATGGATTATCTAAGATGAATTCAAACATTAATTATATAATTTAAAAAGTAGGAGGTAACATGCCTACACAAAGCTAATATTATTTTTTAACTACCTCTGGGTACAAAATTATACACTTCAGTTTTCGTCAAAATACAATATTGTTGAGAAAAAAAGTCGATACTACTGACTTTCTAATGTAGAAATTCTTATTGTTTCATTGTAAGACTAAATTTAAGAAAATAAATTAATAGAAAATCGAAGTTACAAAAAGAAAGTAAAACATATTTTAGTATAAAAAGAGTATTCCATAGCGATTACTCTTAATAACAAAATAATAAATTTTGTGCTATAAAAATACACACAGTTGATGGTGGCTGTTACTTTTTTTTAACTCACCAAGTAATATCCCTCGATGACTTCTGGTCCGATAACTTGATTTTTATATAATTAATTAATTTTTTTTTACTTGAAATAACAAAATTCCAACATATGTATGTACTTATGAGGATTATACGTTTGTTATTTTTTTTTTTTTTTTTGTGAGAGGCTGTATATCTGTATGTGTGTGATGTTTATATTTATTAGAGACCTGCATTACTTAATTCATTCTTTAAATAACAGTGAATTCAGTTTAATACTGTGACACAATTTACCATACAGCACACACCAAATGAAGAAGGTAAATGAGATTGAGAATAACATGATTAAAAAATATTGTATTCACTTAATTATGATCGTATTTTTTCTGTACACAGCACAGCAATAAAAACAAAAAGCTATACACCACTTTAAAATCATGCATTCACAAAAAAAAAATAATGTACACTTGGTGCCTAGTGCGATAGATTTTTTTTATTTGTGCATAACTTGGCACTTGGTTGACTTGGTTTCTTTAAGTTTTGAAAGAATATTATTTCTAGTTGTAATATACAAAGTTTACTTATTTTTTAACTCACTATTTTAAATTAATAATAATAATTCAAGAAAAATTGTAGGTTTTTGTAGATTTAATCAAACTGTTTAAACATATTTGGTAGGAAAATTATTTTTGTTGTGGCATACTCGATTGTTTTATTACGTTTTTGTATGCTCAGTTTATTATACGCGTTTGAAGTTGAAGCATCACGTGAATATTGTGTTTTTACTATTAATTAAAATTTAAAGATTAATAACTCCAATCAAAGATTATAGACTATAAAGATGTTGCACTCAGTATATTTGAAAAAATCAAAAATGTTGTGCTGTTACTGATGCGGGCGGGAGAGGAAGTTACAGAAGAAAAAAAGACCTCATTCTCACAAGTTGAGAGAATTAAAAAGAGCAAATAACAACATACATACTTACATATGTTTGTAAATATGTAGACGAAACAAGTTCTGTGAATTGTTATTGGCAAATTTATTTGTTTTTTTTACTAGCTTAAGTGTTTGTGTGTGTTTTTTCCCGTGGAAAACAATTGCAAGTAAAAACAAGTAAGAGCGCTATATTCGGCCGTGCTGAATCTTATATACCCTTCACAACGTGTAGTCGTGCAATAACAGAAAATTATAAATTCACGTATGTATGTTAAAAAAACAAAAAAAAAAAAATTTTAAAAAAATTATTATATATATAATATATATAAAACAAAAAAAAATTAAAAAAAAAAATTAAAAAAAAAATAATAATAAAAATATGAATAATATATTAAATAAAAAATGAAAAAAAAAAATAAAAAAAAAAATTAAAAAAAAAAATTAAAAAAAAAAATTAAAAAAAAATTATAAAAAATTTTTTTTTGGCTCAGCTGGGATTCGATGCCACGTTTTCTCTAACCAGTATACACGTTTGTATGTATGTATGTTGTTGTTGTAATGTTGTTTTTGTGAAAAAAAAACGAGGTGGTCGTGGTTTTTTGTTCATATCTCAGTTGTTTATGTACCGATGTTTCTGATTTTCAATGCCGAATCTACTCCCGAATATTTCTGATATTTTAATACCTCACCCGGGTCCCGGAGATATCGGATGGCTTCAAAAAGTTAATTTCAACATACACACGGACAGACTGACACACTGACAGAGCCTAATCGACTCCCCTATTCATAAGCTTTCAGAAAATATATACTTTATGGGGTCGGAAATGAAAATTGTAGAAATTTCACACGGAATGACAAACCTATATATAACCTTTTTCACTGTGTGAAGGGTATAATAATATGAAAGAACAGAAATATCGTTTTCTATGCGTAAATATCAAACGTAAAACCAAATGTTACCTATTGAGTAATTGTAGGGTAAGGATATTATGTGTTTTATTGTTGTATGAGTAAAACTACATTGATTTGTACCGAATTTTAATTCCATTTTTAAAGTAATTAAAATGAAACACATAAAACTTTTTGTATGGTATTTATGTTGTTTTTTTTTTTTATACGATGGTCCTAGGAATAGTACTTGATTGGAGACTATCCTGGAAGGACCACATTGAATGTAAAGTGGAGAGAGCTCAAAGAATATGGGCCCTCTGCAGAAGAGTGATTGGCTCAAAATGGGGCTTAAGCCCAAGGATGACACATTGGCTATATACGAGTGTACTGCGGCCTACAATTACGTACGCTTCGTTAGTGTGGTGGACATCCTTAGAGAAGAAGGTGAATATAAAACCTCTTCAAAAGATTCAGAGACAGTGCTGCATTAGTATTTGCGGCGCCATGAGGACCACATCGACAATGGCCATTGAGAATATATTATCCATTTGGCCTATTGAGATACAGGTAAAATATGAAGCGGCCTTAGCTGCCACAAGATTAATGGCAATAGATGAGTGGCTTATAAGAGAACATAAGACCAGATACCAAAGAATAACGGATATCTTACCGATGGGAAATATTACAGAATTAACATGTGATAAAATCCCGATGAGATATGAGAATATTAACTGCATCACCATTATACCGGAAGAGGGAGAATGGGATGAGATAATCAGGATGGGAAACACCCACGGAATCGATCTTTACACAGACGGTTCAAAGATTGGTGACCAAACTGGAATGGGCTTATACGACATAAGCCGAAATAGAGGCAAATACTTCCGTCTACCAGATCACAACACTATTTTTCAGGCTGAGATCATGGCGATTACGGAAGGAATTAAATGGATAAAGGAAACGAATAGCGAAACTCCGATTCGTATCTTTACGGATAGCCAATCAGTGATTAAGACATTGAGAAAGGAGAAAGTTGAATCCCGGAACGTTTTGCAATGCAAGAGTGAGATAAACTCATATGCAAATTGTGAACATCTGGAGATAATATGGATACCAAGCCATCACGGGCTGATCGGAAACGAGAAAGCCGACAAATTATCCAAAATGGGAGCTCTTTTGAGTGCTATAACTTTGGAGAACGCCAAACCCCTTAAACGATTTAAGGATGAACTTAAACGTTGGGCAATGGAAGAACATGTCAGAAAATGGCAAAGCACTGATGTCGGTAAGGTGACAAGAACACTCTGGGGTGACCCAAATCTTGGGAAGTCAAAGGAGATTCTGAGACTAAGTAGACCTACACTTAGGAAATTAACCGGTGTAATTACAGGTCATACGGAGTTGAGAACTCATCTAGCTCGCATGGGATTATCTGAGGAGACGACATGTAGAGCTTGCGAGGAAGAGGATGAGACCCTGGTACACTACCTCTGTCATTGTCCTGCGTTTGGGCATATTAGGCGCGAAAATTTTACAGTAGATAATATGCCGAACTTGGAATACCTGGGGGACTCGAACTGGAGATCCATAAGGCGTTACATTGAGGGGACTGGTTTCTTGGACTAGTCCGTTATTTATGGGAAATAATGTTTATGGTTTTGTTTGTTTGGGAATTCCGTTTTCCACATGGAGCGCACAACATGCCAACTGGGCATAGGTGTATACCTGTCATGGGTTTGGGCTTTTATACCCCTCCTTTTCAACCTAACCTAACCTAACCTTATACGATGGTACATACCTACCACTGTTTTAAAATTTAAAATTTTTCAGCAATCTATTGTTTATTTTTATAAGTCTCCCAAGTGGAATGCTTATGCCTTAGAATATTTACATAATATTCAGTTAAATAAATTTAACGTAAAAGTTTACTAACTTTCAGTAAGCTTAAACTGAAGTTTTAACTATAAATTAAAAATGTTCGGTAACAATAGGCAAGAGTTAGTTTACTTGTAGGTATCAATTATTATGAATGAATTTCAAAAAGAAGAAGAAATGTATACATGAATATAAATTCTTAATGTGCACCCATCTGCTAATAAATTTATTAAAAATTGAATATATTTTGAAATAATTTTTGTTATAAATTTTACAATCCGCTTAGATAAACGATATCTCATGAAAAACTCTGCATCAGGTAAATTAAAATGATCCATTCGACTTCTGTGGTTATATTTTCTTTTCAAACCATAATAAATATTTACTTTATATAAATTATACAAATGTGTAAATCTTTTTAATCGTAGAGGCACCTTTCAATTGTTTAAAAATAGGAAAAATATAATATATTTAAATTCAAACATCAAATATTTTCTTCCAGTTAAGAACTTAAACGCCAAGCAGTACTCGGATAAATTTAACTGAAATTTGGCAAAATAATCTAAAAGTTAGAAGATAACTGAACTTTGTGTTAATAGCTTTTGGCTAACCAAGGTTTAAATTTTGAGCTTAGTGTTAACTGTAGGTTAATTTTTTTATTGTTAACGGCCCTAAGTAATATAAGTACAAGCAAATTAAGTATTTCTACTCTATGTTTGTGACACGCATTTTTCTCGTCAAACCAAAACGATGGTGGGGGTATATTCATTTTGTCATTCCGTTTGTAACACATCGAAATATCTATTTTAAACCCCATAAAGTATATATATTCTGAATCAGGGTTTGATTTGATGACGATCTAGCTATGTCCGTCCGTCTGTTGAAAGCACGATAGAGGTCGCACCGCTAGGGGGCTCAAATTTTGCCAGAATCTTTCTTATAGACAAGGTTTGTTTGGTATTGAAGATGGGCTAAATCGAAATATTAGGAAGAGAGTTATAGATCGAAAAGCAAGAGTAGGTCGAAAAAACCGTGTCCTTCGAACATCGAATAAAATGGAATTGTGTCCAAACGCATTAACGTAGACTCATGAAACTTCGAATATATATTTCCTGAGTAAAAAAAATATTTTCCCCGAAAATTATCTAAATCTATGCATTAGGAAAGGAGTTATCGATCCAAATGTACGAAAATTTATACCGCACAGTGTATTTTTCGGTACATTTAAAAACAAAAACGTTATAAAAGCAACAAAATTGGAAGTACGACTCTGAAATTTTGCACACTTTGCTTTTTGGTGAGAGGCTTTTTTATAACGGAAAATCAATGTGCCACGCCCACTTTTACGCCCACCTCCCATATAACGGTTTAACTGAAATTTATATAATTTCTCTATTAATAAAGATTTTGGAATAATAAAGGACTATATTGAAATACCTTAGTTGTACTCATTAGCAAAAACAACTTTGACACGCCTACTTTAACGCCCACTTTTCACGTTATCTACCGTTAATGAAACTTAAAAGCTCATAAAACCGACAAAATTAGAGGTATGATGATGAAATTTGCTACATATATCCTTCTAATCAATGTAATTACTATGCCTAAAAATTAAGGTGCCACGCCCACTTTTACGCCCACCTCCCAAATAAAGTTTTAACTGAAATTCATATAATTTCTCTATTAATAAAGATTTTGGAATAATAAAGGACTATATTGAAATATCTAAGTTGTACTCATTAGCAAAAACAACTTTGACACGACTACTATAACGCCCACTTTTGACGTTATCTACCGTTTATGAAATTTAAAAGTTCATAAAACCGACAAAATTAGAGGTACGCTGATGAAATTTGCTACATATATCCTTCTAATCAATGTGATTGTTGTGCCAAAAAGTTTATGTGGCACGCCTACTTTAACGCCTACCTCCCATATAACGGTTTATCTTCACTAAAAGACTAAATTTACGAAAACATTTTACTATCATATCGAAGTAATTAAGGGTGGTTAAATTTTAAGGGCCGATGTGGATTTTAAATAAAACACAAATTATTTAAGAAATTACTATCATTTCTTTTTATAATGATAATATTTGTATGGTTCAATTATGTATTTAACAAAATATCGGACAAACGCCCCTCCCCCATCCTTGTGACCACTCCTCTATCTGATGGTTCAAATTTTCAATGATAATGTTGATGCTCAATTGTTGGGCACGATGATGAGTCGAGTTTAACTGCTCTTTTGCCAGACTGTCGCGAAAAACAGCAATGGTTCCCATTCAATGAACTAAGAAGGAATTCACAGATTTTCTAACATTTTATTCAGAATTGTATTGCAGAAATTTTAATATTTTTTACAATTCTCCCGATTGTGAACGAATTTGAACGATTATTTTGATAAAAAGAATTACGAAGTGCACAAAATGCATTTTGATTTGAACGCCCATTTTTATAAAAAACCTGAATAACTTTAACGCGTTTGCGTATCTTTCCACGGTTCAAATTAAGGTAGTCTGAGATTGAGAAATGTCAAATGAAATGCAGAAAACAAATTTGACGTCTAGGTGCAGTTCACCTTCAACATGGGCCCTTAAAATTTAACCACCCTCTACAAAGAAAGTGATACATATTTTATTATAAAGGAAATATTCCATAGTGATTAACAAAATAATAAATATTGTGCTTTAAATGTACACAAAATTGGTGGTGGGTATAAAAGATTCGGCACAGCCGAATATAGTGCTCTTACTTGTTTTTCATTATTACACCCTACGCATTGCTCCATAAAAACTTTTTTATATTTTCTTGTACACATATTCTTGAAAAATAGTTTTTCGAAAATTTTGATTTTACATATTTCGAAAAACAAGTCAGAGGGTGAACATAAACTTCCGAGATCTGTTTTATTTTCATAGTTTTTTGTATGGATAAACATTTTTGGAAAGGTTTAATTATATTCATTCGGCATTTTATGCAATATATCAGTTGCGCTATGTAACCTATGAAATATCGACCTGAGGTAAGTTCTATTGGCACATTCTTAGAGCTAAAACTGTCGGCACTTTTATCAAAATATTATTCATTTGCCACAATGAGTCAAAGAGTGGTTGGTTGGTTAGTTATCGTGGTAGTTCGCTGCACTCCAACAGTCAAGTAGAGTCTATATGACTCCGTTTTGACAGCACCACATCACTTGTCAGCTCTTAATGTATCTCAGAATAAATCCAAGAGTAAGGGTACTAGATCCACCCCGTGGCCGCGAGGTATCTCAGTAGATAATTCAGTCCAACTTCAGATATCGCAGAGAGGCCATCCAGCATATGTTCGCCTAGAAATCTGTGTCTTTTAGCCGCCAGTGCAGGACATTCGCAGAGAAGGTGGAAAACCGTTTACTCCTCTCTATCCAGACAGCTGTGACAATGGTCGTTCGATGGAAGTCCGAGTCGATTTGCATGTTTGCCTAACATCCAGTGACCCGTCAATACCGCCAACAACCTCGATATGTCCCTCCGACTTCGACTGGTAAGTTGCAATGTACGTCGTGCATCAAAAGAGGGCCACGTGAGCCGTGCCACCTTACACGTGCTCAGCCCACGCCACCTGTCATTAGCCTTCCAGAGAAAGTGTCTGGAGATTCTGCTTTTGATAGTCCCTACAGGATTGCAACTGCAATTGCGTTAGAGATTTCCAAAGCAGATCCTCTCCTGGCTAGCTCATCAGCCCGCTCATTACCATAGTGGCCCTTATGCGCAGGAATCCAAACTAGAGTAACGTCAGCCCGCTTAATTTTTGTTATCAAAATTTAAAAATTTTATTGCGGAATTTCGGTTTTTAAGTTTTTTCAATAAGCTAAAGCGTTTTTAAGTTACGCGAACATATGTTGTGCAACCTCCTCAATTTTCGAAATAACGGTATATCTCGAAAACCAGAGCCAATCTTAAAAAACCGCGGGCACCACTGGATTCAGCGTACCCGAATTATGTTAAAACGCCAGGTGCCCGGCTTGTCAGTTTTTTCAACTAGCATAGTGTAATTATATACATATAGTTAATATTAATACAAAAATTCTTCTCATTAGGGCATTTTGAATTCAACCAAATTTAATGCAGTTTAATTTTTACAGTAACAAAATATGTATGCGTTTGCTACGACAGCACAGACGATCATTTCAGTTCTTTTTACAACATTTGTTTAAATCAATATATTAAATTGCATATCCCAGCAAACATGACGTTTAGTCTTTTAATTCCGGTGGTTATATTTTACTATATATAAAATATTTTTTTTGCTAACTAAGACTAAAGTTAAAATAAAATATGAATTTTTACTGATAAAACAGTTACATCCAAATTATTTCCAAATGTTAATCGTCCAGAAGAGAGCTTAATTGCATAATATATTTAATTAGTATTAAATCAAACCTGCGTGTTTGCTGGGCAACACGCTTGGTAATACATAAACAGTCCATCACATATAATTGGTTTTTGTTGAGAACTTGTTCTCTTTTTGTTTTCTTACTCTCATATATTGGAATTCTCTCAATGTGTATAACACGAATTGGGATTTATGAAAAATCCCACATAGAAATTAGCACCGGCACAACTTTGTATGGCAGTGCAAAATCTTTATAGTCTATAGTCTTTGCTCCAACGGAGAACGTAAGTCCTTTATAACATTTTTATGTTTATTATCTTTGTGATCATTTGGTGTGTCAACGTTTTTGTGTTTATATCTACGTATTTTTTATACCTAATACCCAGTTTTTGAATTGTCATTCCCAAAAATTCACATATATTTTATTTTATTATACTTAAAAATACATATGCATGTAAGTTTCCTCTTAAATGAAAATAAATATAATTTACAAATAATACTTGTATTAAAAAATGTTTGCTTTTTTAATATATGTATATCAGTTTTAATATTAATTTGATTTATATGCTATATAGAACTGCGTTGAGTTGAGGTGTCAATTCTATCTAAATAAAAGATTGTAAATCTTTTATGAATTTATAATTTCTCTACAGTAAGAAATTATAAATTGTTACAAGATAAAGAAAAAGGGGAAATTATATTTTTAGGCACAGTATTTTTTGACAATAAGTGATGCTCACCGTTTGAGTTATAAAATGTAAGTAAGTAAATGTTTTATATTTTGCTGCCTTGTAGGCTTATTTAGTACAATTATTAAACTATGGCGATTTTACAGATTTCATGTTTAATTTGTTGGAAGTTTAAACATACTTTATTATTGATAATAATTATTAGGTTTAACGTTAATTTAAATTAATGTGAGGTAAGAAAGATAATTTGTGTAATAAAAACTATAATAATCGGTTACCATTTAAATATATTAATTTATAACGAACAAATAATATATGACTTACGTATCTATATATAAAGAGAATCTTTATGCTAATTTAGACATCCCGCCAATGCAATTTATGCGGTGGAGGAGCACAGCACTGCAACTAGCGACCTTATAGCCTCTGACAGAACCTTTTGATTGGGCTGAGGGGATGATTTCTTGGGGATTTTAGTTGGTTTTCTACTTGTCTCTTAGGTAAAGCATGGCTCCCTTTTCAAATACGATCGCGGACTGGGCGACGTGGAGGTGGTATACGTTTACGTTGGCTAGGATGCAACAATGTGTGATGTAGGGATCCACATCTCAAACAGGTATCTGGGCTGTCACAATTTTTAAGCGAGTGTGTTCGTGCCAAACAGATATACACTTATACCTAGTTGGTATGTTGTGCGCTCCATGTGGGAACCGGAATTTCCAAATTAAAACCATAATCATAATTTCCCATAAATATTGGACTAGTCCAAGAACTCAGTCCCCTCAATGTAATTCCTTATGGATCTTCATTTCGAGTTCCCCAGGTACTCCAAATTCGGCATAGTATCCACTGTAAAATTCTAGCGTCTAATATCCCCAAACGCAGGCCAATGACAGAGATAGTTTATCAAAGTCTTATCCTCTTCCTCGCATGCTCTGCATGTCGTCTCCTCAAACAATTTCATGCGAGCTAGATGAGTTCTCAACTCCGTATGACCTGTAATCACACTGGTTAGTCTCCTAAGTGTTGGTTTGCCTAGTATCAGAATTGGCTTTGTTTGCCCAAGATTTGGGTCACCCATAGTATTTTTGTTACTTTACCGATGTCAGTGCCTTGCCATTTTCTGGCATGTTCCTCCGTCGCCCAACATTTAAGTTCATCCTTTAATCGTTTAAGGGGTTTAGCGTTATCCAAAGTTATATTACTCAGAAGAGCTCCCATTTTGAATAATTTGTTGGCTTTCTCGTTTCCGATCAGCCCGTGATGGCTTGGTATCCATATTATCTCCAGATGTTCACAATTTGCATATGAGTTTATCTAACTCTTGCATTGCAAAACGTTCCGGAATTCAACTTTCTCCTTTCTCAATGTCTTAATCACTGATTGGCTATCCGTAAAGATACGAATCGGGGTTTCGCAATTCGTTTCGCAAAGTCGTGATCTGGTAGACGGAAGTGTTTGTTTCTGTTTCGGCTAATGTCGTATAAGCCCACTCCAGTTTGGTCACCAATCTTTGAACCGTCTGTATAAAGATCGATTCCATGGGTGTTTCCTATCCTGGTTATTTCATCCCATTCTCCCTCTTCCCGTATTATGGTGATGCAATTAGTATTTTCATATCTCATCGGAATTTTTTCACATATTTCTTCCGTAATATTCCCCATCGGTAGGATATCCGTTACTCTTTGGTATCTGGTCTTATGTTCTCTTATAAGCCATTCATCTATTGCAATTAATCTATTGGCCAAATTGATTGTATATTTTCAATTGCCATTGTCGATGTGGTCCTCATGGCACCGCAAATATTAATGCAGCACTGTCTCTGAATCTTTTAAAGAGGTTTTACATTCACCTTCTTCTCTAAGGATGTCCACCACACAAACGAGGCATACTTCATGATCAGCCGCAGTACACTCGTATATAGCCAGTGTGTCATCCTTGGGCTTATGCCCCACTTTAAGCCTATCGCTCTTCTGCAGAGGGCCCATATTCTCTGAGCCTTTTCCACTTTACACTCAATGTGGTCCTTCCAGGATAGTCTGCAATCAAGCACTATTCTTAGGTATTTGATCTTCCTATCAGTCTTAATTGTCTATTCCGAAAAATTTCTCGTAAACAAACAGATTTCAGTCTAGTCCGGGTTGACATTGAGCCCTCGCTCTTTTGCCAAGTTATAGGATATATTCAAAGCCTCCGTTGCTCTCATACAAAAAGAATTTGGATTCGTCCCCCTGATTAGTATCGCAACATCATCTGCGTAACAGATAGGTTTGAATCCCTCGTTTGATAGAAACCCCAGTAGACTACGTATGGTAGTTACCCATAATAGTGAAAATAAAATACCTCCCTGCGGGGTTCCTCGACATACTTTGTCCCTTCTTCTCACTCCATTTGCCTCACAATTTATCTATCTGTTCCTTAACATATTGCTAATCCATGCAATTGAGAAATGGCTTAACCCTAAGTTCTCTAAGGAACCCATAAGACTCGAGGTCCTTCTATGTTTATGAATACGCCTATGGTGTACACACCCAGGTCGAAGGATCTTTCTATATGATAAACAACTTCCTGAAGAGCAGTCTCAGTAGATCTGCCCTTGATATAGGCGTGTTGTCCGAATTTCATTGAATCGCCTGGTTTTCGTCTCCTAACCATTCCGCCGACGATACGCTCCACGGTTTTCAATAAGAATGATGTTAAGTTTATGGGTCTATAAGCTTTAGGATTTGCATAATTTTTCTTTCCTGGTTTAGGTATGAAAACGACTCTCGCCTCCCTCCATTCCACAGGGATTTACGCATATTTTAGGCAAGTAGTGAAAATGTTCGCCAGCCTTATATCGATTAGGTTAATGCTCCTTTGTAGGAGAGCCGAAAAAAAACTGTCCGGCCCTGGTGCCTTATATGGCAAGAAACTGTTTACCGCCTCTCTGACCATCTTTGCCGTTATAGATATATCCGTCGTGGCATTCCCATCATGGGGGTGGGTATTTTCCCCATTTCCGTTTGGAAGTGTGCCTCTATCAGTATTCCTAGTGTTTCCTCCATCGTCACCGACCTTTTCCCGTTCGAATCATCGAGTGTTTCCGGTTGAGTATGGATTTAAGATAGGAATTTCTTAATTCTAGAAACGTTATTCACGCTGTCCACCTGATTGCAAAAAAGCCTCCAGGATCTGCGTTTGGCGATTCTTATTGCCTTATTGTATATTTTGAGCTTCTCATTGTAATCGTTCCAGTATACTGATTGTCTCTTCCGATAGGCTCTGTTAAATAGCATTCGGGTTTCTTTCCTGATATTAATCAGCTCACCTGTCATCCAGGGCTTTTCTCTCGGGGTTCGCCTTTGTCGGAGTGGACAATGCATCTCAAAGGTTTCCTTAAAATCGGCAGTCAGTATTCCCACCATCGAATCTATCGTTCCCAGACTTCCATCTGGTTCCGGATAAGTTTCAAGTTTATGTCATAGACCTAACCTAAAATTTGGCCAATCTGTCTTGGTCTTATTACCTCTTCCCTAATTCTGTAAATAAAAGTAGATTTATTACCAGAGTTAAGAGTGAATAAGTTGTTCGCATTTAGGAGTTCCCATAGGGCGTCACCTCTCCTGTTACAGTTTGTGCTGCCCGAAGAGAGGTGATGCGAGTTCGCATCGCGGTTGATACACCGATGCCAGCCTTAAATTGCATGTGCCATGTATTAAGGTGGTGGCGTCCGCTGTAGATAAATCTGGGGAAAAAACAAAATTTAATCCCTTATGACAAAGTATACATGTTCTGGGTCGAGACCCAGTTTTGGCATACAATAATTGGTAATCACACTCATTCAAGCCTGTGACTCTGTCCTTAACAGTACAGGGTTCCTGTATGAGAACTATGTGTATCTTACCTTTAGTTATATTTGCCATTAGAGCTTGTGTAGCCGTCTTGCTCCGATGGAGATTTATCTGCAAGAGCATTGGCACAGGGTGGCCTTCGCCTCCTTTGCCTCATCTTCGGGATTTTTCTTCTCAGTTGGATTATGTGTCCAACCAATGGGCATCTTACCAACTTTGAAGAATATGGTTGCACTCGCGAAATACCCCTCCCCTTTTGCTCTTCGAGGTAAGACATGGAGGGTTTATCCACCCCTACTATTATCAGGGTAACATCGTCAGTTTCCTCACTATGGAAAACCTCCCATTTGTCCACTTCCAGACCTCTGTTTTGTTTGCCAGTGGGTCTTTCAGAATATGAGCACAGGTGTCTGGTTCTAGTTGTAGAAATAGTACTTCCCTGCCGAACCTACAGCTTTCTATGTGGATTTGTGGAGCATTATCATCCGCTTCCAGGATATACTGCACAATCCTCTCATTTATGGCGTTCTCTATATCTTTCTGATGTGCCATTGGAATTTTACCCGATGCGCTATTGGAGTCGATTACAGCATAGTATAGCTCCTTTTTCATCTTCCTTCTGGCCACTTTCGCATACGTGGGTTGCTCCTTAGCCGATTTCTCTTCCGGCTTTTTCGTTATATTGGAATTTTCTTTCTGGCTATTCCATTATCACCTGTAATCTAAGCTACCATCATCGCCTGTTTGCAGGTTGAAGCTTTTGGTTAATTCCCTTCTCCTTTCAGATTATCCAAAGAGTTTTCTTTCGGGAATTGCGAATTATTTTCCGCTTTACTTCCATGCTGGTAGCATTTTTTTTAAGTGTTGCCAACGGTGTTCTGCTCACCCAATCCCTCATTCTCTATTCTTCTGGATGCTTCATAAGTAACGGAAGCCAAGTTGCCCACCTCCGAAATGGTTTCCTTACAGTCAATTGATGACGACGACTCGGGCCTGTTTGCTCACCACCATTAGCCGCCGGTACTGAGTTTATTAGGCTCTGCACCGTAACTTTCATTTCTTTTTCTTTACTGTTCATTATTGGTTTTATCTTATTTTTATTTGGTCCGCGAGGAGTTCTAAGAACCCCTAGGGTCAGAGATAGTGTACAGGGTCCGATCACTACAAGATGCGACAAATCCCCACGCATTAAGATCGGTAGGACTTTCCCACTCTATAAAGTGATCAGGCCCCACACACTACATCCATCCCCCCCCGCTACCTGGGGACGGGTGATTGTACCAATTGCCGTACGAACGTCAACTACCCTAATATGAGCAAAGGTTCAGCGAAAGGCAGCAGTCGAAAGGTCAAAACAGGCTTCTAAGTGCACTGCTTTAGTTGCAAAGCAGACGAATACACGGGCGTAAAATTTTAGAACGGTAGCGTTTCGGAGTGGAGAACTTTTCAAATCAGGGTCCTGCAAAGTCGACACCAACAGTGTGGAATAGCGCGGAAAGTGTGCAGCGCTCAGAACTTAGAGCTGCCATAATCTGAGCACACGATTTTCTTTTGTGTATTAAGCAGCTTGAGACGAGGAATATAAAACTCAGTGTGAATCATTCGACACATGAGATTACATTCTCCATGAGCTAGGAATTCATGCAGATGTGTCAAAAATAATTCACAAAATTGGGAATTACGAGGTAGAATGATTGGAAATCGTTCGTTGTATGATAAGAAGGAGTTGGCTAATCTGCCGTTTACACGTAAGATGCCTTTGGAATCGAGAAATGGATTAAGCGTTTGAAGTGAGCCATCTTTTGGAAGAATATAGGATTTGGAAAGAGCAGCATATTCGGTTTTTTAGTATTGCTTCTGAGCTAGTATGAGTAAATGAGTTTTTACGGAAACTACTTCTTGGCTCAGTTGAGTACTTGGATAATGTAATTGAAATGTTGGGTTGGCAACGGAACATTTGAAACGATGAATATAGCGAAAGATATATGAGAGGACTCTTAAAGCTCTAGTGTAAGAGGAGAAATTTCCCAGAAGGTCCGTGGATTCTAAATTAGACTGTTAACTAGTGATTGTTGTATCTGGTGCATATTCCTCGATGGTTGGTGTTAGGTCTCGTTCATTTAGGCTCATCGAAGTCATTTTCGGCCATTCAGAATCTGGATCAACAAGTCACTGAGGTTGATTTCACCATTGACGGTTTATGGCTACTTCCTGCGATTTACAACCTCGGATTCCTACATCAGCAGGGACGAATTGTGTGGGAATGTGTCACCATTTAGCTGTAGGAAGAAGTTAATGAATTTAGGCTACGCGGTAAGAAACATAAATTTCTTTCCATATAGCCGGTGGTTTTGCTAACCATCCAAGAACTATAGCAGAATCGCAACAATGAATTATAGGGAAGTTTCGTAATTTAAGATTGGACAAGCTTTGCCAACAAAACAGCTCCAGAGAGTTCTAATCGAGGCAATGTCGTAGAAGTTAGTGGCGCTACTTTACTTTTGGCAACCAATAAATTGGAGAAAGGTTAAGATATTGTTTCTACTCTAATCTAACAATATGCTAATTTTGACGCGTCACAAAATGCATGAATCTGAATTTTGTTAACAGGAGTAAATTGATTCCAACGAGGGATTTGGATTCGTTGTATATTTGGTAAAGAAATTAATGATCTCGGTCCAGATTCGGAGAGAATCTGCGTTTATTGAATCATCCCAATTGATGCGTTCAAGTCAAAGCTGCTGTATGAGATCTTTACCTGTGATAATAACGGGAGATATCCAGCCTGCTGGATCAAATAATTTCGCTACGGAAGAGAAAACTTGTTGCTGTTATTGGCTCAAACGAATACGCAAGGGAATCAGTGAGTGCATTCCAACGAATACCGAAAGTCTTCGCTGCACTAGAGTCATGAAATCTTAGGAAGTATAAAAATTCTTTGGGAAAAGACGGGAGTCATTGAAGCAAATCTTTAGTAGGAACCCGCCTGATTCGAGACTTTTGATCAGCTCGTTTTGAGATTGTAAAGCATTTACAATTGAATGACCACCTGATAGAATGTCATCTACATAAGTCTCTTTGCGAAGTATATTAGATGCTCTTGGGAATTGATTTTGATTATCAGCAGCTAACTGCCATAAAGTTATTATGGCCAGATAGGGTGCACAGTTTATTCCGAACGAATGGTCATTCGAAGGGATCTATTAAAATTTGGCGGTACATTTTTTCAATGTCACCGCTGAAGACAAATTTGTACAACCTCCAGTTTAGAATAACTGTCATTAAATCGACTTGGAGCGTTGGACTTGTGTATAGAAAGTCATTAAGTAGGTTAGGTTAGGTTAGATCCGGCAGCCGCCCGAAGGCATAGCTCACTTGGGTCCTCCGAGAGTCCCGTTGTGATACCGTAGGCACCATCGCCCGTTTGTCTATGTCCTCTGGCCGTCGTTCCTCACCCATCCTGTCCTGTTTACGAAGGTATGGATCTTTCCCAGTTCAACTGCGGAAAGACAAGTTTTACTTACAAGTATTCGTTGACCCAGAATCTGACGTCTCAGGTCCCCGAATGCAGGACAATTGCAGAGAAGATGTTCAGTCGGCTCCTCCTCTTCCTCGTTATCGCAACTATGCACATCCATGTCAGGCCAGATCTTTCTGGTTTCCAAACTAGTGGGTTCTCTCAACCATCTTTCCTTGGCATCCAAATAGAATTGATGCGAGATTAGCTGCTTACCCTTCGATAAGGGAATATCCAGCATAACTGGATTCAACCGAATCTAAGGTGGTACCGGCTTTTGCAAGTGCATCAGCTCTATTATTACCATCAATATCCCCATGTCCTGGAACCCACACAAGGGTAACCGTCGAATGTCTCGCTATCTCCTCAAGAGACACCCGGCATTCCTGGGCAATTTTCGATGTGCTGTACACACTCTCAAGGGACCTAATAGCCGCCTTGCTGTCAGTAAATATATAAATATCCCTGCCAGATATTTCATTATACTGAATCTGTTCCGCGGCTGTCCTAATAGCCATTAGTTCGGCCTGTATCGCGCTACAGTAATCCGGTTGCCTAAGGGACAATTCCAAACCCAACTGGATCGAAAAGATACCACATCCAGCTCCAGCATGTGATTTCGATCCGTCAGTAAATATCTGGATGGCATTCTCCGGAGGTCGGAGGCCGTTGTCGTATTCAGATCTATCCGATATATTCGTCACGAAACCCGGATCGAATGCTGTTTCAGGTACCTTGTAATCAATAGGAGAAGCAATATTGATCATACCCAAAATTTTTGCATGTCCATAATTCACATACTTCCATGCCCTTGTGGCATTCAGCCTCAGTGCGGTGTCCGAAGCCATCTGCCTAGCCATGATGTCTGGTGGTAACCAGTTTAAAATAGTGAACAGTGCTTTAGATGGTGTGGTCCTAAGAGCACCTGTTATCATAATCGCAGCCATTCTCATAATACGTCCGAAACTGTCCTGGTGGATTTTCTTCTCCAGCACCAGCCACCAGACTGCCGCTCCGTAATAAAGAATTGGTCTGACGACAGAATCGTATAGCCAGTATAAGTTCCTGGTGTTAATAACCCAATTAAGGCCAATTGCCCTCTTGCAGCAGTATAATACAGTTGCCGCCTTAGTGGTCCTGGATTTTGTATTCAGGTTCCAGTTTAGTTTGCTGTCCAATACGAGACCCAAATATTTGGCATTATCGGATAGCGCTAGTGCCACTCCGTCTATCCAAGGCGTAGCAAAGGTCGGTATTTTGTACCTCCTTGTGAACAGTACCAGTTCCGTTTTGGCAGGATTGACTCCCAGCCCACATCCCTGGCACCATCTAAGTATTAACGTTAGCGCAGATTCCAAGAGCTCCGAGAGCAGTCCAGGATCTTTGCCCGTAGCTGCTATAGCCACATCATCCGCATAAGCAACAGTCATGCAGGATGTATTCTCCATGGCCCTAAGCAGGATATTAATGTTGACGTTCCATAGTAGTGGAGAAAGTACGCCACCTTGCGGTGTGCCATTTACAGCCACCTTGGAGATGCTAGAGGCGCCCAAAGTTGATTCTATGCGCCTATATTTCAGTAGTTTTCCCACAAAACCGGTGATCGCAGGATCTATGTCCAGTTGTCTCAAGGCGTTCAGAACCGAATCCGGTTTGACATTGTTGAAGGCGCCCTCAATATCAAGGAAGGCGACCAAGGTGTAGTCCCTGTAGTTCAGAGATTTTTCAATATGGCCAACCAGCGCGTGTAGCGCCGTTTCCGTAGATTTGCCCTTCGTATAAGCATGCTGTGCCCCCGACAGTGCCTCTGGTCCTAGAGACGATCTGATATAAACATCAATAATCCTCTCCAGAGTCTTAAGCAGAAAGGAGGAGAGACTTATTGGCCTGAAGTCTCCGGCCTTTGTATGTAGATCCGCTGGAATTACGCCATCAGGACCTGGAGACTTGAAGGGATGGAAATTTCCAACTGCCCATCTTATGCGATGCTCAGTGATCGGTAGATTCGATATGTCATATGCATCCGTGTGGTCAACAGCAGGAGGATAGTCCTGCTCTAGACAGCCTGGGAAATGTGTCTCCATGAGAACCTCCAGCGTTTCCTTGCTGCTGATGGTCCACGAACCATCCGCCCTCTGTATGTATGATGGTATTGTTGGATTCGATGATAGAATCTTACGTAGCCGAGTTGTCTCCGAAGAATTTTCCACCTCACTGCAGAATTTTCTCCAGGATTGCCTCTTGGCTCTTCTGATAAGGTTTTTAAACCCATTTAGGGAGGATTTATATGTGGCCCAATATCCACTCCTTTTAGCCTCATTGAATAGTTTCCTGCATTCTTTGCGCCTTTCCGCAATTTCGGCATTCCACCAAGTGTGCTTGGCCTTACCTTTCCTAGTAGTTTTCCTACAGGAGTTATCGGTTGCCTCAGCCATTACATTACTCAAGAACTCAGTTACGGAGTCCAGAGTGTACTTATCGTCAATGGAGTCTGGACATGAAGAGAGCTCCATGATCGTGCGCCATATAACAGCACATTAGCCAGACTATTCGCCTCTTGTTCTCGATGGCTATAGTACAGGTGTCCTTATCACTAAAGTCGGATAGAACAAAAGCTTTAAGGTTGTTTTTGGCCATAATGCAAGATCTGGTCCTACCTGGTCCGGCTGCATACAGAATGTAGTAGCCATCCTTGTTTAGTCCGCAAACCCTGTCCTTGTACAACAATGGTTCTTGGACACATATAAGATCCTCCGTGCCTGAAGACAGTCGGAGGAGGGCAGCTGACCGCTTTTGAGTGATGAAGGTTAATTTAAGTAACCTTCAATGTAGCTGATCGCTGTGGACGACTGTGACATCGGCGTCCTCTGAACCGTCGTCAGATTCTAGAAGGGCGTCTACATCTTCTGCCACCTCCATCTTATCAAAGAATTCCCCCACTAGTCCTGAGACCGATTGGGTGTCATCAATGTCCGATGAAAGAGTAGATTCATCGTCACAGCTCATGGAGAGATCCTTAGAAGAGTCCTTACTCTCCGGAGCTTGAGGTTTTTCCTTGTCGTCACCCTTATAGATCCGGAGAAAGATAGTACCAAACCCATAGTATATCTTTCCCTGAGTCTTTCGAAGTGGAGACAGGGAGTCACTGTTTACAATAACAGTGGCCTTCCTGGAGCCTTCTACAGCTTCAGTAACCTTGGCTATTTTCCAGTCCTTCGTGGGTAGCTGAGGATTACTGACCTGCATAATCTCCAGAATCTCCTTTGGGTCGGATGGTATTGCGGGAATCTTGGCAATAGACCTCGGCCTTTGTGGAACATCGGCGAGAGGTATTGCCTCGAGCTTCGCGCCAGACCAAACTTCCCCGAGGGACTCTATGGCGGTCTTGTACAGCTGCGCTGAACGCTCGTCTGTACAGGCTATGAGTTTGATGTGGCCTTGGTACCAGCCAGCATCTTCGCACTGGAGTGGTGGTCCCGGGTTGTCCCGAACAACTTTCAAGAACACCCCATTGAGAGCCATGACAACCAATTTCCTGATGCCGGAGGAAATGGTGCCATCGCTGGAGTTGCGGTCAATGATCGCCCAAATAAGGTGGTCCTTAGCCACCTCCTTGTAGGATATTGGTTGTGGCCGTGGAGGCATGTGTTTGGAACGTTTTGTTCCTGGAAGTGTCCTCCTCTGACCGTTGCCGTTTAGGCGCTGCAGAGGATGCCGTCCGTTTAGGACTGCCTACACCTGCATTAGGATCACCTGCATTAGGATCACTTTTTAACCCTTCAATGAGGGTTTTTGCCCACCCTTCTCCTTTCAGATTATCCAAAGAGTTTTCTTTCGGGAGTTGGGAATTATTTTCCGCTTTACTTCCATGCTGGTAGCATTTTTTTTTAAGTGTTGCCAACGGTGTTCTGCTCACCCAATCCCTCATTCTCTATTCTTCTGGATGCTTCATAAGTAACGGAAGCCAAGTTGCCCACCTCCGAAATGGTTTCCTTACAGTCAATTGATGACGACGACTCGGGCCTGTTTGCTCACCACCATTAGCCGCCGGTACTGAGTTTATTAGGCTCTGCACCGTAACTTTCATTTCTTTTTCTTTACTGTTCATTATTGGTTTTATCTTATTTTTATTAGGTCCGCGAGGAGTTCTAAGAACCCCTAGGGTCAGAGATAGTGTACAGGGTCCGATCACTACAAGATGCGACAAATCCCCACGCATTAAGATCGGTAGGACTTTCCCACTCTATAAAGTGATCAGGCCCCACACACTACATCCATCCCCCCCCGCTACCTGGGGACGGGTGATTGTACCAATTGCCGTACGAACGTCAACTACCCTAATATGAGCAAAGGTTCAGCGAAAGGCAGCAGTCGAAAGGTCAAAACAGGCTTCTAAGTGCACTGCTTTAGTTGCAAAGCAGACGAATACACGGGCGTAAAATTTTAGAACGGTAGCGTTTCGGAGTGGAGAACTTTTCAAATCAGGGCCCTGCAAATCGACACCAACAGTGTGGAATAGCGCGGAAAGTGTGCAGCGCTCAGAACTTAGAGCTGCCATAATCTGAGCACACGATTTTCTTTTGTGTATTAAGCAGCTTGAGACGAGGAATATAAAACTCAGTGTGAATCATTCGACACATGAGATTACATTCTCCATGAGCTAGGAATTCATGCAGATGTGTCAAAAATAATTCACAAAATTGGGAATTACGAGGTAGAATGATTGGAAATCGTTCGTTGTATGATAAGAAGGAGTTGGCTAATCTGCCGTTTACACGTAAGATGCCTTTGGAATCGAGAAATGGATTAAGCGTTTGAAGTGAGCCATCTTTTGGAAGAATATAGGATTTGGAAAGAGCAGCATATTCGGTTTTTTAGTATTGCTTCTGAGCTAGTATGAGTAAATGAGTTTTTACGGAAACTACTTCTTGGCTCAGTTGAGTACTTGGATAATGTAATTGAAATGTTGGGTTGGCAACGGAACATTTGAAACGATGAATATAGCGAAAGATATATGAGAGGACTCTTAAAGCTCTAGTGTAAGAGGAGAAATTTCCCAGAAGGTCCGTGGATTCTAAATTAGACTGTTAACTAGTGATTGTTGTATCTGGTGCATATTCCTCGATGGTTGGTGTTAGGTCTCGTTCATTTAGGCTCATCGAAGTCATTTTCGGCCATTCAGAATCTGGATCAACAAGTCACTGAGGTTGATTTCACCATTGACGGTTTATGGCTACTTCCTGCGATTTACAACCTCGGATTCCTACATCAGCAGGGACGAATTGTGTGGGAATGTGTCACCATTTAGCTGTAGGAAGAAGTTAATGAATTTAGGCTACGCGGTAAGAAACATAAATTTCTTTCCATATAGCCGGTGGTTTTGCTAACCATCCAAGAACTATAGCAGAATCGCAACAATGAATTATAGGGAAGTTTCGTAATTTAAGATTGGACAAGCTTTGCCAACAAAACAGCTCCAGAGAGTTCCAATCGAGGCAATGTCGTAGAAGTTAGTGGCGCTACTTTACTTTTGGCAACCAATAAATTGGAGAAAGGTTAAGATATTGTTTCTACTCTAATCTAACAATACGCTAATTTTGACGCGTCACAAAATGCATGAATCTGAATTTTGTTAACAGGAGTAAATTGATTCCAACGAGGGATTTGGATTCGTTGTATATTTGGTAAAGAATTTATGATCTCGGTCCAGATTCGAAGAGAATCTGCGTTTATTGAATCATCCCAATTGATGCGTTCAAGTCAAAGCTGCTGTATGAGATCTTTACCTGTGATAATAACGGGAGATATCCAGCCTGCTGGATCAAATAATTCCGCTACGGAAGAGAAAACTTGTTGCTGTTATTGGCTCAAACGAATACGTAAGGGAATCAGTGAGTGCATTCCAACGAATACCGAAAGTCTTCGCTGCACTAGAGTCATAAAATCTGAGGAAGTATAAAAATTCTTTGCGAAAAGACGGGAGTCATTGAAGCAAATCTTTAGTAGGAACCCGTCTGATTCGAGACTTTTGATCAGCTCGTTTTGAGATTGTAAAGCATTTTCAATTGAATGACCACCTAATAGAATGTCATCTACATAAGTCTCTTTGCGAAGTATATTAGATGCTCTTGGGAATTGATTTTGATTATCAGCAGCTAACTGCCATAAAGTTATTATGGCCAGATAGGGTGCACAGTTTATTCCGAACGAATGGTCAATCGAAGGGATCTATTAAAATTTGGCGGTACATTTTTTCAATGTCACCGCTGAAGACAAATTTGTACAACCTCCAGTTTAGAATAACTGTCATTAAATCGACTTGGAGCGTTGGACTTGTGTATAGAAAGTCATTAAGTAGGTTAGGTTAGGTTAGATCCGGCAGCCGCCCGAAGGCATAGCTCACTTGGGTCCTCCGAGAGTCCCGTTGTGATACCGTAGGCACCATCGCCCGTTTGTCTATGTCCTCTGGCCGTCGTTCCTCACCCATCCTGTCCTGTTTACGAAGGTATGGATCTTTCCCAGTTCAACTGCGGAAAGACAAGTTTTACTTACAAGTATTCGTTGACCCAGAATCTGACGTCTCAGGTCCCCGAATGCAGGACAATTGCAGAGAAGATGTTCAGTCGGCTCCTCCTCTTCCTCGTTATCGCAACTATGCACATCCATGTCAGGCCAGATCTTTCTGGTTTCCAAACAAGTGGGTTCTCTCACCCATCTTTCCTTGGCATCCAAATAGAATTGATGCGAGATTAGCTGCTTACCCTTCGATAAGGGAATATCCAGCATAACTGGATTCAACCGAATCTAAGGTGGTACCGGCTTTTGCAAGTGCATCAGCTCTATTATTACCATCAATATCCCCATGTCCTGGAACCCACACAAGGGTAACCGTCGAATGTCTCGCTATCTCCTCAAGAGACACCCGGCATTCCTGGGCAATTTTCGATGTGCTGTACACACTCTCAAGGGACCTAATAGCCGCCTTGCTGTCAGTAAATATATAAATATCCCTGCCAGATATTTCATTATACTGAATCTGTTCCGCGGCTGTCCTAATAGCCATTAGTTCGGCCTGTATCGCGCTACAGTAATCCGGTTGCCTAAGGGACAATTCCAAACCCAACTGGATCGAAAAGATACCACATCCAGCTCCAGCATGTGATTTCGATCCGTCAGTAAATATCTGGATGGCATTCTCCGGAGGTCGGAGGCCGTTGTCGTATTCAGATCTATCCGATATATTCGTCACGAAACCCGGATCGAATGCTGGTTCAGGTACCTTGTAATCAATAGGAGAAGCAATATTGATCATACCCAAAATTTTTGCATGTCCATAATTCACATACTTCCATGCCCTTGTGGCATTCAGCCTCAGTGCGGTGTCCGCAGCCATCTGCCTAGCCATGATGTCTGGTGGTAACCAGTTTAAAATAGTGAACAGTGCTTTAGATGGTGTGGTCCTAAGAGCACCTGTTATCATAATCGCAGCCATTCTCATAATACGTCCGAAACTGTCCTGGTGGATTTTCTTCTCCAGCACCAGCCACCAGACTGCCGCTCCGTAATAAAGAATTGGTCTGACGACAGAATCGTATAGCCAGTATAAGTTCCTGGTGTTAATAACCCAATTAAGGCCAATTGCCCTCTTGCAGCAGTATAATACAGTTGCCGCCTTAGTGGTCCTGGATTTTGTATTCAGGTTCCAGTTTAGTTTGCTGTCCAATACGAGACCCAAATATTTGGCATTATCGGATAGCGCTAGTGCCACTCCGTCTATCCAAGGCGTAGCAAAGGTCGGTATTTTGTACCTCCTTGTGAACAGTACCAGTTCCGTTTTGGCAGGATTGACTCCCAGCCCACATCCCTGGCACCATCTAAGTATTAACGTTAGCGCAGATTCCAAGAGCTCCGAGAGCAGTCCAGGATCTTTGCCCGTAGCTGCTATAGCCACATCATCCGCATAAGCAACAGTCATGCAGGATGTATTCTCCATGGCCCTAAGCAGGATATTAATGTTGACGTTCCATAGTAGTGGAGAAAGTACGCCACCTTGCGGTGTGCCATTTACAGCCACCTTGGAGATGCTAGAGGCGCCCAAAGTTGATTCTATGCGCCTATATTTCAGTAGTTTTCCCATAAAACCGGTGATCGCAGGATCTATGTCCAGTTGTCTCAAGGCGTTCAGAACCGAATCCGGTTTGACATTGTTGAAGGCGCCCTCAATATCAAGGAAGGCGACCAAAGTGTAGTCCTTGTAGTTCAGAGATTTTTCAATATGGCCAACCAGCGCGTGTAGCGCCGTTTCCGTAGATTTGCCCTTCGTATAAGCATGCTGTGCCCCCGACAGTGCCTCTGGTCCTAGAGACGATCTGATATAAACATCAATAATCCTCTCCAGAGTCTTAAGCAGAAAGGAGGAGAGACTTATTGGCCTGAAGTCTCCGGCCCTTGTATGCGAGGCCTTACTTCCCTTGGGTATGAAAATAATCTTATAGGATGTCCACCTTGATGGGACATGGGATAAATGCAAGCATGCCTTGAATATCACCAGAAGCCATGGCATTAAAATATCGATGTTCTCTTGTAGATCCGCTGGAATTACGCCATCAGGACCTGGAGACTTGAAGGGATGGAAATTTCCAACTGCCCATCTTATGAGATGCTCAGTGATCGGTAGATTCGATATGTCATATGCATCCGTGTGGTCAACAGCAGGAGGAGAGTCCTGCTCTAGACAGCCTGGGAAATGTGTCTCCATGAGAACCTCCAGCGTTTCCTTGCTGCTGATGGTCCACGAACCATCCGCCCTCTGTATGTATGATGGTATTGTTGGATTCGATGATAGAATCTTACGTAGCCGAGTTGTCTCCGAAGAATTTTCCACCTCACTGCAGAATTTTCTCCAGGATTGCCTCTTGGCTCTTCTGATAAGGTTTTTAAACCCATTTAGGGAGGATTTATATGTGGCCCAATATCCACTCCTTTTAGCCTCATTGAATAGTTTCCTGCATTCTTTGCGCCTTTCCGCAATTTCGGCATTCCACCAAGTGTGCTTGGCCTTACCTTTCCTAGTAGTTTTCCTACAGGAGTTATCGGTTGACTCAGCCATTACATTACTCAAGAACTCAGTTACGGAGTCCAGAGTGTACTTATCGTCAATGGAGTCTGGACATGAAGAGAGCTCCATGATCGTGCGCCATATAACAGCACATTAGCCAGACTATTCGCCTCTTGTTCTCGATGGCTATAGTACAGGTGTCCTTATCACTAAAGTCGGATAGAACAAAAGCTTTAAGGTTGTCTTTGGCCATAATGCAAGATCTGGTCCTACCTGGTCCGGCTGCATACAGAATGTAGTAGCCATCCTTGTTTAGTCCGCAAACCCTGTCTTTGTACAACAATGGTTCTTGGACACATATAAGATCCTCCGTGCCTGAAGACAGTCGGAGGAGGGCAGCTGACCGCTTTTGAGTGATGAAGGTTAATTTAAGTAACCTTCAATGTAGCTGATCGCTGTGGACGACTGTGACATCGGCGTCCTCTGAACCGTCGTCAGATTCTAGAAGGTCGTCTACATCTTCTGCCACCTCCATCTTATCAAAGAATTCCCCCACTAGTCCTGAGACCGATTGGGTGTCATCAATGTCCGATGAAAGAGCAGATTCATCGTCACAGCTCATGGAGAGATCCTTAGAAGAGTCCTTACTCTCCGGAGCTTGAGGTTTCTCCTTGTCGTCACCCTTATAGATCCGGAGAAAGATAGTACCAAACCCATAGTATATCTTTCCCTGAGTCTTTCGAAGTGGAGACAAGGAGTCACTGTTTACAATAACAGTGGCCTTCCTGGAGCCTTCTACAGCTTCAGTAACCTTGGCTATTTTCCAGTCCTTCGTGGGTAGCTGAGGATTACTGACCTGCGTAATCTCCAGAATCTCCTTTGGGTCGGATGGTATTGCGGGAATCTTGGCAATAGATCTCGGCCTTTGTGGAACATCGGCGAGAGGTACTGTCTCGAGCTTCGCGCCAGACCATACTTCCCCGAGGGACTCTATGGTGGTCTTGTACAGCTGCGCTGAACGCTCGTCTGTACAGGCTATGAGTTTGATGTGGCCTTGGTACCAGCCAGCATCTTCGCACTGGGGTGGTGGTCCCGGGTTGTCCCGAACAACTTTCAAGAACACCCCATTGAGAGCCATGACAACCAATTTCCTGTTGCCGGAGGAAATGGTGCCATCGCTGGAGTTGCGGTCAATGATCGCCCAAATAAGGTGGTCCTTAGCCACCTCCTTGTAGGATCTTGGTTGTGGCCGTGGAGGCATGTGTTTGGAACGTTTTGTTCCTGGAAGTGTCCTCCTCTGACCGTTGCCGTTTAGGCGCTGCAGAGGATGCCGTCCGTTTAGAACTGCCTACACCTGCATTAGAAGGATCACTTTTTAACCCTTCAATGAGGGTTTTCGCCCACCGGAGAGAGTTTTTCTCTTGCCCCGTGAGCTCGTCAGTAGGTTTTTCACCAAACCGACTTATTATTTTATAAGCGGAACGCTTAGTAGTGAAGGCCCTTTTGGATTGTTTTCTGTGCCTTGGGGAATCTATTTTGGGAGCCGTGGAGGTCGAGGATGGTGCTACAGGGATCATCGAATCATACTTCGCATGATCCTTCTGCACAATGTTTGGCACAAGGGATCCAGGTTTAGTGGCAGACTGAGTCTTAGCCACCACACCGGCACCTGAAGCTGGTGTTTTGACAGGAACTAGTCCCATCCGGACCTTAGGAGCCTTAGAGGTACCTGGTTTCGAAGAACCACGCTGTACCAAGCTCGGGTTTCGATCGCCTATCGGCTTGATCGGGCATGTTTTTAGCGCACTAGTAGCTAGTCGGCTAGTGGAGCCTGGCGCTTCCACTCCACTAGTCGAGGTTTCAGTAGCCAACAACACTGCAGTAGTTGGGTCTCCGGAGATTATGAAGCCCTTTGCCGGATACGCAGGGCATGATTTTTTCGACATTACGGACGATTTATTGTTTGCATTTTATGCCTACTGCCAGGCTTGTTATAAACTGCCGCCCCACTGGAGATAGACGCAGACCAACAGCCGCTCACTCTGAGAACAGACGCTGGTGGACTTATGGTTGCGGACCGACGATTTAAAAAGGCGGACGCATTCTCAACAGCCTATGTGAAGAGGGGGTTGAGAAGTTGCCTGCCAGCCGTCCCAACTAGGAGAAACAGACGCTGGAAGGTAGGGGGTGGGTAATTTACACTTAAGCCCTCGCATCGCGACAAGATGACTACCCCTTCGCGAGGGACGTCATTAAGTAAAAATCAGATTTTGTTTTTCTGGAGGCATTGAATACTACTCCTTTGGTAGACTTGCTCTCTGGGCGAATCACGGCGTTGTGAGGAAGATAGAATGAGTTGCGTTTGTTTTCGAAAAAGTATTCTCGGGAAGTTGTTTCTTCAATATGATCTAGTGTAATATACTCAGTAAGAACTTCGTTATATTTTGTATTTAGGGATAAATTCTTAGCCAAAGTTTGCTCCATTCGTACGTACTGACTAAGTGCTGTAAATCTTGAAGGACCAAAAAAACTTGATTAAGGGAAATCTGATTTGAATGGTATTCTAACCATATAGCGACTATTATCTAGACGTTTAGTGGTCTGCGTATAAAATTGTTCGCAATATTCATCTTTTGACGATATAGGGTGTATGGTGGGGCATTCTTCTTGATCCCAGAACTTTCGAAGCAGGGAATCCAAGTTCGAAGTTTCCTCTGGCGCAACGAGAGTGGAAAAATAATATGTTGGGGTGGAGTTTTAACAGGACCACTGAGAACCCAACCGAAAACAGTTTTGTAAGCGAAAGCGGAGCCGCACACGTCTCGTTTAATTCCATCGAGATTTATATAGCGTTCGCTGTCATTGCCAAGAATCAGATCAATAGACGATGATATATCAAAATCGGGATCAGCAAGATCAATATTGGGAAGTTTAATTGAGTCAGTCACTTTAAATGACATTGCTGGGATTTTATTCATAACTTTGGGCAGAACGGTTGCTGTGATGAGAAGGCGGAAATTACTTTTTCTTGACACAAGAATTAAATCACACACTTTCTTAGAAGTTTGGCGTTGTCCACCAACTCCAACGATTCCAAAGGGTGATTTTTTGATGGGATACATAAACGCTTTCGAATTCAATTAGAGCTCTTATAGTGAAGAGCTCGCCTCTGCTTTCTATCTGAACTAAGGCAGTTCTTAAAAAAATGTTTGTGCAATTCGCAGCGTAATTAGAATGGACTTGTGAAGATACAAAGTAATTGGATATCGAAGGCATTATTTCTGATTGATGAGTAGTAGATGGTTGTGAGTTTGAGATTTTGGGATTTTGTTTTTTAGTTTGATTAACTTGAAAATTTTGAGCATAAGATTGTTTGTCTATATTTTTTTTTGGAATTAGAAAGGGATCGCATATCGATGCCTTACTTCCTTACGGTTCATCTTTTTATACTTCGGTGTTTGATTAATACAATTATTAAGGAATTGATTGTATTTATGTATATTAGTAGTAATAATATACTAATCTTTTTTAATTAAAGCATAAAACAATAGTTTGATATGAAAAAGTCAAAACCGTATTTTTTAAGATACGATGTTGAGGAAGTAAGGCATCGATATGCAGTAAGGTGTGATGTTTCTTGCCACAATTGATGCATGTATTTTTGCTCTAACAGTTGCTCTAACATGAAGTTTTGCTCTAATTGTTGCAGAACTGATTTTTGAAAACAAAATCCACTAGTTTTTGCACTGTGAGTTTTCTAAATTTGTCAGAAATTCGTAAACTGTGGTCCTCGTCACAGATTTTGCAGTAACGGTGAAGTTTTTCTTGTGAAGTGTACATTTGAACTTTGGACTGAGCTTTGTTGTGGTTTAAAGCAGACAATTTTGTTTCGTTAATAGTAGAAATTCGTTCAACTACTTCACTTCTTTTAAGAAGAAAATTACTGAGTTGTGACCATTTTGGCAATTCCCTAGAGGCGTTAAGAGATTGTTCCCAATAGGTTAATGTTTCGCTAGGAAGCTTGGAGTAAACTAAGTTTACTAAAATTGGGTCCCAACCTTCGGATGATTCTCCTAATGTTTGTAATGTGGCCAAGCAATCTGTGACTGAACCATGGATTTTTTGCAACGATTCGCTGTTTTCAGACACTGCGGTAGGGATATCGAATAAATTTAGAATTTCATTGTCTACCAACACGCGAATGTTTTCATACCTTGAAATTGTCGTTTGTTGTGGGAATCTTTTTACAATAGCACCCGCTGTGTCGGTGGTTTAATTCCGAAGGTGGTAGAGCTTTTCTGCGGAAGTCAATCTAAGATGATTGATATAGACTGCCGTGAACATATCACGAAATGGTGGTCAATCTTTATAGTTTCCGGAAAATATTTGTGTATCACAGGGGGGAAGTTTAAAACCCGAATTAAAGTTTTCATTGGGGAGACTGGGAAACCGAACCTACACTTATTCAAGGTTCGAAATAGTTTTATAGTAAATGTCGACACAAGCTTCGTATTGCTCTTGAGCCGTGTTTTTAATGGCTTCACTTTGGTCAGACAACATAAGGTCTTGGTAGACCTTTCCTAACTTGTTCCATTGAGAATCAATATCTTTTATTTTGATATCTAACAAAGCTTCGGATTGGTTCACCGACTCTAGTGTATCAGTTTTGTTGCATAACGAGAAAAGGTTATTGAAATCGATTGTAAATCGATAACTAGGAAAAGCCATTGTGAATGCGATATACTCGATATTATGCTTTGAATTGAGTTTTAACTGCGAAATTAAGTATTTCTAAAAAATTGTTGAAATTTTGTTGAGATTTCTAGAAGTTGGGTTTAAGCGAGAAATTAACAAAAAAAAAAAAACAATGTAAAAGTTTAATCAGAATTCCATAAAATTCGGATATAGCATCTTAAGATTAGCAAAGATGTAAATGGTAAAAAAGCTACTAATACTCTTCGTAATTTGAATAAGTTTGAGTATAAATTGGCTTGAGCGGAAATTTACCAATATTCTTTATAATTTGGATAGGTAGTAACGTATTTGTATAAAAATTTACCAATATCCTTTTTAATTTGGATAGGTATTAAGCGGATGTGTATGTAACTTTACAAAAATCCTTTGTAATTTGGATAGGTATTAGCGTATTTGACGCAACAGATACTGACCTATATCCTTTGTAATTTAGATAGGTCAAAGTTAGGAAACTAATATTCCTAGAATCGCCGAATTATTTTATAATTTAATTTAGGAAAGTGTACTTAAAAATGAGTAGTGGATAATTTTAATTTATACAACACTAATGTTTTATTTTATTAATTTATTAGTTTAATGTAAATATAATCCAATTTTGTAGATTTTAGTAATTTAATTTCAGTTTATTAAAACATATGTCAAAAAAAAAATATGGCAAACAGTATTTAAGATAAATTTAGTTCAAACTAAGTTTTAGATTTTCAGTTTACTGTTTAATTTATTTGTTGCATATTATATTTTCTGACCCACTGTGCCTGTATGTTTGTACTATGTTCTGCTAATTATTTCGATGACGAATGCATATTTTTTAAATTTATTTATTAGAACTTATTAATTTTATTAATATCGTTAACAGAGTTATGAGAATTTACATATAGTATTACAACAATTAACATATGATTAATTAAATAAAGAAACTACTAATATCACAGTTTAAAGGAAAAGTTGTTCATAAAAAACCTCGTATCAACTTAGAAGTCATAAGAGATTTTAAAACAATCACTGAAATGTGTCTTAAACAAAAGACCCTCAGTGGTTGTTCAGCAAATTTCTTATTATTTCAAAATTTGACCTTCTGTATTTTTCATTAAATGACAGCGTCAGTTCCCTTGTCAATGAATTAAACATTTTAAAGTTAAAGTTTCTATGTAGAAGATATGTTGGATATCTAAAAGGTAGATTTTGTATTATTTTCAAGTTTTTATTTTGAATGACTTGCAATTTTTTTGTATGCGTTTTAGCAGCCTTTTTGGACCAGATTTGACAACCATAGGTCATAATCGGTCGAATACACATTTTGTAAATAAGTACCTTGTTCTTTATATTAAGTTTGGATCTTCGGCTAATTAAGGGGTATAAGGCACGGCTACACTTAATTGCCTTCTCACAAATGTAATTAACATGCTGTTTAAATAAAAGTTTTTTGTCAAGGATAACTCTAAATTTTTAATTTCGTCCCTCAATGGAATTATTGTTCCCCTAGACGATAAATATTTAGTAGGAAAGCATTTTCGCGATTTGTTGAATGAAAATATAATTGCTTGAGTTTTATCGTCATTGACTTTTATTTTCTATTTGTCATAGTATTTACGAATTAATTTAAAATTATTTTCCATTCTCCTAATTATCGCATTCGACACTTTACCGCAACAAATAAAGGCGCTGTCATCTGCGTTAAAAGTTCTCTTTTGGTCTTTGGTCTTGGTCTTTTCTTAAAGTAACATCAGATGTATATATCGAGTATAGTGTAGGGGATAATACTGATCCGTGTGGCAAGCCCGCAGGTATTTGCCTTTCACTAGAAAATTTGTTATTGACAGATACAACAAACGTACGTTTATCTAAAAAGCTTTTAATAAGTTTTTGTAGATAATTTGGAAAATGCAACGTATTTATTTTATACACTAGTCCATCATGCCAGATTGAGTCAAAAGTTTTTTCGATATCAAGAAAAACGACTCCAGTACTTTTTCGATAACTTTTATTACATTCAAGAAAGTTTACAACTCTTTTCAGTTGATGTACAGTGGAGTGCTCTTTTCGAAAACCAAATTGTTCTTGATTTATAATATTATTGCAATTTGAAAAATCTAAAATTCTGGTGTGAATAATTTTCTCGAACACCTAATCCAATAGGCTTAGAATACTACTTGGCCTATAGCTGGAGAGTAATTTAGGATCCTTTCCAGATTTGTGGATTGGAATTACCTTAGCCATTTTAAAAACGAGTGGAAAGTACTCATTGCTTAAACAAAAGTTAAATAGTTTACTTAAGATTTCAAAAAAGTAATCGGGCATATTTTTAAGTACTATGCTGTTAATCCCATCTAAACCAGGGGATTTATTATTTTTTAACAAATGGACAAACGATTTGACTTCAGACAAATTTGTAAGTTCAATACTTGTATCATCGGTAAGAGTTTGATTAAGGTCATTAATGTATCTTGATACAACCGATTTCATGGGTGATGGATTGTTAAAAGTAATGGTATGTGAACTGGCAAATACGTCAGCTATTGGATTTGCCTTTTCGACGTCAGAATTTAAAATTGTTCCATTTAAATGAAGATTAGACAAATGAAGATTTGCCTTTTTTGATTTGATATGAATTTCGACAAAAATTCGTTTCTGTCTTTATTTAGGTGAAAGTCAATAAGCCTATTTAGCTGCTTCAAGATACAGTTTAATTGCATTTTAAAATTAATATCCCTACATCTTTGAAATTTACGTCTATATTTGTTTCTCTAAAAAATTAGCATTTTACTAATTTCTGAAATTTCCCGTTGGAAGGGGTTTCTATGACCAACTGGTATTACATTAGTAGCTTCTTTTACAATGGATATTAGTTTACTTAATGCTAAATCTAGATTACCTGTGTTTGTAATATTTTGATCAATCTCTTGTAATATTATTTCACTTTCCACGAAGTTTTTTTATTAATGACCAATCGGCTCGATTATACAAGGGTAGCATCAAAATGCTATTCTGTACCTCTCCATAATTGACGCAAGATAGTGGTACAACATAGACTGCAACATATTTGGATGTGTTTCCAAGGTTGAAAAAGGAAGACAAAAGTTAGTTAAAAGGATGTCTACTTTACACGGCTGTACGGGATTAATATTTTGTCCAAAGCGAGTAAATGCATTTAAATGCATAAATGTAGTAGTTTGATTGAAGGCTATGGCTATAAAGCTCATTACCAGCAATATTGCTTGAAAAACAATTCCAGTGCGTATGTTGAGCGTTTAAATCACCAAATAAATAGAAGTCATTTGCACGTCTAGTTAAAGCATCCATATCAGTTTTAAAATTTATAGTATGAACCGGATTGTACGCAGATGTAAAAATCACAGGGCGCCTATTTATTATTACTCATACCGAAATATTTTCAGGCACACTCGTATTTTTAGTTGGTAATATTTCATGTTCAAGATTGTATTTTACTGCGATGAGTACACCGCCACCATGAGTTGGTCGATCCTTTCTATAAATTTTGTAGCCTCCAAGTTTAAATTTATGGTGGCGTTTTAAAAATGTCTCATTGATAAGGAGAATATCAACTTCCTTGTCAAATAAATTTTTTTCCAGCTGTGAAGCTGCTGACTGCCTTGTGCATTCCAGTGCATAACATGAACATTGTGACTAAAGCTCTAAACACATAGACGCCAGCAGACTTCACAACTTCAAGGCTTCAAATGCTGCCAACTTCAAATGCTGCTCTGAAGTCAGCTTCATAATTATTTTGAAGACAGCAACAACATAATAATCAGCTGATGTGTATTTTAGCAATACAAATTTCAGGGATGCCGCATATATATTTTATAATGAATAATATTAAAGTTATTGATAAAAAAATGTAATAATATCACGAAAAACTATAAAAACACATACACTTATTTCTTTATTGTATTTTTGTAATGTTCTTTTATGTTTAATATCAAAAATAAGTTCTTTTTCTTTTTTTCCAATTTAATATATATAATGGCAACACTATATTTGTTCTTGCTGCCCGTCAAAATAGAAAATAGCCTAAGTTGGCAGCAGCAGCAAATGCTGTTGTGCAGTCGTGCTGCTGTGCTGCCGTCAAAATAATCGTTTTCATTTAAACACATGGATTTTATTTTTGACATATTGCTGCTTGCTGTCTGCTGTCGTCTATGTGTTTAGAGCATAACTGTTATTTTACATATATTGCATGTTGAAGCATCATCCCCAGCACTCGTAGCTTGTCGTACTTATTTTGGCACCTTTGAAGTGCGTCGACAGCATCAAAAAATATTTGCATCAATTTCTCATTAGAAATATCATCTTCATTTCTGTTAACAAGAGTCTTACTTCTTGTTTCATCAGAGTACAGTACATTACTTTTAGCACCAGAGTTACGTGTATAATTTTGGTGTTCCTTACCAGGCAGTTGGGGAAAATTAACTTCTTTGGAGTTGAAGTTCAGCATATTAGTCCTATGTGGTACTTTATATCTGGCTGTGGTACGTTGACAACACGAGAATTTCGGGACGTCAGCTCTGTGCTTTACATTTATAAATATTATTTATAAATAAAAAATTTTATTTTTCGGTTGCCATTTATACACATTTAGTGAAAATGTGAAATGGATAAGAAAAATATAATACTTTAATAAGAAAAAAATGTTGGTTGGGTTTTTGAGGAAGTTTTTTATAGTTTTTTGTTTAATTTTTGAATTCTTATTTTGTTAATAAGAATTTTAAAATAAAACTTATAAAATTTTAAAACTTTTTCAAGAATTTGAGTTAAAGGTCTACTGACGATCTGGTATAAGCACCAGTGAAATGCATATAGACCAGCTTAAACCCAACAACCAAATAAAATGCTTAGGGCTTATTTTAAAAAGGAATTTTTTTTTAATTTTACTTTATGATCAAAGCTTATTACTTGGTTTTACAAATTTAATTTTAATGAAAAAGAAAAGAAAAAGTTCGAATAAACTATTAATATATAAATTTAATTTCATTTTCAATTTGTAGAATTCGTGGCCAATTTAATATGAATTTATCCAAATCATACACGATATTTTGTATGTTGTTGAATATTAAACTCCATATTATCTTATTTTAACAAGTGTTGGCAAATTTTAATGTAGGGTAAATATTTTTGTAATTAATTTTAGAAAAATGCCTTGAAGTTTAGGGAAAAGAGGTGATATAATATTTTATTTAAATTAAACCTTTATTGCTGCATAGAATTAAATAAAGCTTCAGTTTTTTAATAATAATTTTGTATATGAAATTAAATTCTGTTTAGTCATATGAAATGTTAAATGTGTAGTGTACCTAGTTTTCCATCTCTGATTTATAAAAACATGAATAATAAATACATACTTACAAAGTAGGTTTAACCAGTGGTGGTATATGACAATTTCGCTCTTGTGCCAACATTTTAGCTAAAAAGTGCCAAAATATTTTAAAAAGTGCCATAACAAATATACACATGGGGGCATATTCATAGTCATCAAAAAAGTCGACTTTTACAGTACTTAAGTCAATTTCTTAAAAACGTCTACTCTAAGTCATTCATAGAAAACTTAAAGTTGGGTTTTGACATTAAAGTCGGCTCTAAATTTAAAACCAGCTGAATCTGTTGTTAACTCTACTTACAGTAACATTAGATGTTCATTGTAAAGTTGAAAGATTTATTGAAAATTAAAAAAATGCCAAGATTTCAAGATATTGAAAGAGATTTTTCAATAACTGGTGATTGTGAGGATGATTTTTGTATAAGGAAGCCTAAAAATTACAAAAATAGATTTAATCCCTTCGACCTAAGCGACAAGGATTTTTATTCCCGCTACAGATTTGACAAAATTACAGCTCGTTTTTTGGTAAGCTTGTTGAATATTGTTGAACCAAAAAACAATCGAGGTCTGCCAATTTCAACAACCTTACGGGTGTTAACGACTTTGCGGTTTCTGAGAAAAAATGTCCATCAAAATGACATCTGTAAGTAAGTTACTATAAAATGTTACAAAGATATTTCTAAAATTATTTTTTAGGAGATCTTCATGGCTTGTCTCAACCCACAGTCAGCAGAATAATAAAAAATATATGCAGAAAAATTGCTTTGTTGCTTCACAGCAATTCTGAACTTAGAGATGTAAAAAGCAAATTTTATCAGTTGGCTCAGTTTCCAAACGTAATTGGAGCTATTGATTGTACGCACGTGCGTATTAAATGTCCTGCAAAAATAGTTGGACGACAAAATGCAGGATTTTACCTCAACCCAAAAGGATTTTATTCATTGAACGTTCAGGTGGGTTAATGTCATCTCATCTGCAGCTTTTGTTAAAATTTTACATTCTAGATTGTATGTGATGCAGATTGCAAAATAGTAGATGTTGTTTGCAAGATCTCGTGGGTCCAGGCACGACTCCAGAATTTGGGCAGATTGCGCACTGAAGCAAAGTTGGAGGTGAGCAAAAGTGTACACAATGGAGTGTTACTTGGAGATGCGGGTTACGCTTTATCACCGATTCTATTTACTCCTGTGAGATGCCCTTCTTCAATTAAGGAAGAAAGGTAAAATTTTCAAAAATAAAGTCCTACAGGTTTTATTAAAGTAAAAAATTATCTATTATTACTTTATAGATACAATAAAAGTCATATTGCAACACGCTGTAAAGTAGAGTGTTTAAACGGCCAGTTGAAATCCAAATTCCGCTCTATATTCGAAAGACTTCGCGTTGACCTAGATACAGCAAAAAATATAGTGGTTGCAGTTGCCGTGCTGCACAATATTGCAAAGGAACGCAAATTTTCATGTACGTACATATTTACATACATATACTTATATATTTACATATCTGTAAATATTTGATAAATTTACCAAACAATTTTGTTTTTAGTTTTGGATGTCCCTTTCCATTCTCCCGTACGACAAGAGTCACACACATTGGATTTGGATACAAACCAAGCTACCAACGGATTGAATTCCGGAAAAGTATATCGGACTGCTTTTATTAATACTCACTTTTAAACAAAATAATTATATACATACTAGACTCCTGCATGAATGACATTAAATCGGAAAGTTGTGCATTCATTCACAAAATGAATCTTGCTTGCCATGTCACATACATTGTTAAATGTGAATACTGTGTGTTGATCTCTTTGAAAGACATCGTACACTTCTATGTTCATAATTCTTTGCATTCAGCAACATGTTGTTTGTTAAGTGAATCATTAGCACAGTAACTTAAAACAGCAATGAATACACACACTACACAGTATGCATTCACTGTGTTTTACCGTTTCTTTTAAATAAAGATATCAATAGAGGTAAAGCGTTGCCAGTTTATGAAATTTTTAACGTAATTGGGATTGGAAATTTCGTAGATAACAATAAAATTGCTAAAACTGTTTTTTCTTTTAATTTAATTTAATTTATAATTATTATTTTATTTATTTTTATTTAATTTTTTTATCTTTTTTTGTTTTTGATAACTGAAAAATTTTTTAAGTACTGATAAAATTAATTTTTTTAAATACATATAAATCAAACTAATTTTTAAACTGATCTATATTAAAAAATTTATTAAGAAAGAAAACCTTTTTTAATACAAGTATTACTTGTGAATGATATTTCATTTCATTTAAGAAGAAACTTACATGCATATGTATTTTTAAGTATAATAAAATAAATCATAGGTGAATTTTTGGGAATTAATTGGAATTCAAAAACTTGGTATTAGGTATAAAAAAAACTTAAGTATAAACACAAAAACGTTGACACACCGAACTATCGCAAAGATAATAAACATAAAAGTGTTATAAAGGACTTACCAAATTTGTTTAAATAATTTAAATAAATCTACCAAAATTTACCATTTTTCTTAAATTATTATTATTAATTTAAAATAGTAATTTAAAGAAATAAGTAAACTATATATATTACATCTAGAAATAATAATATTCTTCCAAAACTTAAAAAAATAAACCAAGCCAAACAAGCGCCAAGTTATGCACAACACAAAAAAAAATATATCGCACCAAAGTGGCATCCCTGCAAAAAATTCCATTCAATGTTAATTTCTCTTCTTGCAATCTACTCTCGCTTTACACATTTTTTGCTTTTTTTTTTCTTTGTTGAAAAGCCAAAGAAAAAAAGTGTACATTATTTTTTTGAGTAAATGCATGATTTTAAAGTGGTGTATAGCTTTTTGTTTTTATTGCTGTGCTGTGTTTGTACAGAAAAAATACGATCATATTTAAGTGAATGCAATATTTTTTTATCATGTTTTTATACCCGCCACCAAAAAAATGGTGGGGGTATATTCATTTTGTCATTCCGTTTGTAACACATCGAAATATCCATTTTAGACCCCATAAAGTATATATATTCTGAATCAGGGTTTGATTTGATGACGATCTAGCTATGTCCGTCCGTCTGTTGAAAGCACGATAGAGGTCGCACCGAAAAAGCTAGGGGGCTCAAATTTTGCCAGAATCTTTCTTATAGACAAGGTTTGTTTGGTATTGGGCTAAATCGGAATATTAGGAAGAGAGTTATAGCTCAAAAAGCAAGAGTAGGTCGAAAAACCCGTGTCCTTCGAACATCGAATAAAATGGAATTGTGTCCAAACGCATTAACGTAGACTCATGAAACTTCGAATTTATATTTCCTGAGTAAAAACAATTTTTTTCTCCGAAAATTGTCTAAATCTATGCATTAGGAGAGGAGTTATCGATTAAAATGTACGAAAATTTATACCGCACAGTGTATTTTTCGGTATATTTAAAAACAAAAACGTCATAAAAGCAACAAAATTGGATGTACGACTCTGAAATTTTGCACACTTTGCTTTTTTGTAACGGAAAATCAATGTGCCACGCCCACTTTTACGCCCACCTCCCATATAACGTTTTAAATAAAATTCATATAATTTCTCTATTAATAAAGGTTTTGGAATAATAAAGGGCTGTATTGAAACACCTAAGTTGTACTCATTCGCAAAAATAACTTTGACACGCCTACTATAACGCCCACTTTTGACGTTATCTACCGTTAATAAAATTTAAAAGCTCATAAAACCGCCAAAATTAGAGGTATGATGATAAAATTTGCTACGTATATCCCCCTAGGCAATATCATTACTGTGCCAGAAAATTAAGGTGCCACGCCCACTTTAACGCCCACCTCCCATAGAACGTTTTAACTAAAATTCATATAATTTCTCTATTAATAAAGATTTTGGAATAATAAAGGGCTATATTGAAACACCTAAGTTTTACTCATTCGCAAAAATAACTTTGACACGCCTACTATAACGCCCACTTTTCACGTTATCTACCGTTAATGAAATTTAAAAGCTCATAAAACCGCCAAAAGTTGAGGTATGATGATAAAATTTGCTACGTATATCCCCCTAGGCAATATCATTACTGTTCCAGAAAATTAAGGTGCCACGCCCACTTTTACGCCCACCTCCCATATAACGTTTTACCTAAAATTCATATAATTTCTCTATTAATAAAGATTTTGGAATAATAAAGGGCTAAATTGAAACACCTAAGTTGTACTCATTCGCAAAAACAACTTTGACACTTCTACTATATCGCCCACTTTTCACGTTATCTACCGTTAATGAAATTTAAAAGCTCATAAAACAGCCAAAATTAGAGGTATGATGATCAAATTTGCTACATATATCCTTCTAATCAATGTTATTGTTGTGCCAAAAAAGTTTGGGTGAAACGCCCACTTTAACGCCTACCTCCCATATAACGGTTTATCTTAAATTCATGTAATTTCTCTATTGACAAAGTTTTTGAGAAAATAAAGGACTATATTTAAATATCTAAGTTGTATTTATTAGCAGAAACTTTATTGACACTCCTACTTTAACGCCCACTTTTACTAAAAGACTACATTTACAAAAGCATTTTAGTAGCATATCGAAGTTATAAAGGGTGGTTAAATTTTTCAGGACCGATGATGAATTTAAATAAAACACAAATTATTTATGAAACTATTATCATTTCTTTTTGCAATGATAATATTTGTATGGTTCAATTATGTATTTAACAAAATATCGGCCAAATGGACCCCCCCCCCCATACCTTGGTACCGCTCCTCTATCTGATGGTCCAAATTTTCAATGACAATGTTGATGCTCAATTGTTGGGCATGATGATGAGTCGAGGTTGACTGCTCTTTTGCCACACTATCGCAAAAACCACCAGTGGTTCCCATTCAACGCACTAAGAAGGCATTCACAGATTTTCTAACATTTTTTACAGACCTGTTTTGCAGAAATTTAAATATTTGTTATAATTCTCCCGATTGTGGACGAATTTGAATGATTATGTTGATCAAAAGAATTACGAAGTGCACAAAATGCATTTTGATTTGAACGCCCATTTTTATAAAACACCTGAATAACTTTAAAGCGTTGCTCATTTGCGTATCTTTCCACGGATAAAATTGAGTAAGTTTGAGATTGAGAAATGTGAAGTGAAATGCAGAAAACAAATTTAAAGACTAGGTATAGTTCACCTTCAACATGGGCCCTTAAAATTTAAGCACCCACTACAAGGAAAGTGATACATATTTTATTATAAAGAGATTATTCCATAAAAGATTCGGCACAGCCGAATATAGGGTTCTTACTTGTTCTCAATCACATTTACTTTCTTCATATGGTGTGTGCTGTGTGGTGAATTGTGTCACAGTATTAAGCTTAATTCATTGTTATTTAAAGCATTCATGAGTCAATGCAGGTCTCTAATACATACATACATACACAGTTATATTGAAAGTTTAATTTTCTTTCAATAAAAAATATTTTTTCTTCAAACGTTAAGAAAAATTATATATTTCAGTTTTAATTAACAATAAAGGAACTTTTTAAACTAAATGCTAGCCTTGTTAAATTTAATACTTTTGCATTAATTAAATATAATAAACAATACACATAAAATATTAAATTAATTTTATATTCATAAGAGTTAGTTGTTTAATTCAAATCACATTTTTATTACTTGAACTGTAGAGTTCTTTATATATATTTCTATTTAAAGCATTTTAAAACAAAAACTTAAAATGTGTTCATACATTTTTAAAGCTTATTATTAAAAAAAGGGAAATCAAATACATTCATTGAGAAAATTTTTTAAATACATACTTACATATATATGTAAATATCAAATATACTTTCTATATATAGTACATACATACATATGTATGATTTGTAAAAAATGAAATTAACATTAATTCAAACATACATATGTGCGTGCGTATATACATGTTGTTAAGAACATCCACACACACATTCATTTATTTATTAATATACTAGCATTTAACCCGCTACTTCGTTAGCGCAGTTCTTACTATTTATTGAATGCTCAAGTTCTATTTATAATTATTAAATATTTTTGGTTCAATTTATGAAAATTTGTATCTCTGATTCAATTTACTTAGAAATATAAAAAGTAGAGTAAGGATATATCGGGCATATATTTCCTAACTAAAAGCAAGATCAATGCTACTGATTTTCAAAAATTAAGATTCATATTTTGCAAAAATTACCCTAAAATAATAAAAGAAACATTTTTTCCTTCAATAAAACTTCCACTTGGTTTATTATTACCTTTATTTAGAATTCTATGTATACAAAATATATAAAAAGAGAAAAAGTAATTTTGGTCGTCCATAATATTAGGACTTAGACCTCGCATCAAAAAACTCTAATTTTAACAATCTATGCTTACAAACGTAAAAATACAAAGAGAACAATAATAGGACTTAGACCTCGCATTAAAAAACTCTAATTTTAACAATCTATGCTTACAAACGTAAAAATACAAAGAGAACAATAACAAGTAACAGTGCTATATTCGGCCGTGCCGAATCTTATATACCCTTCACAACGTGTAGTCATGCAATAACAATTGTTTGTATCACCATTCATCCCATATAAAATACGTGCATACGTACACGTTAGAATAAATGTGGCATCGAATCCCAGCTGAGCCAAAAAAATTTTATTTTATTTAATATATTATTTATATTTTATTATATTTTTTTATATTTTTTTTAAATTTTTTTAAAAAATTTTTTTAGAAAAATTTAAAAAAATTTTTTTTTTTAAATTTTTTAAAATTTTTTTTTTTTATTTTTTTTTTAATTTTTAATATTTTTTTTTTGTAATTTTTTTTGTTTGGTATGTTTTTTACATGTATCTATGTATGTATGTTGTTGTTGTAATTCTGAAAAAAAACGAGGTGGTCGTGGTTTTTTGCTCATATCTCAGAAAGTTATTGGGCGATTGTACTTAATTTCAATAGCGATTCATTCCTGGATATTTCCAAGAGATTGATACCATATAGAGATCTGAGGAACATGTAGTTGCTTCTAAAAGTTGATTTCAACCAACACACGGACAGACGGGCAGACGGACAGAGACGGTCAGGGCTTAATCGACTCCTCTATTCATAAGCTTTCAGAAAATATATACTTTATGGGGTCTGAAATGAAAATTGTAGAAATTACAAACGGAATAACAAAGCTATATATATACTCTTGTGCACCACAGGTAAAGGGTATAAAAATGCGAAAAGGCTTTTTTTGTGTCTTTAATATCATTTTAATTCTAAACTTGAATAAATAATCCTTTATTTCACAATTTTAACTTTTTAAACGTAGGAAATTCAAAAAGTCCCATTATAATGCATAAAACTACCCTTTTGATCGCCCATAACATATTTAGCCTTACCTTGTATCAATAGTCACTAATTTCGAAATTCTTGCTTCGCAAACGTTAAAAATACAATAAGTACCATAAAAATTCAAAAAAGTACCTCTTTGCTCACACATAACATTTTTAGCCTCACCTTGTATCAATTGTCACTAATTTTAAAATTCTAGCTTCGCAAACGTTGAAAATAGAAAAAGTACCATAAAAATTCAAAAAAGTACCTTTTTGGTCGCCCATAAAATTTTTAGTCTTACCTTGTATCAATAGTCCTTTATTTTACAATTCTACCTCTATAAACGTAGAAAATACAAAAAGTACCATAAAAATTCAAAAAAGTACCTTCTTGGTCGATCATAACATTTTTAGTCTCACCTTGTATTAATTGTCACTGATTTCAAAATTCTACCTTCACAAACGTTGAAAATATAAAAAGTACCATACAAATTCAAAAAAGTACCTTTTTGGTCGCCCATAACATTTTTAGTCTCACCTGGAATCAATAGTCCTTGATTGTACAATCCTACCTTCATAAACGTATAAAACACCAAAAGTACCATAAAAATTCAAGAAAGTAACTTTTTGGTCGACCATAACATTTTTAGTCTCACTTTGTATCAATAGCCACTAATTTTAAAATTCTAGCTTCGCAAACGTTGAAAACACAAAAAGTACCATAAAAATTCAAAAAAGTACTTTTTTGGTCGCCCATAACATTTTTGGTCTCATCTGAAATCAATAGTCCTTGATTGTACAATCCTACCTTCATAAACGTAGAAAATACAAAAAGTACCATTCAAATTCAAAAAAGTACCCTTTTAATCGACCATAAGATTTTCGGTCTCACCTTTTATCAATAGCCACTAATTTTAAAATTTTAGCTTCGCAAACGTAGAATATATAAAAAGTACCATAAAAATTCAAAAAAGTACCTTTTTGTTCACCCATAACATTTTTAGTCTAACCTGGAATCAATAGTCCTTTATTTTACAATTCTACCTTTATAAACGTAGAAAATACAAAAAGTACCATAGAAAATCGAAAAAGTACATTTTTAGTCCAAGTTCCAAATTCCAAGTTTAAAATTTTCAAATATCTATGTAACAAAATATTTTAATAGACATGATTAAAACTCAGTAAATCTACTCTTTTTTGCATAAAAGTAATTATGTTCTAAAAAGTACCAAATTCTTCCCGATTTTTCCCTTTTCTACCCTGTTATGAATGTGTTTAAATTTTTACTAAATTACATAATTTTTTATGTCTAGTGAAATCCCAATTAAAAATTTTGTGAAAATTGGCCGTCTAATTAGGAATTACATACATTTTCCGGAATTTTCCCCTTTTTGGTACCTTTTTTGTCCACAAAAAAGTTTCCAAAAATTTCACCTAAATAGTTGTCCATATTCTATTAGGAAATAATAATTGTCAAATTTTGTCCCATTGAATAATATAAGAAAAGTTTATTTTTAAAAAAGTACCAAAAAAAGGGACAATTTTTACCCCTTATGCATATGAATTTGAAAAAAGTGCCGAATTCCTATTAATATTTTTTTGCGGACTACTTAATACAGTTTAAATTTTTTTCCTAGCTTTATGCGTTTGGTAGTTACATAGGGTACCAAAAAAGTACCAAATTATAGTTTTTACCCGTTTTTTCCCCTTAGGGGTTGAAAATTCTAAAAAAGGCCAAACACCTGTCAGCTTATTTTTTGTGCAAATTACAATACTTTTTCAATTTAATTTGTATCATTTTTAGTTTAGCAGATATAAGATTACCGATTTTACCCGTTTTTACCCTTTTTTACCCCCTTAAAGTACGAATTTCCAAAAATCCCTTCTTAGTGGAGCTATACATTGAAAGAGGAAACGATTGTCTAAATTTCATGTCTCTAGCTCTTTGCGTTTGGGCTGTGCGATGATGAATCAGTCAGTCAGTCAGTCAGTCACGTTACTCTTTTATATATATAGATTATTTAATGTTTACTAACATACATTCGTACATGTACTTATTAGTTTTATTTTATTTGCATTAACCAATTTCTTACACAATATTATGTTTCAATTTTATTTTGTCAACTGCATACACAGCATTTTAAGTTCATTAACCATTGCTCATTAAAAGTGTAGTAGTTTTATTTTTATATATAAAGTTAATTTAGACCACTTAAAAATTAGGTCATTTGTTTTCTATTAAATAACCAATTTTATTATTTATTATTCATTTGTTATTATTCTTAAGCTAAGCATTTTATTATTAATTAATTTAATATAAAAGAAAGTAAAAAATAAAGATCAATCAGTCGTCTTTTTAGTAAGCAAAACAATTTGTTTTAATCTGACTGCTTTCTTCAAGTCCCAAGTACTTGTAAGGAATATTGTGCAATTTAGTGCCAATTCAAATTTATGTGTTTGAATTGATCCCACTAAATCCTTTCGTAAATAAACATTTGGTGACCCCTAGTTCCAGACGTCTTTATAAATTTGTAAGCGGTAAAGAAGTCTTAAAGTTTATAAAACGCGCCTTGAATTACACAACCTTCCAAAAAACTCTTCACTGAAACCACAACACCTTAAAGTTGTGAAGTTTCTTCTCATCAGTGTTTCTACAATATAAAGTAAACTCCGCACGAGTGGTAAAGGCTTTGACAAATCAAAAGTAAACAACAAAAACTTCAAATAGCGCAATCAGCTCACAATGGCAAACATTCAAGACCTTATAGCACAGCAGGAAGTAAGGGCCAGTAATATGTATTGAAAAAATCATTTCAACTATTAAAAAGGCTCCACTTGACAGAAGAACTGAGGAATTTTATCAAAGCAAACGGAATGAACTCAGTTACCTATGGCAGGAATTTAACAAAACTGAGAATAGAATTCGTAGTGATGCCACCTTATCAGAACACGATCCTTATATTACAAAGTAACTGGTGAAAAATACAGCTCTACAATGGAATACATTGAGTTACAAATATAGAAACTGACGCCTTTAACCAACAAACCAGTGCCAACCGTAAGAGAAAAAATACCAGAAGAATTGCCAATTAACCAGGATGCCGCAAAAGAGGAACCAATTCACGGACTAGCTAGAAAGATAATGGCTCGTATGACATCCCTTACTCGTCTGCTTCACGGCTTGGAATCAATAGAAGCAGATCAGCCAAAACAATTTTATCAACTCAAATCAGATATCGTAAAAGGTTTATGGACTCAAGTTCAAGATTTATATGACAACATATGGCAACAGACGGAAGAACCTTTAAAAGTGGGACTACATCACGATAAATACGATGACCTGGAAGACTTGGTTCAACATAATCTAATTAAACTTGCAGTTCTAATAGACAAATGCAATGAGAGTGTAGCTCTTACTCCACAACTGGGAAGTGACATGAGATTACACAGTTCATTGCCCAAAGGTAACAATTCCTCAATTTAATGGTGACTGTTTAAAGTGGCGTCAATTCTATGAACTTTTCTCAGAGATGGTAGACAAGCAGGCTCTTCCGAATGTCCAAAAAATGTGGTATCTAAAAACCAATTTATCGGGGGAGGCTGCCAAACTCATAAATCATCTTACTCTAACAGAAGAAAATTACAACACAGCATGGACACTCCTTCAGGAGCGTTATAACAATAAAAGGGTTCTTGTAGCCACGCTAGTAGAAAGAATCCTGAATCAACCAAAGGGAACATTATCTACTGCATCAATCAAGGCTTTTCATGGTACAACAAAAGAATGCATGTTAGCACTTAACTTAAATATCGACACATCCACTTGGGATGCCATACTAATTCAAATAATGATGAAAAAACTGGACCACAATCTATACATTCGGGTTATGCAATCCTTATCAAAACCGAAGGAGGTTCCTACTATAAAAGAATTATTCACATTTTTAGAGCTGCAATTTGAATCAATGGAGTCGATTGGGAAAACATTAATTGCTCATCAAGGTTCAAGCAAGGTTGTTTCTTCCATAGCATCAGTGGAGAATAACAATAACTGCAAACTATGCAACAATAGTAAACACCGCATTTATCATTGCAAGCAATTCATGGCAATGTCAGAAACTGAAAGGCTCAAATGGGTTAAACAACAGAAACTATGTGTGAACTGTTTTAAGTCTGATCATTTAGCTAAGAACTGTACTTATGGCAACTGTAAAAAATGTAATAACAAGCACAACACGTTACTACATCTATCAAAAAAATCTGAAGCTCCAAAGCAAGGGCCATTCACAAGGCACGATGTTACACCAGCCAATACAGCCGCAGTCTCCTCAGCATCAGCAATTGACAAGAAAAACGTAATTTTAGCCACAGCAAGGGCTATTATCAAGGCAGCAAATGGCATTTCAGACGAATTTAGGGCCGTACTAGACTCAGGCTCACAAGTGAATATTGTGACTGAGGCTCGTAAAAAGATTATTTCTTAGAACAACAGAGACCGCTTCGTCTATTGACGGAGTTGGAAAGATTCAAAAAAAGGCGTTTCATCGCGTAAATATGAAAATGATGTCTCGTAATCGTGAGTTTTCAACTGACTTGGAAGCCGTTGTTTTACCAACAATTATACCTGCACAGCCAAATCATAATTTGGATGTTTCGAATTGGAAAATTCCACAGGACGTTCACTTAGCAGACCCCAATTTCAACACACAAGGAAAAATTGATATCCTTCTCGGTGCAGAGTTTTACTTATACAACCTGGTACAATAAAACTCACGAACGATCACCCTATCCTTCAAAATACTTCACTGGGTTGGATTATAGGCGGCTTATTCAAACAACCCACAATTGATCTCCCATCTGCAACGTTAACATGTGCGGTTTTTGACAATGAAACCTCATTAGAACAAGCGATCGAACAACTTTGGAAACTCGATGAAGTCGAATCAAATAAAAAAATAATGTCTCCATCAGAAAATCTGTGTGAATCTCATTTCAGTCAGCACGTTCAAATGGACTTAAGTGGTCGTTTTATTGTTAAACTTCCGTTTAGTGAAAATACAGAAGCTTTGGGTCACTCTCATCGAACGGCACACAATAGATTCATTAGTCTAGAGCAACGACTACAGAAAAATACAGACATTCAAAACCAGTATATTCAATTCATGAGAGAATATGAAAATTTAGGACATATGCAAAAGGTCAACTTGGATAACATATCGAATCCAAAATACTTTATTCCACATCATTGTGTCCTAAAACCGGACAGCACTTCAACAAAACTTAGAGTAGTTTTCGACGCTTCTGCAAAAACGTCAACAGGCTATTCTCTAAATGTATACTGGACCAACTATTCAAAGTGAATTGTTTTCGATTTTGCTTCGTTTTCGTATGCCTAAATTTGTCTTTACAACAGACATCGAAAAAATGTATAGACAGATATTAATCAGTCCAGACAACCATCAATATCAGTTGATCATATGGAGAGAAAATCCGTCATCACCAATTAATTATTATAAGCTTAATACGGTAACATACGGTACACAATCAGCTCCTTATTTGGCTACCAAATGCTTACAGAGAATTGCAGAAGAAAACATTGAGCGTTATCCACTTGGATCTCAAATGCTAAAAGAAAATTTCTATATGGATGACGGTCTTGGTGGTTCTGATAATCTAACTACAGCGGTTCAGACTCAAAAGGAACTAATAACTATTTCGAAAAAACATGGTTTCAACCTAAGAAAATGGTGTTCTAATACTTCAAGATTGCTGAAAGATATACCAGATAGTGATCGGGAAGTCAACTTAGATTTCAATGACAATATTAGCAAAACAATAAAAACATTGGGATTATACTGGATGCCTCAAACCGATCAATTTTGTGTTAAAGTAAAAATTAATCAACTTCAAGTAATATCGAAACGTAACGTCCGAACTTGCAAAAATATTCAATCCCCTTGGCCTCCTTGCTCCTATTGTTGTGAAAGCAAAGATATTTATTCAACAATTGTGGCAACTCACATTGGATTGGGATGATCCGTTACCCGAGAAGTTTTGTATTACTTGCAAAACATTTCGAAATAATTTAGAAAGTCTTAATAATTTGAAAATAGCGCGGCATATATTCTATGAAGAGATACCAATAAAGACACAGCTACATGTGTTCGTAGATGCATCAGAAAAGGCATTTGCTGCATATATTCGTTCTATTACAAAGGATGGACGAGTAGCTGTGCGCCTGCTTTGTGCAAAATCTAGAGTAGCTCCTTTGAAACAACAAACACTACCTCGACTAGAGCTATGTGGCGCAGTAGTAGGAGCTCAACTTGCCAACAGAGTCAAGAACGACTTGAAGCTTCAAAATCAACCTATGTTCTTGTGGACAGATTCTGAAATAGTGCTGTCCTGGATAAATTCACAATCATCTTTATATAAAACATTTGTAGCTAATAGAGTATCAACTGTCCAAATATTAACATTACCAGAACAATGGAGACATGTACCATCGAAAGATAACCCAGCTGACATTCTATCCAGAGGGCTTCAGCCATCGGATCTGGCCAGATCTGGACTATGGTTTCATGGTCCAATGTTTCTCTACGGAAAAGAAGAACTGTGGCCAGCGAAATTTTCTACTCAAATGTCTAACACAAATAAGACAGAATTAAAGAAGGTAGTTACTGCAGCAATAGTAACGGCGGATATCGATCTCATATATGGAATTCAACACAAAAATTCATTTAGGAGATTGCAAGGAATTTTGGCATATGTGCTTAGATTCATAAGGAATTCACGAAGACCAAATATACATCGACCAAAAAATATATCACCTGTTCCTAAGGAACTAGACGACTCCCCCTTCTAATTATTCATGCCATACAAGCTTCGGATTTTGCTGCCGAAATAAAACAATTGAAAAGCGGTAAGCAAATTAACAGTTATAGCTCTATAAGCAGTCTATCACCATTTTTGGATGAGAGCGGTATTGTTCGGGTAGGAGGGAGATTGAAACATTCCAATCTACAACCAGATGCAAAGCATCCAATAATATTGCCATATAACGACCCTTTGGTAAAATTATTATTTACAATGACACATGAAGATTGCAAGCACTGTGAAGCTCAAGCACTGATAAACACAATAAGACAACGGTTTTGGCCAATTAAAGGAAAGACAACAGCACGATCAGTTATTCAAAAATGCGTAAGGTGCACTAGAGCTCGACCACAACTATATCAACAGGTAATGGGAAATTTACCAGAACAAAGAGTAGTTCCTGCTCGACCATTTATAAACTCCGGTGTAGATTATTGTGGCCCATTCTGGGTACACTACAAGATCAGGGGTAAAAGACCAACCAAAGCTTACGTAGCTGTGTTCTGCTGTTTTGCAACAAAGGCAGTTCACTTATAACTTGTGTCTGACTTATCAACTGAATCATTAATTGGGGTTATTAAACGGTTTATTGCTCGACGTGGTCACTGCCAGAATATATATTGTGATAACGCTACCAATTTCGTCGGAGCAAAAAATAGTTTAGCAGAATTATCTGAAAACATATATTCAGACAAGGCAAAGGAAGCAATCATCTCAATTTCCAGCTCTAAGGGCATACATTTTCATTTTATCCCACCAAGAGCACCGCATTTCGGAGGTTTATGGGAAGCTGCAGTAAAATCCGCAAAACATCTCTTGGTACGCAGTGTGTCAACTGAAACCTTAACCCATGAAGAATTAGAGACAATTATCATAGAAATCGAAGCAATTTTGAATTCTCGTCCACTCACGCCACTATCAAAAGATCCAGACAGTTTTGAAGCATTGACACCGGGTCATTTTCTCATCGGGGAAGCGCTTACATCTCAAGTAGACAGCAGAGCAGAGACTCTTAAGACATCCAACATATCTCATTGGAAACTAATTTCGCACATAAAACACCAATTCTGGAAAAGGTGGTCGACAGAATACCTACATGAACTTCAACAACGTCACAAATGGAAGCAAAAGAGGAGCAATCTCAAAAAAGGAGATATGGTTATCATCAAAGAAGATAACATACCCACGATGAAGTGGCCATTAGGGAGAATTCTAGATGTGTTCACTGGTGATGACGGTGCTGTCAGAGTGGCTGAAGTAAAAACATCAACAGGGGTATTTAAACGACCCATTCACAGACTGGCTCCACTATTTCCCGAAAATGAAAAATCAGTCTCAACAGAAATAAAACCAACACTAGAACGATCCTTACCCAGGGAAGATAAAAAAGATACCATCCCAACAAAAAGATTCAAGACGTCAAATAATCCGATAATGCTCACTATATTCTTATCACTGTTCCTAATGCCTGTGATCCTGTGCAATAACTTACTAATTACACAATTTCAGAAAGACCCAGGTTTGTATTTCGAAGGAATAGGAACGGTTAAACTGAATATAGCGGAATGGAAAATGTTAGTGTATTACGACTTAACGCCCTTTTTGTCAGAAATAAAATCTTTGTCAGTAGGCTTGCAAACCTTGCAGCAACTTTGCCCTGTAAAACAACAATACGCGATGTGCAACATATTGGTGAACAACATAAAGCAACTAAAAAATGAATTACTGCAAGACAAAGACTTATTTACCAACAGACGTTATAAAAGATCTCCATTCAACATAGTTGGCACTATTGCGCGTTCACTTTTTGGTGTTCTTGATGCGGACTACGCAGAAGAAATGTCAAGGATTATTAACAAGACAAAAATCGAACACAGCCACATAACTAGTCTCTTAAAAAATCAAACATCTATAATTGATTCAACTATTAACGTCATCAAACAGGATGAGTCTAATGCACAACAAAAAATAAAAGAAATCTTAGAAATGATTGAGCAAAATAAAAACGAATTAACTAAGGAATTTTCTCAACTGAGCAATCTTCAACTTGTTGGAATTCTGTCAACGCACTTGACACTAACAGCAATAAATCTACAGAGAATAGAAGCCGAAATCATTAATGTACTTACTGATACTCATAATGAAAAAATAAGCCCTCTTTTATTGTCGCCCCATCAACTAAAGGAGGAGATTACTATTATCAAGGCTAATCTTCCAGCGTCACAGGTCCTACCAATAGTAGGTGATAACTTAATTGAACTATATAAGCTTATGAATGTCAAGGGCGCTGTAACAAAATATGAAGTCATAGTCGAAATCAAAATACCTCTAGTCAATCAACAGGTTTTTGAGCTATTCAAAATATTACCAGTTCCAACAATAAAAAATAATAGCTTAATATCTATCAAACCAGATACATCATACCTAGCAACAGATGCACACAGAGAGGAATATATGTTTTTTTAAATCAGAGGACTTAGCAAATTGCATCAAACCCAAAGATGACGAATATATTTGCAAAAGTCAACAGTCGAAACTCATAAGAAATGCAAATGCCAATCCCTGTGAGATCAACATGTTCAATAATCAATCAACAACCAATTGCAATCTCCATAGAATCCCAGGAAATACAGTTTGGAGTCAATTGAATCATCCAAATAAATGGATCTTTGCTACTACTACCGACATTGAAACTTCAATGATATGTGGGATGGAAACTACACTCATCACAATCAGAAATGCAGGAATAATGGAAATTGGTTCCAATTGTGTAATAAAAAACAAGTTTGTAACAATACAAGGACATTATGAAGCATCAAATAGCATACATATTTCCTATGTAAGACTTAAACAGCTCGAATCAATAAGTCGACCACAGGAAATAGAAAAGGTTTTGGCTGCTACTAACACAACCCAACATAAAGTCCACCTAGAATAGCTGAAAAATCTACAAAGACAATTAAATGAATCCACTCTAGAACATTTACCACAACTCATCAACTCAAAAAGTCAACATCATCATGCAGTTAGCTACACCTCGCTTATTATTTGCATTCTTATTTTACTTGGCCTACTAAATTGGAAGATCCGTCCAAAATTCAAGAAAACCCCTCAACTCACACCCAAACCAGCGTTGAGATCACAAATATCAACAATAGATATGACAGAAACCGGAAACCAGCCGATCAATCAACCCTAGCCGCACTAAATTTATTACTTGAACGGTGTTCAACGCGGTGGAGAATGTTAAGAACATACACACACACATTCATTTATTTATTAATTTATTATTTAATGTTTACTAACATACATTCGTACATGTACTTATTAGTTTTATTTTATTTGCATTAACCAATTTCTTACACAATATTATGTTTCAATTTTATTTTGTCAACTGCATACACAGCACTTTAAGTTCATTAACCATTGCTCATTAAAAGTGTAGTAGTTTTATTTTTATATATAAAGTTCATTTACACCACTTAAAAATTAGGTCATTTGTTTTCTATTAAATAAGCAATTTTATTATTTATTATTCATTTGTTATTATTCTTAAGCTAAGCATTTTATTATTAATTAATTTTATATAAAAGAAAGTAAAAAATAAAGATCAATCAGTCGTCTTTTTAGTAAGCAAAACAATTTGTTTTAATCTGACGGCTTCCTTCAAGTCCCAAGTACTTGTAAGGAACATTGTGCAATTTAGTGCCAATTCAAATTTATGTGTTTGAATTGATCCCACTAAATCCTTTCGTAAATAAACACATGTGTATGAGCGCTTCAAAATTCATATGCACAAATTCTTAAACCTACACATTTGAGTAGGTGAGATGCAAAACTCGTTGGTTACATTTCAAGAAAATTTTAGAAGCGCACATAACCAAGGTGCTGCTGGCGAAATGCAGCAATTTGGGGGAATGTTTTTTACCCTAAAATAACATGACATTCTTAGTTAAATATTTGACATTCGAAAAATCGAAAATTGAGGAAATATAAAATAATAATGAATTAAAGTTTGAAGCGAAAAGAGCTTTTTCAATTTTCTAACGAACGAGTTTTGCATCTCACCTACTCATTTGTATGTGCATACATATGCCTGTATAACTACAATTTATCTAAATTTAAGGCATGCAATTCCTCTTTATGTTCGATTTCCCTTTAAATTTGAGGGAAATCAGTTCCTCCTCCTTTTTGTGCATACGCGTTTGGTGTTCAATTTGTGCCTTTAGTTGCTTCATTTGTAATTTAAAAATTTCATCGGCATTTTCTATTTCTTTGGAAATTTGGCGTTTTCGATCAATAAGAACACCGTTTTTGGACGATGCATTGGGAAGACTTCTTAATTCCTTAATTGCCGACGAACATTTTTTATCTTTTTTTATTCCCTTAGCGGTATTTTTTGGTGGGGTGTTAAAGGATGCCAAATCTTCTTCTTCAATTAAATCAATTTGTGAATTACTTTTTTCATGTGAAATTTCATTAAAGCAGGAGTTGCTGTCAATTAAAATTGTGTCCTCCTCTAGCTCATGCGCAATCATTCCTTCAGTGAGCGTTTCTTCCGCACTTAGTTCGGGAATCGTGACAGAATTACCTGTCGCAATAGTTGCTCTTTTAATGTTAGCAACAGATTTTTTGGTATTTACTTTCATCCGCACCCATTGAGCCTTTAGCTTATAAATTTCGCGGTCATAACCTGATGAAAGCATCGTTTCCCTTATAGCTTTCCACGAATTTTTTTTTCGTATTAATGAAATATCATTTCCTCTGTTTTCTACCACATCCAAGTGTGCGTTTACACACTCCCGGAGGCATTCTTTCTCAGAAGAAGTCCAATTTGCATCTCTTGGCTTCTTCAGTTTCTGAAAGTAAAACATTTATTAAATGCCAAACTAAAAATATATCACACATATGTACAGGGTGGGGCAAAAGTCGCGAAGGGGTTTAAAACAGTCATAACTTTTTTAATTTTTAATTTAATTTTATTTTTTTTTTTACAAAATAATAAAATATGATATTGGGAGATTTTTTAAATTTAGGTGTGAAAGATTACGTCACGTAAGTGAGCACCATTTTCAGCCTCGCAAAGTTGAGCTCTTTTAATAGCATTTTCCATGACACGAGTCAGAGTATCTGGCTGCAACGCTCTTATTTCGGCTCGAATATTCTCTTTGAGCTGTGCAAGTGTTCTGGGTTTATTGATATACACATCTCTTTCAAATATCCCGAAAGGAAATAGTCTGGTGCTGTTAAATCCGGCGAACGGGCAGGCCAATTGAATGCTGAATTTTTGGAAATTAAACGTTCACCAAAAATCTGCCTTAGGAGCTGCATAGTGGCTCGAGCAGTGTGTGCAGTGGCCCCATCTTGTTGGAACCACATCTCTCGATTGTCAGAAAGAGCTGGCCTTAAAAATTTTTGGACCATATCTCGATATCGCTCGCCATTTACCGTTACAGCATTTCCATCGTTATCTTCGAAAACGCGTTAAATATTTGCTTCACTAATTACAGAATGTGGTCTTCCGCTTCGTGGAAGATCCCTCACTGAGCCTTGTTCCTGAAAACGTGTCACTAAGCGTCGAATCATTGATTCGAATGGTGAATTCCGCACATTAAAATAACGACGATAGGCTCGTTGAGTTTGAATTATTGATCGATGATGTTCAAAATAAAGTTCTATGATTTTGGTTCGCTGGATAACGTTGTAACCTTCGATAATTAATCTCCCAGATTTATTTTACAAGTCCTAAAAAGAAAAATAAAAGAAGAATTAAATAAGAAAAGTTATTAATTTTTCAAATCCCCTCGCGACTTTTGCCCCACCCTGTACATGTGTATGTACATACATAAATCTGTTATTGAGACTTACCATTTCTGTTTTTTACATTATTTCAATAAATTTTGATTTTATACATAGATGTAAAACGTTTTAAAATTTTTATTTTGTATTATTTGCTTCAAAAAAAGTAAACAAAAGAAAAGCAGCTGATCAAGTTGCCACTTTTTATTTTTTAAATAGAAATTGTATGGCAGAGTTAAGCAAATAAGAGTTGACACCCATTTAAAGCCAGCTCAACTTAAAGTATACATTTTTTTGACTGAATACCAAAAAGATAGTAAAAGCTTTTAACTTAAAGATTAACTTTAGTAAGAGCCGACTTTAGTTTGCGACTATGAATACAAGCCATGTTGTTTACCTCGATCGCTGGTGTCCAGTTGCAGGAGCTACAAAAGGGTTGTGAACGTTCAAGTTGATGTCTAAAAGGTGGTGGTTGAGTGTCTCTAAATATTGGTTTAATACAAACTGTTGCTCCGTGGCTCTTCTTTATTAAATAAACACACACACTTTAAAAACTTATTTTTATTATTTCTTGAATTTTATTAACTTTTTAATTTATATATCTTAATGTGGCTCATGTGGCGCCTGTCTTGTTTGGTGTTTTACGAAAGAATGCCTGAGTTGATCAAACCTTTTAACGGCGTTGGCTCAGCGCCAAATCCATTACTTCAGTTTTGTTATATACAAAAAAACTTTTCAGACTTCAATATTTAAAAAAAATTATACAGATAAATTATATAAGTTAAACAAGGAGAGATTCTTGTTATAAAAAAGATGTGTACTCACACGTCAAAAAATAAAAAGAAGGTTTCAAGCTAATTTAAGTACTTTATTAATCCACAGCTAGAATTGAATCTTATTCCTAACTTAACTGTTATTACACTTTTATTTCTGTGGGAAAATCCTTAGTAGTGCAAGTCACATTGCAACACGCGCAGACTTTAATTATGCTGAGTTTCAATGTGATTTCACAACAATTATTAGTAAATTTAAATAATACACTTTTATTTCTGTGGGAAAATGCTTATTGGTGCAAGTCGCATTGCAACACGCTCAGACTTTAATTATGCTGAGTTACAATGTGATTTCACAACAATTATTGTTGAACTTAAATTAGGTGTTTGTAAAAGCGGATCATGTTACAACACACGCAGACATAAAATATGATGAGTTCCAGTATGGTTTCGCAGCAAGTGTTCTTAGCCCATTACTTAAGGTGTTAACTCCCCCGTCCTTAAAATAAGCGTCCCGCTGATCAATTTGCAGCAGGTTTGGTATGATCTGTAGTGTTCAAGGCTGGCATGGTAATACGTCCGAATATTTTCTTCCAGATCACGACTAAGGTAAATACTATAGCGACAATACATAAGAAGGTTGCAGTATTTGGCCTAAGAGACAGATTTACATGACGCACCAAACTTTGAATGTGCTTGATATTCCTTTCGTGGAGCTCGTGCAAAAGGTTCGTATCAAGTTTGCGTGTTTCCTCATATACATTAATTAATAGCGGAGGAGGCGCCTGTAGGCTCGTGATTCTTCTATTTGTAAAATTCCTCTCACCGACCTCAACTGTTTCGTTAAAAATCCTTATGAGGTATGTGCCATTTATGGTTACAGTGTTCTCCTTAGAAGAAACGTTTCCTTTTGAAATTAGTGACGTATATGACATCATCTTCTAATAATTCTATTGTGGTTTCTTCATTTGAATGGAATGTACAATTTGCGTTGATTCCTCCTAAAATTCTCGACAAACAATCTTCTTCTTGTAGCCTTTCTAGTTGTTCTGATGAACAAATTGTGACATTGTTAAGTGATGAGCAGTGATCCTTAATACCATAAATTTGCTTGTGGTTAAGGAGAATCGTGTTGAATTTTAAATCAAGCTGGCGGTTAAGAGATACGGCAGCTCTAAGGAGAATTTTGTTGTACCGAACAGAATCTACCTTCGGTATTGATATAACATATAGTAGTGACGTCCCGATCGAGAATATGCTTGGTTTCCCATATTTCATTGCTGCGATTTTATTATTGTAGAGGAACGATTCAACTTCAGAAACAATCTAAAGAATTTCTTCCATATTTAATAAATTAGTATATACAATGCCTCCTTTAGAAAGTTGACAAGCCTGTATAATTTCTCCAATGTCCTCCTTGATTGCTATTATTTGGTTTAAAGATTCAAGGCCGATTTCTTCTGATTCCGATGTTACTACTTTGTTATTAAATCGGTCGATAAGGACGTTCATTTTTCGTACTAGCTCTTTTGTTGTGGCAAACAAATCTTTATTCACAACGTATTGTTGCTCGTTCTTTTCTATTAGTGTTTGCTGGCTGTCCAAGACCTTGTTCCAGTCAGTCCCATCCGGGCTTCCGGCTATCCATTTCCATGCAGAGCCAATCCAATCTATAGATATCTTGTGCCTTGCTATTCCTTTTATTGTTGTTATTCGGTCGTATGCCTTTTTTAACTGATACCTGAACATCTCTGTGCCCTCTTCATTTTTTTTGTAGTGGCTATGAATACGTCTGCAGTTGTTCGAAGCATCTCCTCGAATTTTTCCAGTTGGATCACATGTATGATTTTCAGATGTCCGTTGATAAGCCATCCCTCTCCGGCTTTAATCGTTACGAGCGGTGACCGATATTAAAAAATGTGGGAGCTTCCAACATTTGTTGAAAGTAGAAGAATACTTAAAAATGCAAAATATTAAATATGGGTTAGTACGGGTAGCTTACAATACTTATGATTTGGTTACCATGCATAGAATTGGACAAGTTTAAGAATTATTGACTTTTTTGTTTTTTTTTATTATCTAATAGTAAGGGTGAAAATAATATATAAATTGACAAAAAAAAAATATACTTAGGTGTTAATTAAGAAATTTTCTCTTGGTTTTGGTTAAATCTTTCAATATAAGTTTTGAAATTGGGGAACAAATTGTATCATATAGAATTTTGTTAACAACAATTCCCAAATTCAAATATTCCTCTTTTCTCTTAGAAGAATTACAATTTTCAAATGAGGAAATCAATATATTAATAACTTTAGCTTTAGACCTGGTTAAATTCGTGCTTAATATTCTAAGTTTTCCGGGGTAACTGCAAAGGTTAATATTTTCATGTTTTTACATTTTTGATCTGTGCCTTGTGGTTGAAGTGCGAATAGTAACTCTATTGTTAGTAGATATTTTGTGGCGTTTGTATGGAGGTTTGTGCTTCGGCTTAATTTGTCTATCTCTAATAAAGACATCCTGATTCTCACTAAGTTCGACCGGATCGGACCTATTACTGTTCATTCGATCGTTTACCGTCTTCTGATTATATTCGATAAGGCCGCGAATGTCCTCATTGACTTGATCGCGAAAATTTACTAAGTGCTAATAATTAAACCGTTGAGATCTGTTGAAAAAAATATCTGACGGTTTCTTCTTAATTACCGAGTGTATCGTGTTATTATAACGATCTACTGCGAGATTTAGTAATTCCTTTGGACCAAAGAATTGAGAGGAATATGAACCTCGACAAACACCTATATATCGCAATAAGAGTTGAATGAAATCTTTCCACCTGTCCATTTACCTCACTCCTCTGTACGGGTGTAAAATATACTTATTTCTATGTTAAGTGATCTTATAAAATTAAAAATAATTAGGCTTAAAAATCCGATTACATTGTCCGACACGATCATTCGATGCACAGTGAAATAATGCAAAACCTTTGAAAGTCTATTTCTGAGATGAATAGCTGATCGATTCTTTATGTGGAAAAGCTTAGCAAATTTAGAAAACTTGTCGATGCAACTGATAAACTTCAATCCCTGAATTTCAAAGATGTCAATATGTAGAATTTTACATGGATAACTAGGAACAGGAGTTGGCTGAAGTTTAGGTTTACTTGGGTGTCTGTCATATTTATTCAGCTTACAAACTTCGCAGTTCCTTGTGTACTGTTTAACCAGACTTCCCATGCGAAGAAAGTAAAATTGTTCTAGGATATGTTGCCCATTCTCCCTCGGATTGCGGTGAGCTTGTTTATGCTTGTTCTCAATTATGCCACATATCCTCTCAGGGTCGTTAATATCCTGTACTAATCGCTGAGTAATCCTTATCCTATAAGAAATGAAGTGAGCCATATAGACTTCGTTTAATAGTTAAATAAAGCATTCAGGTATCTTGATACCATTAATGCAGTTTGGATTCAAACACCTTTTGAGTGTTTCCGAAATTATCCGTTCAATGTTCGCATGGTGTTTATTAAAACTAGGATGTGGCTGTATGCTACTGTGTAGTTCCTTGCCCTGCCTGATTACTATCTGGTTCCTAAAGACGTTCAAAGGAGCCTCGACATGTGGGATCAGGTCACTACCATCCTGATCAGCACTGTGTACCGTAGCGTCAGACTAAAATGATCTTTCCTCTAAACCTTCGACCGCCGTTACGGTTTCAGAGCCAATTTCAGACGCTGTTACCCTGCTAGCATCGCTAGGAGTATCAATATGGTTCAAATTGGAACCTAGTCTCGAAAGCGCGTCAGCCACAACATTGGACTTGCCAGGTTTATATATGAGTTCATAGTTATATTCCTCTATTCTGGCCTTCTATCTCTTCAATTTAGCGTTATGGTTCCGATTACCAAGCGCGTAAGTAAGCGGTTAGTGATCGGTGAATATTTAAATTTTCTTCGTACCGTAAAGGTAAGAGCGCAATTTGTCTAGAGCCCAGACAATGGCCAACATCTCCTCGTTAGTTGCATAATTTTCTTCAGTTTTACTCAAAGAACGGCAGATATATGCTATTGGTCTATCGACATTCAAATGGTCCTGGGTTAAGACTACCCCAATTGCATAATCGGATGCATCGGTAGTCAGTATTAAGGGCTGATCAAAGTCAGGGAATGCTAGAACCTCAGATGACACTAACAAAGTTTTTTATTCATCAAAAGCTTGCAATGCCTCTTCAGTAAGAGTGATAGAAACTTTTCTAGACATGTTCGCTTTAATTTGTGCGTTCTCCCCTCTTGTGAGATTCGTCAATGGCTTGGCGACCTTCGCGTAGTCCTTTATAAATTTACTATAGTATGATGTCATACCTAGAAAACTTTTCAGATCTTTAAGTGTTGAAGGAGGAGCTAACTTCCGGATGGCCTTTATCTGATTAACGGTTGCGTTTAAAGCTCCTGTAATTTCCATTACGGTTTTCTTTAGTTCCTCCATTTTCCTGGTACGACAAGCAACCTCAACAAACGGATTCCAAAATATTAATATTTATTTTCTTTTTCACCTAGCACTTATAGTTTTTGTCTGGCAAAAGTAAGGTAGTTACGACGCAAAATATTCAAAGTTAAATTTAAAATGAAAAACAAGCCTTGCACTTACCCTTGAAATTATTCAATTCTAGGCTGTATATTTAAGATCAATTAATTATTTAGTATTTTTATCGTACGTTACAATCGCCGCAGAAGCGTACATTTGATTAGATTTCTAAAACGATAAATTTTATTATTTTATTATTATTATTTTATTATACATATTTCACTTTAAAATTTCGATATTTATTTTATTTATTAAAAATAAGGGATTGCACCCTTTAATTTCATAAATAATTCTTCTTATAAATTGTGGAGAGTAAGGATAATTCTTATTAAACCTTTATTAATTCTAAAGAAAATTTTAACCTTCTGATCTTAAGGCGCTCTTTTCTCTTTCATATCGTGTTTTTATTTTTTTTTATTTTTTTATATCAGATGTTTTAGTTATAGTCTTTTGAGCGAAGGATCACATAGTCCTGTTTCGAAGGCATACGCCGACGTACTGAGGTACGATTTGTCTCGCCCTGTAAACCCTCCAGCTGTCACCCTTAATTACCAAGTGAAAAGTATGACTAGGTTCCCATTAAGTAGTGCAGGTTCTTATGTTAACTACAACTGACAGGATTTCTGCTGAGTAGCGTAGGAGCTTACGTTTACTACGACTTACAGAAAGAGCCATCTTTAACTTTCTGTAATCTCGAATTAACGAAAAGAGTGTTTTGACAGAGAATTTCACATTTTCCCAAAAGCCAATCATTATTATTTTATTTGTGACATAATTATTTTTTACGCACTGGAGGGCTCGGAGTTCGAGACCGCAGCATGCTGACTCCACAAGGGTGTCATATTGGTAACGTTTTGTTATAGCACAACACTCACCTTAATATCCTTCTTCAAAAAAAAAAAAAATTATTACTTTCTTCATCAATTTGCTCTCTTTTTTTCTTTTAGCACTCCTTTTCCCCCCTATTTTCTTGTTATTTCCTTTTTATAACTGAATTCATTTATTTTCTATTTTACATATTGTTACGTTTATACCAAGGCATATTTATTCATCAGGTACTCTTGATTCGTCGGCTGATTATTTTTTCAACTGTCAGCTGTCAAAATACACAAATAAAAAACAATTTTCTCTCTCTTCTAATTTATTTTAAATGTCAAACTGCATATATAAAAAATATAAACAAAAAATTCTCTCCGAACTGCAATTGCCTAATGAATAAACATGCCTTGGTTTATACCTTTTATAAATGTTGGCTTACTTCCTTTAAATAACCTTTGAGTTCTTTTATTGCAATCAAAAACAGTTTAAATTAGTTATAAAATTAAGAGCACATTATTTATTTAAATACACTCAGATATTGTTTTTATATCACTTTACTTATTGTTATACACCTTTATTGTCAAACTCACTTTGACGCACACTTAACAAGCTCTACTGTTATACTGATCATGTTAGCTGTGTTGTTCGGCTATTTATAGTAACATAGTGGTGATCGGTAACATTCGACAAAGTTCTCGTATGTACACAATAGTTCATTCGAAAACCGTTACATTTAAATTACGACGTAATGTTAATGTTAAGTAATATGCAGGAATAATAAAAGTGCCATCAGGTTCGAACAACCAGCGAAATAAACTAATACAAACAAAACTACAGTAACTTAAACTACTACAACTAAAATAAATTATAATGTAAATTAAGCTATTTAAAAAGAAATCTGTAACACTACCGCCCGCTTAAACCTGTTCGTCCCGAATAGGCACAAATTCACTTTTTCCGTACTTAGCGAGGCGCTCGAGATGAACCACTTTCATCTTTGATCTTGGGCTATTGTACTTCTGTATTCTATACACAACATCATTTATTCTTTTAATCACCTTATACGGCCCATCCCAATGAGTTTGCAGTTTAGGAGACAGTCCTTTTATCCCTTTTTGGGTTATATAGTAGAACTAGCTGACCCTCATTAAAGCCTTCAGAATTTGCTGCTCTGTCATATCTGGCCTTAATCTTGTCGCTGGTCATTTTTATTCGGCCACGAACGAATTCATGAGTTTCGTCGAGATCTTTTTGTCCCCTTAAAGTGTCTTCTTCGTGCTCATCTATTGTCGACGGATTAATACCGAATTCTAGATCACCTGGCAGTTTCAGCTCGGTTCCAAACATAACTTTTGCAGGTGTTCGGGAAGTAGAGGCATGAACGGCTGACCTGTATGCCAACAGAAATTTTGGTATGTGCTCACCCCAGTCCCTTTGGTGTGCACTGATCACTTTTCTTAATTGTTTCTCCAACGTGCGGTTAAATCTCTCGACTATGCCGTCAGATTGTGGATGCAGTAGCGTAGTCCTCGTTTTTCGGATACCGTATAGTTCGCACATTTCCTGGAATATCGCAGATTCGAAATTTCTTCCCTGATCAGAATGTAGCTCAAGCACAACTCCATACCGGCACACCCAGTGGTTCACAAATGCGTTTACGACAGTTTTAGCTTCTTGATTTGGTATTGCGTATACCTCTGGCCATTTGCTAAAATAGTCGATTACAACTAGAACGTAACAGCCTCACTGACAGAAAAAGGGCCTGCTCTATCTATCGATATCCGCTCAAAGGGAGCGCCTGAATTGTAGTGCTGCAGCGCTCCTCGACTCCTTACTAGACCCTTGGCTGCGATACATTGTGCGCAATTTGCTATCCAATCAGCTACAGATTGTTGGCATCCAACCCAATAGAAACGTTGCTTTATCTTTTCTATGGTTTTTGTTACACCAAGATGACCACCGCTTGAACCATTATGAAACTCTTTCAATACCTCTTTGACTTTAGAGGATGGTACTACAATCAGATTTGTTGTCGATTTACCATCAGTACTTTCCCATTTGCGATAAAGGCATCCGTTAATAACCTGCAGACTATTCCATAGCGCCCACTATGATTTTATCAGTGGACTTGCCGCTGATATTTGTTTACAGGTTGGCCTTTTGTCTTCCTCCTTTGCTGACATAATTTTTGCCAGTATGGGATCGTCTCTTTGCGCCCCGACCAGTCGTCACTTGTCTCTATATGTGTTAGTCGAACGTCAACGACACATTCTTTTCCTTCAGCTTTTGCACAATGTTTGCACTCCAATCTGCACGGCCTTCGGGAGAGTGCATCTGCATTTCCATGTTTAGTGCCCTTTCTGTGCTCAATACTAAAATCGTAGCTCTGGAGTCGTTCAATCCAATGGGCTAGCTGTCCTTCCGGTTGTTTGAATTGTAGCAACCATCTGAGTGCAGAGTGATCGGTTCTTAGTTCAAAGTGTTCTCCATACAGATATTTGTGGTAATGCTTTACACACTCTACAACTGCTAGAAGCTCTCGACGTGTTACACAATAACTTCTTTCAGGCTGCGAGAGTGTTCGACTGTAGTAACCTATCACCTTTTCTGTTTCATTAACAACCTGTGAAAGAACACCACCTATCCCGTAGCCACTCGCATCGATATCCAATACAAATTTCTCTCCAGCGATAGGATATGCCAAAACTGGTGCTACGCATAACAACTCCTAGAGCTTCTGGAATGCTTGTTCTTGTGCTTCAGCCCACAGAAATGGTCGTGACTTCTTGGTGAGCTCATGTAGACTGGCAGCGACACTGGCAAAATTCGGCAGAAATCGCCTGTAGTAGGTACAGAGGCCTAGAAAACTACGTAACTCATGCAGATTTTTCGGTCGAGGCCACTCCTTCACAGCTTGAACTTTATCTTCGTCAGTTTATATACCATCCTCTGCGACTCTATGCCCCAAGTACTTTACCTTTTTCTGTAACAATGCACATTTCTTTGCGTTTAGTTTAAGTCCAGGCACTGATATTCGTTTAAGAACTTCTTCTAGATTTTTCAGGTGATCGTCGAAACTTTTACCCATGACAATTATGTGGCGTTGCAAAGTCCAAATCGCATCATGTTAAACTGCCATAGCCCGTCACTTGCACTAAAAGCTGTTTTCTCCTTATCTCTATCAGATATTTCCACTTGCCAATAACTACTTTGCAGGTCTAATGTAGATAACCATTTTGTTCCAGCTAGCGTGTCCAGAGTGTCATCGATTCTTGGAAGTGGATAACTGTCCTTCTTAGTGACGTCATTCAGTTTTCTATAATCGACGCAAAATCTTGTGCTGCCATCTTTCTTTTTAACCAAAACTACCGGTGAGCTCCAAGGACTTGAAGAAGGTTCTATTACTCCATTTCGCTCCATTTCATTACAAGTTCTTCGACTTCATTACGCTTCGCTAGAGGAATACTTCTAGGAGCTTGTTTTATAGGCCTTGCATCGCCGGTATTTATCTGATGTTTCAAAAGTGATGTTCTACCTTGATGTTGACCTTTCAGAGCGAAGATGGATGCATGTTTTCTGAGAAGCTGTTTTGCTTTATTTCTATCGGGCGGCGATAATCTTTTAACCTACTTCTCTACGTATTCTGCTAGCATCTCCTGCTCTTTGTTTGACTTACTGACAGGATCCGATTTCATTTCACAATTAATTATTGCCTCAGCTTTAGCACATTGACCTAATTCGGATTTTGGCTTGACGACTTTTTCACAGGCGGCAAGGTTAACCACTCTTACAGGGACTCTTCCATAATTTTTGGTTTTTGCTGTTATTAAGTCACTGGTTTTTTTTACCACCCACAACCGGTTGTCCACACAATCTCCTTCCCATACTACACTTTCTGACTGGTGGTATTTTCTCATATTCTGTAGCAATTAGTTTTCTTACAGACACCTTATTTTCATAACCAACATGCAATTTTTCATCAACATCCTTGACTTGTAGTTGTAATATGCTATTGAAGTCACTTGCTTGAGTAACTATGCAATCTTCAAGGTCAGATATTTTTATCAATTTTATTAACTTGCTTTTCAATGCCATCTACTCTGCTGTTTACAGCTTCAAAAATTTCCTGAAGTTTCTCGTTCGTAACTCTTACAACATTCTTGAAATCTCAACTCCATTACTTTAGTTTTTTCTTTTACTTCAGCTAATAATTTTTCATTATTAGCTTTAAAAGTTTCTTGAACCTCTACTTTAACTTCAGCTAATAATTTTTCATTATTAGCTCTAGAACTTTCTTGAACTTCCTGGAATTTAATTTCCATCTTTTTCATCATAGCAGCAAGCATCGTACTTAAATCCATGTTGTTTGTGGTTGCACAGTTTAAATTAGTTATAAAATTAAGAGCACTAATTATATATTCATATTTTATTCGAACTTTTTACTATATATTAAATTTTCAATGTGAACCATTTTTTATTTTGGCTTAGTTCATTTATTCTTTCACTTTTAATTTTATAATTCAAATATATTTAAATTGTAACCATTTTTAGGAATATTCTTTCTAAAATTATTTCCGATATTAGCCGAGTGGAATGCATTTTCGAAATCAGCTACGACTTAAAATTCCTATTTATGTTACAATTCAATGAAATTTGAATTAGTGAATCTTAGTATTAATTTTCAAATTTGTTGAATTTTTATTTCCATCTAGGTGATAGACACTGAACAATGAATTCTTGAATGTCATTAACACCGTGCCATGTGTGTTATAATTATATATTCATATTTTTTATTTTAGAATACCGATAAAGAGTGCTGATGATGAAATCGTAGCTCTTAAACCCAACAACCAAATAAATATAATTGAAAAATTATTATATATATAATATATATAAAACAAACAAAAAATAAAAATTAAAAAAAAATTTAAAAAATAATAATAAAAATATAAATAATATATTAAATAAAAAATAAAAAAAAAATTAAAAATAAAACTTAAAAAAAAATTAAAAAAAAAATTTTTTTGGCTCAGCTGGGATTCGATGCCACGTTTTCTCTAACCAGTATATACGTTTGAATATATGTATGTTGTTGTTGTAATGTTGTTTTTGTGAAAAAAAAATCGAGGTGGTCGTGGGTTTTTGCTCATATCTCAGTTGTTTATGAATCGATGTTTCTGAATTTCAATACCGTTCTACTCCCGAATATTTCTGATATTTTAATACCACACCCGGGTCCAAGGGAAGTCGGGGGGCTTCAAAAAGTTGATTTCAACATACACACGGACAGACTGACAGAGCTTAATCGACTCCCCTATTCATAAGCTTTCAGAAAATATATACTTTATGGGGTCGGAAATTAATATTGTAGAAATTTCACACGGAATGACAAACCTATATATACCCTTTTTCACTGTGTGAAGGGTATAAAAAGAAGTATATCTATATATATAAAAGTGAAACTCTGTGTGTGTGTGTGTTAGCTATAGACTCCGAAACTGTAAAACCGATCGGACTCAAACTTTGGCAAGTTGTTGTACACATACCAGGGAGTGTTTATGGGTGGAAAAAAGTGGGCGGGACCACGCCCATAAAAATTAGTTATCTGTTTTAGCTACTTGCACTTGACCGATTTTTCTGGAACTTTGCACACATATCGAGCTGTCATGACTAAATAATTTTGTGATATGATAAGTGGGGGGCCACGCCCCTAAAAAAGTTTTAATTTTGAGGTACTTGCACTGGACCGATTTTTCTGAAACTTTGCACACATACTAAGCTGTCATAACCATATAATTTCGTGATTAGAAAAGTGGGCAGGACCACGCCCATAAAAAAAGTTATAATTTTGAGGTACTTGCCCCAGACCGATTTTTCTGAAACTTTGCACACATATCGAGCTGTCATGACTAAATAATTTCGTGATTAGAAAAGTGGGCAGTGCCACGCCCATAAAAAATAGGTATCATTTTGAGGTACTTGCACTGGACCGATTATTCTGAAACTTTGCACACATATTGAGCTGTTATGACTTTACAATTTCGTGATTAGAAAAATGGGCAGGGCCACTCCCATAAAAACAATTATAATTTTGAGGTATTTGCACTGGTCCGATTCTTCTGAAACTTTGCACACATATTGAGCTGTTATGACTTTACAATTTCGTGATTAGAAAAGTGGGCAATGCCACGCCCATAAAAAAATTATAATATTTAGGTTTTTACACTTGATATTCAATTAAAATTCAGAATGCATTTCGATTCATTAAGGGGCGTAGCAACGCGCACCGGGTTTGGCTAGTTGTTTTATAAATATTAAAAATATTTTTGTATATCGTCTTTCGCGTCAATTTGATCACAGTTAAAAAATTAACCATACAAATATTTTACTTTGTGTTCACAGTATCAGTCAATAAGCAAAAAGAATAAATAAATTGCGTATAGGCAAAAGAAATATGAGCACAACTAAAATGAATGTTGGTGAAAATTAACTATATTTTATAAACTTAATTGTTCGATATACTTTCTAAATGTTAATTTTCTTCCTTTTCAGGTACATTGGAATACAAGTGTTTAACCAAATAACACAGGAAAGAAGTCTCTGCTGGTAATGAAGGTCCTATTATTTCGACATTAGATTTAAATTCTAAGTGCATATATATACTGAAATGTTTTCATTTTTATACATATTATAAACTGTATATATAACATTTAAGTAGTACAAATGCAAGGCTTCTAACAAGGTATATTCATTAGGTACATACATATTATATGCATCGCGGCAAAAAACGCAACGATTAGCAAACACATGCATTTTGTTTTGTATAAAGTATGCATGTTTTACACAATTTTTTTCTTTTATTTCAATAATTTTTAAGAAACAACAATGTGAAAACTTTTTCTTCTCGGATTTTATTTTTTAAAACGTTTTAAACAAACTGATACTGCAAACTATTTTCGGAAATTGTTTTCCTACTCCTCAAGATATACTATTTGTATGATGTTTTCGTTTCTCTAATCTTACTTTTTTAATGTGCTAACTAATGCTCAACATTATTTTAGTACGGTTATTTCGTAGCGTTGTTAAGATTTGATCTTTAATTGTTTGTCTTTAATTACACTGCTCTGCAAAAAATAATTTTTTGTCTTCCCATTTAATAAAACTATGTGGTCTATATGTATTTTGACGCGCTAAACTCAAATCCGTTGTCGGTATTTTTCCATCAGATTGTATTTATTTTAATGGAATACAATTTTTCTCTATCTCTTATCGTTTTGGAGTAATTTAGAAATTAATAGAGAAAAAAAAAATTTTTCGTGCAAAATTCGTAATATTTTTCAATTTAAAATCGAATTAAAAAAATTATAAGGCAAATATTCAACATTTTAAACTTTTTTCTGAGAGCTACTTGTCTTGGAAATAAAAAAAAGCCATAAACCATAAAAATCGGTTAAAAAATTTGGATTTTATTGTAAATTTACCGCAGGTACCCAATATTGACCAAATATGTATAATGCAGCAAACAAGGTCAGAGTGGGCGCACTAAAGCGCCTTGTAGCATCAATGAATGGCAACTTTTTACTTCTATCTATTTTCGTACAACAAAAACAAATACAAGCAAAAAAATTTGCCAGATTGTAATTTTGTAGCAACGCCTCGCTTAAAGCACCCACCCTGTCGTCACCCGTAGATAACTTCAAATTACAATAAAAAATCAAAATATCTACAGACTATTTTATTTAAAATAACACAAAATGTTTGTTAATTACACTGTGCTAGTTGAAAAAACAGACAAGCCGGGCACCTAGCGTTTTAACATAATTCGGGTACGCTAAATCCAGTGGTGCCCTCGGTTTTTTAAGATTGGCTCTGGTTTTCGAGATATACCGTTATATCGAAAATGGAGGAGGTTGCACCACATATAATCGCGTAACTCAAAAACGCTTTAGCTTATTCCAAAAACTTAAAAAAATAAAATTTCCTTTAAGAAAAGTAAAACTTCTTTCTAATATCCGTAGTCGTTTTAGAAAAATAATTTTTTTTTTGAAAAAAAAAAATAATTTTTTTATCAAAATTTCCAAATTTTTGTTCTTTAAAAATTCATAAAAAATTAAAAAATGCAGCTAGGCTTCTAATTTTTTGCAAACATATAAAAAACAAAGCTGCTAACAAAACAAGCCATAAATGATTAAAATCTGTGCAACTTTTGATTTTATTCACAAAAGTCGACAAATTTTAATTAATTTAAGAATTTCATAAAACGCAATATTTGTATGGGAGCCCCACTAAGGGATGGTGATAAAGGGAAAGTATAATTTAAGAAAATGTTAAGAACAAAAAACAATGAAGGTCGGTCATACATTTTATCCCCCTAGGAGTGAATCCTAGGCCTTAGAAACAAATGTTGGGAATGAAAAATAAAGTTGCGCTGGTCATACATTTGGCCCGTTTAGGGGTATCTCAGGCGCTGCAGGTGCAAAATTTAAGGCTAGGGTTCTACGCGTATTAAAAAATTTTAAATTAGTGACATGTAGCAAAACTGCTTTTAAGCTACTTTTGAAAGAATCAATGAATAAGCGCCAATCTCCAGGATTACATTCATTTTGCATTGTACAACGGTATTTGGCATGGTTCTTGGAATTAAAAATTAAAACATAGTATTTTTGAATTACCTGTGATTTCAAGTTATTGGCAATAAAATCTACACCTGGAAACGGTAGAAATATTATTCGTCCTGGATTTTTTTTTACAAAACATGCGACTAAATAGTACTTTGATTAAAACAATTACAGTATAAATAAGAGTTCCTCAACCCCTTCACTGTCATATGGAAAGTGCTTGCGAAAGTGATTAGTGAATTTTAAAGCCTCTGACAGTCTTGTATCTAAACAGTTATATTGAAATATCTAAGATGGAGGCGTGTAAAAAGTTTAATTACTTTTGTTATGTGTGTGGGAAATATAAAAATATACCAAGTCGCCGTAAAATCACTACTGAAACAAGTACCTTGTATGAATCATATTTTTCTTTAAGTGTTATATATGGTAAGAGTTGGACACCATCAATAGTGTGTACACACTGCATTTACCATTTAAATAAGCGGGGAAAAAATGGAGATGCCATGCCATTTGGTGTTCCAATGATTTGGAGAGATCCCATAGTTCATGTTGAAGATGAGTGTTATGCGTGCATAAATTATACAGCGGGTATAAACAGAAGAAAAATGACTTATATGTCTTATACTGAAACAGCATATGCTCGATTTCCGCTGCCACATTCTGATGAAATTACTGTTCCGGGTAGCCATATACCAACAGAACATATTCCCTCAATAATTCATTCTGTTGAAGCGGATAGACCAGCTACTTCAATGTATCAACCGTCATGCATCACGGTTCCATGCAGTCACAATGAAATCACGCAAGATCGTCTGGATATAATGGTACGGCGCACAGTGAGACAAGGCCGGCATTAAATACAAGGAGTAATTGCAGAGTTCTGAAATTTTGCACAGGTTACTTTTGAGACAATTCCAGTTAAAAAAAAAAAAAAAATAAGAAAATTCGCCCACTTTTACGCCCACCTCCCATACAATCGAAATTTGTAAAATGCCGTATTGTCCGTAATACTTAAGGGATAACTTTAAATTTTGGTATACTTGAATGTTATATTGTTACAAACATTATCGGAATAAAGTTTTGGACTTTGGCCCACTTTTACCCCCACCCCCCATACAACCTTAACATAAAAAGTGCCATATTTTCTAAAATATTTTAGGTACAATCTTCAAATTTGATATTATTATTATTTATATAATTTAAAATGTTTCATGCAAAAATTACAATAACCCACTTCCCATTAAAATGCAATAAAAAAGAACAATTTTTTTCATTCTATCAATAATTTTTTAATATCATCATGGTATTCTAATTTTTTCAATATCTTTATTGCTATCGATCCAAATATCAGAAATTGCACTATAAAAAATTATTGAATTATCCATGACCTTGTAAACTTTTTTTAACACTTTATATAAACTTGTATAAACTTGCACTCTCAAATATGTAGATTGTGAATTAAACATACTTATACATAATTGCAATTACCGTTTGTTGATCAATAATATTTAAAACAACAACAATGTAATATTTTTTTACAGTTTGTTTTTAAAAAGTTTGTGAGCACAATATAAAATATCAAACAAACAATTAAAAAAAAAAATTAAAAATTTTTAAACATGCTATTGCATGCTAACATATGTACTTAAGCACATACTTACATAAGTACGTATAGCGACAAAATGTGCACGTTGCGTATTTTTTGTAGTTTTTTGTATGTTTAAAGTACTTTTGCAAACTTTTGCTATATGTCCTCTACTTTAAATGAAAGCTGAGACTTCAATCTTTCATTTGATATAAGTCTGCACCTAGGGCGAGGGGCTTTTTTACACCACAATTCTGTTGTAAAGAAATTTTTTTTTGTGTTTCTTTTTTTAAATTTATTTTTTTATCTACTCATTCTACAACAACTAAATTAATTAAAAAAATACTTTAAGGTTATATTTATTATGTATTTTTTTATTGATAAGCTTTTGAATATTACATATTGAACCAACATATTTCAAGCGCGTTAGCATACCTCAACTTTGACTTGCTCTAGACCAAAAAGTAATGAAGTTATGAATCTCAAATTTCAGGGAATTGTTACTCATATATCTGTTAATATACTGTGAAAATTTCATCCAAATTGGACGACACGCCAAAAACTATTTTTTGCCGCTGTTACTTTAGAGCTGTCTCACTGTGCGGCGTCTAAAATTATCTCAAAGACAGAGCATTCTCTTGGCAAAAGAGTTAAAACGAGCTAATATTTTAGCACCAGGTGTACAAACATACGGGGCTATCAATCGCCATAGACGATTTACGACTTTTTTTAAATCTATTGAGAATAATTCTATTGCGTATTGTACTGACATCCGCGGATTGGTTTTAACAATGCAAAATGAATATAATCCTGGAGATTGGCGCTTATTTATTGATTCTTCCAAAAGTAGCTTAAAAGCAGTTTTGCTACATGTCACTAATTTAAAAAGCCCTATTCCGATATCACTTAGCACAAATACTAAAGAGACATACGCATCAATGAAAAAACTAATGCATTTAATTAAATATAAAGACCACAAGTGAAAAATATGCGCAGATTTGAAAGTGGTAGCTCTTTTAAGAGGCATGCAATTGGGCTATACTAAAAATATGTGCTTCATGTGCTTATGGAATACGCTTTTCGATGGCGACCAGTACAATACACGGGATTGGGCTTTTCGTGAGGAAAGCAGATTGCATAGAAACAATGTTATTGAATTACCAATTGTGCCCATGGAAAAGATTTTGCTTCCTCCACTCCACATCAAACTGGGTATTGTAAAAAATTTTATAAAAGCATTGAGCCCAGATGGTGTTGCTTTTACCGAATTGCACCGAATTTTTCCACGATTAAGCGGCATGAAAGTAAAAGAAGGTATGAACTCTAACTACTTTATTAAATTAGATTTATATTTCATTTCATAATGTTTCTATTTTACAGGAATTCTTAATGGACCGGACATTCGCCGTCTTATGAAGGACCATCAATTTGAGGTTGCATTGAATGATATCGAGCTATTGGCCTGGAATTGTGTGAAATCAGTAATAGAAAATGTATTAGGAAATCATCGGTCTGAAAACTGGCGAATTTTAATCAAAAATATGCTAACCGCATTTAAAAACTTAAACGTTAGAATGTCATTGAAAATACATTTTTTGCATTGCCATGCCGAAAAATTTAATGAACAATCACCAGCCGAGTCTGATGAACATGGCGAGAGATTTCACCAAGTAACAGCCAGGCTCGAACACTGGTATAGCGGCAAACAACTTGATTCGCTATTAGGGGATATTTGTTGGAATCTGCAGGAGGAAAAAAAATAAATTTCTAAATAAAAACTACTTAACAACAAGAAATTTTTGTTTGGTTATATAAAAAATTCAAAAATTTCATCTTTTCTGAAAAAATCAAAAGTTGTAGACAGACTTTAATCACAAATAGCTTATTTTGCACCTGCGCAACTTTATTTTTCATTCCCATCATTTGTTTCTAAGGCCTAGGATTCACTCCTAGGGGGATAAAATGTATGACCGACCTTCATTGTTTTTTGTTCTTAACATTTTCTTAAATTATACTTTCCCTTTATCACCATCCCTTAGGGGGTCTCCCATACAAATATTGCGTTTTATGAAATTCTTAAATTAATTAAAATTTGTCGACTTTTGTGAATAAAATCAAAAGTTGCTAACAGATTTTAATCATTTATGGCTTGTTTTGTTAGCAGCTTTGTTTTTTATATGTTTGCAAAAAATTAGAAGCCTAGCTGCATTTTTTAATTTTTTATGAATTTTTAAAGAACAAAAATTTCGAAATTTTGATAAAAAAATTAATTTTTTTTTCAAAAAAAAAATTATTTTTCTAAAACGACTACGGATATTAGAAAGAAGTTTTACTTTTCTTAAAGGAAATTTTATTGCGGAATTTCGATTTTTTAAGTTTTTGAAATAAGCTAAAGCGTTTTTGAGTTACGCGAACATATGTGGTGCAACCTCCTCCATTTTGGAAATAATGGTATATCTCGAAAACCAGAGCCAATCTTAAAAAACCGAGGGCACCACTGGATTTAGCGTACCCGAGTTATGTTAAAACGCTAGGTGCCCAGCTTGTCACGAAAAAAAAGTGTCAATTTCATGCACAGTGTTATTATTAATTTTTATTTAGAAAACATTGTTAAGATAAAAAAAATAGCTTAAGCTGTCCATGTTCTTTCTTCTACATTATTCAATTTCTTTCTGAAGACCTCGTCCTTCATAAGCTGTCGTATTTGTGGACCTACAAATATGCCTTCTTTTACTTTAGCATCTCTGATTCTAGGAAATTTGCTCTTAATGTATAGAAAGGCTTCACCATTCTTGTTCATTGCTTTGACAAAATTCTTCATTAGGCCTAGCTTTATGTGAAGAGAAGAGTTTGTTCTTTTTGTTTTAAAGGCTTTTCTGCTACTTTTTTTTCCTGGAATAACTTTTACTCGTTTCGGTCAAATTTTAACATTGTAGTGTTTTTCTTTTGCGCGGCTATCCCATTTACATAAGAAGCAATAACACTTAGTATATCCACTTTGCAATCCATTTAACATTGCTACTTTTAAATCTGCAGATTCCATGATTAATGTGAATATTTAATTTTTTGTAGTATCATCTTCATGCTACAATATTTTCTTTCATATTTCTTGCATACGCGAGTGGGACCGATGGAAATTTGTTGCCATTGTGAAGTAAAACGGCTTTCAAACTTGTCTTGGATGAATCAATAAAAAGCTGCCAATCCTCAGATTTATGACTGAAACACAGTTGTCGCAAAAGTTCATCAGAATTATCGCAAAATATCAAACCTTCCTCTTTGCTGAAATATATTAAAAAAGGTTGTTCTTTATTTCGAAAGTAAGAGAAGTTAACGTCCGTTTGCACCAAACTCCATTCTTTTCATTGGGACGCACGAAGCTCAGACTTGGTTTTTTTAAAGCCCTGATTTACAAACTAAGTTACCCATATCAGTTTAATTCGGAAAATAAGGTTTATTCGTTGGACTTCCAAATGAATGCGAAGAAACACCCATGCTGGCGTAAGTGGATTCAGTTGCTGCAGAAAGCCCATCTTCTTCATCGTCTGTAGGAGGCAATGGAGGTAAAAATTTACTTGTAAACTGGAAAACTGGTCGTCTGACGCATAAAGTATTTGGATATGTAAATTTATTTTTGGTAAGCCCACGTGTTTTAGTATGGCAAAAGTAGGAATCATTTTGATGATTTTGTGGTTCACTCCAAATCGCTGGCTTCATAAAGACTTATGACTTCCTTTTAACCAACCTCTTAAAGACTTACTTACTACAACATATTTTCGGCAGCCAATTTTATCTCTATCATCGATAGGAAACCCAAAATAACGGCAATAAGCATCTTTAAGCTTGGAAGATATTGTCTCCCGTTGAGAACTTAAAGTTAGATTGCCACAAACGTAACAAAATAAAGTTAGAGATTTGTTACAAATCCTTGACATTTTGTAATATGAAAGCGTTTGTGGATTCTTTAATTGCTTTATTTCTTTACACAATAACAAAGTACACTATAAGATCTATTTACTGTTGCCGATTTTAACCGCACGATATTCAACTTAAAAGTGACTCACTTATTGCCCATTAGCTTCTATATATACAATAAATACCAGAATCTACCCTAATGTTCTTAATTTGAAATCACAGGTAATTGAAAAATACTGTTATAAATATTAATTCCAAGAACTATGTAAAATACTGTTGTACTTTAGTTCCATTACCTGCTCACCTAACGAAATGCTACATATATCATATGCAAGGCTGGCTGCATTACAATATTGGGTACCTGCGGTAAATTGACAATAAAATCTATATTTTTTAACCGATTTTAATGGTTTATGGCTTTTTTTATTTCCAAGATAAATAGCTCTCAGAAAAAAGTTTAAAATGTTGAATATTTGCGTTATATTTTTTTAATTCCATTTTTAATTTGAAAAATATTACGAATTTTGCATGAAAAATTTTTTTTCTCCATTAATTTCTAAATAACTCCAAAACGATAAGAGATAGAGAAAAATTTTAGTCCACTAAAATAAATACAATTTTGTTACACATTTTTTGGTGTTTTATTTTTGAAAATCGGATGACTGGTTCTTGAGTTAGGATTAAATATGTGTCCGTACCTGACTAATTTAGGGGGAAAAATTTGCCACGCCCATAAAAAAAAATCCATATCTGATGGAAAAAAACCGACAACGGATTTCAGTTCAGCGCGTCAAAATCCATATAGTCCACATAGTTTTATTAAATGGAGGATTTTGCTGCAGAGCAGTGTTATTAAGCAATAATTTTTATAATGATCGTTTTAATGCATTAAGATATAATTTTCATTTGAATCAGGATGCTAATTCTCGCATTCGTGATCGAAATACAACTCGTATCGAAATAATTTCGATAGCGTACAATTTTCCAATTATGTTACTCGGTACGAGAAAAGAGTTGTTATAGGAAGCTCCTCGCAAAGGTCCAAAGTTGTGCTTCACTTGGCATCACTGGTGCTATGAGAAGCACACCTCAGGGCTCTTTGGACACCATTCTCGGCACTATGCCTATAGAGTTGTGGGTGAAGGGAATGGCGGCAAGGAGCTTGTTTAGGCTAGATGAGTCAGGGTTGGGTAGGATACTTAACATAGGCCACACTAGAATTTTATGGGAAACTGGCAATTTGACAGACTACAAGGTCACAGAGATCAGTTTTGTTAGGAAACCCCCGCTGATAATTCCGGATAGGGATTGTTGGGTAGGATCCGACAGACTGTTTGAGGGGTGTGCAGTCTTTACGGATCGATCGAAGATGGATATAGGCACAGGGGCAGGTGTCTATATTATGGGAGAAAACATCAGGAGGTCTTACAAACTTTCTGATAACTATAGTGTGTTCCAAGCGGAGATGCTGGCTATCTATAAAGCTACGGATCTTATATTGGAACATGTTCCAAGGGGTAGGGAGGTTACTCTATACGTTGACAGTCAGGCGGCGCTCAAGGCCTTGAAGGGACATTATGTCAAATCTAGGTTGGTTGAGAAGTGTAGGAGGGACTCAATAGGATCATGAACCTCTTCGATGTCAGACTGTGTTGGGTACCAGGGCACAAGTGGATCGGCATTGGTTTCGACGAGCGAAGAGGACATGGTGAGACCTCCGTTAGGATAATATTTTGGGCGTATCAGGGCGTGGGTATCTGACAGGACCGATATGGCGTGGAGGGACAGAAGAGACTGCAGGGTGTCAAGGGCTTTATGGCCAGGTTAAACTCAGCGGACTCTACGGTTCTTCTGGGCCTGGGTAGGGTATGTCTGAGGGCCATTATTGGGGTTTTAACAGGGCACTGTCCTGTGAGGGCTACGATTAGCAAATGGGATCGCGACACTCCGGATTATTGTAGGATCTGTGAAGATGAGGAGGAGTTGGAAACTGTGGAACACATTGTCTGTCACTGCCCAAGGCTACATAATCACAGGCTAAAGTGGTTAGGTAAACGATTCCACGATGACTTGGGTGATGTTTCAAAGTGCAAGCTGGGGAATATTATCGGATTCATCTTGGGAATCGGGTGGCTACTGAACATGCAATGGGGCTCGTAGAGAATGTTTTTTTTCTTTCTTCTATTTTATTTCCTACTAACTTATTTTTAGGAAATAAATTTTTTTATTATTTTCTCTTGTACTATATCTTTGGAAACTTTCTCTCTCTTTTCTATCTTTGATATATGAAAGGGTAACGCAATGGACCTTATTGGTCTCCGAGTGGGGGTGTAGGAGGCAGATACTGCTTTCTGCATCCCCCTTTCCTGCTTACTTACCTACTCGATACGAAACGAATCGAGTTTTTAGTTCAGTGTTGTAAAGAACTTATTTATTTCATGTTTTTTGAAACTAAAAAAAATTAAAGCTTATAAAAATTTTATGTACATAGGGATTTATTGCTATTTTTATTGCATTTCTTATACCCATATTAAGTGTTTCTAACTCCTTTCTTCGTATTTGCAACTCTATTTCTTTAATTTGTTTGTCTAAGTATTGCTCCTCTTCCTTAATTTTTAGGCTTTTCTTTTTCATTTCAATTAACTGAATATTCAGTTCGACATTCCTTTGTTTTAATTCGAGGTCTTGTTTTTTTTTATTTCTATAAGGGAATTTAATCTTTTCAGCATCTCCTTCTGGTAGTTTTCTGTAGTCATCATATTTTTTTTAGCAAAGTAGTTTTTGTTTCCCTTTTCTTTACTCTATTTTTTATGTCTCCGTATATTATTCTTTTTTCTGTAACTGATTCTTCTAAATCATCATCTTCTATACATGAGAAGTGGTTACTGTCCGAGACTAAAGACGAAGAAGTGCATGGCAAGTCGTTATTGTGATCTTCAGGTGCTATTACACTTAATTAATCACCTAAAGGTTTTAGGTTTGACTTTGGCTCTGCTTGTGTTTTTAAAACTGATCCAAAGCTTTGCATAGCGACTTCTATGCCAGCAGCAGCTAAGATTTGTTCCTCTACTTGAGTGAAGATTTATTGAAAGAAAACTTCTTTTGTACATGTTGTTTTTGATCAGCGTATAAATAAACAAAAAAATCATTACTAAAAGTAAAACAATTTTTTCCGCCACATTTTCACATCTTTTATTGGTGGACCAGAAGCATTAAGTTTCGCAGCTAGTTGCTCCCAAAGTTGGTTAGCCCTCGCTTTCATTTGCGAACTGTTCGGTAAAAGGCTTTTTGCCAAATCTGCCATAAAATTCCCAAGGATCTCTTTTTAAGAATAACTTATTTTTGTTAACTTTGACCTAGAAATATAATAATTTACTTTGAAAAAAAATCATAAATTTTTAACTTACATTTTCTTTTCTGTTTACTTTTATACTTTAAAACGTTAACTCTAATGCTTTTTTGCTAACGAGTTTATACTCGCAAGGTTTTATACGAAATGTAGCTCGTTATCGAATGCCATCATTAGAAAATTCGATACTCGATATCGAATGAGAGAATCCCAAAAGTAAGAAAACTCGAACGTTCGAATATAATTTCGCTCGTATACGAATGCGAGAATCAGCCCCCAGGTTTTTCAATACGTTTACAACGTTTAGATTAAGCGACAAAATATATACAAATTAAAACTTGTAGTGATTTGTTAAAAAAAATAAAACTTTATTTTCTATTTTCTTTACTACAGTTTGCCTTAAGAATCTACTTAAGACTGACTTAGGGCCATTATTACAACTTGCCGACAAAGTTAATGTTAATAAAAGGTAACTTTTGTTAACGTGAGCAATAAACTGACAATTAAGTATGTTTCCTTATTACAACCTGCCTGTAAAATAAATTGTTTGTTTTAAATATGGCAGCACCAAAGCAAATGCTGAACAAATTATACTACATTTACACCTACACAAAATCTAGTACTTAAGGGATTTTGAGCGAAATCTACCAGATTTCCCATACAAATCGAAATCTACTTCGCTACTAGATTTTGGCAAAATCTACTTAAAATCTAGTACTACTTCGTGATGCAACTGTGGTTTTTATTAAATTGTACTAAAATATACTACGCTGCACACAGAAAAATTCAATCATAATATGTAAGGTGGTTGCAATTGCACAAGTACTTTATTGTTTACATTGCTTTTATATGGAGTTCGAATTTTCGAGAAGCAGAACATAGAGAGCCTCTCAGACCACCTTGTAAATGAGTATATTGTTTTGAAAACGAAATCTTGCAAAATGTCAAAAAACAGTGGTATAAACGGTTTAGATTTTAATAAAGATTTTAAATCAAATCTACTAGATTTCTCTTAGGTGTAAATGTAGTATTAATTAGTTCTTTAAAAACAAAGTGGCAACGACAAGCAAATAGTAAACAATTCCCTTATACGGTAGAAAATATGGTAACTTTTAATTATAAACCTCACGTTAAAAGATCAAGGTAGAGTGATCTTCCCTTTAACTTATCAGACACTTTTAGGTTAAAGTGAAGTTTAAATAACGAAAAACTAGTTATCTGTCCGATAACTTCCTATCATCATAATTAATACTCAAAATTGTTAACCCGCATTATGCAAATACAGCACTTTGATGGGAAAATAAATTATTTAACTTAAAAGTTGTTTATTTTGCTAGACATGTCGTCAGCATAAGTGACGTGAGAAACACGAATTTACTTTTATTAAAGAATAAAAAAATTAGACACCTTAACTCCCCCCTCTGTAAAATCAATCGTCCCTATTGTTTAAAGAACTGGCAGGTCATTGACACAGCGAAATTCTGGCTTTATATCTTATTTACAAATTTTGTCCGCAATTGATTCCTTTGGATCTTTTGATCCTCGTAATTCGTAATTTTTACTTCTAGATTTAAAGTTCTTTTAAACTTAAATATCAAAAAAATCATGATAGAAAACCAAATTAAGAAAACTATTGAATTACTAGAAAGCATCCACTTTCTTTTTGTTGATATAGAGCTAATTTGTTCAGTGTTATTTATTTGGAGATCCTTTATCATCTCTAGCGATAGAAATTCTTCGACTTGTGTTTTATTGCCAGAAAGCTGTAATACAGCTGGTAGTGGTTTGGAAAAAGGAAGTTCCTTTGAAATATAGGTCTCAATTTCTATTTTTATTGTATCATTATGAAACTGTATTAAATAAGTGTCCGATAATTAAAAAGAAATTGCTCCTGCAATTGTCACGAGCCCTTTAAATTGATTTAAAAGAATTTTTCGCGGAAAGATGTTTCCACTGATGGAACATGTTGATTATTTACAATCGTACAATTATAGGGCCGTATTCATAAAAAATATTTTAGGTTTATTAAAGGCTTATTTGACAGATGTTGTAGAGAAATTTGTCAAATAAGCCTTCAATAAACCTAAAATATTTTTTTATGAATATGGCCTATAATGTTTGCTTAACAAAATTTGTGTCACACATTTTGTATTACTTAAATTTAACAATTTAGTTTTGCGACAAATGCTTAAATAATTAATTTGTTGACATTTTTTTTTATTTCGTATATATCATTCCTACATCTAATTTAGATTTCAGTATTTAGTTTTATAATTTTATTAGCCTTCTTTACAGCTTTAATTAACAATTTTTCACAAACAATTTCGTTTATGGCCGGCAAACTTACAATATATATTATTGCGGCGTTGTTTGTAGCTACTCTGATATCGGCAAAACCTAAGGCTTCCTCCAAACTATTGTAAGAAAATCTTTTAGAATCCAAAAATATTCTCCATTTCCTTCTCTGATAATATAAAGAAGTCTACTACGCCTACTTTTGCCCATTGCAAGGCGTAATCTATATTGGTGATATCTTCCTTAATAATTTTGATTCTTCTTGCTATAGTTTCCCCTACGGTCCTTCTAGTTCCCTCCAAGGACTGAACTGTCTTTAAAATTTCGTTTGTGGTTCTAGTTAATGCGTTGATTTTGTCAATAGCGTCCTTGTTAATGACTCTCTGAAGTTTATTATTCGTTAACAATCCGTTTATTTTGTCTACAAGTATTTGATGGTCTGCGTGGTCTGGAGTACCAGCTATCGATTTAAATGCTGTTGCTATTAAATCTATTGACCGTTTTCTTCTAGGTCTTAGTCTTTTCAGATGGTCCATTATTTGTCGTTTGTCACGCAACATAATTGGAAGCGCTGAACTATTCCTAAATATTTAAATCCGAATTTCCGAAGAAAGATAATTGACAGTCTCTTTATATTTGTCTAGGTCCAAAGTATGTATTAACTTAAAATATCCGTTTTGCAGACGAGCCTGTCCTATATGAAATGGTATTAACTGAGAGCCAGTATAGTCCAATATTTGGGCTTCTGGTTTGCAAGTTCGGAATATTGCCAGAAATATTATCAGTAGTTTGGTCATATCCTGAGAAACATAATTCAGTTCGTAATATTAGTTTTATGAATTATCCTGTTCCGTGAATGTATTTTTACTTTGTCTCCTAAGTCTTCCCTAACTTTTCTCTTATAACGGGGTGCAAGTTTATTTCTCTGTCCAATAAGTTTCTCGTAAATTATATCGTTCGGTTAATAAGTCTTTGCGGTTGTGCATGCACTTATTTGCAGCATCTTTTCCTGTGGCCTTTTCAATTTTTCCACTAAGTTTCCGTGTAGAATTCAATTAAAGAAACATCAAATGGTTTTTCACCAGCTACTGAATGAATTGATTGATTATATGGCTGACTTGTCCTATAAAAACACTCGGAATCATTCAGTACATGATTCTCGTCTTTAACGCATCTCACCAATTTTACCAGAGTAGAATGAACCCTTTCCACCTGCCCGTTTGTAGAGCTATGTCTGGGCGTACAGTAGTATAGTTCTATTCTATACAAGTAATAAATTTCAGGTGGTGGTCATAAAAAATGTCCAAGTTCATGTTTTCACCCTCGCTTTCAGGAATAGGAGCCTCCTATTTTGGTCCTCTGTGGGTGCCTGTTATATTTTGATTTATTACAAATCTCTTATTTATTGCTTAAAATGATCTGCCATTTTTGGCCAATAGTATTGTCTGTATATCTGTCTACAATTTTCCCTGTAATTTCTATGAGCTCTGGTGTGAACCTGTTCTATAATAACCCTTTGGTCGTCTGTATTTGTAACGTCCATTGCAAATATTTGTGTGTAAGCAAATTTGTTAGAAAATACACTTTTCACCGTCTCCTTGAAATCGTATAAGTCCTCTCGTGTGGATTATATTGCCGTTACCAACCTTGGTTGTAAAAACTCTTTTAATATTGTCAGAAGATTCTCTCTGGAATCATATTCAATTATATGTCGAGTCCGACTAAAGTTAGTGATCGACTCGTGAATAGTAAAATTAGCTTTTGATAATAAGATTTGTTGCCCAAATTCATTCAATGGTTTCTTGGTTTCGGGTATTAAATAGTTATCGCTACTTTAAGCAGAATGCTGTGTTTCTGTGACTGATGAGTTGTCAGAAACACAACATTGGTTACTCCTGGCTTGTAAATTATTTTTGGAGAAAACTCTTCGATAAAAGATGGCCATCCTTTAATCTTGTGGTTTGGATTGCGCGTTGAAATAGAAAAAGACAGTGGCTGGTGGTCAGTATAAATTTCCACATCTTTAACACCGTACAGGTAATTTCTTAATGTTTTAACGACCACACAATAGCGTATAGCTCTTTTTCATTGGTAGCGTAATTTTGTTCTGTTGAGCTTAATGTCTTTGAGATGAAGGTAATTGGCTTACCTTCTTGAGTTAACACTCCCCCTACTGCCACATTAGAGGCGTCTCACAGAGGAGTATTTGGCCTGAAAAGCTGGCCAAAATTATTAAACGTGTTTTTTTAATCAAAAGTTCTAGTTTTTTGATAGTTTTAGGTGTAGTATGATATAAGAAATCTAGTGGCAGATTTTGGAAAAATTACACTGCGCAACAAAAGTACACTGCGCAAAAAAAAAATTTTTTGTCTCTGCTAGAAATAAAAGTATGTGGACTATATTGATCTTGATGCGCTTTAATCAAATCTGTTTTCCGTTTTTCTCTAGTACGTAAGGATTTTCTGTTAAAGGCGTGACATATTTCACTCTCTAAATCGTTGGGTTGCCTAATATATTTTGTCATAACTTGAAAACGGATTCTCCGACTTTAATAGCAGGAGGATCAGAAGATGCACCGGAAAATTCTTCTTAAACTAACCAAACACATTTCTTTTCTATCTATTACTATTTCGGAGTTATTAAAAATGTAATAGCGAAAAAAGAATTTTTTCCTGCAAAATTCGTCAAATTTTTTGTTTTCAAAATGCCATAAAAAAAATTTAAGAACCAAAAATTTAAATTTTTAAGATTTTTCCAAAAGCCACATTCCTAAGGAATAAAAGTCGGTATAAATAGTAAAACTCAATTAACTAATGCTGATTTTAAAGGTTTAAACTCATTCTTAACAGACTGTATGTACATGCATACATATTATGATTTACGGTCTAATTCAAACAAAAATTTTGTTTTTGAAAATTGTAAGGCTCTTATGAAACAGTATTTTTTTTATGAAAAAAGGCTTTATTAAATTATTTTATATTATATAATACTTAATAAAGGGACCAGTTAAACTAATACAAATTCCTCAATAATTATTATGTCGTATGTATATCCTTATTAGATGCATTATCGGTGTCAGGAAGAAGTGTGATGGTTTCTGATGAAAAAGCTTTTTTATTATTCCGTTCTCTTCAGCTTATAAAAGGGTCATTTCTCAGAAATAACCTATTCAAGACATCTCGATTTGTATCGCTTCTGCTGAATTTCCTCAAATAATTCGTACGATATAATCGTAAGGGCTTATTTCTGGCCTCGGCAGCTTCTTCTGACAATTGGATGGTAGCCTGATACCTGGGTGCCCATGTATTTTTTTGTTTTTACCTGTATTTATTTTTTGTAAACTTATTTTTGTGATTAATGCTTTTAATAATTATTCTTATTAGGTACGGTATATATTTTTTTTAACATATAATGTTTTGTAGAGCAGGTATATAAAAATATTCTTTATGGGGATGCGTGGGACATTCCCTATTATCGATGATAAAGAATTTTTCAAATTTATAATTATAGACAGGTGTTAACATTATAAAGTGTTAAAAGTGATGTGAATAACAGTTAAAATCAATAATTCAAAATACATAAAAGTTTATGACGATATAAATGTATAAGAAAAAGTGCATGATGAGCAAAAATGGAAGAAACGCAAACTTGCGCAAACTTTTTTTCTTGTTTCTAAAATAAGAGATTTCAAATTTTATTGTGGTATCAAACATAAATCGTAGAGATGCCAACCTCACTTTCAAAAACCTCTTCATATTCTTTTTTTTTTGCAAAAAAAAGTGTATAATTTTTTTTTTAGCTTTTGAACGAATTGTTTCAACATGAATATTCAA